>CM065704.1:24152219-24162219 GCA_017654935.2 Phymorhynchus buccinoides
AATGGTATATTTTGGCTGACATATGGCTGGCGGCGAAAGGGTTAAAGTTCAATCAAAAGTGAAGGCGAGTACGGCAACAAGTCCTGTACCGGTGTTTATTTTTTTAACCCTTTCTTTTCTTCAGTGAGTCCGCACTTATCCCCCCCCCCCCCCCCTTCCCTCTTCCCTACATGCTCAGAAACAGTGGGACTTAAGTGCAAAGGTGTAAAAGAAATAATGATAGTAACTATGTAGTTGTTTACAAGGCACTGCGTGAAGAGGTAGTTTAAGAAACAACAAGGTCAAAGGTCAATGCCAAGATGATCAAGGTCATCCGTACTTTGTTTTTTTCTACCCATATTGCCTTGAGCTAATGCCAACTTATCGAAGGTTAGATCTACGTCGCGAGGCACTGCGTGAAGAGGTAGTTTAAGAAACAACAAGGTCAAAGGTCAATGCCAAGATGATCAAGGTCATCCGTACTTTTTTTCTCTTTCTCTCCATATCACCTTGAGCTAATGCCAACTTATCGAAGGTTAGAATTACGATGCGAGGCACATTGGCTTCAGGTAGTATACCATTGATACACCGTAGTTTAAGAAACAACAAGGCCAAAGGTCAATGACAAGACGATCAAGGTCATGGTGATGGTGAGTTTTGCGTCCAATTAGGCGTTTCCTCTTAGGGACACAAATATATCCTGAAGACTTGGTCTTCCTGGTTGAAGATGAAGATGAAGTAGATGATGATGGGACAGGAGTCTTGTTGAGGCAGCCGTCGTTGATGATTCCGGAACACGTAGCGTACCCTGGGGTCCGTTTCACAAGGGCTAACGTTACGTAGCGTCAGCGCAAATCGGCAAAAACGGTACTAAGAAACACCTCTTTCGCCGACGTTTGCCAAAAAACGTTTTGTGGCTACTCCGAAAGTATCTCTTGGCGAACTATCACGTGACTAGCATGGGGTGAATACATTTCTTGTTGTTGATTGGTCCATTAAAGTTTAGTTAAAAAAATACATTTTTTTGACCAATGAGACAAGAGCTTGTAATATATTTCCGCAAACGTTTTTTTAATGTGTTTGGCGTAAGCGTTATTCGCGCGGCGACCGTTATCTAGAGAAACTCAACCCTGGACTCGCGAGTAACGTTGTTACCCGCACACTGGAATAATCCGTACTTTAATTTTTTTTATATATTCCATATCACCTTGAGCTAATGCTAACAAAAAAAAAAAAAAGCCTAAACGTCACATGTATATTTAGGCTTTTTTGGTGCTAACTTATCAAAGGTTAGAATTACTTTACGAGGCACTTTGGCTTCATACGACTGTTCCAAAGTTGAAATGAATTAGTGCTTAGGTTTGTTAGATATCGCACGGACAAAAAGACAAACATATCAACATACATGAACGGTTACTTTAACCCTACAGCAGGCGAGAAAAAAAGGTACTCAGATAGCACCTAATCAGACAGTTGTACCATCCTGTGCAAAAGACTACAGGTCAAACAGCTTTCCATTTTATGATCCACACAATCGCTCGCCTAACCTAGATGATAACAATTAGCGTTAAGAGTCAGCCACACGTCCACTAAAATCGCACGACTGTACGATACGATTCGATCACGTGGTCAGTAATGTTAACGAGTTTTACTACGAACTTTCCCAATGCCATCAACTTATGCTCATATTTTTGTCAATCTCTTATGTCTCTCTGTATATCTGAATGTATCATTCTCTCTCCCCCCCTCTCTCTGTGACTCTCTCTCTTTGTCTCTCTCTCTCTGTCTCTCTCTCTTTGTCTCTCTCTCTCTGTCTCTCTCTCTCTTTGTCTCTCTCTCTCTGTCTCTCTCTCTTTGTCTCTCTCTCTCTGTCTCTCTCTCTTTGTCTCTCTCTCTCTGTCTCTCTCTTTGTCTTTCTCTCTTTTGTCTCTCTCTCTTAGCTTTGTCTCTCTCTCTTAGCTTTGTCTCTCTCTCTCTCTCTCTCTCTCTCTCTCTCTTAGCTTTGTCTCTCTCTCTCTCTCTCTCTCTCTCTCTCTCTCTCTCTCTCTCTCTCTCTCTCTCTCTCTCTCTCTCTCTCTCTCTCTCTCTCTCTCTCTCTCTCTCTCTCTCTCTCTCTCTCTCTCTCTCTCTCTCTATGTATTCCCATCTTATCGGTTTTTTCCTTCTTTAAAACTGCTATTATTCTGAGAGAAAAATGTCTCAGAATTGCTTCCTTTCTTTCCCGTAATCGTTTCAAACCACCAATTCAAGCTCACCATTGCTCATTATTATCCATGTTTGCTTTTGATTCCCATTTTGATTCTTTTTCAATTATTTCATTTTTGTTTCATTCTCTTGACTCGATTGTTTTTATGTCCATTTTTCTCTGCCTGATGCATGGTGTGAGTATTGTGAGTGAGAGGGCAAGGTGCAAAGAAGCTATTTGTAGCTTATCCTTTTTTACCCTCAATAAAACATTCCTATTCGTATTCGTATTCGAGACTACGTGATCGAATCGTATCGCATAGTCGTAGGATTCTAGTGGGTGTGTGGCTGGCAATTTTTGGTCTAATCAAAGGTGGCCTAAATGTTATCCAGTGAGTAGACCATGCATAAGCAACACAACAACAACAAAACATAGGACAGGATATTCAATCAATATGGGTCAAACTTCTGCATTTACTATCGGTTGACACCAAGGTTACGTTCTAAGAGGTGGCCTACTTACAAACATATTAATCGTCATTCTGATGTGAATGAAGCCCTGTCCAATCAATGCCTCGTACATGATTCGATCAACCTCAAAGGGGTGCTAAGAGTTACGAGGCAAGACCAGCTTTCAGGTCAGTGGTACGTTGTTGTGTGGTTGTTATTTTTTCAGTCTTTGTGGGGGAAAAAAGCCGCAAAAAATGTAGAACAAAACACAGAAAAATGCGAAACTGTACTTCGTAAACTAAAGCAGGTATACACGATTATAACGTTCTCTTCTGTTGTGTTCAGTTGCGTTCTTTCTTCTTTTCCCGTTGAGTATCCACAATCATCAGTTTGATTGTATGATAATGTTGCGACATGTGTCGTGCTGTGTTAGCAACCTTTCCTCTGGGTCGTGTTCTTGTGTTGTTGTCGTAAAACTATGTTTTGTTAAGGCGGGACTATCACCATATAAACATCAGAACACGCACAAATAAGCATTCAGGTTATAGCAATCTGTCGCGCTTTGAACGCTTGATAAAATATACATTGCTAGTTTTCTGACCGTCTCACTGTTTGTGGAGGCCAACAATAGAGACAAACTAAAATCATTAGCGAGAGAGAGAGAGAGAGAGAGAGAGAGAGAGAGAGAGAGAGAGAGAGAGACGGACACTGGTTTATTGTCATGGTTTATTGTCATTACCACCGGGAGGGGTCTATTGGAGAGAGAGAGAGAGAGAGAGAGAGAGAGAGAGAGAGAGAGAGAGAGAGAGAGATTGACAATTTGATAGTTTTATTGTCATCACCATAAAAGGTCTCATGACAAGGGGGTAAGCAAAGTATGTCAACTAAATAACAAATCAAGCATAGGCAACAAACATTATTTCAACATTGAAACAGAGAGAGAGAGAGAGAGAGAGAGAGAGAGAGAGAGAGAGAGAGAGAGAGAGAGTGTGGTGATGTTATCAATGGTGTAGCATAAATGCCACTGTACCATTAGTTCGTTACCCTGTGCCTTTCACTGAAGTGCATTTACGTGTGGAGTGGTTAGGGTGGTGTGGTGCTTTGCACAGCGGTGTAAGCTTACAATAAAATATGTCATTGTTGCTCTCTGTGGCAACTACTGTGCAGTGCTATTAAATAAGTGTTCATTATCATTTGTCTATGTGGACAATTTTTATCTGGGGTAACTTCTCAAGAGGGAAGAAACCTAGAGTGCGGCACCGATCGTAAGCAAGCAGACCTCATTAAAGACCCACCGGGTCACGCGTCGAAATCACGGGTTTCGCGTGTTTTCCTTCTTATGGCTGGTAAAAGAAATTTTCTTTGGACCAGGTTGGACATACAAATGTCCTCAAAATTGAAAACGAAACATGATTTGAAAGAGCAGCCTCAATTTGAAGTCGGGGACATGTATGTGGGTCACAGCTATCTAGAAAAAAAGCCAAGGGACTTAATCGTGGTGCGTCAGTGGGTCTTTAAAGACCCGCTGACCCGGCTGGATTAAGTCCCTTGTGTTTTTTTCTGGGTAGGTGTGACCCACATACAGTCTACCCACGTACACGACCGAGGCTGCTCTTTAAAGTGATGTCTCGTTTTCATGCATGGGGGAATATGTATGGGAGTCACACCTGGTCTTAGCAAGATTTCTTACCAGCGAGAGAGGGAAACACGTGAAACCCGTGATTTTCACTCATGTATCTGGTGGCTCTTTAAAGACACGCTGACGCACCACGCTTAAGTCCCTTGGTTTTTTTCTGGGTAGCTGTGACCCACATTCAAATGTCCCCAACTTCAAATTGAGGCTGTTCTTTAAAATGATGTTTCGGTTTGAATTTGGGGTCAAAACAAGATTTATTTCCAGCTGTAAGAGGGAAACGCGTGAAACCCGTGATTTTCACTCTTGTATCTAGTGGCTCTTTAAAAAAAAAAGAATGAAAAAAAAAAGATGTGAGTGAGTGAATGTTCAGTGAGAGTTTGGGGTGGTACAGAAAGTGAAACGGGTATAGTTGAAACACCGAAAGAGACAGAAAGAAGCAGGATGAGTCTGTTCTCAAGAGATGGAAAGAGACGGATCGAGAAGAAAGAAGAAGAACTAACCGAAGAAGAGACAATTAATAGAGAGACAGAAGAATAAGAAGGGAATGAGTGAAGGAGAAAGAAGATGTTGGAGTGCCTTGTATAAGCTCTAAGCTTTGTTGTGCTCTACTCATTTAAATGATGTGCTGCTGCGTGTGCTTCATTTGAATACATCTGGTTTAAACCAAGGAGAAAGAAGTGGATGGTGGATGGAAGAGAAGCAACTGGGATGCGAATTGTGAAATATTCATGGAAGACTGTTGGCACTTTTGGGTTGGAGAGCTACAGGTACAGGTAAGGATACAATTGATAATATATAATTAGGAAAACACCCCCACTGATTACAGTGTATTCATGTGAGAAATCCCCCCCGTGGGGATACCGGGGGGGTCTTTTGTATAAACAGTTCCCCCACCTTCTGGAAGTTCTGTGCTTGTAACTTCCTCTAAATCTGCCACTCTCTTTGACTCTGCCTTTTCCCATTGCTTTTGTAATCTACTATCTTTCTTCCTTTACCAGTCCATTCTTCTGCCTTTTTTTCTTCTTCGCGAAACGCTTTCAAAAAAAAGTGTTCCTCCAGTCCAAGTCGGACTTGCTGGGCCTAACTGTTTATTAGTTAGGCGCATAACGGCAGCATGACGCATCTACACCCATAATTGACAGTAAACTGTGTGAGCGATCGAAGAAGAAGAAGAAGATTTGAGAGATGAAATGTATTAATGATATGTGGGGTTTTTTCTTCTTCAAGAACCACGTGTAGGATTGAGAAGGGGCCACAGTACTTGGATATTATTTAGGGAAACAAACAACAAGATGCAAAAGAACGATAAAGTGATTAAACCGACAACACTCACATTTATAGGTTGATAGTACCATGGTGTCGTTTTCAGTTTGACGTAGAGTTATGACTCTAGGGTCAGAATTCTATTGGCCACTGCAACTTGGGTTATTAACGCCCTTGATGGCAAGAGTTAAACCCTTGTTGGTCAGTATCCAAAAGGGCATTCACTCTTGCAAAAGGCAGCCATTCTGTGGCCTCAAATAGGGTTATTGGCGAGAGGGATTCCCTTGTTTGGGTCAGTACTCAAGCATCTTCCCCCACCCACCAAGGGCATTCACTCTTGCAAAAGGTGGTCGTTGCAGTGGCCAATAGAATCAGATTGCGTAGTGTGTGAATGAATGTAAGCTTGAAATATTTTCTTTTGCGTGTAGTGTTTGCGTGACTGATAGAAATTATCTACACCTCTCATTCAGGCGTAGGGGAAGACGGGGTAAAAAGCCCATGGGCGGGTAAGAAGCCCATGCCAATTATCTCATGAAATAAAGCAAATTTCAGTCAAATTTGCCCATGAGACGAATGCTAGCGAATGCTAAACACTAGCATTCGTCTCATGGGCAAATTTGACTGAAATTTGCTTTATTTCATGAGATAATTGGCATGGGCTTCTTACCCGCCCATGGGCTTTTTACCCCGTCTTACCCTATAAAATTTTAAATGGCCTAGTTAACACTCCAGTTGAATCACTTTTTTTCTGTTTCTCATTGCACTAACACAAGAAATTCAGAAGGAAAAATGTATATTCAGCACTGCAGAACTAATAGGAGTAAGTTTTCATTTTCGCACCTAGTCGCTAATCACTGGAATAACCTATCTATAACTAACATTAATTTCACATACAATATTGACAATTTCAAGAACCTTTTGGATGAAATTCCAAAATATAGAGATATTTTTTCTTATGACTTTGATTGATGCTATGTAAATGCTTATACAATAGTGATGTATGCAAATCAGACACCAAACATAAAGTTTGTACCAATGATGGGATGTTTTATAGGCCGCGAGGCCTAGGCCACGATGCCTGTCCCTACTACTACTGCTACTACTACTACATCTATATCATAGTATTTAATTTCCCCACAGGTATCTTTTCCACCCATACCCCCGTATTGACAGTGTATGTGGGTTGATTGTGTAAACTCGGTATTACTTTATTTTCCTGTTTGTTTGCAGCACTAATAGTCGGGGGTCTTAGTGGAAATATTCTGCAAATGATCATACCGCTTAGCTTTTTGTGTGTGTGCTGTTAGAGGACATCAAGGGTATGCAAAATCAATCAATGGCTAAGCTTTATTCGCTCTGCAGCTAATGTAACGGCTAAAAAACCCGGCTGAAACGGCCACATTTCAATATTGAATAACACAATGTGTTCATATTTTAGCTACGCCATAAGCAGTACATGTGCAGGACTTCCGTTATGAAATATGACCGGAAGTTCGAACCGGAAGTGCTTCACCGGGGTACCATGGCATTTTAATTGGGTCCAGAAATAGGAAAACCCAGAAGAAATATCGCAAAAATAACCTATGGATAATGTTGGTGTCATGGTGGCCTAGGTTAATAATGATCAATCCACCATTTGATGATGTCCACGCTCTCTCTAAGCAAGACTTTCACTAAAGGGCCAGCCACACGTCCACTAAAATCGCACGACTGTACAATACGATTCGATCACCTGGTCTCCCCAAGAACAGATGGGATTCGCGGTTCGAGATCGCGTGATCGAATCGTATGGTAGAGTCGTACGATATCAGATGACGTGTGGCCGGCCCTTAACCCCTTGACTGCCATATAACGTATCACGTACTGACTTGATGACATATCAACATCTGGATTGTTAAACATTCGGGACTTTCCTGGTGTTGCACTGCCTCCGGGCATTGCCTCCAGGATCGTTCCCACCATCTGTATATCTACTAATGCCCCATATGTGTCTGTTCCAGACCGGAGGACGTTAATCAGATTTTTTATTCACTTGATGACATCGCTGATGACGTCATCAGATGAAGAGGACTAACTCTGATATGCTGGCTTTTTCTCTAAGCACAGCCAAGAGAGTTACGTCCCCAGACTATTTTTGCCAGCTTGGCTCTATCAGTTGTCTTTTTCATGGCATGATTTGCACAATAATTTTTTGTTCCTTTAATTTTCGCTGGCATTCAAAGGGTTAAGTGAATTACACAACGCGGGTCAAGTGGCACTATTTATAACATTTATAGCGGCTATGCTGTCTTGCAAGTGTCACATTCTTGATCGACTGATCGATGGTTGAAGTGTGTGGGAACCAGGTGGGAAAAGTGCGACTGATTTGTTTATCTTTTTTGGGGTGGGGGGGGTGGTGGTCGTGTGCCCGTTCGAGTAGGCCTACGTGAGAGAGAGAGAGAGAGAGAGAGAGAGAGAGAGAGAGAGAGAGAGAGAGAGAGAGAGAGAGAGAGAGGAGAGAGAGAGAGAGAGAGGGTGGGGAGAGAGAGAGAGAGAGAGGGTGGAGAGAGAGAGAGAGAGAGGGTGGAGAGAGAGAGAGAGAGAGAGGGTGGAGAGAGAGAGAGAGAGAGAGAGAGGGTGGAGAGAGAGAGAGAGAGGGTGGAGAGAGAGAGAGAGAGAGGGTGGAGAGAGAGAGAGAGAGAGAGAGAGGGTGGAGAGAGAGAGAGAGAGAGAGAGGGTGAGAGAGAGAGAGAGAGGGTGGAGAGAGAGAGAGAGAGGGTGGAGAGAGAGAGACAGAGACAGAGAGGGAGAGGGTGGAGAGAGAGAGAGAGAGAGAGAGAGAGAGAGAGAGAGAGAGAGAGAGAGAGAGAGAGAGAGGGCACACAAAAGTCATGTAAAGAAAAAAAAAGGCCGATACCTTCAAAACACAGCTGTTATTCTAAACACGCAAACTGTTCCTAATTGAGTGGATTGTCCTACTAATTTGGTAGCTAATGAATTTAGAGTACTTCGAGTACGTTCAGTACGTTTTATTTCCAGACTGTGTGGACAAAAAGTATTGCTGCTTATTCATTTATCCTCATTAAAAATGTCAGTTCAATTCAATTCAATTCAATTCTCTCTCTTTCTTTCTTTTTTTGCGTTCGTTTTTTCATCCTATCGTCTTTTCTTTTCCTTCTTTGTTTTTAACCCTTTCGATCTTTTTATTTTATTTTATCTATCACAAACGATGTCTACAACAGTTTCAGAAATCTCAACAACAAAAAAGAAAAAGAAAAGAAAGGCCTAGTTTCGGATAAAATTAATCCTGGGAATCTCACCAGACAGGCTCTCCAAGCCAAATGGCCTCGCAATTAATTGTGTCCGTTTAGACATTCATTTCGCGCCGTTCTGTCTCTACCTCCCTACCCTTCCACCACCCCTCTCTCTGTGTTCAAACTCTCTTCACTCTGCCTCTTGTCTCCCTCCACCCTCTCCCTCCCCCTTCTCTCTTCAACCCTTCAACCGCCTCACAACTAGGGGAAGACGGGGTAAAAAGCGCATGGGCGGGTAAGAAGCCCACCCCAATTATCTCATGAAATAAAGACAATTTCAGTCAAATTTGCCCATGAGACGAATGCTAGACATTATGAGGCTGAAATTTGCTTCATTTCATGAGATAATTGGGGTGGGCTTCTTACCCGCCTATGCGCTTTTTACCCCGTCTTCCCCTACCTATTCAACCTTTCTAGTTGGTAGGCAATGCAGTTGTGAACTCTATTCCAACTACTTGTGACCGTGTGCCGTATTCACTATAAAGCAGGCACTGGCTGTATTCCCGCATTGTCGGAAGTAAATTGTGCAGTTGTCAATTCCTCCCGACCTGGTTGGAAGGGTTTCGTCCGACACTAGTGTGAACATTCTAGCAAAGACTGTATAGGGGAAGACAAGCATCCGGTCTCGTTTCCCTATATGAGTAGTGAGGACAGAAACACTGGTTATGTCCCTTTTAAACGTGACACATTTACACGTCGATAGGCCAGTTGAATTCTCCGTTCAAATTCCAGTCTGAGTTTTTGGATAGCCGCCGCTGTGAATGGTGTATAACTACCCCACTAACGATAACTCTATCAGCCCGGTTCGCTGTAACTCTTAAGTAGTCCATCTTACCCTTTTAGAATCTTTGATTCTAGTGCTCTTTTAAAGGTGGACTCAGACGGATGAGTTTTTGCAAGAAACACGTCGAGATCACCAGAAAGACAGCCTTTTCAAGGATCGGAACACTCACTTTTCTCTGTTTAAAAAAAAAGAAATTAAACCGTCAAAACGGCGATTTTTCCTTGGCGGAGATGCCGGAGAGAGTAGCCATTTTGGATGCGGTGTGTCGAGGCAACTCGTTGTGGTTGAAGCGTTTTATTTTTTTGTAGTGCAGTAAAAAAAAAAGAAAAAGGGAGCTATTTCCTTTGTTGTGAGCGAAACTCCTTTAGATAAACTGTATTAAAAAAGAAGAAGAAAAGGCTTGTATTGCGA
>CM065704.1:24169719-24189719 GCA_017654935.2 Phymorhynchus buccinoides
GGTTCCTGACTACCAACCTGACTGAATATTTGACTATGCTGACACGATAACGTTTGAACACAGGGACCTAGGAGGCTCAAATATTGGGTAGTTAGGATATCTAGAGCAAATTCGAAAATCAAGGTCATCGGTCGAAGGTCAAAGCTCAATGGAGCCGAAAATGTGCCGCTTGTTACGGTTGCAAGACAGTGGTCCAAGGGAAACAAATCTTGATTTGAAACCGGCATTTATAGCGTCTTGTTACTTCCCTTTATTTGTCTTTAAGGCTCCCGCTCTTTCACATTTTGCGTGCGAATGGGTAGCTAGGATAATTATCTAGGCCAAGGTATAAAACAAAAATGAAAGTCACTGGTCAAGGTCAAGGTCAAGGTCACTGGAGCCGAAAATGTTGTCGCGCGGCTGGTTGATGTAGCGTCTTCACGCTCTAAGTTTCATTTTCTCTTCAGTGCAGAGATCCCGCTTGAATTTTTAAAACTGTTGGTCGACACCTGGGCTGTTCTAATCAGTCCCCTGGTCCCTGATTTAGAGCAGGAAGCTACTGGGCGTGTAATCATGAGTATGTCTTAGACAGTCAACACGGGTAGCAGTATATGTAAATTAGGCTGAACATGATCATGAGTATGTCTTAGACAGTCAACACGGGTAGTAGTAGTATGTAGATTAGGCTGAACATGATCATGAGTATGTCTTAGACAGTCAACACGGGTAGTAGTATGTAGATTAGGCTGAACATGATCATGAGTATGTCTTAGACAGTCAACACGGGTAGTAGTATGTAGATTAGGCTGAACATGATCATGAGTATGTCTTCAACACGGGTAGAGAGTCAACACGGGTAGTAGTATGTAGATTAGGCTGAACATGATCATGAGTATGTCTTAGACAGTCAACACGGGTAGTAGTGGTATGTAAATTAGGCTGAACATGATCATGAGTATGTCTTAGACAGTCAACACGGGTAGTAGTAGTATGTAAATTAGGTTGAACAGCCAATCGTTTGTGGGAGTTTAGTCTAATAATGTACATACTACTACCCGTGTTGAGTGTCTAATATGCACTCATGATTACGCGCCCAGACTGCTCGCCTGCGTCCTTACTACATGTACTATAGTAATGGGTATTTTTAGACACTGACTGTCACGCGCGATTTGATAACGGAATTAGGTCGTATATTTTCAGCTTACTTCAGATAAGGTGACGATTTGTCCTTTCCCATTTTATCACTAATATTTGCATCTTATTATGGACAGTTTCCAAAGTATTTCTGCTTAAGGTGAGAGCAGTGTTTCGTCTGTTGCTTTGTGCTCTGTTGTTCTGTCCATTAACGTCCATTTCGTCTGTTCCTCAGTGCTCTGTTGTTCTCTCCATTAACGTCCATTTCGTCTGTTCCTTGGTGCTCTGTTGTTCTGTCCATTAACGTCCATTTCGTCTGTTCCTCAGTGCTCTGTTGTTCTGTCCATTAACGTCCATTTCGTCTGTTCCTCGGTGCTCTGTTGTTCTGTCCATTAACGTCCATTTCGTCTGTTCCTTGGTGCTCTGTTGTTCTGTCCATTAACGTCCATTTCGTCTGTTCCTCGGTGCTCTGTTGTTCTGTCCATTAACGTCCATTTCGTCTGTTCCTCGGTGCTCTGTTGTTCTGTCCATTAACGTCCATTTCGTCTGTTCCTCGGTGCTCTGTTGTTCTGTCCATTAACGTCCATTTCGTCTGTTCCTCGGTGCTCTGTTGTTCTGTCCATTAACGTCCATTTCGTCTGTTCCTCGGTGCTCTGTTGTTCTGTCCATTAACGTCCATTTCGTCTGTTCCTTGGTGCTCTGTTGTTCTGTCCATTAACGTCCATTTCGTCTGTTCCTCGGTGCTCTGTTGTTCTGTCCATTAACGTCCATTTCGTCTGTTCCTCGGTGCTCTGTTGTTCTGTCCATTAACGTCCATTTCGTCTGTTCCTTGGTGCTCTGTTGTTCTGTCCATTAACGTCCATTTCGTCTGTTCCTCGGTGCTCTGTTGTTCTGTCCATTAACGTCCATTTCGTCTGTTCCTTGGTGCTCTGTTGTTCTGTCCATTAACGTCCATTTCGTCTGTTCCTTGGTGCTCTGTTGTTCTGTCCATTAACGTCCATTTCGTCTGTTCCTCGGTGCTCTGTTGTTCTGTCCATTAACGTCCATTTCGTCTGTTCCTTGGTGCTCTGTTGTTCTGTCCATTAACGTCCATTTCGTCTGTTCCTTGGTGCTCTGTTGTTCTGTCCATTAACGTCCATTTCGTCTGTTCCTTGGTGCTCTGTTGTTCTGTCCATTAACGTCCATTTCGTCTGTTCCTTGGTGCTCTGTTGTTCTGTCCATTAACGTCCATTTCGTCTGTTCCTTGGTGCTCTGTTGTTCTGTCCATTAACGTCCATTTCGTCTGTTCCTCGGTGCTCTGTTGTTCTGTCCATTAACGTCCATTTCGTCTGTTCCTTGGTGCTCTGTTGTTCTGTCCATTAACGTCCATTTCGTCTGTTCCTCGGTGCTCTGTTGTTCTGTCCATTAACGTCCATTTCGTCTGTTCCTTGGTGCTCTGTTGTTCTGTCCATTAACGTCCATTTCGTCTGTTCCTCGGTGCTCTGTTGTTCTGTCCATTAACGTCCATTTCGTCTGTTCCTCGGTGCTCTGTTGTTCTGTCCATTAACGTCCATTTCGTCTGTTCCTTGGTGCTCTGTTGTTCTGTCCATTAACGTCCATTTCGTCTGTTCCTTGGTGCTCTGTTGTTCTGTCCATTAACGTCCATTTCGTCTGTTCCTTGGTGCTCTGTTGTTCTGTCCATTAACGTCCATTTCGTCTGTTCCTTGGTGCTCTGTTGTTCTGTCCATTAACGTCCATTTCGTCTGTTCCTCGGTGCTCTGTTGTTCTGTCCATTAACGTCCATTTCGTCTGTTCCTTGGTGCTCTGTTGTTCTGTCCATTAACGTCCATTTCGTCTGTTCCTTGGTGCTCTGTTGTTCTGTCCATTAACGTCCATTTCGTCTGTTCCTCGGTGCTCTGTTGTTCTGTCCATTAACGTCCATTTCGTCTGTTCCTTGGTGCTCTGTTGTTCTGTCCATTAACGTCCATTTCGTCTGTTCCTTGGTGCTCTGTTGTTCTGTCCATTAACGTCCATTTCGTCTGTTCCTTGGTGCTCTGTTGTTCTGTCCATTAACGTCCATTTCGTCTGTTCCTTGGTGCTCTGTTGTTCTGTCCATTAACGTCCATTTCGTCTGTTCCTCGGTGCTCTGTTGTTCTGTCCATTAACGTCCATTTCGTCTGTTCCTCGGTGCTCTGTTGTTCTGTCCATTAACGTCCATTTCGTCTGTTCCTTGGTGCTCTGTTGTTCTGTCCATTAACGTCCATTTCGTCTGTTCCTTGGTGCTCTGTTGTTCTGTCCATTAACGTCCATTTCGTCTGTTCCTCGGTGCTCTGTTGTTCTGTCCATTAACGTCCATTTCGTCTGTTCCTCGGTGCTCTGTTGTTCTGTCCATTAACGTCCATTTCGTCTGTTCCTCGGTGCTCTGTTGTTCTGTCCATTAACGTCCATTTCGTCTGTTCCTCGGTGCTCTGTTGTTCTGTCCATTAACGTCCATTTCGTCTGTTCCTTGGTGCTCTGTTGTTCTGTCCATTAACGTCCATTTCGTCTGTTCCTCGGTGCTCTGTTGTTCTGTCCATTAACGTCCATTTCGTCTGTTCCTTGGTGCTCTGTTGTTCTGTCCATTAACGTCCATTTCGTCTGTTCCTCGGTGCTCTGTTGTTCTGTCCATTAACGTCCATTTCGTCTGTTCCTTGGTGCTCTGTTGTTCTGTCCATTAACGTCCATTTCGTCTGTTCCTCGGTGCTCTGTTGTTCTGTCCATTAACGTCCATTTCGTCTGTTCCTTGGTGCTCTGTTGTTCTGTCCATTAACGTCCATTTCGTCTGTTCCTCGGTGCTCTGTTGTTCTGTCCATTAACGTCCATTTCGTCTGTTCCTTAATGCTCTGTTGTTCTGTCCATTAACGTCCATTTCGTCTGTTCCTCGGTGCTCTGTTGTTCTGTCCATTAACGTCCATTTCGTCTGTTCCTCAAAACTACGTTGGAAAACGTCCCTGGCGTAGTTCCTCGTGCTCTGTTGTTGTACTTAACGTCCATTAAACATGTCTGTTGTTCTGTCCATTAACGTCCATTTCGTCTGTTCCTTGTGTGCTGTGTTGATCTGTCCATTAACGTCCACATTGGTTCAGTCCATTAACGTCTGTTAACTTAGTCACCACCCTAAGGGATATCTAGCGACATTAACGTCCATTTCGTCTGTTCCTCGGTGCTCTGTTGTTCTGTGTGTAACGTCCATTTCGTCTGTTCCTGGTGTGTGTTGTTCTGTCCATTAACGTCCATTTCGTCTGTTCCTTGGTGCTCTGTTGTTCTGTCCATTAACGTCCATTTCGTCTGTGTCCTGTGCGGTGCTCTGTTGTTCTGTCCATTAACGTCCATGTCGTCTGTTCCTCGGTGCTCTGTTGTTCTGTCCATTAACGTCCATTTCGTCTGTTCCTGTGTGCTGTGTTGTTGTGTCCATGTGTGTCCATGTGTGTGTTCCTGTGCTGTGTGTGTTCTGTGTGTGTGTCCATTTCGTCTGTTCCTTGGTGCTCTGTTGTTCTGTCCATTAACGTCCATGTCGTCTGTTCCTCGGTGCTCTGTTGTGTGTCCATTAACGTCCATTTGCGTGTGTTCCTGTGTGCTGTGTTGTTCTGTGTGTTTCTGTGTCCATTTTCGTCTGTTCCTGTGCTCTGTTGTGTCTGTCCATGTAACGTCCATGTCGTCTGTTCCTCGGTGCTCTGTTGTTCTGTCCATTACGTCCATTTCGTCTGTTCCTATGTGCTCTGTTGTTCTGTCCATTAACGTCCATTTCGTCTGTTCCTCGTGCTCTGTGTTTGTCCATTAACGTCCATGCGTCTGTTCCTGCATGTGTGTGTGTGTCCGTGCGTCCATTTGTCTGCTTCCTCGTGTGCGTGTGTGTGTGTGTTAACGTCCATTTCGTCTGTTCCTTGGTGCTCTGTTGTTCTGTCCATTAACGTCCATTTCGTGTGTTCCTGTATGTGCTCTGTTGTGTCTGTCCATTAACGTCCATTTCGTCTGTTCCTTGGTGCTCTGTTGTTCTGTCCATTAACGTCCAGACAGTCAGACAGACAAACTACATCATGTAACTGAATGTGTTTTTCTTTGGTCCATTACGTCCATTTAATCCTGGTGGGAAAGACAATCGTTCTAGTAAAATTCAGTCAACGTTCGTGTGTTCCTAGGTGCTCGGTTGATAGGGGCATTATAGTTGAAAGACGTCTGTACAGTGAAAACTCTGTTGTTCTGTTAGGATTAATGTCCAACTTTGGTATGTTCCTCATGTGCTCTGTTGTGTCTGTCCATGTGTGCGTCCATTTCGTCTGTTCCTCGGTGCTCTGTTGTGTCTGTCCATGTAACGTCCATTTCGTCTGTTCCTCGGTGCTCTGTTGTTCTGTCCATTAACGTCCATGTCGTGTGTTCCTCGGTGCTCTGTTGTTCTGTCCATTAACGTCCATTTCGTGTGTTCCTGTGTGCTCTGTTGTTCTGTCCATGGTAACGTCCATTTCGTCTGTTCCTGTGTGTGTGTGTGTGTTGTGTGTGTGTGTGTGTGCTGTGTGCTGTGCGTCCATTTCGTCTGTTCCTCGGTGCTCTGTTGTTCTGTCCATTATATACGTCCATTTCGTATATATATATATATATATATATATTGTTCTGTTTTTTGAACACGGAACATTACTCAAAGTTAACGTTAACTGGTTTTGTTTCTGAGGTTCACAAATAAAGACATTGGACACAGAAAAGCTCTTTATTCTGTCCATTAACTATATATATAAGAGGAAAGTTTAATTGTTTGGTTGTTTTTTCTTCTTCATTCTTGTACGTTTGTACGTTAATGGACAGAACAACAGAGCACCGAGGAACAGACGAAATGGACGTTAATGGACAGAACAACAGAGCACCAAGGAACAGACGAAATGGACGTTAATGGACAGAACAACAGAGCACCAAGGAACAGACGAAATGGACGTTAATGGACAGAACAACAGAGCACCGAGGAACAGACGAAATGGACGTTAATGGACAGAACAACAGAGCACCAAGGAACAGACGAAATGGACGTTAATGGACAGAACAACAGAGCACCGAGGAACAGACGAAATGGACGTTAATGGACAGAACAACAGAGCACCGAGGAACAGACGAAATGGACGTTAATGGACAGAACAACAGAGCACCGAGGAACAGACGAAATGGACGTTAATGGACAGAACAACAGAGCACCAAGGAACAGACGAAATGGACGTTAATGGACAGAACAACAGAGCACCGAGGAACAGACGAAATGGACGTTAATGGACAGAACAACAGAGCACCGAGGAACAGACGAAATGGACGTTAATGGACAGAACAACAGAGCACCGAAGGAACAGACGAAATGGACGTTAATGGACAGAACAACAGAGCACCAAGGAACAGACGAAATGGACGTTAATGGACAGAACAACAGAGCACCGAGGAACAGACGAAATGGACGTTAATGGACAGAACAACAGAGCACCAAGGAACAGACGAAATGGACGTTAATGGACAGAACAACAGAGCACCAAGGAACAGACGAAATGGACGTTAATGGACAGAACAACAGAGCACCAAGGAACAGACGAAATGGACGTTAATGGACAGAACAACAGAGCACCAAGGAACAGACGAAATGGACGTTAATGGACAGAACAACAGAGCACCAAGGAACAGACGAAATGGACGTTAATGGACAGAACAACAGAGCACCGAGGAACAGACGAAATGGACGTTAATGGACAGAACAACAGAGCACCAAGGAACAGACGAAATGGACGTTAATGGACAGAACAACAGAGCACCGAGGAACAGACGAAATGGACGTTAATGGACAGAGGAAGAGACAACAGAGCACCGAGGAACAGACGAAATGGACGTTAATGGACAGAACAACAGAGCACAGGAACAGACGAAATGGACGTTAATGGACAGAACAACAGAGCACCGAGGAACAGACGAAATGGACGTTAATGGACAGAACAACAGAGCACCAAGGAACAGACGAAATGGACGTTAATGGACAGAACAACAGAGCACCGAGGAACAGACGAAATGGACGTTAATGGACAGAACAACAGAGCAACCCCTAGGCCTGCTAGGAACAGACGAAATGGACGTTAATGGACAGAACAACAGAGCACCAAGGAACAGACGAAATGGACGTTAATGGACAGAACAGAGCAGAGCAACAGACGAAATGGACGTTCAGGACAGAACAGAACAGACGAAATGGACGTTAATGGACAGAACAACAGAGCACCGAGGAACAGACGAAATGGACGTTAATGGACAGAACAACAGAGCACCGTAGGAACAGACGAAATGGACGTTAATGGACAGAACAACAGAGCACCGAGGAACAGACGAAATGGACGTTAATGGACAGAGCACCAAGGAACAGACGAAATGGACGTTAATGGACAGAACAACAGAGCACCAAGGAACAGACGAAATGGACGTTAATGGACAGAACAACAGAGCACCGAGGAACAGACGAAATGGACGTTAATGGACAGAACAACAGAGCACCGAGGAACAGACGAAATGGACGACAGAACAACAGAGCACCGAGGAACAGACGAAATGGACGTTAATGGACAGAACAACAGAGCACCGAGGAACAGACGAAATGGACGTTAATGGACAGAACAACAGAGCACCAAGGAACAGACGAAATGGACGTTAATGGACAGAACAACAGAGCACCGAGGAACAGACGAAATGGACGTTAATGGACAGAACAACAGAGCACCGAGGAACAGACGAAATGGACGTTAATGGACAGAACAACAGAGCACCGAGGAACAGACGAAATGGACGTTAATGGACAGAACAACAGAGCACCGAGGAACAGACGAAATGGACGTTAATGGACAGAACAACAGAGCACCGAGGAACAGACGAAATGGACGTTAATGGACAGAACAACAGAGCACCGAGGAACAGACGAAATGGACGTTAATGGACAGAACAACAGAGCACCGAGGAACAGACGAAATGGACGTTAATGGACAGAACAACAGAGCACCGAGGAACAGACGAAATGGACGTTAATGGACAGAACAACAGAGCACCGAGGAACAGACGAAATGGACGTTAATGGACAGAACAACAGAGCACCGAGGAACAGACGAAATGGACGTTAATGGACAGAACAACAGAGCACCGAGGAACAGACGAAATGGACGTTAATGGACAGAACAACAGAGCACCGAGGAACAGACGAAATGGACGTTAATGGACAGAACAACAGAGCACCGAGGAACAGACGAAATGGACGTTAATGGACAGAACAACAGAGCACCGAGGAACAGACGAAATGGACGTTAATGGACAGAACAACAGAGCACCGAGGAACAGACGAAATGGACGTTAATGGACAGAACAACAGAGCACCGAGGAACAGACGAAATGGACGTTAATGGACAGAACAACAGAGCACCGAGGAACAGACGAAATGGACGTTAATGGACAGAACAACAGAGCACCAAGGAACAGACGAAATGGACGTTAATGGACAGAACAACAGAGCACCGAGGAACAGACGAAATGGACGTTAATGGACAGAACAACAGAGCACCGAGGAACAGACGAAATGGACGTTAATGGACAGAACAACAGAGCACCAAGGAACAGACGAAATGGACGTTAATGGACAGAACAACAGAGCACCGAGGAACAGACGAAATGGACGTTAATGGACAGAACAACAGAGCACCGAGGAACAGACGAAATGGACGTTAATGGACAGAACAACAGAGCACCGAGGAACAGACGAAATGGACGTTAATGGACAGAACAACAGAGCACCGAGGAACAGACGAAATGGACGTTAATGGACAGAACAACAGAGCACCGAGGAACAGACGAAATGGACGTTAATGGACAGAACAACAGAGCACCAAGGAACAGACGAAATGGACGTTAATGGACAGAACAACAGAGCACCGAGGAACAGACGAAATGGACGTTAATGGACAGAACAACAGAGCACCAAGGAACAGACGAAATGGACGTTAATGGACAGAACAACAGAGCACCGAGGAACAGACGAAATGGACGTTAATGGACAGAACAACAGAGCACCGAGGAACAGACGAAATGGACGTTAATGGACAGAACAACAGAGCACCGAGGAACAGACGAAATGGACGTTAATGGACAGAACAACAGAGCACCAAGGAACAGACGAAATGGACGTTAATGGACAGAACAACAGAGCACCAAGGAACAGACGAAATGGACGTTAATGGACAGAACAACAGAGCACCAAGGAACAGACGAAATGGACGTTAATGGACAGAACAACAGAGCACCGAGGAACAGACGAAATGGACGTTAATGGACAGAACAACAGAGCACCGAGGAACAGACGAAATGGACGTTAATGGACAGAACAACAGAGCACCGAGGAACAGACGAAATGGACGTTAATGGACAGAACAACAGAGCACCGAGGAACAGACGAAATGGACGTTAATGGACAGAACAACAGAGCACCGAGGAACAGACGAAATGGACGTTAATGGACAGAACAACAGAGCACCAAGGAACAGACGAAATGGACGTTAATGGACAGAACAACAGAGCACCGAGGAACAGACGAAATGGACGTTAATGGACAGAACAACAGAGCACCGAGGAACAGACGAAATGGACGTTAATGGACAGAACAACAGAGCACCGAGGAACAGACGAAATGGACGTTAATGGACAGAACAACAGAGCACCGAGGAACAGACGAAATGGACGTTAATGGACAGAACAACAGAGCACCGAGGAACAGACGAAATGGACGTTAATGGACAGAACAACAGAGCACCGAGGAACAGACGAAATGGACGTTAATGGACAGAACAACAGAGCACCAAGGAACAGACGAAATGGACGTTAATGGACAGAACAACAGAGCACCGAGGAACAGACGAAATGGACGTTAATGGACAGAACAACAGAGCACCAAGGAACAGACGAAATGGACGTTAATGGACAGAACAACAGAGCACCAAGGAACAGACGAAATGGACGTTAATGGACAGAACAACAGAGCACCGAGGAACAGACGAAATGGACGTTAATGGACAGAACAACAGAGCACCGAGGAACAGACGAAATGGACGTTAATGGACAGAACAACAGAGCACCGAGGAACAGACGAAATGGACGTTAATGGACAGAACAACAGAGCACCGAGGAACAGACGAAATGGACGTTAATGGACAGAACAACAGAGCACCGAGGAACAGACGAAATGGACGTTAATGGACAGAACAACAGAGCACCAAGGAACAGACGAAATGGACGTTAATGGATAGAACAACAGAGCACATTAACGACGAAATGGACGTTAATGGACAGAACAACAGAGCACCCAGGAACAGTCCAAATGGACGTTCCTGGTGCTCTGTTGTTCACCCATTAACAGTCGAAATGGACGTTAATGGACAGAACTCTGTTGTTCACCCCAGGAACGTCCAAATGGACTGTTCCTGGACAGAACAACAGAGCACCAGTTGTTCTGTCCATTAACGTCCATTTCGACTGTTCCTCAGAGCACTGTTGAACAGACCATGGACGTCCATGGACAGAACAACAGTCACCTTGGTGGAACAGTTGTTCTGGACGTTAATGGACAGAACAACAGAGCACCGAGGAACAGACGAAATGGACGTTAATGGACAGAACAACAGAGCACCTGTTCCTTGGAACAGACGAAATGGACGTTGTTGGACAGAACATTAGAGCACCGAGGAACAGACGAAATGGACGTTGTTGGACAGAACAACAGAGCACCGAGTCTGGACGTTAATGGACAGAACAACAGAGCACCGAGGAACAGACGTCATGGACGTTACGAACAACAGAGCACCCAGGAACAGATCCAATGGACGTTAATGGACAGAACAACAGAGCACCCAGGAACAGACGAAATGGACGTTAATGGACAGAACAACAGAGCACCGAGGAACAGACGAAATGGACGTTAATGGACAGTTGTTCAACAGTGCACCGTGTGGAACAGTCGGTGTCTGTGGACGTTAATGAACAGAACAACAGAGCAATGCTCTGTTGTTCTGTCCAGGAACAGACGAAATGGACGTTAATGGACAGAACAACAGTGCACCGTTGTGGACTGTGCATTAACAGTGTGTTCGAAATGGACGTTAAACGTCCAGTCTGTTCAACAGAGCACTGAGGAACAGACGAAATGGACGTTAATGGACAGAACAACAGTGCACTGAGGAACAGACGAAATGGACGTTAATGGACAGAACAACAGAGCACCGTTGAACAGACGAAATGGACGTTAATGGACAGAACAACAGAGCACTGAGGAACAGACGAAATGGACGTTAATGGACAGAACAACAGAGACACCACAGTTAATTTAGGAACAGACGAAATGGACGTGGACGTTAATGGACAGAACAACAGAGCACCAAGGAACAGACGAAAATGGACGTTAATGTTGTTCAGACGAAATGGACATTAACGTCCAGGCAGACCAGAGCACCAAGGAACAGACGAAATGGACGTTAATGGACAGAACAACAGAGCACCGCAGGAACAGACGAAATGGACGTTAATGGACAGAACAAGCACCGAAGGAACAGACGAAATGGACGTTAATGGACAGAACGAGCACCAAGGAACAGTTGGACGTTAATGGACAGAACAACAGAGCACCAAGGAACAGACGAAATGGACGTTAATGGACAGAACAACAGAGCACCGAGGAACAGACGAAATGGACGTTAATGGACAGAACAACAGAGCACCGAGGAACAGACGAAATGGACGTTAATGGACAGAACAACAGAGCACCGAGGAACAGACGAAATGGACGTTAATGGACAGAACAACAGAGCACCGAGGAACAGACGAAATGGACGTTAATGGACAGAACAACAGAGCACCGAGGAACGCACCATTTCGTCTGTTCCACGAAATGGACGTTAATGGACAGAACAACAGAGCACCGAGGAACAGACGAAATGGACGTTAATGGACAGAACAACAGAGCACCGAGGAACAGACGAAATGGACGTTAATGGACAGAACAACAGAGCACCGAGGAACAGACGAAATGGACGTTAATGGACAGAACAACAGAGCACCGAGGAACAGACGAAATGGACGTTAATGGACAGAACAACAGAGCACCAAGGAACAGACGAAATGGACGTTAATGGACAGAACAACAGAGCACCAAGGAACAGACGAAATGGACGTTAATGGACAGAACAACAGAGCACCGAGGAACAGACGAAATGGACGTTAATGGACAGAACAACAGAGCACCAAGGAACAGACGAAATGGACGTTAATGGACAGAACAACAGAGCACCGAGGAACAGGACGAAAACAGAGCACCGAGGTGCAGACGAAATGGACGTTAATGGACAGAACAACAGAGCACCAAGGAACAGACGAAATGGACGTTAATGGACAGAACAACAGAGCACCGAGGAACAGACGAAATGGACGTTAATGGACAGAACAGAACAACAGAGCACCAAGGAACAGACGAAATGACGACGTTAATGGACAGAACAACAGAGCACCGAGGAACAGACGAAATGGACGTTAATGGACAGAACAACAGAGCACCGAGGAACAGACGAAATGGACGTTAATGGACAGAACAACAGAGCACCTAGGAACAGACGAAATGGACGTTAATGGACAGAACAACAGAGCACCGAGGAACTTCAGCGTAATGGACCCACTTGTCGAAATGGATGGACAGAACAACAGAGCACCAAGGAACAGACGAAATGGACGTTAATGGACAGAACAACAGAGCACCGTTAATGGTTGTTCTGACGAACATGCACGTTAATGGACAGAACAACAGAGCACCGAGGAACAGACGAAATGGACGGGCCCTTTATTTTGGACAGAACAACAGAGCACCGAGGAACAGACGAAATGGACGTTAATGGACAGAACCTTCAGACACTGGAGACGAAATGGACGTTAACCATTAGGAACAGGAACAGACGAACACGTTAATGGACAGAACAACAACAGAGCACCGAGGAACAGACGAAATGGACGTTAATGGACAGAACAACAGAGCACCGTTCCTCGAACAGTCGAAATGGACGTTAATGGACAGAACAACAGAGCACCGTTGAACAGACGAAATGGACGTTAATGGACAGAACAACAGAGCACCGAGGAACAGACGAAATGGACGTTAATGGACAGAACAACAGAGCACCAAGGAACAGACGAAATGGACGTTAATGGACAGAACAACAGAGCACCAAGGAACAGACGAAATGGACGTTAATGGACAGAACAGAGCACCAAGGAACAGACGAAATGGACGTTAATGGACAGAACAACAGAGCACCGAGGAACAGACGAAATGGACGTTAATGGACAGAACAACAGAGCACCGAGGAACAGACGAAATGGACGTTAATGGACAGAACAACAGAGCACCGAGGAACAGACGAAATGGACGTTAATGGACAGAACAACAGAGCACCAAGGAACAGACGAAATGGACGTTAATGGACAGAACAACAGAGCACCGAGGAACAGACGAAATGGACGTTAATGGACAGAACAACAGAGCACCAAGGAACAGACGAAATGGACGTTAATGGACAGAACAACAGAGCACCGAGGAACAGACGAAATGGACGTTAATGGACAGAACAACAGAGCACCGAAGGAACAGACGAAATGGACGTTAATGGACAGAACAACAGAGCACCGAGGAACAGACGAAATGGACGTTAATGGACAGAACAACAGAGCACCGAGGAACAGACGAAATGGACGTTAATGGACAGAACAACAGAGCACCGAGGAACAGGACGTCCATGGACGTTAATGGACAGAACAACAGAGCACCAAGGAACAGACGAAATGGACGTTAATGGACAGAACAACAGAGCACCGAGGAACAGACGAAATGGACGTTAATGGACAGAACAACAGAGCACCGAGGAACAGACGAAATGGACGTTAATGGACAGAACAACAGAGCACCGAGGAACAGACGAAATGGACGTTAATGGACAGAACAACAGAGCACCGAGGAACAGACGAAATGGACGTTAATGGACAGAACAACAGAGCACCGAGGAACAGACGAAATGGACGTTAATGGACAGAACAACAGAGCACCGAGGAACAGACGAAATGGACGTTAATGGACAGAACAACAGAGCACCGAGGAACAGACGAAATGGACGTTAATGGACAGAACAACAGAGCACCGAGGAACAGACGAAATGGACGTTAATGGACAGAACAACAGAGCACCAAGGAACAGACGAAATGGACGTTAATGGACAGAACAACAGAGCACCGAGGAACAGACACCAAGGAACAGACGAAAGGACGTTAATGGACAGAACAACAGAGCACCGACGTTAATGGACAGAACAACAGAGCACCGAGGAACAGACGAAATGGACGTTAATGGACAGAACAACAGAGCACCGAGGAACAGACGAAATGGACGTTAATGGACAGAACAACAGAGCACTGAGGAACAGACGAAATGGACGTTAATGGACAGAACAACAGAGCACCGAGGAACAGACGAAATGGACGTTAATGGACAGAACAACAGAGCACCAAGGAACAGACGACATGGACGTTAATGGACAGAACAACAGAGCACCAAGGAACAGACGAAATGGACGTTAATCGGACAGAACAACAGAGCACCGAGGAACAGAGCACCGAGGAACATACGAAATGGACGTTAATGGACAGAACAACAGAGCACCGAGGAACAGACGAAATGGACGTTAATGGACAGAACAACAGAGCACTGTTCCTCGGTGCTCTGTTGTTCTGTCCATTAACGTCCATTTCGTCTGTTCCTCGGTGCTCTGTTGTTCTGTTCATTAACGTCCATTTCGTCTGTTCCTCGGTGCTCTGTTGTTCTGTCCATTAACGTCCATTTCGTCTGTTCCTCGGTGCTCTGTTGTTCTGTCCATTAACGTCCATTTCGTCTGTTCCTGGTGCTCTGTTGTTCTGTCCATTAACGTCCATTTTCGTCTGTTCCTTGGTGCTCTGTTGTTCTGTCCATTAACGTCCATTTCGTCTGTTCCTCGGTGCTCTGTTGTTCTGTCCATTAACGTCCAGAACGTCTGTTCCTCGGTGCTCTGTTGTTCTGTCCATTAACGTCCATTTCGTCTGTTCCTTGGTGCTCTGTTGTTCTGTCCATTAACGTCCATTTCGTCTGTTCCTCGGTGCTCTGTTGTTCTGTCCATTAACGTCCATTTCGTCTGTTCCTTGGTGCTCTGTTGTTCTGTCCATTAACGTCCATTTCGTCTGTTCCTCGGTGCTCTGTTGTTCTATCCATTAACGTCCATTTCGTATGTTCCTCGGTGCTCTGTTGTCGGTGCTCTGTGTTCTGTCCATTAACGTCCATTTCGTCTGTTCCTTGTTGCTCTGTTGTTCTGTCCATTAACGTCCATTTCGTCTGTTCCTCGGTGCTCTGTTGTTCTGTCCATTACGTCCATTTCGTCTGTTCCTTATTGCTCTGTTGTTCTGTCCATTAACGTCCAGTTCGTCTGTTCCTCGGTGCTTTGTTGTTCTGTCCATTACGTCCATTTCGTCTGTTCCTTATTGCTCTGTTGTTCTGTCCATTAACGTCCATTTCGTCTGTTCCTCGGTGCTCTGTTGTTCTGTCCATTAACGTCCATTTCGTCTGTTCCTTGGTGCTCTGTTGTTCTGTCCATTAACGTCCATTTCGTCTGTTCCTTGGTGCTCTGTTGTTCTGTCCATTAACGTCCATTTCGTCTGTTCCTTGGTGCTCTGTTGTTCTGTCCATTAACGTCCATTTCGTCTGTTCCTCGGTGCTCTGTTGTTCTGTCCATTAACGTCCATTTCGTCTGTTCCTCAGTGCTCTGTTGTTCTATCCATTAACGTCCATTTCGTCTGTTCCTTGGTGCTCTGTTGTTCTGTCCATTAACGTCCATTTCGTCTGTTCCTCGGTGCTCTGTTGTTCTGTCCATTAACGTCCATTTCGTCTGTTCCTTGGTGCTCTGTTGTTCTGTCCATTAACGTCCATTTCGTCTGTTCCTCGGTGCTCTGTTGTTCTGTCCATTAACGTCCATTTCGTCTGTTCCTCGGTGCTCTGTTGTTCTGTCCATTAACGTCCATTTCGTCTGTTCCTTGGTGCTCTGTTGTTCTGTCCATTAACGTCCATTTCGTCTGTTCCTTATTGCTCTGTTGTTCTGTCCATTAACGTCCATTTCGTCTGTTCCTCGGTGCTCTGTTGTTCTGTCCATTACGTCCATTTCGTCTGTTCCTTATTGCTCTGTTGTTCTGTCCATTAACGTCCATTTCGTCTGTTCCTCGGTGCTCTGTTGTTCTGTCCATTAACGTCCATTTCGTCTGTTCCTCGGTGCTCTGTTGTTCTGTCCATTAACGTCCATTTCGTCTGTTCCTCGGTGCTCTGTTGTTCTGTCCATTAACGTCCATTTCGTCTGTTCCTTGGTGCTCTGTTGTTCTGTCCATTAACGTCCATTTCGTCTGTTCCTTGGTGCTCTGTTGTTCTGTCCATTAACGTCCATTTCGTCTGTTCCTCGGTGCTCTGTTGTTCTGTCCATTAACGTCCATTTCGTCTGTTCCTTGGTGCTCTGTTGTTCTGTCCATTAACGTCCACTTCTTCCGTTAATGGATAGAACAACAGAGCACCAAGGAACAGACGAAATGGACGTTAATGGACAGAACAACAGAGCACCGAGGAACAGACGAAATGGACGTTAATGGACAGAACAACAGAGCACCAAGGAACAGACGAAATGGACGTTAATGTTGTTGTTCTGTCCATTAACGTCCAGTTCGTCTGTTCCTTGGTGCTCTGTTGTTCTGTCCATTACGTCCATTTCGTCTGTTCCTTTTTGCTCTGTTGTTCTGTCCATTAACGTCCAGTTCGTCTGTTCCTTGGTGCTCTGTTGTTCTGTCCATTAACGTCCATTTCGTCTGTTCCTTGGTGCTCTGTTCTGAACATTAACGAAATGGACGTTGGACATGAGCACCGAGGAACAGACGAAATGGACGTTAATGGACAGAACAGAGCACCGAGGAACAGACGAAATGGACGTTAATGGACAGAACAACAGAGCACCGAGGAACAGACGAAATGGACGTTAATGGACAGAACAACAGAGCACCAAGGAACAGACGAAATGGACGTTAATGGACAGAACAACAGAGCACCGAGGAACAGACGAAATGGACGTTAATGGACAGAACAACAGAGCACCAAGGAACAGACGAAATGGACGTTAATGGACAGAACAACAGAGCACCAAGGAACAGACGAAATGGACGTTAATGGACAGAACAACAGAGCACCGAGGAACAGACGAAATGGACGTTAATGGACAGAACAACAGAGCACCGAGGAACAGACGAAATGGACGTTAATGGACAGAACAACAGAGCACCAAGGAACAGACGAAATGGACGTTAATGGACAGAACAACAGAGCACCGAGGAACAGACGAAATGGACGTTAATGGACAGAACAACAGAGCACCAAGGAACAGACGAAATGGACGTTAATGGATAGAACAACAGAGCACCGAGGAACAGACGAAATGGACGTTAATGGACAGAACAACAGAGCACCGAAGGAACAGACGAAATGGACGTTAATGGACAGAACAACAGAGCACCGAGGAACAGACGAAATGGACGTTAATGGACAGAACAACAGAGCACCGAGGAACAGACGAAATGGACGTTAATGGACAGAACAACAGAGCACCGAGGAACAGACGAAATGGACGTTAATGGACAGAACAACAGAGCACCGAGGAACAGACGAAATGGACGTTAATGGACAGAACAACAGAGCACCGAGGAACAGACGAAATGGACGTTAATGGACAGAACAACAGAGCACCGAGGAACAGACGAAATGGACGTTAATGGACAGAACAACAGAGCACCGAGGAACAGACGAAATGGACGTTAATGGACAGAACAACAGAGCACCAAGGAACAGACGAAATGGACGTTAATGGACAGAACAACAGAGCACCGAGGAACAGACGAAATGGACGTTAATGAACAGAACAACAGAGCACCAAGGAACAGACGAAATGGACGTTAATGGACAGAACAACAGAGCACCAAGGAACAGACGAAATGGACGTTAATGGACAGAACAACAGAGCACTAAGGAACAGACGAAATGGACGTTAATGGACAGAACATAAGGACACCAAGGAACAGACGAAATGTTTCTGCTTAATTAACTTGTTTAGTTATTTACTTGTTTATTTATTTATTCTCTTAAAGCTGGCCTAATGTGTCCTAACAACATTGAATCACCTGAATCTCTCTCTTTCTTTTCTCTCTCTCTCTCTCTCTCTCAGTCTCTCTCTCTCTCTCTCTCTCTCACTGTCTCTCTCTCACTCTCACTCTCTCTCTCTCTCTCAGGTTTATATAGCCTGCTTTGTGTTTATTGCTTTATTTCTATGGTTTCCCTTCATACCCTTTATTATCTAAAAATTCCATCCCAATGTTAATCTGCCCCTTATTTTATTGTATTTGTTCGGATTGGGCCGGAGGCCAGCGTTATTTTGTGCATGCATTTGTGCTTTTCGTGACTGTGGTGATATGAGCTGGTTTGGCTTTCGTCATTAAACATTTGAGTCTCTCTCTCTCTCTCTCTCTCTCTCTCTCTCTCTCTCTCTCTCTCTCTCTCTCTCTCTCTCTCTCTCTCTCTCTCTCTCTCTCTCTCTCTCTCTCTCTCTCTCTCTCTCTCTCTCTCTCTCTCTCTCTCTCTCTCTCTCTCTCTCTCTCTCTCTCTCTCTCTCTCTCTCTCTCTCTCGTTTTAGTCAGCGACAACCGGGCTTGTTTCCAAGGGAAAAGCATAAGGGAGATTGCAACTTTCTTTTTTTTCTCTGTGCGAATTTGCAGGGAGTTTAATGGAACCGTCTGGAACATGTCCTGTTTACTTCAGATTCTGGGGGGAGACACTGTAGCTAACTTTTTGTTTTATAGACTGTGGAAAATTATCAGTCTGTTCTTTGTCTTGCTTCACCTGTTGCATGCTATTTCTTTAAAGTCTTAAAGACCCACCAGATCACGTGTCAAAATCACGGGTTTCACGTGTTTCCCCTCATATGACTGTTAAGAAATCTTGTTTTGACCAGGTTTGACTCCCATGCAAATGCCCCCACATTCAAAACGAAGCATCGTTTTAAAGCACAGCCTCAATAGGGCATTTGCCACGAGTGTTCGTTCACTATACTAGACTACTAATTTGCCCGCACTCGTTCTGCCCGAGATGCGCTGACCTCTCTAATTCAACTCTCTAAATTGAACTCAGTGAAATTCTAGGTCACCGGCGCGTGGCAAATGCTCTATTTGAAGTTGGGGGAATTTGTATGTGGGTCACAGCCACCCAGAAACATCAAAGGGACTTAATCGTGGTGGGTCAGTGTGTCTTTAAGACATCGAAAGCTTGAAACAGCAACAGCGGGTTATTCTAAAACCTTTGGATTAAGCAAGAATGTATTCAAAACATTTTACGCAGTTCAGTAGCAGCAACATGAACTTGAACCGTAGCACAAGAAGCAAAATGTTTATACGTGTACATGGCACTCAACAACTGAGATCACAAGTTGCACAACGAGTAAGAATCGCGCAAATGTGACCCAGCACCACGAAAGGGACATTAAGTGTCAAACTGACCATTCTGAGAACATTATACATGTGGACACTTCAGACAATTCTCTTTCTAATGATATAAGAACCATTCCTGTATCGTTTTCCGTTCCCGAGTGATGAGCATTTAAAGTTAGTAGGGTGAGCGTCGGTGATTTTGAGAAAACACAGTCTAAAGTCTAGCTGTAGAAACTGCATTGACCTACACGTTTTAAAACACATATAAG
>CM065704.1:24204719-24212219 GCA_017654935.2 Phymorhynchus buccinoides
GAGAGAGAGAGAGAGAGAGAGAGAGAGAGAGAGAGAGAGAGAGAGAGAGAGAGAGAGAGAGAGAGAGAGAGAGAGAGAGAGAGAGAGAGAGAGAGAGAGAGAGAGAGAGAGAGAGAGAGACAGACAGACAGATAGAAAATTTAACAAAACGGGTTTTAACTGTCAAAACTAAAATGTTGTTATTCAAAAAGTTCATTATCATGTTTAGAAAGTAAAACTGAACCTACCCACCAATTTTCATCAAGATCACTGCAAAAATAGAAAATAACGGTTTTCAACTGTCAAAAGTTAAGTGTCGTTTATGAAGAGGGTACTATAATTTTCAGAATGGAAACATGAACCTACCCACCAATTTTCATTACGATCACTGCAAAACTAAAAAATAACCGTTTTTAACCGACAAAATGTTAAGTCACACTTTCCAAACTTGGGGGTTATGTTTGTTAAGAAAAAAAAGTATCTACTTCAAAATTCTACGACATTCTGTGAAATAGTTAGGATGAAATTGGCGGAAAGGTGTTAAAAACAGAAAATAACTGCCATTTAACGGTTATTTTGTTAAGTTTTATTTCTGCAAAATAGTCTAAAACCATCACGGTGACGCAACGGACCTAACATCCAAATATCATTAAAATCGGTTAAGGCTTTCTTGACTTTAACGTGGGACGGACTGACAGACAGACAGACAGACAGACACGGTCCTTCTTTGGCTCACTGTGCTGTGGGATACCAAGTCGCTTCGCTCCTGATAAAGTCTATTCTTACTTCCCCAAAACTAAGACAATAGGGTCTTTGGATAACAGACCCCAATTTGATGCCTTTTAGTGACATAGGTGTTAAATCACTGTGGTGCTATAAAATGTGACTTTGGCGGTGAAAGGGTTAAAGCAGAAAGGAATCGTAAAGGAGACTGAGAGCACCTTCTGGCAAATTCCTTATGCACTGCAGCCCAAAGAGCCAGCCACACTGCGTAGGACTTGATCCCAATACGATACGATTGTGACAACGTCTGTGAGTCATGATTCGCGTGAAATGATTCCGTCTAAAAAAAATAACTCTACCCTTTTCGTTCACTATGGCTCCCCCCCCCCCCCCCCCCCTGCGTGCGCATCTCGACCCTTCCAACGGAAGTGTCGCCATCTTAGTCCTTATTTGTGTGTAAACAGCATCGATCTGGCATTTTTCAAACAAAGTTACTGACTAAGATGGCGGTCTCCCATAATATGGCACGCTCCTTGTGGCCGGATATGACGACACGTGGGTACAAGCCATTCTCACGTAGACCGCACTACACGAATCAAGTAAAAAGTCCGATACACAAAACACACAGATAGTTTATCCTATTCGCTATACGAGAGACTACAAAAATAGTGAACGTAACTAGCAGGATTTCATCAGATTCATTTCGACAGTAGAATTTTACTTTCACGTCAATCACGCCCCACAAAATGTCAAAATCGGATCGCACTGAATCGAATCGTATGTAGTGTGGCTGGTCCTTAAAGGTGGACCCTGACGGATGAGTTTTTGCAAGAAACACGTCGAGATCACCAGAAACACAGCCTTTTCAAGGATCGGAACACTCACTTTGCTCTGGTTTCCTAGAACTTAAGCCGCAAAAAAAGGCGATTCCTCCTTGGCGGAGATGCCGGAGAGAGTAGCCATTTTGGATGGGGTGGGTGGAGGTCACTCATTGTGGTTGAAGCGTTTTCTTTTTTTGTAGTGCAGTAAAAAAACAAAATTGGAGCTATTTCCTTTGTTGTGAGCGAAACTCCTTTAGATCAACTGTATAACATTTTAAAAAAGAAAAGAAAAAAAAGGCTTGTATTGCGAAAACGTCGTGCAAACGATTTGGCGGTCATTCGAAAAGAAGCGGCGCACGCCTTCTCTTTGGGTGAAAGAATTTGACTTCCAGCACCTCCACCAAGGAGGAATCGCCGATTAGACAGTTTGATTTCTATGAAACCAAAGCAAAGTGAGTTTTGCAATCTCTGTAAAGGGTGTTTTTCTGGTGATCTCGACGTGTTTCTTACAAAACCTCATCCGTCAGGGTGGCCCTTTAAGCCTCTGCAGTCTAATCATTTTTCCACAGATAATAATTATTACAATAACTGAAACCCAGACAGCATTGCAATTGAGGTCACTGTGGTGAATGTAGCTATATATATTAAAATAACATCCATCGTTTGACATGTCTTGTAAGGTATTGTTATGATATCAGTCACCAACTTTACTACTCTATCCTGTTGATGCATCCAACTTTCCTCCGCATTTCCATTTCCAACTCAATGCTGATGAGAGTTGTCTGGTCATGTTTTTGTGGTTTTTTGTTCCCCAACCCTTTCACCGCCAACGTCGCATTTTTGCACCACAATGATTTCAACACCCATGTCACTAAAAGGCATCAAATCGGGGTCTGTTATCCAAAGACCCCTTTCTCTTAATTTTGGGAGGTAAGGATAGGCCTTATTTTAAATATGTCACAGAGGAATCCCCAATATTACAGACAGATTTTGTTCTCTGTAAGTTTAATGGAAATGTTTTGCTGAAAAATGGCTGGCGGTGAAAGGGTTAAAGTGAGAAATGGTTGTATGGACCTGGCAATTGGCGAGCTGTAGTCGACGGTACGGTTGCTTTGTGCGTTATTATACACTTTGGATTCCCAGAAAGCTTTTGTTTGGCAGGTCAGAACTGACTGGCGATTCGGGTTAATACAGTGGCGTATTAACAAAGGGCTGTGCGTGAGATGGGTGTTCCCGTGGGGTGGGGGGTGGGGTGGGTGGGGTGGGGGGGTGCTTGAATTACCGTCTTTACTGGATATTCAAAGGGCGATAATTATAGTGCGGAGAAGGCACAGGGGAGGAAAACAAGGTATTCTTGTTCTCTATAGTCTATGGTTCTATATTATTGTCACTAAAGTGTTTTAGATCCCGCTCCCCTTTTTCAGTCGCCTCTACCTTTGGATCTTAGAGGGCAAATGCACATACAAGTTTGTAAATGTACAAGTTTTTGTTTTTGATTACCCCGCCACGTAGCCACACTCCGACTTCGGAGGATTTTTAGACCGACGATGCTATGCTGGGAGCTTGTCACGGCTTAAGACAGTCCCCGCACAACCACGCATAACATAACAACATTTTGATGTAGCCTTGGTGTTCTAGCTCATGTCAACTGGTCTGACAGTCATCCTCATGCCGAGGCGTTCTGGCACAATCAGCCAGAACGTGGCGTACTGTAGTCGTGCGTAGCGTAGTATGAGCGTGGTGGGGTCTTGATGGGAGCGTGGGAACGTGTTACGCCAGGTTCTTTCAACGCGCATTTTGAACATGATCAAAACACACGTAGCGAAGACGTGTTGGAAAAAAAAAAAGAAGCCTGGTGGGATCGTAGTGGGAACGGGGACAACGTAGTGGTTGCGTAGTAAGAGCGGGGTGAACGTAGTGGCAACGTAGGGCCCGCGCAATGAGCGCTGCTCCGTTTGGCAAATAATTGACGACGTGGCTAGGACGTGGCTAGGACGTAGCAACGACGTGACGCGTGTGGCTAGGAACGTCCTACCAGCGTGGCGCGGTCTTCTAGAGCGTGGCTACATCGTGGTCATAGAGGGAACGTGGCTAGAGCGTAGCCAGGACGTACAGACCGTGGTGTGCGCGTAGTGATAACGTGGAAAAGGGTCTTCTTCTTCTCCCTTCCCAAGGGCCATAATGGGTAAGGTACGTATGTGTCCGGTTTTCAGTTTTCACTGGTCTCCCCGCTGCGTACAGCCGACACATTCCGATTTCGGAGGAGCTCAAAGGAGAAAACATATTTAGAAGATTTGTTTTTGGAAAAAAGGCAGGAGAATAGAAAACAAAGGGAAAAGTCAAAGTCAAAGAGTGACAGATTAGAGGAAGCCTTGTAATCTTAATACTAATCTTAATTGGTTCATCTTTTTTAGGTAAATATTAGTAGTTTTTATGAGTGTACGTTCTTCATGTTTTTCACATAATTCTAATCAAATTCTCTCCCTCTTTTATTTAATTCCTTGATGATGTTATATGCATTTTATTGTCTTAACTGTGGTGTTTCGATTTATGTAATCTGAATGTTTTTAGTATTGTTTATCGAGCCTGTGATCGCACAATTTAATTTCCACACAAGGATGAATAAAGTTGTGTTGAATTGAATTGAATTGAATTGAAGTTACAAGCACAGAACTTCAAGAAGGTGGGGGGAACTATTTTTTACGAAAGACCCCCCGGTATCCCCACGGGGAGAAAAGGGTCAAAACGTATCAATGTTTGCTCTTTTGCGCGTACTGAGAACGTAGCAGCAGCGTGATTGCGTTCACCCTTGAGGAGATTTTCCGCAGCTCACCAAGACCTCGCCACGTTCTCTAGAAATGTAGTGCGCAGTGAGGGCGTAGTGGGGTCTTCGTCACGTGTGATGGGGGCTTAAAGACCCACCAGATCACGTGTCAAGATCACGGGTTTCACGTGTTTTCCCTCTTATAGCTGGTAAGAAATCTTGTTTTGACCAGGTTTGACCTTATGTTCTGCACGTTTGTTTCATTGAATGTTTATGGGGACAAATTTGTTGTGAGTGTTTGTGTTTATGGCTTTGAAGCCCTCTGGGCTGGAAGTTGAAATAAAAAACTTGAAAACTTGAACTTGAAAACTTGACTCCCATACAAATGACCCCAAATTCAAAACGGACATTTTAAAGAGCAGCCTCAATTTGAAGTTGAGGGAATTTGTATGTGGGTCACAGCTACCCAGGAAAAAAACCCAAGGGACCTAATCGTGGTGGGTCAGTGTGTCTTTAACGCCACAATGCGACACTTCCTGTTCTTCAGCCATTTTGCGTGTAGGCTCTTTGCTCGCCCACTTTGAGCTTGGACAAACAAAACTTTCTCACAACATCGCTCCAAACATAATAATGTAGAATACATTCGCTGTATAGCGAGTGTGGAAAGTTTTGGCGCAGACATAACAATCTGACCTGGGGTGTCCTTAATTTGAAAAATATTATAGGCGAATATCTCGTTAATTTGACATCTATCGACTTCTGTAGAATACAATCACAACGGCGTGATAAGAGAAAACACGACGACCATAGATTGTATTATTTTCTTGCCGGTGTGGTATACAATACTGTCGTCGTGGGATTGTGTCGCGGCGATAGTATTTCCCGTGATATACTGTCGTAGCAACATTATGTTCTGACAAAATTAGTCGCGTGACACCCTTTCACGAAAATTGTCCTATAAAATACGGTCGCTGTCCATTAAATACGTCATTAACTTGATTTAAAGAACTGTCCCATATGGTTCTTTGTAACCGAGAGGACGTCAAATATAAACATTCGTATAAAATACTATCGCAGCTTATTTTGCGACAGGACATTGACTGTTGTCGCTCACGACAAGTGTTCCGCGTGAAATGTTGCTGTCAGAGTTGCTATAGTCTGGCATACTCTACCTTTGGGGAGAGTAAGGGTTAATGTAAGTTGTTAGGGGTTGGGTTATGGTCTTACAGACCTGTGTCACACTATGTGTAAGGGCAAGGGTTAGGGTTAGGATTAGGGTTTTTACATATCTGTATTACATTGTGCAAGGTTAAGGGTAAAGGGCCAGCCACACGTCCACTAAGATCGTACGACTGTACGATGCGATTCGATCACGTGGTCTCCAAGAACAAATGTGATTCGCGCTTCGAGGTCACGTAATCGAATCGTATCGTACAGTCGTGCGATTTTAGCTGGCGTGTGGCAGGCCCTTTAGTGCTAAGATTAGGTTTGAACAGACCTGCATCACTATATATATATATATATATATATATATATATATATATATATAGTTTGCTTTGATAAAGCTTTTCTGTGTCCAATGTCTTTATTTGTGAACCTCAGAAACAAAACCAGTTAATGTTAACTTTGAGTAATGTTCGTGTTCAAAAAATAAAATAAAAAATTTAAAAAAAAAAAAAAAAAAATTTTTTAAAAGTTATATAAATTGTGCTGATTTACTTTTTCTCCCAATGGGGGAGGGACAGTGCCTTATGCAAAGACAGCTGTTTCGAGTTAATTTTTTAATTTTTAAAATTTATTTATTTATTTTTTGAACACGAACATTACTCAAAGTTAACATTAACTGGTTTTGTTTCTGAGGTTCACAAATAAAGACATTGGACACAAAAAGCTTTATCAAAGCAAACTATTCTGCATTTCAAATGCACTAACTTTTCAGTCCTTCAGAGTAGGGGTACGGAGCTGGCTATTCACTGAGATTTTTCTTTCATCATGCTATATATATATATATATATATATATATATATATATATATATATATATAAGGGTCAGGGTTAGGGTTTTTACATATCCGTATGACATCGTGTAAGGGTAAAGGTTAGGGTATGGACTAAAACAGTTTTTACAGACCTGTATCACATTATGTATAAGGATAAGAGCTAAGGTTAACAGACCTGTATCACGCTACATGTAAGAGTAAGTGCTAAGGCCAGCCACACGTCCACTGACTAAAATCGCACGACTGTGCGATACGAATTCGATCACGTGGTCTCGAAGAACAAAATGTGATTCGCGCGCTTCGAGACCACGTGATCGAATCGTATCGTGCAGTCGTGCGATTTTAGTGGACGTGTGGTTGGCCCTTTAGGTTTAGCGTTAAGGTTTTTACAGACATGTGGCATACTATGTTAGCGTAATGGTTTGGGTTAAGGGTAAGGGTGAGCTTTAAGTACGTCACCTCAAAACTACTCCATCAGAATTCCTTAAATTTATGGACATTTCTCATGAAATCCTGTCGCGCTTCTCTATTTCACAGGAAATACTATCGCATGACCAGCTGCAGTATTTCACAGGAAATGTTGTCGCTGTGACACGATTTTATGGACATGTTTCGTTTAAATGCTGTCCCACTTCAGTATTTCACGGGAAATAGCCCACTGTTCCACAGCGATATTTCCCTATGAACCAGCTGCACTGCAGTATTTCACGGGAAATAGCCTACTGTTCCACAGCGATAATTTCCCCATGAACCAGCTGCAGTATTTCACAGGAAATAGCCTACTGTTCCACAGCGATAATTTCCCATGAACCAGCTGCAGTATTTCACAGGAAATAGCCTACTGTTCCACAGCGGTATTTTCCCATGAACCAGCTGCAGTATTTCACAGGAAACAGCCTACTGTTCCACAGCGATATTTCCCCATGAAGCAGCTGCAGTATTTCACAGGAAATAGCCTACTGTTCCACAGCGATATTTCCCCATGAACCAGCTGCAGTATTTCACAGGAAATAGCCTACTGTTCCACAGCGATATTTCCCCATGAACCAGCTGCAGTATTTCACGGGAAATAGCCTACTGTTCCACAGCGATATTTCCCCATGAACCAGCTGCACTCCAGTATTTCACAGGAAAGAACCTACTGTTCCACAGCGATATTTTCCCATGAACCAGCTCGACTTCCATGTTTCACAGGAAGAAATACTGTCGCCGCG
>CM065704.1:24217219-24219719 GCA_017654935.2 Phymorhynchus buccinoides
CGGGCGACAGACTATGTGACTGCCTCATATGACTCGATCAGGTCGTGACGTAGATCAAATTTTGTTTCCCGCACAGAAGAGGTCACAAGCCATCTGACTCGATCAGACGCGATCAGTGAAATTTACTGGGCCCGACTGAGTCAGACTGATCGAGCAGAATGGTTTGTAAATGAGGTGAAACGTCACGACCTGATCGAGTCACATGAGGCAGTCACATAGTCTGTCGCCGGCTAGATAGGGCTTAAAGACCCACCAGATCGCGTGTCAACATCACGGGTTTCACGGGTTTTCCCTCTTATAGCTGGTAAAACAAATCTTGTTTTGGCCAGGTTTGACTCCCATGCAAATGCAGCCTCAATTTAAAGTTGGGGGCATTTGCATGTGGGTCACAGCTACCCAAAAAACAACAACCCAGGGAATTAATCGTGGTGGGTCAGTGTGTCTTTAAATCAGTTTTGAGCTATTTTCATCAAATGGTGTGTGTGTGTGTAAGTGTGCGTGTGTGTTAAAGATACACTGACGCACCACGATTAAGTCCCTTGTTTTTTTCTGGGTAGCTGTGACCCACATACAGATGTTCCCAACTTCAAATTGAGGCTGCTCTTTAAAATGATGTTTCGGTTTGAATTTGGGGGCCATTTGTATGGGAGTCAAACCTGGTCGAAACAAGATTTATTTCCAACTATAAGAGGGAAAACACGTGAAACCCGTGATTTTGACACGTGATCTGGTGGGTCTTTAAAGACCCCCCACGTCACGTGTCACATTCCCTCTTATGCTAGGAAGATCTCTTAGTATTTCTTACCAGCTATAAGAGGGAAAACACCGTGAAAACCGTGATTTTGACACGTGATCTGGTGGGTCTTTAAAGAGTTAACTTTAACCCTAAAAACAGCCGCTCAAAACAACGGCGCGAATGCTAAGTCCACCATTTGTCTTCCGATCCGTTCGGCACCGTTTACGACACTAATTTAGCGGACTTAGCAGTGGTGGTGGACCTGGCGATCGTTGAACGAAGTAGGTTTTCAGTTCGTTTTTCTATGTTGGTTTTTTTTTTGGGGGGGGGGATGAAAATAGCCCTAAACCAATGGTGGACTTATGGCGATTATTTTCCCGCCAGGGGGCAGTCAATTCACTAGGGGCTTATCACGCGATTTTCTTAGTTGGGCGTGGTGAGAGAGAGAGAGAGAGAGACAGACAGAGAGAGAGACAGAGAGAGAGAGAGAGAGAGAGAGAGAGAGAGAGAGAGAGAGAGAGAGAGAGAGAGAGAGAGAGGGTGGGACTCCTCACTCTCTCTCTCTCTCTCTCTCTCTCTCTCTCTCTCTCTCTCTCTCTCTCTCTCTCTCTCTCTCTCTTTCTTTATCCCCAACTAAGAATATAGAGAGGATTAGCCCCACTCGAGCGCTATGCCACCTGGTGGTCAAAAGTCGCTCATTCTAACCTTTATCCAGTACCCGATTGAAGGCGAAACTTGCAGGAAATGGGCGCAGATAATAATAATAATGGCGGCTGATTTAAGAGTTAACCTGAAATCCTACCTTTGTTTCCCAGTTTAGTATGTTCCTGTAGACTCGAATACACGAGTTTAATATAATATATCATACAGAGAGTAAATATATTTCTATATTCATGTAGACCCGAATACACGAGTCTAATATAATATATCATACAGAGAGTAAATATATTTCTATATTCATGTAGACCCGAATACACGAGTCTAATATAATATATCATACAGAGAGTAAATATATTTCTATATTCATGTAGACCCGAATACACGAGTCTAGTATAATATCTCATACAGAGAGTAAATATATGACTATATTCCTGTAGACCCGAATACACGAGTCTAGTATAATATCTCATACAGAGAGTAAATATATGACTATATTCATGTAGACTCGAATACACGAGTCTAGTATGATATCTCACACAGAGAGTAAATATATTTCTATATTCCTGTAGACCCGAATACACGAGTCTAGTAAAAGATATCATACAGAGAGTAAATATATTTCACCAGGTGCGAGGCTCTACACATTATAGTGAACGGAAAACTAGTAGTATTCATCCGATTCATCTACACAGCAGAATGTCATCAGTCATGCCTCACATATGTCGCAGTTGGTATTAGGTATTATTATTATTAGGTATTAGGTATTTTGTAGTCACAGAGGCGTCTCTGTGAAATTCGGGCTGCTCCCACCTGGAGAGCGCGTAGCAGCCAGAGGCGCGCTACCCAACTTTTTTTTTCTTTTTTTTTTTTGCATGCAATTTTTTTTTGTGGTTGATGAGGAAAGCCGTTATATGGTGGGGTGAATTTTAACCAAAATGACAACTTTTTGTTGCCACTGGGTTTAACGTGTGCTAAGTTCATGGGCACAAAGGACCTCGGTTTATCGTCTCATCCGAAAGACCATAAGGCCTAGTGCAAAGTGAGAGGGGGGGAAAATAGTGGGAGGAAAAATCCACTAGTTGGGTGGCCGGCCGTAAGACTGTA
>CM065704.1:24234719-24244719 GCA_017654935.2 Phymorhynchus buccinoides
TGTGTGGAGTGGTTCTTGAAGTTGAGGTCAAACATTTTTGGGTGGAGGGTTTTGGCTTTTGGGCGGGAGGGCGGGCGGGCGGGGGGGAGGGGATAGGTGCGGGCTTTTATCTTTTTCTGTATATATATATAATATATATTAGAGACAGACAGACAGACAGAGAGAAAGGGGGAGGGGGGGGGGGGGGGGGGGGGGATGAGCGATGGAGATGCAGGATATTGCATAGAAAAAAAGTGACATTTGTGATATAGTAGCAGAAACATCCTGGAAACAATCAGCTTGGTCAGAAGCAATATTAGCCACAATTTTCTTCACTTGTGTTTTTCAGGGTGGTGGGAGTGAGGGGGTGTGGGGGTAGGGATGATGTTCTTGCCTACGCAAAAGAGGCAGAAAACAACGCAAAAATAATATTATTTCTAACGATGCAACATCTGTGTCCTGATGAAAATACCCAAATGAATGAACTTCACACGAAAGCTTTCATTTAAAGGGGCAAAGACCACTCGACGGATGAGTTTTTTTTTGTAAGAAACACAGGACGCCGAGATCACCAGCCAGAAAACACCCTTTACAGAGATTGCAACACTCACTTTGCTCTGGTTTCCTAGAAATCAAACCGTCAAATCAGCGATTCCTCCTTGGCGGAGGTGCTGGAAGTCAAATTCTTTCACCCAAAGATAAAGCGTGTGCCGTCTCTTTTCTAAAGGTCGGCAAATCGTTTGCACGAAATGTTCGCTATACAAGCCTTTTTGAAAATATTTTTTAAAAATACAGTTTATCTAAAGCAGTTTCGCTCACAAGAAAGAAAATAGCTCCAATTCTTTTTTTTTTACTGCACTGACACTAGCACCAAAAAAAGAAGAAGAAAAAAAGCTTTTCAACCAAAAAAAGCTTCAACATCCAAATCCAAAATGGATTCTCTCGGTTCCGGCAACTACTCCGCCAAGGAGGAATCGCCGTTTTTGACGGTTTGAAAACGCGATTTGATTTCTAGGAAACCAGAGCAAAGTGAGAGTGTTCCGATCCTTGAAAAGGCTGTCTTTCTGGTGACCTCCACGTGTTTCTTCTTTCCCCTTTTTCTTCCTAAAAACTTGCAAAAACTCATCCGTCGGGGGTCCACCTTTAAGCTTGTTGTGCTCGTTTTTTTTTTGTTGTGCATTTTCTTGTTTATGTTGCTGCTATATTGATTTTAATTAAAAATTCGTTTAAACCAACTCCAAGTTGGGTAACATTAACATTATCCTCAAAAGGTAGTTGACATTTAGTTGTTTTCCCTGCTCTTTTACGGATATCTAATTAAAAGATATATCATCAATCTAAAACGACAAAAACAGAGAGAGGGAGAGAGAGAGAGAGAGAGAAGAGAGAGAGAGGAGAGAGAGAGAGATAGAGAGAGGAGAGAGAGAGGAGAGAGAGGAGAGAGAGAGAGAGAGAGAGAGATTTTAGAGAGATTATATATATATATATATATTTTTTTTTTTTTTTTTTTTTTTTTTTTTTTTTTTTTTTTTTTTTTTTTTTTTTTTTTTTTTTTTTTTTTTTATAGATTATAGCATGAATAGAGAAGAGAGAGGAGAACAGAAAAAATAACATATATATCAGTGAATAGCAATATATATAAGCACATGACTCTTAGTATAAAAATCACTTACCGAGTACTCCCCGTCCCAACTTACCGTACCACTCTACTCTGAAGGACTGAAAAGTTAGTTTTAGTGCATTTGAAATGCAGAATAGTTTGCTTTGATAAAGCTTTTCTGTGTCCAATGTCTTTATTTGTGAACCTCAGAAACAAAACCAGTTAATGTTAACTTTGAGTAATGTTCGTGTTCAAAAAAAAAAAAAAAAAAAAAATTTAATATATATATATATATATATATATATATATAATATATATATATATATATATATATATATATATATATATATATATATATATAGAGAGAGAGAGAGAGAGAGAGAGAGAGAGTGGAGAGAGAGAGAGAGAGAGAGAGAAGAAACACTGAACACTGAACACTAAAAAAACTTTATTTAACAAGGATGAAGATTTTAGGCAATGCCTATTCTTACAATCTGTCCTTAAGAGAGAGAGAGAGATGAGAGAGAGAGAGAGAGGAGAGAGAGAGAGAGAGAGAGAGAGAGAGAGAGAGAGAGAGAGAGAGAGAGAGGAGAGAGAGAGAGAGAGAGAGAGAGAGAGAGAAGAGAGAGAGAGAGGAGGAGAGGAGAGAGAGGAGAGGAGAGAGGAAGAGAGAGAGAGAGAGAGAGCGAAAGAGAGATGAAGAGAGAGAGGAGAGAGAGAGAGTAGTGTGTGTGTGTGTGTGTGTGTGTGTGTGCGTGCGTGTGTGCGTCTCTCTCTCTCTCTTCTCTCTCTCTCTCTCTCTCTCTCTCCTCTCTCTCTCTCTCCTCTCTCTCTCATCTCTCTCTTTCGGGGTATCTCTCTCCCCCTCGACTCTAGCATCCGATCTCTCTCTCTCTCTCTCTCCATCTCTCATCTCTCTCTCTGTGAAGGAAAGGAAAAGTAATGCAAGGTACGACTGTCGACTTTTGCATTACTTGATGTTTTACCACACACACACTTGTTTGTGTGTTTTGTGCGGCGCGCGCGCGCGCGCGCGCGCGCGCAGTGTGTGTTTTTTTGTCTGTTAGTTAGTAGTTCATTTCCTCTGTTTGGGATCACTTTTTTCTAAACAACCCCCCCCCCCCCCCACCCCCCCCACCCCCCCAAAACCCACTCAACACCCCAAAAATAAAAAAAAAAACAAAACAACCCACAACGAAAACCGTTTCACGTTTGGACTGGAATGAATTTGTCTCGGAGCCATGAAAAGAAACACTGGGGCCCCCCAACCCGTGTTTACGCGGAAGCGAATGTAGAATTGTTGACATTTCTGTTCGGTTCGCTTCCGTTTGTGTGTATTTTCTTCTCTTTCCATTCGTAATTATTTAATAAGGACAGAATATTCTTTTCCACTTTGTTTTTAGATCTACTCATTATTATCGCTTTTATTTTGTTTTCTATGTTGCACACGCATTAGCCGATGAGCACAAAAACAAGTAGATTAATTGACATCATAAATACGCACGCACGCACGCTCCTGCGCGCGCGCACACATGCACGCATGCACGTGCACACAGACATACACACGCGCAAGTATACACAGATATAGGTACGCGCACACACACACACATACACACAGAGAGAGAGAGAGAGAGGAGAGAGAGAGAGAGAGAGAGGGGTGGGGGGAGGAGGATGGGGAGGGAGGGAGGGAGGAAGGGAGAGAGAGATAAGACAAAGAGAGAAAAAGAGAGAGTGAGAGAGAGAGTGAGAGAGATAGTGAGACTCGAGATAGAGAGAGAGAAGGAGCTCTCTTGAGAGAGAGAGAGTGTAGGCTAGAGAGAGTAAGAGAGGTCGAGAGAGAGTAGAGAGAAAAAGAGAGAGCGAGAGAGAGAGAGAGAGAAAGAGAAAGAGAGAGTGAGAGAGAGATAATTAGAGGGAGAGTGAGAGAGAGTGAGAGAGAGAGAGAGAGAGAGCAGAGTATTCAGAGCAGAGAGAGTGATAGAGACAGAAAATGGCGAGAGAGATTAGCGGCGTAGCGGTATAGAGAGACGTGGAGCCAAATAGGCAAAAAAGTGAGAGTGAGGTAGTGAGAGAGAGTGAGAGAGATCGAATGAGAGTGACTCGAGAGTAGATGAGAAAGGTAGACAGTGAGAGAGACAGTGAGAGAGATCAGTGACAGACAGCCACAGTGGACAGTGACGAAGAGAGAGAGTAGAGAGAAGAACAAGATACAGACAGAACTAGAAAAAAAGAGGAACAGAAATAGAGACAGACAGAGGTAGTCGGACAGACAGAAAAAGACAAACAAACAGACACACAGACGAACAAACGGACAATGAGACTCAGACAGAACAATGGAATCAAAGATGCAGGCGGACAGACGGATCTGCAGACAACACTCGTCTTGCGGTACTCAGCGGAAAGAACATTAATCCAAACTAGAGGCAAAGCCTTCAAGGCTCACTCGGGGGTTGGGGGTGTTGGGGGGTGTTTTGAAGTACAAGATTGCCAACAAATATAATGACTATGAGATTGAGGGATCGTAAATATGAGGAGTGTGTGTGTGTGTGTGTGCTTAAGTACACGATTGCCAACAAAAAATGACTTTGAGATTGACGGCCATAAACATGAGGGGAGTGTTTCTTGAAGTACAAGATTGCCAACAAATAATGACTTTGAGACTGAGGGTCGTAAGCATGATGGGGGTGCTAAAAGTACAAAATTGCCAACAAATAATGACTGAGATTGATGGTAGCAAACGTGAGGGGGCTGTTTAAGTACAAGATTGCCAAAAAATAATGACTTTGAGATGGAGGGTCGTAAGCATGAGGGGGGTGTTTAAAGTACAAATGAAACTATCGTTACATGGATACATCTTAAAAAGAAAAAAGAAAAAGAAAAAAAGTGCCTTTGCCGAGAATCGAACCTGGAACCATTGGCATGAGAGACCGACGCTCTACCAATGAGCTATCGAGGCTTTCAGTGTTGATGAGTTTCTCAACTCATGTTGCATGTTGAGTACTCTCTAACCCACTAATCTAAAATGTTATCTGTTTGTTATCTGTTTACAGTGTTGTTTTAAGTAGTTAAATTTTCAAATCATTATTGTTTGAAAACTTGCAAAGTTTGAACAATGTTCTATCGTCTATTTCCCGAGAAAATACCAACGTTAAAGTTTGGAGATTAGACCACGGACGCAACACACACACACACACACACACACACACACACACACACACCCACACACACACACACACCACCACACACACCACCGACCCCCCCCCCCCCCCCCACACACACACACACACACACACACGAACAACTATCATAGTTACCATAGATAACACGAGTGAGCCAAAAAGAAAAGAGAACAAAATTAGTCGGCCACCATCTAGTTCTATAAGGGCAGACCATTTCATGGGCCGATAGCAATATAATAGAATAATAAGAATAAGAATAAGAAAGCTATTTCTTTCTATATGATGGCGGTGACATGGTGTCGAGAAACAAACGAGATATGTCGACCACACTCCATTATTTTTCGTTACCAGCGGCGAACGAAGCTGGTCATGTTTTCAGACAATTCCGTTTGTTCTTGACTGACTATCTATTTCTGTTTCCGGGATAACGTTTTGAACGGATGGGCCTAGGAGGCCCAAATTGTACATGCGGATAGGTACTAAGGATATGTTGGTCAAGGTTCGAAATTGAAGGTCAAAGGTCCAGGTCACTGGAGCCGAAAATGCTACCGAGCACCTTGCGCGATAAGGTTTGAACGGAGGGACATAGGACGCTCAAAGTTTGCATGCGGATAGGTGCTTAGCCTAGCTAGACCCGGTTCGTAAATGAAGGTCATTAGTCAAAGTTCAAGGTCACTGGGGCCAAAAATGCTGCCGGGCACCTGGTTTTGGGGCGAATGGGCCTGCTGATTAAACCATTTAGACTCAGACCTACCCCCCTTTCTCTCTCTCTCTCTCTCTCTCTCTCTCTCTCTCTCTCTCTCTCTCTCTCTCTCTCTCTCTCTCTCTCTCTCTATTACGTGCGGCTGGAGATCTAGCGATTTAACGCTCTAGTGTTTATTTGTGGCTGCGGAAACCAATAATTTCATCAGTGAACAAGAAAGCTGTTTCTTTCTATATGATGGCGGTGACATGGTGTCGAGAAACAAACGACATATGTCGACCACACTCCATTTTTGTTGTTACCATCCGCGTGCGAAGCTGGTAATATTTTCAGAGAATTCCGTTTGTTCCTCACTGACTATCTATATATCTATGATACCACGATAACGTTTGAACGGATGGGCCTAGGAGCCCAAATTTTGCATGCTGATAGGTACTAAAAAATATCTAGACCAAGAGTTATTGTTTCCCGAAAACGAAGGTCAGAGATCAAAGGTCAAGGTCACCGGAACCGATAGTGCTACCGAGCACCTTGCACGATAACGTTTGAACGGAGGGACATAGGACGCTCACATTTTGCATACTGATAGGTAATTAGCCTATCTAAGCCTCGTTAGCTTAGCTAGGCCCGGTTCGAAACCCCTGAAGGTAATTGGTCAAAGTTCAAGGTCACTGGGGCCAAAAATGCTGAATTCAGCACCTGGTTTTGGGGCAAATGGCCTTCTGATTAAACCATTTAGACTCAGACCTCTCTCTCTCTCTCTCTCTCTCTCTCTCTCTGCCTCTCTCTCTCTCTCTCTCTCTCTTTTTCTCTCGTCTCCTCTCTCTTTCTCTCTCCTCGTCTCTCTCTCTCTCTCTCTCTCTTCTCTCTCTCTCCTCTCTCTCTCTCTCTCTCTCTCTCTCTCTTCTCTCTCTCTCTCTCTCTCTCTCTCTTCTTTTCTCTCTCTCTCTCTCTCTTCTGTTCTCTCTCTCTCTCTCTCTCTCTCTCTCTCTCTCTCTTTCTCTCTCTCTCTCTCCTCTTTTCTCTCTCCTCTCTCTCTCTCTCTCTCTCTCTCTCTCTCTCTCTCTCTCTCTTTCTCCTCTCTCTCTTTCTCTCTCTCTCTTCTCTCTCTCTCTTCTCTCTCTCTCTCTCTCTCTCTCTCTCTCTCTCTCTCTCTCTCTCTCTTCTCTCGCTTCTCTCTCTCTCTCTCTTCTCTCTCTCTCTCTTCTCTCTCTCTCTCTCTCTCTCTCTCGATCTCTCCAATTCTCGTCTCTCTCTCTTCTCTCTCTCTCTGCCCGCTCTCTCTCCTCTCTCGTTTCTTCTCTCTCTCTCTCTCCTTCTCTCTCTCTCTCTTACCCCCTGTGAAATAAAGGTTCGTTTATCAGCCGCCAGGCGAAGCACTGAAGCTGAAAATGCTGCCGTGCGGCTGGAGATCTAGCGATTTAATTCTCTAGTTGTATTAGTGGCTGCGGAAACCAATAACTTCATCAGTGAACAAGAAAGCTGTTTCTTTCTATATGATGGCGGTGACATGGTGTCGAGAAACAAACGACATATGTCGACCACACTCCATTTGTTTTTACCAGCCGCGAGCGAAAAAGCGATCGAAGCTGTTAATGTTTTCAGAGAACTCCGTTTGTTCCTGCCCATCTATCACGTTACCTCGATAACGTTTGAACGGAGAGGCATAGGACGCTCAAAGTTTGCATGCGGATAGGTACTAAGGATATGTAGGCCAAGTTCAAACATGAAGGTCAACGGTCAAGGTCACCGGAGCCGAAAATGCTTCAGAGCACCTTGCACGATAAGGTTTGATCAGAGGGAAATAGGACGCTCAAAGTTTTCATGCGGGTAGGTGCTTAGCTTAACTAGGCCCGGTTCGAAATTGAAGGTCATCGGCCAAAGTTGAAGGTCACTGGGGCCAACAATGCTGCCGAGCACCTGGTTTTGAAAAGGGCGAATGGCCGGCTGATTAAACCATTTTAAGACTCAGACCTCTCTCTCCATCGTCTCTCTCTCTCCTCCTCTCTCTCTCTCTCTCTCTCTCTCTCTCTCTCTCTCTCTCTCTCTCTCTCTCTCTCTCACTATCTCTCTCTCTCTCTCTCCCTCTCTCTCTCTCTCTCTCTTTCTGGTTCTAAATAAAATTTCGTTTTCGTTTTCGCTTTTCGGTCGCTCTCTCTCTCTCTCATCTCTCCTCGTCTTCTCTCTCCCCATCTCTTCTCTCTCTCTCATCTCTCGTTCTCCTCTCTCTCTCTCTCTCTCTCTCTCTCTCACTCTCTCTCTCTGACTTAATGGTAAAATTTCGTTTTCGTTTCGTTTTTTTTCGGTCTCTATCTTCTCTCTTCTCTCTCTCTCTCTCTCTCTCTCTCTCTCTACGCGTCTCTCTCTCTCTCTCTCTCTCTCTCTCTCTCTCTCTCTCTCTCTCTCTCTCTCTCTCTCCGTCCCTGTGAAATATAAGTTCGTTATCAGCCGCCAGGCGAAACACTGCAGCCGAAAATGATGCCGTGCGCGCGGCTGGATATCTAGCGACTTAACGCTCTAAGTTTTATTAGTGGCTGCGGAAGCCAATAATTTCATCAGTGAAAGAAGACCAGCGGTATATTATATTATAGAAGGAAATAGATGAGGAATTCCGAGCCATATTTACAGTTTTTCTTTTAATGAGTCTTGTGGTGCATGATGGAGTGACGGGCCATCTTCAGAGGGTCCATGGACTTATTAGGGATCACGGTTCACGAGTCCCGTAGTCAGCATAGGGGCGCCTCTGAAAACTTCACAACCAGTCTCTTCCACTCTTCCCGGTGTGGCGTTCTCAACATGGATTTGTTCTCAACATGTCTGCGCATGTGTGAAATCGACCATGACGTACCATCAAATTTTATCTTGTGTGTATTCAACACTAAATTGACCGTAAGCCTACCCCTAACCCTATTCCTATTCCTATCCCTAACCCTAACCCTAAACCTATCCCTATCCATAACCCTAACCCTAACCCTATCCATAACTCTTCGCACATGCGCAGACATGTTGAGAACAAATCCATTTTGAGAATGCCACACCGGTTCTCGGCTTTTCTTAGTGTGTCTTTCAGCTCCAGGCCCGTTCACACGCGGATGTTTTCTTCCCATCTCTTCTTCTGTCTGCCTCTTCTTCTTCTTCCTCCTCCCTCCCCCCCCCCCCCTGCCAACCCATGGGACCAGTGCCCTGTAGGATTGTCTGGGTTCCACGTGGTTTTGTACCCTTATAAATGAACGATGATGAATATGTCCATATGACCATACCATTTCAATTTGCTCTCTGTTGACTAGGGTCAGTAGGTCAACATAATTATGGTCCAACTGATTCGCCTTTTTATTTCACTTCTTCATTGGTGATGCGATCTTTGTAGGAGATGCCGAGGAGTTTTCCAAAGCATCTCATCTCTTATTATGGAACTTATTGCGAAAAACTAATAAATTACATCACCCAAAAAATGAAATAGAGAAAAAAAAGGAAAAAAATTAAATAAAAAGAAATAGCATAATCCCCAATGTATATCACTTTGTTTTATTATTTATGATTTTATTCTATGTGGAATGTACTGTAAAAAACACACCCAATACCTAATAACTTGCATTGCAAAACAAAAAGACCAAAACTATAAATAGGATCATCCTCATATATCTTTTTCTCTCAGTTTTTTTAGTCACAAATAATTTAACGACGGCTTAGACTCTAAAAACGAACTAGTCTATCTGACGATAGTCCATTAACTTATTTTGAAACTTGTTGCGAAAACTAATAACTTGTAATTTTAAAAAAAAGACTAAAAACATAAATAGGATAATCCTGATGTATCTCTCGGTATTTTAAAAATACAAATAATTCAGCGACGGCTTAGAGTAGCAACGGGTTGTCTGAAGCTGGTCCATTAACTTATTACGGAACTTGTCGCGAGCACTTATAACTTGTATTTTAAGACAAAGACTTAAGGAATAGAAATAGCATCATTATATCATTAGTTTCCTGTGTCTCTAAGGTAAGTGTTAGTCTAAAACAAATATGGAAGGAATGAAGATGAAAATAAAAGTCAAGAAAAGAGGAGAACTAAAGAAAAGAACAATAGAAGAAAGAGAGGGACAAAAACAAAAAAATAAACGGTCAAAGCGTTGTCTTTGGGTTCCAGGGATTACTCTCTCTCTCTCTCTCTCTCTCACACACACTCTCTCTCTGTCTCTCTCTCTCTCTCATCGCTTCTAGTACTGTCTCTCCATCTCTCTCTCTCCTCTCTCTCTCTCTCATCTCCTCCTCTCTCTCTCTCATTTCTTCTTTGTCGTGGGGCATATAGGTGAAAGAAGCTTTGCATAGCCTTATCTATTTTCCCTCAATAAAAAATCGTGTTTAGTGTTTTAATCTCTCTCTCTCTCTCATCATCTCTCTCTCTCTCCTCTGATCTCTCTCTCTATCTCTCTCATCGCTCGTACTCTTATCCCTCTCTCTCTTATACTCCTCATCTCTCACTCTCTGTCTGTCTCTCCTCATCTCTCTCTCCTCTCTCTCTCTCTCTACTCTCTATCTCTC
>CM065704.1:24269719-24274719 GCA_017654935.2 Phymorhynchus buccinoides
AGAGAGAGAGAGAGAGAGAGAGAGAGAGAGAGAGAGAGAGAGAGAGAGAGAGAGAGAGAGAGAGAGAGAGAGAGAGAGAGAGAGAGAGAGAGAGAGAGAGAGAGAGAGAGAGAGAGAGAGAGAGAGAGAGAGAGAGAGAGAGAGAGAGAGAGAGAGAGAGAGAGAGAGAGAGAGAGAGAGAGAGAGAGAGAGAGAGAGAGAGAGAGAGAGAGAGAGAGAGAGAGAGAGAGAGAGAGAGAGAGAGAGAGAGAGAGAGAGAGAGAGAGAGAGAGAGAGAGAGAGAGAGAGAGAGAGAGAGAGAGAGAGAGAGAGAGAGAGAGAGAGAGAGAGAGAGAGAGAGAGAGAGAGAGAGAGAGAGAGAGAGAGAGAGAGAGAGAGAGAGAGAGAGAGAGAGAGAGAGAGAGAGAGAGAGAGAGAGAGAGAGAGAGAGAGAGAGAGAGAGAGAGAGAGAGAGAGAGAGAGAGAGAGAGAGAGAGAGAGAGAGAGAGAGAGAGAGAGAGAGAGAGAGAGAGAGAGAGAGAGAGAGAGAGAGAGAGAGAGAGAGAGAGAGAGAGAGAGAGAGAGAGAGAGAGAGAGAGAGAGAGAGAGAGAGAGAGAGAGAGAGAGAGAGAGAGAGAGAGAGAGAGAGAGAGAGAGAGAGAGAGAGAGAGAGAGAGAGAGAGAGAGAGAGAGAGAGAGAGAGAGAGAGAGAGAGAGAGAGAGAGAGAGAGAGAGAGAGAGAGAGAGAGAGAGAGAGAGAGAGAGAGAGAGAGAGAGAGAGAGAGAGAGAGAGAGAGAGAGAGAGAGAGAGAGAGAGAGAGAGAGAGAGAGAGAGAGAGAGAGAGAGAGAGAGAGAGAGAGAGAGAGAGAGAGAGAGAGAGAGAGAGAGAGAGAGAGAGAGAGAGAGAGAGAGAGAGAGAGAGAGAGAGAGAGAGAGAGAGAGAGAGAGAGAGAGAGAGAGAGAGAGAGAGAGAGAGAGAGAGAGAGAGAGAGAGAGAGAGAGAGAGAGAGAGAGAGAGAGAGAGAGAGAGAGAGAGAGAGAGAGAGAGAGAGAGAGAGAGAGAGAGAGAGAGAGAGAGAGAGAGAGAGAGAGAGAGGAGAGAGAGAGAGAGAGAGAGAGAGAGAGAGAGAGAGAGAGAGAGAGAGAGAGAGAGAGAGAGAGAGAGAGAGAGAGAGAGAGAGAGAGAGAGAGAGAGAGAGAGAGAGAGAGAGAGAGAGAGAGAGAGAGAGAGAGAGAGAGAGAGAGAGAGAGAGAGAGAGAGAGAGAGAGAGAGAGAGAGAGAGAGAGAGAGAGAGAGAGAGAGAGAGAGAGAGAGAGAGAGAGAGAGAGAGAGAGAGAGAGAGAGAGAGAGAGAGAGAGAGAGAGAGAGAGAGAGAGAGAGAGAGAGAGAGAGAGAGAGAGAGAGAGAGAGAGAGAGAGAGAGAGAGAGAGAGAGAGAGAGAGAGAGAGAGAGAGAGAGAGAGAGAGAGAGAGAGAGAGAGAGAGAGAGAGAGAGAGAGAGAGAGAGAGAGAGAGAGAGAGAGAGAGAGAGAGAGAGAGAGAGAGAGAGAGAGAGAGAGAGAGAGAGAGAGAGAGAGAGAGAGAGAGAGAGAGAGAGAGAGAGAGAGAGAGAGAGAGAGAGAGAGAGAGAGAGAGAGAGAGAGAGAGAGAGAGAGAGAGAGAGAGAGAGAGAGAGAGAGAGAGAGAGAGAGAGAGAGAGAGAGAGAGAGAGAGAGAGAGAGAGAGAGAGAGAGAGAGAGAGAGAGAGAGAGAGAGAGAGAGAGAGAGAGAGAGAGAGAGAGAGAGAGAGAGAGAGAGAGAGAGAGAGAGAGAGAGAGAGAGAGAGAGAGAGAGAGAGAGAGAGAGAGAGAGAGAGAGAGAGAGAGAGAGAGAGAGAGAGAGAGAGAGAGAGAGAGAGAGAGAGAGAGAGAGAGAGAGAGAGAGAGAGAGAGAGAGAGAGAGAGAGAGAGAGAGAGAGAGAGAGAGAGAGAGAGAGAGAGAGAGAGAGAGAGAGAGAGAGAGAGAGAGAGAGAGAGAGAGAGAGAGAGAGAGAGAGAGAGAGAGAGAGAGAGAGAGAGAGAGAGAGAGAGAGAGAGAGAGAGAGAGAGAGAGAGAGAGAGAGAGAGAGAGAGAGAGAGAGAGAGAGAGAGAGAGAGAGAGAGAGAGAGAGAGAGAGAGAGAGAGAGAGAGAGAGAGAGAGAGAGAGAGAGAGAGAGAGAGAGAGAGAGAGAGAGAGAGAGAGAGAGAGAGAGAGAGAGAGAGAGAGAGAGAGAGAGAGAGAGAGAGAGAGAGAGAGAGAGAGAGAGAAGAGAGAGAGAGAGAGAGAGAGAGAGAGAGAGAGAGAGAGAGAGAGAGAGAGAGAGAGAGAGAAGAGAGAGAGAGAGAGAGAGAGAGAGAGAGAGAGAGAGAGAGAGAGAGAGAGAGAGAGAGAGAGAGAGAGAGAGAGAGAGAGAGAGAGAGAGAGAGAGAGAGAGAGAGAGAGAGAGAGAGAGAGAGAGAGAGAGAGAGAGAGAGAGAGAGAGAGAGAGAGAGAGAGAGAGAGAGAGAGAGAGAGAGAGAGAGAGAGAGAGAGAGAGAGAGAGAGAGAGAGAGAGAGAGAGAGAGAGAGAGAGAGAGAGAGAGAGAGAGAGAGAGAGAGAGAGAGAGAGAGAGAGAGAGAGAGAGAGAGAGAGAGAGAGAGAGAGAGAGAGAGAGAGAGAGAGAGAGAGAGAGAGAGAGAGAGAGAGAGAGAGAGAGAGAGAGAGAGAGAGAGAGAGAGAGAGAGAGAGAGAGAGAGAGAGAGAGAGAGAGAGAGAGAGAGAGAGAGAGAGAGAGAGAGAGAGAGAGAGAGAGAGAGAGAGAGAGAGAGAGAGAGAGAGAGAGAGAGAGAGAGAGAGAGAGAGAGAGAGAGAGAGAGAGAGAGAGAGAGAGAGAGAGAGAGAGAGAGAGAGAGAGAGAGAGAGAGAGAGAAGAGAGAGAGAGAGAGAGAGAGAGAGAGAGAGAGAGAGAGAGAGAGAGAGAGAGAGAGAGAGAGAGAGAGAGAGAGAGAGAGAGAGAGAGAGAGAGAGAGAGAGAGAGAGAGAGAGGAGAGAGAGAGAGAGAGAGAGAGAGAGAGAGAGAGAGAGAGAGAGAGAGAGAGAGAGAGAGAGAGAAGAGAGAGAGAGAGAGAGAGAGAGAGAGAGAGAGAGAGAGAGAGAGAGAGAGAGAGAGAGAGAGAGAGAGAGAGAGAGAGAGAGAGAGAGAGAGAGAGAGAGAGAGAGAGAGAGAGAGAGAGAGAGAGAGAGAGAGAGAGAGAGAGAGAGAGAGAGAGAGAGAGAGAGAGAGAGAGAGAGAGAGAGAGAGAGAGAGAGAGAGAGAGAGAGAGAGAGAGAGAGAGAGAGAGAGAGAAGAGAGAGAGAGAGAGAGAGAGAGAGAGAGAGAGAGAGAGAGAGAGAGAGAGAGAGAAGAGAGAGAGAGAGAGAGAGAGAGAGAGAGAGAGAGAGAGAGAGAAGAGAGAGAGAGAGAGAGAGAGAGAGAGACAGAGAGAGAGAGAGGAGGCAGAGAGAGAGAGAGAGAGAGAGAGAGAGAGAGAGAGAGAGAGAGAGAGAGAGAGAGAAGAGAGAGAGAGAGAGAGAGAGAGAGAGCAGAGAGAGAGAGAGAGAAGAGAGAAAGAGAAGAGAGAGAGAGAGAGAGGAGAGAGAGAGACAGAGAGAGAGAGAGAGAGAGAGAGAGAGAGAGAGAGAGAGAGAGAGAGAGAGAGAGAGAGAGAGAGAGAGAGAGAGAGAGAGAGAGACAGAGAGAAGAGAAGAGAGAGAGAGAGAGGAGAGAGAGAGAGAGAGAGAGAGAGAGAGAGAGAGAGAGAGAGAGAGAGAGAGAGAGAGAGAGAGGAGAGAGAGAGAGAGAGAGAGAGGAGAAGAGAGAGAGAGAGAGAGAGAGAGAGACGAGAGAGAGAAAGAGAGAGAGAGAGAGAGAGAGGAGAGAGAGAGAGCGGAGAGAGAGAGAAAGAGAGATATGATTAAGGAGATGTAAGAGAGAGAAGTGAGGGGGCTGGAGAGAGAGGAGAGAGAGGGAAAAAAGAACCCCCAAGAGAATCCTATAAGAGAGAGAGACAATCTGGGTCGTAACATACCACTCCTACACTCTCGCCCCCCCCCCTCCCTCTCCTCCCTCTCCACCCCTACTCCATCCCCGCCTGACACACTACATACGATTCAATGGCGATGCGATTGTGACGATGTGAAGTCATGCATGATTCCCAGCGTGAAAGTCGTGTATTGGGTCTAACTTGAGTATCGTAGAGCGGCAGCAGTAGAACTACTTTTTGGACTGGAGTATTTCACGTAAATCATGACTCGCATCGTCACAATGTATCGCAACGCCTTGACAGCGAATCGTATGTAGTGTAGCATGCCCTTTGCGTCTATTTTCCTCTCTTTAAAGACCCAACCCTTCGTAAAGACCCACCAGATCACGTGTCACGTGTCAAAAATAATCACCGTGGGATTTTGTTTTTTTTCGCGTTTTCCCTCTAGCTTTGAGCTAGTGAAAATCAATCTTGTTTTGACTAGGTCTCACTCCCATACAAATACCCCCAAATTCAAACCGAAACATCATATTAAAGAGCAGCCTCAATTGGAAGTCGGGGACATCTGTATGTGGGTCACAGCAGACCCCGGATAAAAAAAAACGAGGAGACACCCAAGGGACTGAATTAATCGTGGTGCGTCATTATATCTAAAGAACCAGTTCACGTTGGCTCTGATTCCTGTAATAATGGTGACCCGCATAGTGTAGCAGAATTGTGTCTAAGTCATTTCCTCTTCATTCTGTCGGTCCGCGGATTAATTATCACAAGGACTAGGGAAAGACGAGAAGAAGACACCTAAAATAATCAAAGGAACGGAACAGTGATCTAAGCGAGTTAATGAGGGCGAATGAATCCGAGAGTCTTTCCTTGCCTGAAGGATAAGTCTGGAGAAGATAGGGTTTGTGTCAAAGTGCTTCGTTCGTTATCGGTTTGTTTGTTTGTTTGTTTGCTTGAATTGGTGTGAATTGATTTGTCCTTTTAGTTTGGTTGTTTTGT
>CM065704.1:24279719-24294719 GCA_017654935.2 Phymorhynchus buccinoides
ACATGAAACGAGAGCGAGACAATATAGCAAGAAACGAAAGGGGAGACATGGGAGTAGGATTCAAGAAAGGAAGTTTACCAAATGCAGAAGGGATTGTGAGAGAGTCTTTGTGGAGGAAGAGAGAGAGTTCTGCTGAAATGTGTGTCTCGTCGATTCAAATTGGGTTGATAGGGTGGGGGAACATACATATAAACAAAAATATGAAAAAAGTAGGCGGATAAAATACTCCGGATCATAAACTCTCATCGATACACCGACAGACAGATTGGCGCATAGATAGAGAGATCTATAGCAGTTAAACAGATACAAATCATAAAATATAACAACCAATCAAAACTATAACAAGGATTCAAGAAACGTTCCATGCATAATTGTCTCCTATCGTTGTGTCTCTCTTCGTCTCTCTCTCTCTCTCTCGGTCTCTCATCAGCTCTCTCTCTCTCTCTCCTCTCTCTCTCTCATCTCTCTCTTTTTCTCCCTGCTTCTCTCTCAAAATCTCTCTCTTCACATTAAATGGAGCGTTAACCGTTTCTGATTAAACATTCGTATTCGTCCTTCTCTCTTTCTCTCTCTCTCTCTCTCTATCTCTCGTCTCTCGTCTCTCTCTTCTCTCTCTCTCTCTATCATCCTCTATATCCTCTCTCTCTCTCTCTCTCTCTCTCTCTGTCTCTCTCTGAATCTTTCTTTGTCTATGTCTCTGTCTCTGTCTGCCTGCCTTTGGTCTGTCACAGTAGCTTTTTCTCAGCTCCTTTCAGTTCATGCTTTTTGTTAACACTCGTCACCAGCATAAAAACCAATTTAAAGTGTTTTATCCATTAGGCTTACATTGTTTTATGGTGGCATACCACTGGTAAGGTCTTTTCCTATCCCTGACCAAAATCAATGATAAGAATATTTGCCTCTGTTAAAAGAAATAACTTGAAACAAATAGCTCTCTGTGAAAACTGAAAGGAGCTAGAATGAGGGGAATTAGTGTACTGTGACTGTGTGTCTTTCTGTCTGTCTGTACTGTTGTCTGTCTGCCCTCTCTCCTGAACTCTCTCTACTCTCTCTCTATTCTCCAGCCTCTCTCCTCTCTCTCTCTCTCTCTCTATCTCTATCTCTCTCTCTCTCTCTTCTCATCTCTAATCTCTCTCTGTCTCTCTCTCTATATATCTCTCTCCATCTCTCATCTCTCATTCCTCTCTCTCTCTCTCTCTATCTCTCTCTAGTCTCTCTCTCTCTATCGGCTCTCTCTCTTTCTCTCCCAACTCTCTCTCTCTCTCTCTCATCTCTCATCCTCTCTCTCTCTCTCTCTCTCTCTCTCTCTGTCGTCCTCTCTCTCTCTCTCTACTCTGTCCCTCTCTCTCCCCCTCCCTCTCCCCCTCCTTTTACAGCATGGGAAAGGTAACTGTGAAGAAAAAAACAAAAAGGAAAGGAATAACAAGAAGAACAAGAATGGACCCTCTTGAAGTCACGCAAAAAGGGGATTTGGTAAAAAGAACCTTTGAGAGCACCCCTCATTTCCAGATCTTCAAGCTTCATCCTGAAAGCCTCTGTGCTTTATTCCCCCCCCCCGCACCGCCCCCCCCCCCCCCCCCTTACAATCGCGTCTCTCTCAGTCCCTTTCCCACTCACACATCCCCCTTTTGTAGATGAACACACTCCTTAAAAAAGCGAAATGTGTCTGTGGAACAAAAGATAATTAGCTGATATTCTGGGATGTTTGTGTTTGTATTTGAATCTTTCTGTTTCGTTTTCTTCATGCGTTTGTGCGGTGTGTGTGTGTGTGGTGTGTGTGTGTGTGTGTGTGTGTGTGTGTGATGTGTGTGTGTGTGTGTGTGTGTGTTGTGTGTGTGTGTGTGTTGTAGTATATAGCGCGCGTGCTGCCTTTTCTTAAAATGCACGCAGTTAACGATGACACACACGATAATAACAAAATGACAAAAAGACCCCCACACGCGTCACATACACACATACGTTGCGCATCAATGCGAACGTACGCGCGCGCGCAAACGCACGCACAAACTTTCATAGAGACAGAGGGGGAAACGAGAGAGAGAGAGAGAGAGAGAGAGAGAGTTGAGTAATCGAGAGAGAGAGAGAGAGAGGAGTGAGAGACCGAGAGGCAGGTCTGATAGGGTAGAGACGAGAGCTGAGAGAGAGAGATGTAGAGAGAGAGACAGAGAGAGAGAGTAGATGAGGAGAGAGAGATGAGAGATGAGTAAGACGGAGACGAGAGGAGAGAGAGAGAGAGTGAGAAGAGAGAGAGAGGAGAGAGAGAGAGAGAGAGAGATGAGAACGAACGAAAAAGTTTATTTATACAGGGTAATGAGATAAGTATTCATACTTGTTTTACACCCAGCCCTGTGGTAAACGAAAATATCGAAATATAAAACAACTCAATAAGGTAAACGAAAACATTAAAAACAATGAAAGAAAATAATAAACGACAACCATGAATATCATGTAAAAAGTGAAAAATGTTGAGGGGGAGAGGGAGGGAGAGAGGATCGAGGGGAGAGAGAGAGAGAGAGAGAGCGAGAGAGAGCGATAGAGAGAGAGAGAGGAGAGAGAGAGAGATCTGGACGAGAGAGGGATGAGAATACGGGAGAAGAGGAGAGAGAGAGGAGCGGACGAGAGAGAGAATACGAGAGAGAGACGAGCGACTAGATTGAGAGAGAGCGAGGAGAGAGAACACGACAAGGAGGGGGGGGGGGGGAGGAGGAAGAATTGGAGACAAAGATAGACAGACAGACAGACAGACAAAAGGCAGGTGAGACAAAGAGATGCTGAGCTTATGTGTGTAACTGTACAGCACAAAGTTGTTCAAAGAGGAGGAGGAGAGGAGAGAGGAGAGAGAGAGAGGAGAGAGAGTGAAGAAGAGAGAGAGAAGAGAGACGAGAGAGAGTAGAGAGAGAGAGAGAGAGAGAGAGAGAGAGAGAGAGAGAGAGAGAGAGAGACCGGAGAGAGAGATTGAGAGAGAGAGAGAGATGATGAGAGACGAGAGAGAGATGAGAGAGAGATACTTGAGAGAGAGAAAGGATCGGATGAGAGAACCACTGAGGTGAAGATTTTGAGAGTGAGGAGAGCGAGAGAACGAACGAACGAACGAACGGAATTTTATTTATACATGGATAATGAGATAAGTATACATACTTTTTTACACCCAGCCCTGTGGTAAACGAAAATATCGAAATAAACAACAATTGAAAAAACAACAACATCCAATGAAAGAATATAATAAATGACAACCATGAATATCGTGTAAAAAGTGAAAATGTTTTAGGGAGGGAGGGAGGGAGGGAGAGAGGGAGGGAGAGAGAGAGATTGAGAGAGAGAGAGAGAGAGAGAGAGAGAGATGGAGAGAGAGAGAGAGAGAGAGAGAGATTGAGAGAAGAGCGAGGTTGAGTGTGAGAGAGAGAGAGAGAGAGATATAGAGAGAGAGAGAGAGAGAGAGGAAGAGAGAGAGAGAGATGAGAGAGAGAGAGAGAGGGGGAAGGAGGAAGAATTGGAGACAAAGATAGACAGACAGACAGACAATGACAGACAAAAGAGCACAGAGGTAGACAAAGAGAGAGAAAGAGATGCTGAGCTTCTGTGTGTAAACCTGTACAGCACAAAGTTGTTCACAGAGAGAGGAGAGAGAGAGAGAGAGTTAGAGAGAGAGAGAGAGAGAGAGAGAGATCGAGAGAGATGAGAGAGAGCGTGAGAGAGAGAGAGACTGGAGAGAGAGAGAGAGGCTTCTGAATCGATTGAGGAAGAGAGAGAGAGACGAAGGTGAGAGAGAAGTAAGAGAGAGAGAGAGAGAGATGGGCAGACACAAAGAAAAATGAAACGAAAGTGTCTTGAAATTGTTTTTATTCGTGTGCTTGATTTTCTGTCCCTTTTTTTTTTTCTGGTTGCCCATACCCCCCCCCCCCCCCCCAAATAAAAAAAGGAAACAAAACTACTACTACGCTTGACAAGTGCCACTGAGGGGGAAAAAAGCACTTAAATAAAGTTACACGAAGAAGAGAAAAATAAATGTGTCAAAAGTTGATTTTACAATTAGTTCAATTTATCATAGCTCGAATGCAGAGGAGGGAACTTGGTGGGTTGGAGGGGGAAGGGAAGGAGCTGAGCCGGACACAAAGTCGCCCCTTTTATCATCATCATATAGTAGAAAAGCCAAGGGTCCGTGTCCGTGTGCGTGTGTGTGTGTCTGTCTGTACTGTCTGAAACACAAAAAAGGCCTTATAACGGCCCTTATTAACTCCGCCGGTTTTTCGACCGAATCGCTTCAAATTTGCTTTGCTGTGGAGCCCTAACGGGCGGCCGTGTCATTTGCCGCGGTTTTGGCAAATGCGCGAAACGCGTATCCACCGGCCTCTCGGCGCCTGTATCGCCGGTATTGCTGGACTGATTGCCTTTGAATTTGGCAGGAAGATGACCCGGGACGGTGACTATCGATGTGCCAAACCGGAAGCGAATCGATTCATATACGCGCGCGATATACTTACGCCGCTTCATAAAACGCCAGCTTTCGCACTTTTCGCAAATAACTCCGCCGTTTGTTAACCGAATCGCTTCAAATTTGCTGTCAGGCTTGCTGTGGCAGGGGCAAAGCTGCCTGGCAGCAAATTTGAAGAGAATCGGGAGAGTGCGTAACACTCAGAGCAGCGCCAACGGAAAACGGGAAACGGGGCCTTATAACTCCGCCTTTTCTTAACCGAAACGCTTCAAATTTGCTCTAACACTATACCTCAGGTCATTACCAGTACTTGGCGTTACCGTTACTGGGCGTTTCCGTTACTAGGCGTTACTGGTACCCGACGTTGCGCTAGTAAATAATAATAATAATAATAAATTTCTCTCTCTCTCTTCATAACTCAATCCTCTCATCTCTCTCTCGTCTCTCTCCTGCTCTCCTTCTTCCTCGTCGGGCATATCTATCTCTCTCTCGTCTCTCTTCTTCCTCTCTCGATCTTCCCCACCTCTCTCGTGCGCCCCTCCATCTCTCTCCCTCCCCCTCTCTCTCTCTCTCTCTCTGTTTTTCTGTCTCTTTCTCTCTCTCTCTCTGCGTCTCTCTCATTTTCGTTTTTCAAGTCTCCCTGAAATCGAGGTCTCGGCTCTCTCGTAATCAGTGTAATCTCCTCTCGCTACGTTCTCCCCCGTGGTAGCGTCAGTCCATCGTCTCACTACCTCTCCTCTTCCACTCCTGCTCCCATCATGTCTCCCTCTCTTCATCCCCTTCTCTCATGATATTCCTCCTTCCCCTGCTCTTCACTCTTCTCACATCAACTGCTCTGCCTCTCACGTCTCCTCTATCTATCTCTCATCCCTCGGCGTCTCTCTCCTCTCCTTTCTCTTCTCTCTCATCTCTCCCTCTCACTTCTCTGTCTCTCTCTCTCTGTATAATATATATCATATGAACTTCTCTCTGTCTCTGTCTCTCTCTCTATATATCTCTCCCCTTCCCTCTCTGTGTGACTATCTGTGTCTTGTCTCTCTTTCTCACTATATATACTTCCTCCCTCCCTCCCGGCCATCTCGCGCTCCCCCTCCCCACTCTGTGAGCCTCCTCTCCTCACCGTCTTTCTCTCTCGTCTATTTGCCTCTCGTATATGTTCTTCTTGTATCTCTGGTCTCTCATGTCTCATTATCTCTCTCCTCATCTCGTGTCCTCACCGTCACAAAAAACCTGACTCCCTTCCCTCTCACTCCTCGTGTCTCTCCACCCATGTCCACCCACTTACCTCGACTTCGCTTGATCACAATTCTCACTGCCTCTCTCCACGTCATCAATTCCTTCTGTCTCCAGGCGTCGCTTCTCGTCCTCGTATCTCGTTTGAGTCTAGAGTAACGACCTTCGTCGGTGTTTCATCGTGAAATTTCCATTTGTTCTCCCACTCCCTCTCTCTCTCTCTCTCTTTCCCTCCCTCTGTAGCTTATCCTTGTTACCCTCAAATAAAAACAGTCGTATTTCGTATTTTGAGATGAGAGATGATTTCCTCTCTCTCTTTCTCTTCTCTCTCCGTCTCTCTCTCTCCTCTCTTTCGTTTCTCTTCCGCTCCGGATCTCATCCTCTCTCGTCGTCTCTCATTCTCTCAGCCACGGGTGTCTCCCCCCGTGACACTCTCTCTCTCGTTCATATCTCTCGACGCTCACATCATCTCTCTCTCTCTCACGTCTCTCTCTCACACACACACACACAGCACACGCACACACACACACACACACACACACACACACATAACACACAAACGCACGCGCGACATTCGCACACGCACAGCACAACTTATGCGCACAACACACAATATTGGCACAAGCACATCACATTCACCACACGCTGGCTACATATGCGCATACATACATGATTGAGAGAGAAGCATATACACAAGCAGAGAGGTACATACATGAGGATGAGAGAGTCTAGAGAGAGGAAGCGAGGTCGGAGATGGTGAGAGAGAGAGAAGAGAACGACTTCGAACGAGGAGCGAAGAGAGAAGAGAGAGAGGATGTTTATGTATTGTAATATACTGCAAAGTCTCATGTTTGACATAACACGGACGTTAACCCTATGTGACTCAGGCACCACGAAAGGGACATATAAGTTAATTTGCTGGGCTAGTTTCTCACAACTGGCTTGCAAAGTCAAAAATCTCATTGCTTTGTCAATGATGAGTTATGGGTGTGTTCGTATTCACTAACGTCTTATCTTTCATATGAATAGAGGATCATCTTGAATATGGTCTTATAAGTGCTTTAAAAAGAGTAGGTCAATGCATTTTCCTCCGCTAGGCTAGACTTTAGACTGTGTTTTCTCATGATGGCCAACGCTCACCCTACTAACTTTAAATACTCGTAACTCTGGAACGGAAAAAGATACAAGAATGGTTCTTGTATCTGTAAAAAGAGAATTGTTTGCAGTTTTCAAATGTGTAATGTTTGTCAGAATGCTCAGCTTAACACTTAACCCTTTCCCCGCCAGTCATGTTTTAGCCCAAAAAAATACCATTAAACTTTAACTTGGAAGAGAACAAAAACTCCTCTGCAATATTGGGACTTCCTCTGTGACATGCGTAACGTTAGGCCTATCTTTAACTCCCAGAATTAAGAACATAGGGTCTTCGGATAACAGGCCCTGATTTGATGCCTTTTAATGACATGGGGGTTAAACCATTGTGGTGCATAAATGCGACATTGGCGGTGAAAGGGTTAATGTCCTTTTCGTGGTGCTGGGTCACATAATCATATAGTAATAAGCCAACTGTCCGTGTGTGTGTGTGTGTGTGTGTGTGTGTGTGTGTGTGTCTGAAACACGAAACGGGCCTTATAACTCCGCCGTTTTTCGACTGAATCGCTTCAAATTTGCTGTGAGCCCTCACGGGGCGATGGCAACGGCAACCGAGGCGGCCGTGTCATTTGCGCGGTTCGGCAAATGCGCGAAACGCGCATCCGCCGGCCTCTCGGTGCCCGTATCTCCGGTGTTTCTGGACCGATTGCCTTCCAATTTGTCAGGAAGATCACCGGGGACGGTGACTATCCGTGTACCAACCCGGAAGCGAATCGGTTCAGAAACGCGCCCGCTATACGACTCCGCCGCCTCTTTCTTAACCGAATCGCTTCAAATTTGCTGTACTCAGCGTTACCAGTATGTGGCGTTACCGTTACTAGGCGTTACTGGGACTCGGCGTTGCGCTAGTATTAGATTATAATAGTCTGCCTTGAAGTATTGACGGACAGACCATAGTGTTACACACCAACCAGTCTAGGAATTATGACATCCTACGGCTCAAAAGTCTCCACTAGAAGAAAGAGGGTGTTTATCGAGGGTCTGGAAGGGAGACACGATTCTGTGGGGTTTCGCTCATTCGCCAAATGATGTCTATAATAATTGGATTGGTCTCTCTCTCTCGCCCTGTCTCGGTCTCAGTCTCTCTCTCTCTCTCTTCTGTCTCTCTCCTCTCTCTCCTCTCTCTCCCGTCTCTACTCTCCATCTTCTCTCTCTCGTCGATCTCCCTCTCTCTCGTCATCCACCTCTCTCTCTCTCGCCTCTCTCTCTCCCCTCTCTCTCTCTCCTCTCTCTCTCTCTCTCTCTCTCTCATCTCTCTCTCTCCTCTCTCTCTCTCTCTCTCTCTCTCTCTCTCTCTCCGCTCTCTCTCTCTCTGTTCTCTGTCTCTGTCTCTCCGGTCTCTCTCTCTATCTCTCCTCTCCCCCCCTCTCTCTCTCTCTCTCTAGTCTCTATCTCTGTCCTCTAATCTCCCTCTCTCTCTCTCTCTCTCTCTCTCTCTCTCTCTCTCTCTCTCTCTCTCTCTCTCTCTCTCTCTCTCTCTCTCTCTCTCTCTCTCTCTCTTCTCTCTCATCTCTCTCTCTCAAATCTTTATCCTTTTAAATAAAACAACAACAAAACAGTTTTTCAGCGTTCAGTATTCTCTCTCTCTCTTCACTCCCCCCACACCCTCCTCTCTCTTTCCATCCCTTACCCCCCCCCCCCCCCCCCTCTCCCACTTCCCTTTCATTTGGCTGAATAGTCAAGTTTCACTCTCTATCAACAATAATTATATTCCTATGCCGCCTTGGCTTAAGGCTGTGTCAGGCCACCTGACATAGGCTAGAACACCAAGGCTACATAATATTTTTTTGCTATGCTGTGCATAGGTAACGCGGGGATTATCTTTAGCCACGACAAGCTCCTAGCATAACATCATCAATCTCCAAAAATCCCCCGAAGACGGAGTGTGGCTGCCCACGTGGCGGGGTAAATCAACAACGGTCACACACTGTAATGTTCTCATCCCGTAGCTGATGCGTCTTGTACCATACTGTTCAAGTGCTTCCGCTGTTGGGATGATCCCTGGAGTCTTTTAGCCAGGGTAAGCCAACAACAACAACAACAAGTGCAACCCCGAGCGGCTGCAAAGTCCCCTCGCAGCATCGCCGAGGTATTCCGAAATCGGAATGGCGTAAATTTGACCTTAATGTAAAACTAAGTACATCAGTGGATAGCTTGCATCTTGTGCAACAAGTACACCAAATTTGACGATAATAGATTGAATAGTTTTTGATATATAGCCTTAGGGTTCGGACCCGTGATTTGAGCGCGCGCGATTATGCGCACACGCGCACAGAAAACATTCATGACAACTGTGTTATAGACCATTCATCAAGAAATGTTGTGAAAAAAACCTGCATTAAAATAGATGCAAAACTTCGCGAGACATTAGCGATTATGTGTTTCGGGGTTTGAACCCCGTAACTGGCGCGACCTTGACCTTAATGTAAAACTAAATACATCAGGGGGTAGCGTGCATCTTGGCAAACTAGTATGCCAAATTTGATGATGATAGACTGAATAGTTTTTTTAGAAAAACGGACGAATAGCCGGACGGACGGACGTGACACCGGACGGACACCGGACGGACGGATCAGACAAAAACAATAGCTCCCCGAACCTTCGGCTCGGGGACTAAACAACATTATTACCATGACACCGATCAACTTGAATGAAAAAAAGCACTCATCGGGTTTACCCCCCCCCCGCCCCCCCCCCACCCCTGACCCCTAACCATGCCCCCCACCCACCCACCCCGAGAACAATGTCTGGGTCCCGCACGCACCAATCCATCACATTGTCACCTTACAGAGTGAAAGGTTATTAATATTATGTTTGGTTGGTTTTGTCGCGCCCTGGCTTAAAGACTCCGGGGATGATCCCAAACAGCCGAAGCGAAGCACTTTCTTTCTTCTCTATGATATGCACAGATGCCACCTAGGCCTAGGGAATGAGAACATACGACGCCTGTGCGTTGTAACCGGACCGGGTTTTTTTTTGCGTTATTACTCCCCACGTGGGCAGCCGCACTACTCCGACGCCGGAGAAGAAGGAGGTTACTATAATTATAAAGACTTGTAAGTTATTAAAGTCCGGTGGATACTACGGCGAAGAGACTAAAGTTGGGCGATTGAAGATCAGGCAGGTAGGGGGTGATAATTGGGTGATGATGATAATGAGGGTTGGAAATACACCGATAACCACAGACAGCAATCTTTCTTTCCGAGGACCACCCGTGAATGGAACGCCCTCCCACCAGACCAGAAGCAGTAACATCAGTCTCGGTGGAGGGCTTCAAGTCCCGGATCTGAGCAATTACCCCTCCCCCCATCCCCCCCCCCCCTCCCATCCCCCCCCCCGTCTGTCTACCCCCAACATCCACCAACCTCATCAATCCTCCCCCACTACCCCGTCCTACCCTGTCCTTCACCCTTGATGATCACTGTTCCCCCACTTCCTCCTCCACAAACACCCCAACCATAAAGGCCGATCATCCGGGCGGCAAAGACACCCTCGAATGCAACAAATACTTGTAGGGATGTCATAGCCGATGAGGTTTAACCGAGGCGTGGTTACCGCTACACCTATCTGTATTAATTTAAAAAATCGGGACTTTACTGGTTTCGTACTGCCTCCGGGCATTGCCTCCAACTATTGTTCCCACCATCTTTGTATTTACAAATGTCCCATATGTGCGTCTGATTCAGACCAAGAGGACGTAAAACACCATTTTCGTCGTCGGCAAAGACACCCTGCAGTTTGTTTCTCGGCCTGGTTGGAGGAGTCCCCTAGTGCCAACGACAGAACCGTCCAAATGATGACGGTGCTTGTTTAACCAAAAGAAGAAGAAGAAGAAGAAGAAGAACATCTCGGTGAAACAAAGCATGGATGATTCGGAAAGATGAAGAACAACAAAAAAGTGAATGGGCTAAAAGCTGGAATTCCACTTAGCGAAACGGCAGCAGACCACGGAAACAACAACGACATGAACCGTTTCGTGTCGATCAAATCTGCACATGTTCTTCCTCATCTTCTGAATCTGCTCTCGTGCTTCGGTTCATCTTCTGTCTCTCTCTCCTCTCTTCTGCTCTCTCTCTTTCATACTTCTTCTTCTTATCTTCTTCTTCTCTTCTCTCCTCTTCCGTCACCTCCTTCCTTGTCTCTCGATCTCGTGCTCAAATCTCTTCTCCTTCTGTCTTCTCCCCCCTTCTTCTTCTTCTTTCTTTCCTTCTCTTCTTTCTCTTTCTCTTTCTCTTTTCTTTCTTCTCTTCTTTCTTCTCTTTCCCTCTCCATCTTCTCTGAAGACTCTCCTCTTCCTCCTCTCTCTTGGCGTCTGTTCTTCTTCTCTTTCTTTTGGGTTCACGCCCTTATCCTTTCTTCTCAGTCTTTCCTCTTCTCATCTTTCTTTCTTCCCTTTCTTCCTTCTTTCTTTCCTTCTTCTTCTTCCTTCGTCTTCAATCCTTCTTTCTCTCCCACTTCTTCTTCTTCGACGTTCTTCTTCGGTCTTCTTCCTTTCCTTAGCTTCTTTCTTCCCTTCTCTTCTCCCTCCCTTTCTTTCTTCCTTTTTCCTCTTCTTTTTCTTCCTTCTTTTTCTTCTTCTTCTCTCTTCCCTCTCTCTTCTCTTTTCTCTTCTTTTTCCGTTCTTTCTTTCTCTCTGCTTCCTTTCTTCTTTTCTTTCTTCTCCTTTCTTCTTTCCTTCTTCTTTCTTCTTCGTCCCTCTTTTCTTCTTTCTTCTTCTTCTTTTCTTTTCTTCTTCTTTCGCTTTCTTCTTCTCTTTTTTTCTTCTTCTTCTCTCTTCTCCTTTCTTCTTCTTCCTTCTTTCTTCTCTTCTCTCTTCTCTTTTCTTCTTCTCTTTCTTCTTCCTCTCCTTCTTTTTTCTTTTTCTTTTCTTCTTCTTTCTCTTCTTCTTTCTTCTTTTCTTCTTCTTCTTTTCTCTTCTTCTTCTTCTTCTTTCTTTTTCTCTTTCTTATTTTCTTCTTCTTCTTTTCTTCTCTTCCCTCTCCTTCTCTCCCTCTTCTTTCTTTCTTTCTTTCTTCCTTTCCTTCTTCTTCTCTTCAGGCTCTTTCTCCTCGTTCTCTTCTTCTTTCTTTTTCTTCTTCTTCTTCTCTTCTCTCTCTTCTTCTCCCTCTCAACCTCTTCTTACCCTCTTTCTTCTTCTTTCTCTTCTACTTCTTCTTCTTCTTCTTCTTCTTCTCTTCTCTCTTATCAACTTCTTATTCTTGCTTCTCTCTTCTTCTTTCTTTTCTTCTCACCTTGCATTCTTCTTCTTTCTTTCTTTTTCTCATCTTCTTTCTTTTTCTTCTTCTTTCTTCTTCTTCTTTCTCTTCTTCTTCTTCTTGTCTTTTCTTCTCTCTCTTCTTCTTTCTTTGTTCTCTCTTCTTCTTCTTTCCATTCTTCTTCTCCTTTTTTTTTCTTTTCTTCCTTCTCTTTCTTCTTTTTCTTTTTCCTCTTTTTTTTCTTCTTCTTTTTCCTTCTTTCTTTTGCTCTTCTTTCTTCTTCTCTTCTTCTTCTCTTCACTTCTTCTCTCTTCCTCACTTTTCCGAGAGATCTTCTTCTTCTCTTTTCTTTCTCTTTTTCTTTCTTCTCTTTCTTCCTTTCTTTTCTCTCTTCTTTCTTTTCTTCTCGTTCTTTCTTTTTTTTCTTCTTCTTCTTCTTTCTTCTTCTTTCTTCTTCTTTCTTCTTCTTCTTCATCATCTTCTTCTTCTTCTTCTTCTTCTTTCTTCTTTTCTTCTTCTTCTTCTTCTTCTTCTTTTCTTTTCTTCTCTTTCTCTCTCTCTTCTTTTCTTCCCTTCTTCTTTCTTAAGTGGAGCGACTTTCTCTTTCTTCTTCTTTTCATTCTTCTTTCCTCCCTCCTTTGTCTTTTCTTCTTTCTTCTTCTTGCTTTTCTTTTTCTTCTTCTTTGTCTTCTTTCTTCTTTCTTTCTTCTTCGGGAGGAGGAGGAGGGAGGAGGGGTGAGGAGAGGGAGAGAGGAGGAGGGAGGAGGAGAGGGGGCAGAAGATGAGGAGGAGGAGAAGAGGAGGGAGGAGAGGGAGGGAGAGGAGGGAGGAGGAGGAGAGGTGAGGAGGGAGGGGGAGGAGGGAGGAGGGGAGAGGGAGAGGAAGAGGAGGAGAGAGGGAGAGGGGGAGGGAGGGAGGGGAGAGAGAGGGAGGAGAAGAGAGGGAGGGGAGGAGAGAAGGAGGAGGAGGGAGGGAGGAGAGAGAGGGAGGGAGAGGGAGGAGGAGGGGAGGGGGGGAGGAGGAGGAGAGAGGAGAGGGAGAGGGAGGAGGAGGAGGAGGGAGGAGAAGGAGGAGAGGAGAGGGAGGAGGAGGGAGGAGGGAGGAGGGAGGAGGAGGAGAGGAGGAGGAGAGAGGAGGGGGAGAGAGAGGAGGAGAGGAGGAGGAGGAGGAGGAGAGAAGAGAGGAGAGGAGAGGGGGAGGGAGGAGGAGAGGGGAGGGAGGAGGGAGGGGAGGGGGAGGAGGAGAGAGGAGAGGAGGGAGGAGAGGAGGGGGGAGGAGGGGAGGAGGGGGAGAGGAGGGGGAGGAGGAGAGGGAGGAGGAGAGGGAGGAGGAGAGGAGGGGAGGAGGGAGAGAGGAGGGAGGGGAGGGAGAGAGGGGGAGAGAGAGGGAGGAGGAGAGGGGGGAGGGAGGGAGGAGGAGGAGAGGGGAGGGGAGAGGAAGGGAGAGAGGGGGAGGGGAGAGGAGAGGAGGAGGAGAGGGGGGGAGAGGGAGGGAGGGAGGAGGAGGGGGGGGAGAGGAGGGGAGGGAGAGAGGAGGGAGGAGGGGGAGAGGAGAGGAGGGAGGGGAGGAGGAGGAGGAGGAGGGGGGAGGAGAGGAGGAGGAGGAGGAGGGGAGAGGGGAGAGGAGGGAAGAGAGGAAGAGAGAGAGAGAGGAGGAAGGGAGGAGGAGGAGGAGGGGAGGAGGAGGGAGGGGAGGGAGGAGGAGGAGAGGGGGGGGAGGAGGGGGAGGAGGAGGGAGGAGAGGGAGGAGGAGAGGAGGGAGGGAAGGGGGGGAGGGAGAGAGGGAGGAGGGGGGGAGGAGGAGGGGGGAGGGAGGAGGGAGGAGGAAGGAGGGAGAAGAGGGAGGAAGGAGGAGAGGAGGGAGGAGGGAGGGAGGAGGGGAGGAGGAGGGAGGGGGAGAGGAGGGGAGGGGGAGGAGGGAGGAGAGGGGGAGGGGGAGGAGGGGGGAGGGAGGAGGAGGAGGAGGGGAGGGGAGGGGGGAGGGGAGAGGGGGAGGGAGGAGGAGAGGGAGGAGGAGGGAGGGGGGAGAGGGAGAAGGGGAGGAGGGGAGGGGGAGGAGGGGAGAGGGGAGGAGAGGAGGAGGAGAGGGGGAAGAGGAGGGAGGGAGGAGGAGGAGGGGAGAGAGGAGGGGAGGAGAGGAGGGAGGGGAGAGAGAGAGGAGGAGGTAGGGAGGGGAGGGGAGGGGAGAGGAGGGAGGGGAGGGGAGGGGGAGGAGGGAGGGAGGAGGGGGAGGGGGGGGAGATGAGGATAGGGAGGGGGAGGAGGAGAGGAGAGGTGAGGGGAGGAGGAGGGAGGGAGGGAGGGGGAGGAGAGAGAGGGGAGGGGGGGAGGGAGATGGGAGGAGGAAGGAGGGGAGGAGGAGAGAGGGGAGAGAGGAGAGGAGGAGGAGGGAGAGGAGGAGAGGGGAGGGAGAGGAGAGAGGAGAGGGAGGAGGGGAGGAGGAGGAGGGAAGTAGAGAGAGAGAGAGGAGAGGGGAAGGGGGAGAGAGGAGGGAAGAGAGGAGGAGGGGAGGAGGAGAAGGGAGAGGATGAGGGGGAGAGAGAGAGGAGGGAGGAGAGAGGAGGAAGAGGGAAGAGAGAGAGGAGGGGGAGGAGGAGGAGGAAGGGGGAGGAGGGGGAGAGAGGAGGAGGGAGGAGGGAAAGGGGAGGAGAAGAGAGGGGAGGAGGAAAAAGGGAGTGGGAGGAGGGAAGAAGAGTGGAGAGGGAGGGGGGAGGGGGAGGGAGGGGAGGACAGGGAGGGAGAGAGAGGAGAAGGAGGAGAGGGAGGGAGGGAAGGAGAGGAGGAGAGAGGGGGGAAAGAGAGAGGGGGGGGAGAGAGAGAGAACAGAGAGAGAGAGGAGAGGAGAGGAGGGGAGGGTGAGTGAGAAAGGTACTAGGAGAGTTTTCAGAAAGGACTGGTCTCCCCGCTAGCGGGAGAATCGAAAGAGAGGGAGAGGGGGGAGGAGAAGGAAAAGAGAGAAGGGAAGATTTAAGAAGCAAAAAGGAGGCAG
>CM065704.1:24299719-24302219 GCA_017654935.2 Phymorhynchus buccinoides
CAGAAAGACACATGCACACGCACGCACGCGTGCGCGCACATACACACACACACACACGCTTAAAAACAAAAACACAAACACATACATAATCGCACTCACACCCACATCAGCATGCATACGGGTACATATATTCTGCAAACCAACACACACACAACGTGCAAGCGCGCGCGCGTGCGCGTGCGCTTGCACATACACACACACACTCACTCTCACTCACACACAGACGCACACACAAAATACACACACACGTGCGCACACACATACACGCACACACGCACACACGCACACGCGCGCGCACACACACACACACACACGCACACGCGCGCACGCACGCACGCACACGCACACACACACACACACACACACACACACACACACACACACACACACACACACACACACACACACACGCACACTATCTCAAACATTTAGGCCTACTATGCATATCTTATTATATATAGAGAGCAGAAGAAGGGCTTTGTATGCCCCCCCAGTGTGTACCCTATTCTGTCAATTTGGACGTACACACACATACACAGCGAGATACCGGGCATGAGTGACAAGATACGTCTGTGGGGAAGATTCCTCTTCATCGGAAGCAGACGTATTCCGTTAATTAAACGACGACTTTGTTGTTGATTTACTTTCTTGTTTTCCAACCAAAACGCGCGAGCTTTCGTCTGCACGTGCTCCAATCGTTAATGGACACAGTCATAAAAATGTTAGCAAGATTATATGAACGGTTTTGGAAATATGAAACAAAAAAGTGAACGTATGGGTGCAATTCCACCCACGGGGTTCGGGAAGGGTTAAATAATAGTATTATTATGTGTGCGTGCGTGCGTGCGTGCGTGTGTGGGTGCGCGTGTATGCGTGCGTCTGTGTGTGTGTGTGTGTGTGTGTGTGTGTGTGTGTGTGTGTGTGTGTGTGTGTGTGTGTGTGTGTGTGTGTGTGTGTGTGTGTGTGTGTGTGTGTGCTTGTGTACGTTTGTGTGCGTGTGTGTAGGTATGTGTGTATGTGAGTGTGAGGGAGAGAGCGAGTGTGTGTTTGCGTGCGTGCGTGCGTGCGTGCGTGCGTGCGTACGTGCGTACGTGTGTGTGGCTGCGTGTGTGTGTGTGTGGCTGTATGTCTGTATGCGTGTGCGTTCGTGTGTGCGAGCGCGCGCGTTGCGTGTGGACATGTTAGTATATGTGCCCATTATGCGTTTATATGATTATGCCCATTTGTGTTTATGTGTGTGTGTATGATTGGTGTGTGTGTGTGTGTGTGTTGTGTGGTTTGTGGATTTGGCTCTGATATTAGAATGTTACAGTACAGTTTCCTAAACTCTTTTTTGTCAAGCAGCACGTCATAATAATGTTTTAATATTTAATGTTCCATATTTTTGTGTGGTTTCAATGGATAAATGATTACTTTTACTCTCTGCATTGCCCTTTTCAAAATTGGGTTGTCAGTCAACACCTCGGATTTAGCTGTGTTAGCAACTTAATAAAAAGGATACTCGGAACAAGATAAACCCAATAATCTTCGCAATCTCACACAACTTAATGCATTCTACATAATACACATCAAGTCAAGAAAACCCCCAGACATATAATCAGCCTCGTCAAATATTAAATTTATTGAGAAAAAAGTCCAATATTAGAACAAAAACTGAAAAAAAATTACAATATGGAAATAAGTCAACCAATATCTGAATAAAAAGAAAACATTTAAAAAACAAATCGGTTATGGAACATTTTTCTATGTGACTGAAAACTGCAAAATATTACAGACTCATACCCCGTACAAGACCATTTGTTAACCCTTTCACCGCCAAAGTTGCATTTCAGCACCAGAGTGATTTAACACCTATGTCACCAAAAGGCATCCAATTGGGGTCTATTATATCCAAAGACCCTATTGTCTCAGTTTTGGGAAGTAAGAATCGACCTTATTTTATATATGGCACAGAAGTTTTCTACCCAGGTAAATGTAATGGAATGATTGGGCTGAAATAAGGCTGGCGGTGAAAGGGATTAAACCACACTTCAGTTTAAGGAAAAGATTAAACCGTGTGTGGTTTCACTAACGTCTTAGCAACTATCAGTACAACTACCACCACGTTTTTGGTTTGTTTTCTGGGGGATAGTTTTCGCATTGTCGGTGTGGTCTAATAATAGACGATTTTCGGAGAAAAAACAACACCTAGGGGAAAGCACTTCGTGAAAATTACAGTTGTTTACCCCCATTACTTCGTCAAATACCATAGTAGCAATGCATCAATGGCGTCGAAGCTTGAAACCGCAGGATGCGAGTCAGCGACTTGCAAACATTGGGTTTTTTTTAGAAAACGTAGGGGTGGCCAGTGGCCACAAACTGATAAAACTTGCAAAATGTGACGTATGACATCAATTTTAAGAATTGTTTCTCAAAGTAAACACAATGTGTTCAAGCTTTCAAAACCCCAACGGTTTGTTTTCTTCAGGAATGAGTGAAATGAAATGAAATGACATTACAC
>CM065704.1:24324719-24331855 GCA_017654935.2 Phymorhynchus buccinoides
AACACAATTACGGACAAGGAGGGTCAGAATGCACAATAAGCCGTGGTTCACTAGGAGATGGAAATGCTAAATTTTCCTCTAAAACCCGGAACATAAAGTGTCCTTTAACGGGGCAAAATACCAGCAACGTACTCCGGTCTGGGTTAAACTACTACTACTCACTTCCGGTTTTCCCCAAGCCCCCCCCCAAACCCCCATTTCGGAAAAGAAAAAACAGAGTGATATGCCAGAGTGGGTTTGATATTCGAGGACGAAAAAAGAGAAAGATTCGAACACAATCCCTCAAAAGTTGGGATACGTTTAGGGGGGAGGGGGGTCCACTATAAGAAGGGGGGGGGAGGCGAGTGGGTGAGAGGAAAAGCAATGAAAGGGTTAGGAGAGGGGAGAGTGGCGGGACGGAGGGGGAGGGAGGGGGAGAGAGCGGGGGTAGTTCTGGAGGGTGGTAGGGGGGGGGAGGCGGGGTGGCGGGGGGGGCAAGGTAAGGCGGGGATGGAGCGGGAAAGTGGGGTGGAAAGAGGGAGAGGTGGAAGTGGGGAGGTAGAGGAGGGAGGAGAAGGGGAGAAGTGGAGGAGGGGGGGGGGGAGAGGGGAGTAGAAGAGGAGAAGAGGGAGGGTGCGGGTAAAAGAGAAGAAAAGGAGGGTAGGGGGGGGGAAGGTCTGGGGTCGCAGCCGAGCCGAAGGTGATGTGGGAGAGGGGGAGGAAGGGGGGGGAGGAGGATGGGGGGGTGAAGGTGGGGTGGAGGATAGGGGTGGGGGGGGGGAGGGAAAAAAAAGGGGGGGGGGTAGGAGGAAAGAGTGAGGAAGTAAAAAAAAAAAGAAAAAAAGGGAGAAAAGAAAGCGAGGGAAAATATTTAAAAGAAAAAAGTGAGAGATCAAAATGGGAAAATAGAAAAGGGGGAAAAAATTAAAAAGACGGGGGGGGGATGTGGAGGGGTCCGGGGGGGGTTAGGGAGGGGGGAAGAGTCAGGAGGAAGATAGGGGTTTAGGGTTAGGGAAGCGGTAAGGGAGGGGGGGTGAGGAGGTGTGGAGTAGGGAAAGAAGAGTAAGGGATGGAAGGGTAGTGTGACGGGTGGGGGGAGGGAGTGGGGGGGGGGGGTAGGTAATTAATCTGGGGAGGGTGTCTGGTCTGCGGGTGTTCCTACCTTCTTTGCAAGAAGTGGTCACGAAGGACTCGAGTCGAGAAGAAAAACATATTTTTTTTTTGCTGACCAGCGACGGCGCGGCATGGGGTTGTTCTGTAGTGATAGTTAGAAGAGAGAGGCGGTTTTTCCCCCCCCTCCCCCCCCCACCCCGCAAAACCCACCCCCCACTCACAGTAAAGGTGGTGAGCTTCTGGGGGTGCCGTGTTGTTTTTTGGGTTTAGTGCTCGTTCACTACGGTAGTCTTCGAGCGCCAACACTCAATCAGGGTTAAACTTTTAGGCTTACGTGGTTACTTGCACGTTGGCTTGTGCAAAACTTATGGTACAAAAATTCATGGGCCAAAGAGACTTGTTTAAATTGTTTGCAACGGTCAACGGTAGTGGACAAGAATGGAAGTGGTAGGGAGATGTGCGTGTTTGGTGGTAGAAGTGTGTTTGAGGGGGGTGTGTGTGTTCGGTGTTGTGTGTGTGGGGGGTTTGTGTGGTTGTTTGTAGCGTTTTGTGTGTGTTTGTGTGTGGGTGTGTGTGTGTTGTGAGTTGGGTGTGTGTGTGTATGTGTGTGTGGTAGGAAGTAGTGTGGTGGTGTTGTGTGTGGTGGTTGGTATGGTGTTGGTCTAGTGTGTGGTGTGTGTATGTGAAGGGGGGGGGGGTGTGTGTTGTGGTGTGGTGGTGTGTGTGTTGTGTGTGTTTGTGGTGCGTGTGTGGGGGTGGCGGGTTTTTTTGAGGAGCGCGTTGTGGCGTGTGCGTGCGTGTGCTGGGGTGCGTTGCGTGGTGCGTTTTCGCGTGTGTTGGTCGTGTGTGTGTGTGTGTGTTGTCAGTGTGTGTGTGTAGCGGTGTGGAAGTAAAGAGTGAGGCAAAAAAAATGGAGGGGTGGGGGGGGGGGGGGGGGGGGGGAGGGGGGGGGGGGGGGGGGGGTGGGGGTGGGGGGGGGGTGGGGAGGGAGGGGGGTGGGTGTGGAGGGGGAGAGAGAGAAAGAGAGAGAAAAGGTGTGGACGGGAGAACTGGAAGAAGGAGGATATTAAGGAATAGAGAAATTTAAATTTTAATTTATAGGGGGTCAAAGAATTAATATGAGGGGGGAGGTTTATATGTGTCCTGGAGGGGGGGGGGGGGGGGACTGGGGGGTTATCCATAGGAGGGGGGGGTGGGTCTAGGAGGGGGGGGTGAAAAATTTATTTTTGAAGACATATAAAATAGGGGGGGGGTGGGGGGGGGAGGGGGTGGGGGGGGGGTGGGGGTGGGGGGGAGGGGGGGGGGGGAGTCTCGGGGGGGGGGGGTCTACCCTTCAGGGGGGGGCAGGGGGGGGGAGGGGGGGGGGGGGGGGGGGAAGGGGGGGGGGGGGGGGGGGGGGGGAGTGGGGGGGGGGGGGGGGGGTCCCACACCAACAAAAACAACAGTGGTGGTGGGGGGGGGGGAGGGGGGGGAGGTGGAGGGGTGGGGGGGGGGTGGGGGGGCTGGGGTGGTTGGGGGGGGGTGGGGGGGGGTGTGGGTATCGGGGGGGGGAGGGGGGGGGGAGGGTGGGGAATCAGGATATGGCGTGGGGGGGTCTCGGGAGGGGAGGGGGGAGGGTGGAGGGGGGGGGGGGTGAGGGGGGGTGAGTGAGGGGGAGATGGGACGGTGTGCTCTGGCGAGGGGGAAGAGGGGGGGGGGGGGGGGGGGGCTGGGAGTGTAGGGGGGGGGGGGGGGGTGGGGGAGGTGAGTGGTGTGTGTTTCTGGGGGGGGGGGGTATGTGTGTGCTAGTAGATGATAAAGTGTAGACTAAAAACATAAATAGTTGCGTGTGTTGGTGGGCGTGTGAGTGACTGGTGGGTTGTTGGGGGGTCGTGGCAGGGGGGGGGGTGGTGGGGGATCTCGTTGGTGTGGTTTTGTGTTTGTGTGGCACGTCTTTTCTGTAAGTTATACTATTTAACTTTGTCGGGGGGTGGGGTTTTGTGCATGTTGATTGTGGGACTCAGTGGTGGGGTGTGGTTTGGGTTTTGAGGAAGTGACATTTCAAAATGTTTTTGTTTGTTTTTTTTAGCAGTTGGGGGGTTATATGGGGGCTTGGATCGGTACGGACTGGGTGTGGATTAAAACAGTTTGGTATGTTTAGCCTATTTTTAATTCGGTTTTGTATCGCTGTTTTTTTTTCTTGTGTTGGGGGGACTGGGCTCATCCTGAAACGTTTTTGGGTGTTGTTACCTGACCTCCCCGCACTATCGTCATACTGCTTTAATACTACGCCCTTTCGCTCACCTCTTTTTTGTTCGTTTTTTTGTACAAAAATAACGCCAAATATTGAATTTTTATTTTTTAGAACACTCTATCTGAGAGAGAGAGAGAGACTCGACCAGAGAGAGAGAGAGAGAGAGAGTTTTTCTTGCAGATCTAAGACAGAGTTCAGAGAGTGGCAGGCTCTGTGTTGTATTCTTTCTCTTCTCTTTTTGTGCTTACACTATCTGGAATGTCCAAAAGTCTGGGAAGGGTAATGGGTTCCTGGCTTTATTCTTTTTTCATTCACTATTTGCTCTTTTGTGTCTTAACTTATGTTCGTTTTCTTGTTTTTTCCTTTGAGTTCGTCTTTTCTTATTCCTTCTTCCCCCATCACTTCTTGCTTGACTTTTCGTTCCTCCTCTGACCGCCAAAATACTCAGCTCATCCCTAATGAACTCTTTCTCGCTCCCTTTCCTTCTGTTCTTCTTGTCTTTTCATCTATCCTCTTCTTCTCTCGCTCCTCTTCTTCTCTTCTTGTTCTCTTTTTCTTCATGCTCTATCTTAATAATACTCATAATACGCAACTTCTCTGTTATTTCCATTTTTCTGCACAATTTATGTTTCTCTTCTGACGCCTTTCACTTTTCTATTTAATTTCTTTGTCGTTACACTTAAAAATGGTATCTAGTAACTTGTCTCCTTCCCTACATTGCTTGTGCCCTTCTCCACTTAATCCTTCCCCTTTCCCTTACACTATACTCTACTTTATCTCTTCCTCGTCTCCTTCTTTCAGGATTGCTTCTACTGATTAACGTTGTATCTGTTTTCTTTTTTTACCTCTTTTTTTCTTGTTCTTTCTCCCCCTTGTTTTCTTTTTTTGGTCTTTTTTTGTTCTTTCTCTTTTTCCCCCTTCCCTCCTTCACATTTCAACTTCAACGTGTCTTGGCTATTGCTGTATCCTTTTAGCTTTGTCGTGTTTCTGTCTTTTTGAACCAGCCATCATCAATGGCTCTTCACGTGCTTGCTTTCGTGTTTTCTTTCTGTGTGTGCGTCTTCCTCCTGTGTTGCCTATTTCTTTCCTTTCTTTTTCCTCTTCTTCCTTTGTCACTTGTTTGGTCTCTCTATCGGTTTTGTTGGGTGTCCGTGTCTGGTCTGGTGCGTTCTTCGTGTACTGTTTGCTCCGTGCTTTCGTATATAGCCTAATTTTCGTTAGTTACTACTCTTTCTTCTTTCTCTTGATTTGTATCTTACTTTTCTTCCCTTCCTTCTACCACTGTTCAATAGGGGTTTATTAACTGGCTTCATATGCCTCGGTCTTAGCGGGTTCTCTTTTGGGTGCATTGGACTTCTAGTTAAGCCTTACCTTGGCAGGCTATACTGGTCTCGTTTCTTCCTGTTTGCTTGCTTGTATGTATCTGTCTTTGACCTTATATATCTTTCTTTTTTTGTAGGTGTCTTTATCTATCCGCTTTTTCCGTGTTGCTTGTTTTCTTGGTCTTCTTCATGTGCTTGTGCGCGAGCCTTACGCTTTTTCCCCTCTTTTCTTTTTTTTTCTTTCTTTTCTTTCCGTTTTTTTTTTTGTGCGTATTTGCGCGCATTTTGTTATTAACTGTGGGACTTTTCCTTTCTCTATTCTCTCTTTTCTTTCATCTTTCCTTAAAAAGTTGAACGGTCGTGTTATAGTAGCCTTTGTTTGTCAAGGTTGTAATGTCCTTCTTAATTCTTTCTTTTCTTTCTTCTTTGTTTCTTCTCATCTTTCCTCTTTTTGTTCTTTCACTTCCTCTTTTTTTTTACCTTGGTTTGTTCTCATCTATTTCTTTTTTCTTTCCCCTTTCCTTCTTGTTCCGTTTTTTTTTCTTCTATTTTTCTTTCTTTCTTTACTTATGTTTTTTCTTGTGGTTTTTTCCTGTTTCTTTTGCTTGTGTTCTTGCTCCTTCTTCCATTTTCTCTCTTTCTTTTTTCCTGTATTTTTGGCCTTACTGGATCTTCTGTTCTTGCTTTTTTTCCTACTTTCCTCAATGCTACTGATTTCATACTTGTACTATTCGCTTTGTCTTCATCTTTTCTGTCTTTTCTTTCTTTCTTTCTCTATTTCTTTCTCTCTTATCTTTCCTTCTACTTCTAGTCTTTCCTTCTTCTCCTTCTTTTTATAGTCTTGGGTATTCTTGTTTAGTCTTTAAACTATGCTCTCTTATAATAATTCTTCTTCCTTCTTGTTACTCTACCTGTTCTCCTTCTTCTCTTATCTACTCATTTCTTTCTGTCTTACTTACTTCTTCTTTTCTGTCTTACTCCTTCTACTCCTCCTCCTCTCCGTCACTTCTTGCTAGTCCTCCATTCCTCCTCTTCCCCTCTTCTCCTTACTTCTCTTTCTTCCTCATCTTTCATCCTCCTCTTTAAAACTCCTTTTCTTCTTCTATGTTTTTCTTCTACGTTCCTTCTTCTTCTTCTTTCTTGTGTTCTTCTGCTCCATTTACACTCTTCCTTTTCACTTTTCTTATTCTGTTTTTTCCTTCTCTGTCTTTCTTCTTTCTTTGTCTTCTTATTCATTTCATTGCTGGTAGTCTTTCTTCTTCTTTGGTCTTGATTTCTTCTTTGTCCTTCTTTCTTCTATCTTCTGTCTTCTTCTTTTATCCCCTCTTCTTATCCTTTCTCTTGTTTCTTTTCCTTCCCTTCTTCTCTTTCTTCCTTTTCTTTCCTTCTCTTGTTCTTTTTCTTTCTTTCTCCTTCTCCATTCTGGTCTCTCTGGTCTGTTCCGTTTGTGTCTTTCTTTAGCCGATCTCTCTTTCTTGATTTCTCCCTTTCTACTTCTACTCTCTCTTTCTCCTTCTCCTTCTCTCCTCTTCCTCTTTCTCCTCTGACTTCGCTCTCTCTTCCTTTATCTTTGCTGCTTCTATCTTTTCCGGGTTCTTTCTTTCTCACTCTGTTCTTCTCTTCCACTTTCTCTTTCTTCCTCTCTTCTTATCTATCCTCTCTTTTATTGTTTCCTCGTTCTCTTTCTCTCTTCCTCTTCTTCTTTTTCCTCTTCTCTTCTCTCTTTTTTTCTTCATCTTTTATTTTTCTTCTCTCTTCTTCTTTGTCTCTTTCTTGCTCTTGTTCTTCCTTATCTATCTGCTGCTACTTCTTCTCTCTGTGCTTCTTTCTTTCATTCTTCTGTCTTCCTTCCTTTCTTCCGTCCTTCTCCTCTTCTTTCTTTATTTCTACTTTTTCTTCTATTCTACCACTTTTCCTCTTTTCTTCTTCTTACTTTGTTTTTTACCCCTTTCCTCTTCGGATTCCTGGCTCTTCCTACCTTTTCCTCTTCTAAATAAACTTACTTCCTTCTTACTTTCTTTCTTCTTTCTTCTCTTCTACTTTCCTCTTCTACTTTCTTCTTCCTTCTTCTTTTCCCACTTTTCTACTCCATTGCGTTTCATCCTGTACTTTTTCGATTTCCGCTTTACACTTTTATCTTACTACACTTTTTTTCGTTCTTCCTTCTTGCTTTCTACTTTGTCCTTCTACTTCCTTCTCTTCCCTCTTCCCCTCTGATTTTCCGTCTTACTTACTCTTTCTTCTTCTTCCCTCTTTTCCATTGCTGTCTTATCATATCTTTCTTTCTTTCTCCGTCTGTCCGGTCTTTCATTCTTCATTTCTTTCTCTTTCTTCTACTTTTTACACGACACCTCGTTTACTTTTTTACTTCCGCTCTAACTTTCTGTTATTCTTTCCCCTTTTTTCTTCTTCGTTCTTTCTTCTTCGGTCTTCTTCTTTTTTCTTCTTCCTCTCTTTTTCTTCTCCTTCTTCTGTTTTTTACTCTTTCT
>CM065704.1:24332355-24334855 GCA_017654935.2 Phymorhynchus buccinoides
CGTGCGTCGCGTGCGTGTGTGTACTCTTTTGCTTGCGTTTATTTACCGAGTTTGTCTGTTTGCTTGTGGCGTGTATAGTCTGTGCACGCGTCGTGCGTCCATAATTATTGCATTCGTACATATTAATAATATTATATATTTTATTGTTTATTTATGTGTGCGGGCGTGTACTTTGCTGGGTAGGTTTGTTCTGCTCGTCGTGGTGGTGTACGAAAACATCCAACATCATTTCAACAACAACAACAACGACACATACAATCTCTCCAAACAGCATCAGCGCACCCAATACGTGGCAAACATCCTCATAAGACTCCCATTATAAGACTCCCCCCATATAACACCTACTTCTCTGAGACATTGTCCTTCTTTGTAAAGTATTAAAATTACCTCCCTTTAAGACCCTCCCTTAAAAGACCCCTTTGTTGTATGTATTGAAATTACCTCCCTTATAAGACCCCTCCTTATAAGACCCCTTTTAAAAGATTTTGAAGGTCTTATTAAGGGTAATAACTGCGCAATTTGATAACAATATTGACCCTTTCACCGCAATCTAGCACCACATGGTTTAGCTCCCACGTCACTCTAAACGGCATCAACTCAGGGCCTATATCCTAGACCACATTTTCTTAATTTTTTGGAGGCAAGGATATGGCCTAATGTTTATACATGTCACAGAGGAATTCAACAATATTTGCAGGATAATTTTTTTGTCTCAACCCAGACAAGTGTTTTTGGCTGAAAAATGGCTGGCGGCAAAGGGTTAGCAATATCCATCCCCACACGCCAGCTCAGCTCAGCGCAGCTTAGTCGTTTGCACGAAGCAATACTCGATATAGTGGTATTATTTATTTTTTATTTCTAACATCTAAAACTGATTTGATCCCTCCGTCCCTCCTTAATCCTTTCCTTACCCCCTTTCCCATTCACGAGTTATTCCAGACTAATGTCCCCAAATACCTCTCAAATAATTTTTGCATAGCCAGCGCAGAAGGCCTCTCGCAACAGCACACAACCTCCCCACATTCTGCCCGCTTTTAGTGTTACCAATTCCGTGGTGGGGGGTGGGGTGCTCATGTGTACAGACACCCAGATTAGGGTGTTCGCATTTATTGTTGCTTTTAATATTTGCTTTTAATTGTTTTTTTTGCTTTTTGATGATCGATTGCAGCCAAAGTCCTTGTTTGAATGAGATTGGACAATAAATGATTGATTGATTGATCGTTGATTGATTGATGATTGATTGATTGATTGATGATTGAGACAGCTATGGTTTTTGTGTTTTAAGTTATTGCCTTTCACACAGGCAGTGTTTTCTTTCAAACGATTTGTTGCTATGGTTACAGGGGGATTTTTTTCTCTCACTGTGCCTAGCCTTACGGTCTGAACGTGGAGTCTTTTCGTGAAGGAATAAACCGAGGTCCCCGTGTAGCCCATGCACTTAGCACACTTTTAAAGCCAGTGGCAACACAAAAGTTTCCATTGGTCAAATTACCCCCTTCATTTCCTTCCTTCCTCATTCAGTCAACAAAACTCGCATGCAAAAAAAACAAAAAAAAAAAATTGGGTGGCGCGCCAATGGCTGCGACGCACTCTCCAGGTGGGAGCAAAGCGAATTTCACAGAGACGCCTCTGTAGAATCTAAAGTACCTAATACCTAATAATGCCTAATACAAGTGGCAACAGCAAACAAAAGAAAGGATACAACCTTCGGATTGATGTATTATACTGGTGATGAGTTCTAAACATATGGGCAAAAAAAAATAAGAAAATATTACTCAAACAAAAGCACTTTATTTACAGGTTGTTAAACAGGTTATTTCAGATAAATGCTAATTAATCATGTATTTTCCCCATTTTGTTTTTAATTCAGTAATAAATTACATTTATTTGTAATATTATGGTAAGGGTTATCTTTGAGATGATTTTGGACATCACTCTTGGGTTGATTCTTGGAAATTTTATTTATGTGTGTGTATGATTTTTATTTTTCTGTGCCCAAATGGGATATGAAATTAATTTCTTGCCTTTGTCTTGCCTTGCCTTGGCATGACACTAAAAGCAACTGGACTTGGATTGCTTGTGAGCTCCGTCATGTTCTGTTATTGGGTTTAATAACACTGTTAAAAATTAGCCTATATAAGTTAAAATGAGTTGTGTGTGATCTATTTCTACATCTCTACATCTCTCTTAGGTGGTCAGAGTGGACACAGACTATAACGCGTCCCGTCCGCCATCGTGTCACAGTAAACCCCCCGAGTTCGCACCTGGATACAGAGGGGAATTTTCCTTCTCACTTTGAACTACGGGACTAACGGTCTGAACGGTGGAATCTTTCGGAGGGAGACGATTAACACACGACCCAGGTCCCGTGTTGCCCATGACACTTAGCACACATTAAATCCCTGTAGTGTGCAACGGAAAAGTCAAGAATTTAGACCCCAAAACTCTACCCCCCCCCCCCCCCCCCCCCCCTCCAAAACTTTCCTTCACTCATCAAGAC
>CM065704.1:24342355-24344855 GCA_017654935.2 Phymorhynchus buccinoides
GTACACATAACCTGAACATACAGGGTTGACAATACTATTTCCGTGGAATAAGGCTTTTGCGAATATTCTCCAACACGGGACAACAACAAAACACAGTGTACTTCATTTTCTTCTCTTTGTAAACACATGGGGCAGACTCAATCAATATCTATGTGTTCTCTATTTTTAAAAATGAGTTTTAATTTCAGAAACTCCAAGTCTAACTCTAGCTAACAATCTTTCAAAATGTATATCAAGATCAAATTTCAGATAACACTGCATTTCACGAACACTATAATTAACATTATTTCTATAAAAATCGTATTTACTACTGCTTTGAATATGGTCATTCCACGCTTGTCATCTACAGTCAATACGCCGCTGACGGAAAAGACAGAAAAACAAAGTTTGATTTCCAACTCCCTGATTCAACCATGCATCTCCAAAACCATTCTCACATAAAACCAAACGCACATTTGAGACCCACTTTTTCTTCCCCCATAGCATCCAGTTCCAACAACATATCATCATATTATTGTGTTATTGTAAGTAAAGGAAAATGAGAGAGAGAGAGGGGGGAAAAAAAGAAAGAAAAAAAAGACCTGTTGCGGAATTCGTTAAAAAAACCAACAACAAAGACAACCCAATTTAATATAACCGGTAAAACAAAACAAAACAAAAATAAAACCAGGGATCTCCTTGAGATCAAAGTGCAGAAAGGAAAAAAAAAGACGGACTGGACACATACTGAGAGAAACAAACAATGAAGGGGAGATAGAGAAGATCAAGAAGCGACAAGACAGAGGGGAAAGAGACAAAGAAAAAAGACAGACAACATGAAGAAACGGGTTCGGTTTGTTTTGTTTATTTCTTCGTCTGTGTGTCGGTTTTGATTGTGTGTGTTGGCTTTCATTTATATGTTGCATGTTCATTTGCATGTACACTCGTCCCTTTGTATATTGATTGTCAGTGAGGGGGGGGGGGGGATAATACAATTTGAAAAAATAATGATATAAAAAGAAAAGAAACTTAAAAAACAAACTTTAAGAAAAGTACTAGATAATTAGAGAAAAGCAGGAAATACAGGGGGGGGGGGGGGGGGGGGGGGGGACAATTAATATTCTGTTTAATCAGACAAGAAAAAAAGCGGTTGTTACTCTTAGAAAAAAAAGTTATTATTTTATGTACCCAAACTCAGGATCAGTTCACATGGCTTTGATTTTTTTTAAAGGGAGAGAACAGTGTATCTGTTTTGTGCAGAAGTAAAGTAAGAGAGAACAGTGTATTGTGTTTTGTGTAGAAGTAAAGTAAGAGAGAACAATGTATTGTGTTTTGTGTAGAAGTAAAGTAAGAGAGAACAGTGTATTGTGTTTTGTGTAGAAGTAAAGTAAGAGAGAACAATGTATTGTGTTTTGTGTAGAAGTAAAGTAAGAGAGAACAATGTATTGTGTTTTGTGTAGAAGTAAAGTAAGAGAGAACAATGTATTGTGTTTTGTGTAGAAGTAAGAGAGAACAGTGTATTGTGTTTTGTGTAGAAGTAAAGTAAGAGAGAACAGTGTATTGTGTTTTGTGTAGAAGTAAAGTAAGAGAGAACAATGTATTGTGTTTTGTGTAGAAGTAAAGTAAGAGAGAACAATGTATTGTGTTTTGTGTAGAAGTAAAGTAAGAGAGAACAATGTATTGTGTTTTGTGTAGAAGGAAATGTGTATTGTGTTTTGTGTAGAAGTAAAGTAAGAGAGAACAGTGTATTGTGTTTTGTGTAGAAGTAAAGTAAGAGAGAACAGTGTATTGTGTTTTGTGTAGAAGTAAAGTAAGAGAGAACAATGTATTGTGTTTTGTGTAGAAGTAAAGTAAGAGAGAACAGTGTATTGTGTTTTGTGTAGAAGTAAAGTAAGAGAGAACAGTGTATTGTGTTTTGTGTAGAAGTAAAGTAAGAGAGAACAGTGTATTGTGTTTTGTGTAGAAGTAAAGTAAGAGAGAACAATGTATTGTGTTTTGTGTAGAAGTAAGAGAGAACAGTGTATTGTGTTTTGTGTAGAAGTAAAGTAAGAGAGAACAATGTATTGTGTTTTGTGTAGAAGTAAAGTAAGAGAGAACAGTGTATTGTGTTTTGTGTAGAAGTGTGTATTGTGTTTTGTGTGTAGAAGTAAAGTAAGAGAGAACAGTGTATTGTGTTTTGTGTAGAAGTAAAGTAAGTGTATTGTGTTTTGTGTAGAAGAAGTAAAGTAAGAGAGAACAGTAAAGTAAGAGAGAACAATGTATTGTGTTTTGTGTAGAAGTAAAGTAAGAGAGAACAATGTATTGTGTTTTGTGTAGAAGTAAAGTAAGAGAGAACAATGTATTGTGTTTTGTGTAGAAGTAAAGTAAGAGAGAACAGTGTATTGTGTTTTGTGTAGAAGTAAAGTAAGAGAGAACAATGTATTGTGTTTTGTGTAGAAGTAAAGTAAGAGAGAACAGTGTATTGTGTTTTGTGTAGAAGTAAAGTAAAGTAAGAGAGAACAATGTATTGTGTTTTGTGTAG
>CM065704.1:24352355-24354855 GCA_017654935.2 Phymorhynchus buccinoides
CACACATACACACGCACGCACACACGCACACGCACACATACACACACACACACACACACACATACGCACACACACACACACACACATACACACACACACGCACGCACGCACGCACACACACACACACACACACACACACAGCACACACACACACACACACACACACACACACACACACACACACACGCACGCACACACACACACACACACACACACACAACACACACACACACACACACACACACACACACACACACACACACACACACACACACACACACACACACACACACACACACACACACACACACACACACACACACACACACACACACACACACACACACACACACACACACACACACACACACACACACCACACACACACACACCTCTTCAAATTTTCATATTGAAACATTTCAGTGAGAAGCAACACTCTGCCATTTGTTGGGGGAGAGAAAGGGATAGGGTTAGGATCAGCCTATAACTATTTTTAAAAACCACTAGCGCAACGCCGAGTACCAGTAACGCCTAGTAACGGTAACGCCTAGTAACGGTAATGCCAAATACTGGTAACGCTGAGTACAGCAAATTTGAAGCGATTTGGTTAAGAAACGGTGGAGTTATAAGGCCCCGTTTCCCATTGACGCTGCTCTGAGAGTGATGCGCTCTCCCTAGTAACGGTAACGTGTAGTAACGGTAACGCCAAGTACTGGTAACGCTGAGTACAGCAAATTTGAAACGATTTGGATAGGAAACGGCGGAGTTATAAGGCCCCGTTTCGCGTTGGCACTGCTCTGAGAGTGATGCGCTCTCCCTAGTAACGGTAACGCCTAGTAACGGTAACGCCAAGTACTGGTAACGCTGAGTACAGCAAATTGGAAGCGATTTCGTTAAGAAACGGCAGAGTTATAAGGCCCCGTTTCCCGTTGGCGCTGCTCTGAGAGTGACGCTCTCTCCCGATGTTCTTCAAATTTGCTGCCAGGCTTTGCCCCGGTGACAGCAAGCCTGACAGCAAATTTGATTCGGTTGAAAGCCGGCCGAGTTATAAGGCCCGTTGTGCATCATGCTGCTGTTATGCGCCTAAGTCATCGATTCGCTTCCGGATTGGCACAATGATAGTCACCGTCCCCGGTCATATGTCTGCCAAATTTGAAGGCAATCGGTCCAGAAATACCGGAGCGGAGATACGGGTGCCGAAATGCCGGCGGATGCGCGTTTCGCGCATTTGCAAAACCGCGCAAATGACACGGCCGCGTCGGTTGCCGTTGCTATCGCCCCGTTAGGGCTCACAGCAAATTTGAAGCGATTCGGTCGAAAAACGGCGGAGTTATAAGGCCTGTTTCGTGTTTCAGTCACACAGACACACACACACACACACACACGGACACTTGGCTTATTACTATATGAATGATGACACCTAAAGAAACAGACTTTGAGAATGAAGGTCGAAAACATGGGGGGGGGGGGGGGGGGGGGTAGGGGGGGGGGTAAACTATATAAGATTGTCAACACCTACTTGAGGTGATATAAACCACCGTACAAAATTAAACATTTACTGCCGAGGTTCACAAAAATGTCGGCTTGGTGCCATGAGAAATACGTACCTCCCGTGAAATAAGTACCCTTCACATGTGGTACTAGAACCATTTTAATTTTCATGCGAGAAATAAGTATCTTTTTTTTTTTAAATATGGAGATTTAAGTGCTCAATCTACGCGGAAAGAACCAAGAAATAGAGCGGGAGGGTGTAAATCTACATCTTTGCCGAGAAACCGATGTACAAAGCCATGCCACTTAGTTTCGTATTTTTCAAAATGGCGGACGATATAAGCAACCACCCATGCAAACAAAAATAAACAATAATAAATATTAATGAAAAAAATTATCACTGAGTTCTCAATATTTAGTAATGAATCTTCTGTTCTTCCTGCATGCTACAAACGCCTCTGAATATAATTATTCAGGGGTGAACCTTTCCCTAACAGCAAACAATGCGAATGAGGAAAGGGTATTTATTTCATGGGAGAGGTATTTTATGCAACACCTGGACAGACACGAAATTCTTTGGGTGATACCTTGACGCTCCACAAGCTATTTTGTTCTCTCTCTCTCTCTCTCTCTCTCTCTCTCTCTCTCTCTCTCTCTCTCTCTCTCTCTCTCTCTCTCTCTCTCTCTCTCTCTCTCTCTCTCTCTCTCTCTCGTCGCGAGTTTCCAAGTATTAACTAATAGAAAATCGTACAAAATGTGATGTGTTTCTGTGCAGCGGTTAATTAATAAGATCTTGCGCGGGAAGACAGGCAACCAAACAACAAGGAAAGAACGAAAGAAAGAAAACAAAGAAGGCACAAAGGAAGGAAGGAAGGAAGGAAGAAAAACTGGAAGGAAGAAAAGAGAGAGAGAAATTAAAAATTAAAATGAAATTATATAAATAAGAACGATCAACTTAGCTCCCTTGTTCCACGGAGGAGAAGAATCTAAAAGTAAAAACAAAACCCTC
>CM065704.1:24359855-24362355 GCA_017654935.2 Phymorhynchus buccinoides
CTGTGAACCCAATCAGCACAGCGCTACCCCAGGGGTCAATGGTCAATGTAGGGGTCAAGTGGCCCTCGTCATAAATCATACAGACTTATTGCGCAGTACATAATATAAGGCAATTTGCAACCATACCAGGCTTCGTGAAATCACCAAAGATTGGTGCACCATCCTGATCACCTTCGTTTTCATCACTGTTATCGTCATCGATGTCATCGTCGTCGTTATCCTCGTCATCATCGTCGTCGTCGACATCATCGTCATCATCAGGAGGATTCTCCTCGTCGTCGTCGTTGTCGTCATCATCATCATAGTCGTCGTCGTCGTTGTCTACGTCGTCGTCATTATCATCGTTGTCGTCGTCGTCATCATCATCATCATCATCATCATCATCATCATTAATTCATCACCATCGTCGTCGTCGTCATCATCATCATCATCACCATCATCATCATCATCATCATCATTCATTCATTCATCACCATCGTCGTCGTCATCATCATCATCATCATCACTAACTTCTTTCTGGGCATTAAAACCGTCCTGTGTTGTGTGATTTTCAATGTACAGAATTTTTTTTTTTTTTTTTTTTTCATCAGTGCTCTTTCAGCAATCTTTTGTAACAAAAAAAGCATCATATATGTCATTAACTGTACAAAGGAGGCACAAGAAGAGATTTTTTAAAATACAGTCGACGACGTTTATAACAAAGTCAGTTTTAACGAATATCGCATATAATATATAAGAAGCAAAAATGCTGGTCCCGGCAAACATCCTTTTTACATGACTAAAAATACGTCGGATACAACGAAGTCCGATATAACGAAATGACGCTTATAACGAAATGGTTTTGGAGTCCCAGGTGGACGATCATGACGGTTATAACGAAACTGGGTTAAAGCACCAAAGGTAACAATTGCCCAAGATGTAGCAAATATCGAAATTTTGTTACATTTTGGGAAATGTTGTTGCTCAAATGGTTGTACATATGGGGCAAGGACATTGATGTCAAAGTGACCACTTATCTCTGGTCATCTACATTCTAAATTTTAAAATATCAAGTTTAGTCAAAGTGACCACTGACCTGTAGTCATCAACATTGTACAAGGTAATAAAAATCACCAGTTTTATTTTTTCAATTTTTTATTATTATTTATTTTTTCCATTATAGTCCCGTCAACAGCTACGGTCATCTCAGGACTGTCACCGCGTAAAGTTCAACCACTTAGTACAGAATACTCATCAATATATCTTACCAACGTTCAACAACCTGTAAGCAACAAAACATACAGTACAATTCATAACATGACACCTCCATCATTGCACCCTACAGCAATTTTCAAAATATGAAGTTTAGTCAAAGTGACCACTGACCTGCGGTCATCTACATTGTACAAGGTACAAAACTCACTACAGTTTGCAGTACTTATGTCAAGCAGGTTCCATCCCAAACCTCCACTACCCTGTTCTCCTTCAGAGGCAGGCTTCACTTTTGTCCTTCATGTTCCCCATTTCAAAACAACTGTTTGCCCAAAATGTAACAAGTGTTACATAAAACAACAAAATGCAACGAAATATCAATTCGTTACAATTGGGGCAAATATTGTTGCTTGAAATGTAACAATTGTTATGTTATGGGCAATTGTTACATGTCGGGCTTTAACAAAGCTGCCCCATAGTGAATCATGTTCACCCCGTGAAGATTGCAAACTGGATATAGCAAAGTGCATGCAATACACGTGAAGAGAGACTTATTGAAGAGGATAAAACGAGAAGGCATGTTTGTTTTAGAACATCCTTTTTTCGTTGGGGTGGGGGTGGGGGGGGTGGGGGTGGGGGGTGTTGTTAGGGGAGGAAGCGGGTAGGACAGTGGATCATTTTTGTTTATATTTTTGCTCTTACATCTTTTACTCTTTCTCCCTCTGTTGTTCTTCCTTCCTAACTGTTCCTCTTGATCCCTGAGCCTCCTCTTTCTTGTCCTTGGTTCGTGAAGATTTTTAAAAATGATAGTAAGAGGAAAAGAATGACAATGGATTTTGTTCATCTTTTAATTTTTTTTTTATTCATTCAAATTTAATTTCAAAACTGTAAAATCAAATGAAGGTCTTAATGTGCAGTCCACTATTGTAATCGTTCACAAAGCACGGTTCCATACTTTAACGCTTTCACCGCCACCCATATGTCAGCCAAAAATTGCAATTAAATTTACCTGGATAGAGAACAAAATCTATCTGCTGTACTGGGGATTCTTCTGTGACATTTATAAAAGAAGGTCTATCCTTACTTCCCAACACATTCACTTGTGGCGGTGCCATAGCCGATGAGGTTTAACCGAGGCGTGGTCACCGCTACAGCTATCTGTATTAATAAAATATCGGGACTGTACTGGTTTCGTACTGCCTCCGGGCATTGCCTCCAGTATTGTTCCCACCATATTTGTATTTACAATATGTGTCTGATTCAGACCAAGAGGACGTAAAACACCATTTTCGCTACTTCCCAAAACTAA
>CM065704.1:24372355-24389855 GCA_017654935.2 Phymorhynchus buccinoides
GATTCTTTAGGTTTCGTGTATCAAGCTTTTCACGCTACTGTGTTGGTCCTTTCTTCCCCTCAGTTTCAAGTTTCCTATACCAATTTCTCTTCTTGTGTAGACAAGGCGTTTTGCCAGTGTTCTTTAATTGTGGAGCCTGTCCTAAAACATCACGCCATCTCAACGTGGTTTCCATTGGTCTAGAGTAGATCCAGTCAAAATAGCTCTGAGCTGCAGTTTAGGAGTATATAGGTTGCAACTTGTCGCGAATTGTCGTCTGCTGTTAGTCTGGTGCACAAGGGGAAATTTCGATTATTTAGCCCCTTGTGCGCAACCATTTCATTTATTTTATAACCGGCGTCGAAATAAATAGCTTCGTAAACTAACCAGGCGTCGGGAACAAAGCTTGCTGACCTGAGGCCATTTGCTGTGCTCCTGAGCGGGGTGTCCTGGCTGTCTGAGACAAGTTCGGGGAGTTGTGACGGGTTCACCGACCTGCAGACGGCTAGGTGTGTTGTTGGTTAATTTCGGCACTCGGTTAGGTTTAATTGTCACGGGAAGAGCAGAGGCAAGTCGGTAGTAATTTTTCTTGGTGATAGGCTGTGATAAGAGTAGGTGTGTAGAGTAGGCATAGAAAAAGGAAAAAAAAAACGACGACAGGAGTCAATTCCTAGGGACAAGGTTGGTTAAAAAAATGTACTAGATGTGTTTAGGGAAGTTATCAGTTTAGGGGAGAAAATGCTGTGTAAATGTAGTCGGTTTGCCGAACCGAATTTTCAGGTTTATACTGTGATATGTGCATAGTTAAGTTTAAGGTATGAATGTGTAAACATATCATTTTAATCTTTCTAAATTAAATGAATGAATGTGTAAACACATGGCACCACAACAATACCACAATAAGCAGGGTATAGATTTTACAGGGTGGAATAAGTCGACTCGAGTAAAGAAGACAGTAGTCGAGTCGTCATTGCAGATTTCCATATGTCCTAGTGTGGGGTGGGGGATGTGTCGTAGGCCAAGTAAAGATTTTATGTTGTGTTGTTCGTTACCAACTCATGAGCCAAATCCAACCATGAGTTGAGTATTCCCCACACATGCATTTACACCGCAAAGACTTGGGTGTAGTAATAATTAAGTTAGGCCAGAGGTTGGTACACACCTAAAATAAATTAAATTGGCTTTGAATAAGCAGAGCTGCGAAATCAATGTCAGCACAGTTGTAAAACAATAGAATGAAGCATTGATGTGTAACCAGAGAGAGATAGGCCTAGCGATTTTAAATGGTAAATTTTAGTTGGTGTTGTTTTAATGCAATTGGTTTTTGCTCCGCTGTATATAAAATAGCCCAAGGGCATACACAGAATTTGGATCACAAGCTGGTGGCTTGTGCTGCACGAGAATTGTGGGTTCATGTCATTGGGAGACACACTTTGTGTTTCAGTAATTGGGAAGGGACAAGCTGGAAGTTGTTAGGCTAGTGGTATTTAGGTCACGTTTGTGCGTTAGGGCATTTAGGTGTCAATTCAATAATAATTGGGATGTGTTGATTTCAATGGTGTGGTGATGTACGGCTAGGTGGAAATAAAAGGGGAGTTTTTGAAGATTAGTTTAATAGGGACATAGGGTTAAAATAGCTTTATTTTGTTTAAACAGGCTCTCCGCTCTGGGGCGCCAGCCAGCCATTTAGTTGTAAAGGGCCGCGAGGCTGAAGTGGAGCGACGCCGTTCGTGCTGTCCCTGGGCCTTGGGAGGGCTACACTTCGCGCGTCGGACTTCTGAATTTTATTAACCTTTTTTTTTAACCAATTTAAGGCGCAGTGCGGTTGTGCCAGTTAGCCAGACTATTTCTTTTTAGTTGTCGCCACAGCGATAACAGGTGACAGCAACAATGAGTGTGGGGTATTTCCTTACACTTCATTAGTAGGTTAATTGGGATGGGGGTATTTTGTTAGCAAGTTATTGCCCTTGTTCAGTGACAGGCAAAGTAGCCTTTCACTGCAAGGGGTATAACTAGTTGAGTTGATATTGTTTAAATAAGTTTTATTTTGTCGTGGTTTACTACCAGCGAGGTTGTTGTTTGGTGCTGAAATTGGGTTCAGCCATTGCAGCGTTGAATAGTAGCGCACACATTTGGGGTGTATTTTGGTTAAATATATATACTCGTGGGTGTTCGGTTCTTGTTCACTCTTGTAGGTGGATGAGTGATTACTAGTGTTGAGCACTCAGTTTTTGTGGTTTTTGGAGTTTGGAATATTGGGTTTATTCACGTTGAGTGAAGGGAAATAATTTTCAGTTAGGAGTTAATTGTAAATTATAACAGTTGGTGGGAGTTTTAGTTGAAAAGACAGATCATTGTTGATAAACACCGGTGTGTGAGATCTGGTCTTTGACTATACTTCAACCATCTGTTTTGCCTTTCTAGTTACAGTTAATTGTAATTATAATAGTTGGGGGGAGTTTTAGTTGGAAAGACAGATCATTCTTGATTAACACCTTTGTGTGTGATCTGGTCTTTAGCTATACTCCAACCATCTATTCTTTCTAAACGGATTTAATTGTAAGTAATAGTTGACAGGAGTTTAGCTGGGTCACTACATTATTTGGGTGATTGTTTTACACCAGTGTATGTGATTTGACCTTGAGCTATCCTTCAGTTATCTATTTTTTTTATTTTTTTTAAAATTATCATTGACATAGTGAATTAAGGGGAGGGAAGTTTAGGTTGGTGTTTCTTTTAAGTAGAAACAATTTAGTAAGCCTTCAGCGGTTGTTTCCCTTATCAGTTTTTTTTGGGGGTTACTTCTTTAAATTTTATTTAGCATTTAATTATTTTGGTTGTCGAATGGGTTGTTAAGTAGAGGTTATATTATACTATTATTGGGATATTGCTATTGTGTGTAATATTTGTAACGGGACATTGGTTATTTAGTACGCTAAATCGCTGGGGGGTTGTATATTGGGCGGATTACTTGTGCAAAGGAAATATTATTGCTTCGTTTTTTTAAATAAACTGCTTGATTGCTTTTATGCCTACTTGAATTCACTGTGTCTGTGTTGTTGGGGTGTTAGTTAGAGAGGGTTTATTTATTTTTATTGTACACACCCTTCTGGTTCGTGTCAGTCAGGACTTTGCACCTTAGCTGCACTTTCGTTAACCACAGGTCCATTCACTACTAAATCAAGTAAGTAGGCTAAAAGTGACCCTCAAAAAGTCGGTGACTTGCACTTTTGTGTCAACTATACTACTAAAACTCTGAAGCACTTCTCAAATTGTCGGGTGGCTACATATATTCCGTTAGAACGGAGTAGAAGGGGGAGGAGGAAAGTCACGTAGGAAAATAACTTTGACGGCAGGAAAGTGGAGACAACGTGAATGTCGGTCTGATTTGACGTCACTTCAGACGTCAGAGGGCGCTTCTCGTTGACTTCCGGTCCCAACGGATTTCTTAAGTCGAGCACTGCACTTTTCTGATCCTCACCCTACTACACCCAGTTTTAAAAAAAATATTATTATTACGTTTTATTCTTTTAAAAAAATGGAAATTAGATCTATTTTAGGGCGTATAATTATGCATGCATTCGGGGGCAGATCGAGTAGAGAGGAGAAAGAGAGGGGTGAGGCTCCATCGATCCGGGTCACGGGTCTGGTGGACGATGATTTGAATGTAAACAAGAGGCAAAGCCTTCAAGGCTCACTCGAACAGGAACAGGTGGGACAACAACAAACAAAGATTGAGGGGGGGGGGGGGGGTCTAAAGTACAAGATTGCCAATACAATTTTAAAGTACAAATGAAACTATCGTTAATGGATGCAACTAAAAAAATAAAAAAAAGTGCCCGTGCCGAGAATCGGACCCGGAACCATTGGCATGACAGACAGACACTCTACCAATGAGCTATCGAGGCTTTCAGTGTTGATGAGTTTCTTAACTGATGTTGCCTGTTGAATACTCTCTAACCCACTAATCTAAGATGTTATCTGTTTATTATCTGTTTACAGTGTTGTTTTAAATATTTAATTATTCAAATCATTATTGTTTGAAAGCTTGCATAGGACATCTATATGTGTGCAAAGTTTGAACAATGCATGCCTTCTATTTCCCGAGAAAATGCCAACGTTAAAGTTTGGAGATTAGACTACGGACGCAACGCACACCTACAAACACACACACACACACACACACACACACACACACACACAACCGAACAACTATCATACTATAGACTCAGAGTGAGCCAAAAAGCATTTGGAGCCTCTCTAGGGAGAATGAGATGTACATTCATGATCCCTATACATCCAGAACGTCTGGCGTGGACGTACAAGAGGTACGTCAAATCAAAGGTGTCGCCAAGAGTGCCATTGATGTGTTATTTGGTGGTATTTATAGTAAAGAGAGAGGTAATAAAAAAAACAAGCGCGAAATCGCAATAGTTTGTGGCACGCGGTCTATTTTTACCACTCCAATCATGAGTCACCTCCCCTGGCTTTTCAATAATTTTAATCTGTAAACCAGAATGTTATCTCTGCACCATTTTGTAACTTTTTATATCTTTTGGAAAACATTTAAAACTATGTATCCTACTTATACTCATCGAAAGAAGCACCGCATACTCGTCGTGTCTGTTGTAGTGTCTGTATTACGTATGTTTATTATTTTGTACGCTTTTAAAATACATCATTTTAAAGAGCGGCCTCAATTTGAAGTGTAGCCTCGATTTGAAGTGCGACAATTTTGTCAAAATGTGCGACAATTTTGGACCGACCGACAGACAGACAGACAGACCGACCGACAAAGTGAGTTATAGGTTTGTGGCTTGAGCCACAAACAAAAAGGGAGGGGTGGGGGGTGGGGGGTCTAACTGGAACTCCTTTCATCCCCACCCCAGGTCCGCCTCTGGGAGACACCAACATTCACGATTGTTAGTAGCCTAAACGACGTAGTGAAAGAATCCGGGGGATCTGCTGATGTCGTTGGATAGCACGAGAATCCGGATGGGAGTCCTGGGGCGAGTTTCTCTAGATAACGGTCGTCGCGCGAATAGCGCTTACGGCAGAAACACTTCAGAAAACGTTTGCAGAAGAATATTACAAGCTCTTGTCTGATTGGTCAAATTTTTATAATATTTTAACCAAACTTTAATGGACCAATCAACAACAAGAAATGTATTCACCCCATGCTAGTCACGTGATAGTTCGTGGCTTGCTATCTCGATGACAGCCACAAAACGTTTTTTGGCGAACGTCGGCGAAAGAGGTGTTTCTTAGTACCGTTTTTGCCGATTTGCGCTCACGCTACGTAACGTTAGCCCTTGTGAAACTCGCCCCAGATTTGAAAGTAAGGATCCGATGGACCGGAAGGAAGTAAGAGAACGATGTCTCTGACACGCGCACTGGTGTCTAATCAGGCAAGCGATCGCATCGTTTACCGCCTGAAGATATCTACAGGTCTCACGTAGCGAATCAAGAGGCGACAGCGGAAAGGTGTCCCTTTTTATTTTACAGAATTACTTCTCATTGGTGAATGGCAGTACAGGCTTTTGCTTGTAATAGGGCGTTTGCCACGAGTGCTCGTTCACTATACTAGACTACTAATTTGCCCGAGCTCGTTCTGCCCGAGTTGCGCTGACCTCTCTAATTCAACTCTCTAAATTCAACTCAGTGAAATTCAAGGTCACCGGCGCGTGGCAAATGCTCTATTGGATTTCAGTTACAATTTAGACCGTATAATCTTTATTTGTTTTTACAATATGTAAATTATACAAATAATTAAGCACACAAAACCTAAACATGATAAGTATGGGCAATACAAAACTGATGCATGCGAGAGAGATTCATACTATCCTTGTCAAATACTTCGCAACTTTTGTTTATTTGTAGCAAAGGGGTAAAGGACTATGATTTTGTCTCATATGACCATCCCTGCATCATTATTATCCCCTGCTATAATGATCATGTTTATTTTGCCTTTATTTCAAGATTTTAAAGTTCATCTGTTTAAAGGTCAATCTGTTTTCAAGACTTTAATGTTCATCAATCAATCCATATTTTTAGTGTCCATTTTACAGGAAATTCTTTCTGCAGCGATAAAACAATCAGCAAAAAAAGACAGAGACATAGTATGTAGAAAAGCCAATGTATGCGACTATTTTAAACACCGTGCGCACATACAATTCTTGGTCACACACACACACAACCACACACGTATACACACACACACACACACACGCACACATATATACACACACAACACACACATCATGCGCACGCATACAACCATTTATCTACCCTTCCATCTAACTTATACATGCATACACATATGCTTATACATGCATACAATTGCAATCATTGCAATAATTTTACATTATCATTCGGACAGAAGTAATACTGTTATGTGGGATGCCAACATGTTCTTGTAACAGACTGGTCCTGCAAAACGTCATGCAGTTCGGGAGTGGGGTTGACGACCTCTCTTACGACTAGACGAGTACTGTTCTTGGAACTGACTCCATGTTGGGAACATTTCTTTTTAGTTAATAATTATTCTCTAATGACGAACGGGACAAAATCACTTCTTCTTTTCCCCTTTACATGGATTGGACAGTGAATGACTTCTTGATTAGGCGCTTCAAGCGAATGCCAGATCTCCTCATCACACACATTAACTGGAAAAGAAAAATGCGCCAGAAAAAGAGAGAGAGAGAGAGAGAGAGAGATGGAGAGAGAGAGAGAGAGAGAGAGAGAGAGAGAGAGAGAGAGAGAGAGAGAGGAGAGGAGAGGGGGGGAGAGGGAGGGAGGGAGAGAGAGAGAGAGGGAGAGAGAGGGAGAGAGAGAGGAGAGAGGAGGGAGGGAGAGAGGAAGAGAGAGAGGGAGAGAGAGAGAGAGAGAGAGAGAGAGAGAGCACCGTCGCCAAAGACACCCCTTCCAACACAGAAAACTCATCTTCAGTTCAGCTTGAGCCCAGGTACAGTAATCATGGGTGCGTCTTAAACAGTTAACACGGGCAGTAACATTGAAATTAGGATGAACTGCCAACCGCTTCGCCAGTTTAGTCTAATTTTACATGTTACTACCAGTGTTAACGTTTTTAAGACGCATTCGTGATGACAGTACAATAATATTACACAGGGACTACTCTGGTTGTCCTTATTGACTGAAAAAAACACCCTGACAACAACATTATTTTAAAAGTCTCTATGCAATTTGAACTCGATTTACATTTGTTAACCCCCCCCACCCCCACCCCCCCCAAAGGTTTGAAAAAACAAATCATTGCATACAATGGGCTATGAGAGCACCTCCCCCCTCTCTCTCTCTCTCTCTCTCTCTCTCTCTCTCTCTCTCTCTCTCTCTCTCTCTCTCTCTCTCTCTCTCTCTCTCTCTCTCTCTCTCTCTCTCTCTCTCTCTCTCTCTCTCTCTCTCTCTCTCTCTCTCTCTCTCTCTCTCTCTCTCTCTCTCTCTCTCTCTCTCTCTCTCTCTCTCTCTCTCTCTCTGAATTTAAGTTCTACGCAACAGACACATGGGCCCGCAGTGTGAACATATCGGTCAACAGTTCCGTTCAAACCATAGACACACAGTCTTCTTTTTACGTTCTTCCAGTGATTCTATTAGCCACTGTCTTCCCATTTAAATGGCCTTTTTTTAAATGAAAATAAAATGAACAAGTTTCTCACGCAAGTTTGTAACGGATACAATTTAGCAGACTCTGTTGGTAGTCTGCCCGATTTAACACCTAAGAACATAGCACCTTCACCCAGGCTGCCTCACCGATTTAAGGTAAGTGGAATTCTATAATATCCATCCTTTTTTTCCCTCATTCTTCTTCTGCTTCTTCTTCTTCTTCTTCTTCTTCTTCTTCATGCTTCTTCTTCTTCTTCTTCTTCTTCTTCTTCAGGATTGAGCCCTACTTGTTGGATGATGATGTCAAAAGATGTTGGCATGGACTTAACCCTTTCACCGCCAAAGTGGCATTTTAGCACCACAGTGATTTAACACCTATGTCACTAAAAGGCATCAAATTGGGGGGGTCTATTATCCAAAGACCCTATTGTCTTAGTTTGGGGTGGTAAGGATAGACCTTATTTTATATATGTCACAGAAGAATCCCCAATACTACAGATGGATTTTGTTCTCTTCCCAGGTAAATTTAATGGAAATATTTGACTGAAATATGGCTGGCGGTGAAAGGGTTAAAGTAAGAGGATCCGAAACAGTGTTAGACGAAATAAAGGTCTCATTGCATATCAATCAATCCTAATGTTAATAGCCGTGATAATAAAAACCGCCTTGACGGATAACGGATGCTAAGCTGATCTAAAACAATATTATTGTTATTGAAACAAATGTTTTGAAAACTAACCCAAAGTTCTTGTAAGTAGGTGAATGTACTAATCGCGTGCCAAAACGTTAAGAAACCCCTCTTTGAAATCCACAACAATAGGTTTGTTAATTGATAAAGCGAAAGCGAACTCAAAGAATCATTTCATTATTTCTCAGTTACATTGAGAAGTGTCTCGGTTATGAGCTGAATACAAAAAGTACATAAAATGTGAAATCAAAGCAACCAATTTCCTTCTGCAAAGATGGTGACTGGTTTTCACCATTTGACTTCTTCTGAAAACGTTTGACTTTGGAAGCCCACAGAATACAATTAATGGTGCCACATTGTTCACTAAGAATAAGCAAAACAATCTCTCTTCTTTCAGTTTTGCACAGATTGTGTCACTTAAGTTGCTTTATGTGCTGTCAGTAACGAAGGTAACTTCCCGATAATTAACTCGCCTTTTGGCGCCATTTTACATGCAGCAAATAGGCTTTTATTGTTTCAAATAGTTCCATCCTTCTTGTACAGCCTTTGGGAGCTACAGCACCTTGTCTGGAGCGGTTGTTTGACCAGGATAGCTCTCTACAGCATGTCCCTTAAATGTTCAGTCACTCTGAGACCTGTGCATTGTGCTGGATACTCTTTATAGACAATAATGCTCGCGTTTTTTAATACCAGCTCTATGGTTGCTGTGTATTGGACTGTTGAGAACTTGAACGAGCCTGTTTCACACAGTGTAACTGGCTGACTTTCTCGCGTTGTCATTCATACACGAGCAGAGATAACTGACCATAACAGCCTTGCCTGAACACAACACACTCTCTGCCACCTCTGTATATTTTTTTCCTGGTTCTCATAAGTCTGATGTGATGAGGGAGCAGCCTTGAACATGTGCACCGAACTTGACTTTTCACAAAGGGTACTCTAACATTGGTGTGGGCTTTACCCACAACGTAATTTGCATGTAAACAATGTGAAATTATGCATGCAGGTTGGTAAGTAAACAGGCTAAATTTGACTTACTAAAGATGTGCCAATCAACCAGATAAATATTCCGCCTTGTTTTGTAAAAGGTTGCTTAACTTTTTGGCTACAGTTTACATTGGTCTACAAGACTCAAGTTCCGACTTACTGAAATCAGACCAAATCATGATACGTACTTTCCCCACAGACTGCAACCAAAAAGCTAAACAACACCCCCCCCCCCCCACCCCCCAAATACTCCGAAGTCGGAGTGTGGCTGCCCACGTAGCGGGGTAATCCAAAAACGGTCCCACACACGTAATGTTCTCACCCCTAGCTGGTGCATTTGTACCATAGTGTTCAAGTGCGTGGGCTGTTGGGATGATCCCTGGAGTCTTTCAGACAACGACAACAACAACAACAAGGGCGTCGCCGAGCGGCAGGCATGTCCGTCACCAGCAATGCCACGCACTTGCGACACCCCGTAGAGTGTCACATCCTGACACAAAATTGGAAGGGATTCTGTCTTCTAGTTCACGAGATACAGCTTGAAGAAGAAACATATAGCGCAAAGAAGGAAATTTCGGTTTTCAAGGTCACACTTCAAGGTCAAGGTCAGCATGGTGATAATTTATGCTCGGATGTTTTCTTCTCTAGGGTATACAGTACCACACACAATCTGAAGCGCTTCTGTCAAGTACCAATGTGGAAAATATGGCTTAAAACCCAATGTGTAGACCCCTACCACTTTCAAGGCCTACGGATCGCCCGGACCGTGACCTTGACCTTGATCGGTATGCCACCATCAGAACGGGCATAAGCCAAAGTACCTTCATGCCAAATTTGAAGACTCTAACACTAACGGTGTGGGAGTTATGGCCCCTGAAATATTTTCGGTTTTCAAGGTCGTACGCCAAGGTCAAGGTCACGACGGCAATATGGTTTGCGCGGATGCCTTCCTCTCATGGTGACACACCAGCACACACAATTTGACGTGATTCGGTCAACCCGTTCGAAAGATATCCTTGGGACAGACAGAAGGAGAAAAAAATGGCCCTCCGATTTTCAGGCTCCAGCGATCTTTTTGACCTTGACCTTGACCTTGATCGGTATGCCATCATCAGAACGGGCATAAGCCAAACCACCTTCATACCAAGTTTCAACATCCTATGTTGATCGGTGCCCGAGATATGGCTAAAAATAGATTTTCGGTTTTCAAGGTCGTACGTCAAGGTCAAGGTCACGACGGCAAAATGGTTTGCGCCGATCTCTTCCTATTAAGGAGGCACACCTTCACACAAAATTTGACGCGATTCGGTCAAGCGGTTCGGGAGATATCCTTGGGACAGACAGAAAAACACACAAAAAAAACACCCCAAAAAACAAACAAACAAACAAAAATACAAACCAGCCCATCGCAATAGTCCGTCTTGGTGACGGACTAACAACCTATATGATTCACAAACGGAGACGCGTAGATATATATTGCGGCGGGAAAAGAGGGACAGGGTCGTCTGCCTGATTAGACTCCCGTGCGCATGTCAGAGACGCCTCTTCCTTACTTCCTTCCGGTCCAGCCGGTCTCTGGATTTCACTCTCCATTTCCTGTAGATGATTATGAGAAAGCTGACCACCTTACGTCTCGTGTTATTCAGCTAACTGTCATGTATCAGATACTATTGAGGTGTTTTGGGGGCAAAATAAACGTTCAACTTGCATTTTCAACTGTGCGTGGTTGTCAATGAATAAGGTAGTAAGTACTAATACGAAGTTTGGGTAAAGGTACAGATGCGCCCGCCCCCCTCCTCCATTTCTCAGTTGTTTCCATTTTTCCGTTCTTGCCTTTCTTACTGCAGATTGAGTACTTAATCCTCTATCATTTGCTATATTTAACACTAATTTTCTTCCATTTACATACTGAAACACATGCATTCAATAATAGTAGACGATAAAGGCAAGACGGAAAAACGCAATGAACCAGGACTGTGACAAATGCCGCGGTGTACTGCACTATTAGATGATGGCCTTTATCATGAGTGCGATTAATTATTCAACAAAGATAATTAGCTGGAAAGGTTCATAAAATACAGCTTAATGCTTGGTATGAAAGGCAAGTGTGAACATGCGGGGATAGCTGAGAAATGTAGGGGGGTGGCACATGTGTGCATGCGCGAGTGTGTGTATATGTGTGTGCGTGCGCGTGTGGGTGCGCTTCTGTGTCTGGCTGATTATGCACATGTGTCAGCCATATTAACCTTGCCAGCAATGCCTTATTTTGTTGTGTTTTGTTGTTGTTGCTGTTGCAAATTAGAAAGCTTCGACGACGCCAAGTCAAATCCTCGCAAAGTCAATACCTGACATCTCATTATGAACAGGGAAGGAAAGGGATTGATCATTAAGCCAGTTAACTGGATTTTTGACGGTTTTAATTCATGACCTGTCAGTTCTGTTTGATTTAACTTTAGCAACGTGGATATAATTACACGAATCTGTTGTTGTTGTTGTTGTTGTTGTTGATGATGTTGTTGTTGTTTTCAATCATCAGAACTCTTGACTGGTATGTGTGATTAGATCGAGATTAGAGCGACAAGGCAAGCTCAAAAATCTGTTTTCCTTTATACGTTTGCATGTTAATAACACAGGCTTTGTTTACAGACCATTAGTCAAAATGTAGTTGTTTAAAATCATAATTAGTTACAACTCTTTTTTAAATAGATCTGACATAAATATATAAAACATTTTTAATTGATATGCTTTGTTGCGCTCTTGTTCATTTGTCGTCATATTTTTTTAAAGATTTACAAAACAAAACACAATAACTCTTGATATAAATTGCATCAACAAACAGTAAAGTAGCTTGTTTTCTTGTTTCAAATTAACACACCAGTGGCGAGGGAAGTTCCCTTTGAAGATTTCTTTGGCTGACATTTTGTTAAATTTGAATTAAAACAACTGTTTACAACAGAAATCGTGGGAGGAAAGTTCAACTATTTGAATACTTGTCCTCATTACATTCACAGGATAATAAAACAAAAGTTAAATACATGGGACACTACATATTCTTATAATGTTTCATGTACTCGTGGTGTGTCTATCTCAGTGCCTCATTTTGTTGAATAGAATGTCCGATCTGAACTCCAATCTATAGGAGAAAAAAAATATCTATTGACTTTGTCAACTTTCAAAATGACATTCAAATATCATCCAGCCCTTTCATTATTAATATTGCAACTATTATTGCACAATCCGAAGCTGCAAAGTTACTTTGATGTGTCTTTTATGGGTTTTTTAAACTTAATTATAATAAGTTAATTTTGTTGTGTCATTGATTACTTATGTTAACAATTTTTATATGTAAATCACCGTTATTATTATTATTATTATTATTATTTCTTATTTCATTTTTTGGTCTAATATCATCAATGGTGAACAGACGATAAATAAACCACTGAACTGAACTGAAGTTGTCGCGCTTTAAATGTTAACATGCATATTAATACAGCTGTTTGTGGTTAGTTGCATAATAGAAGTTTCGAAGTACTATAAAATATACACCTCTTAGTAAATTCGTTTCCAATGTAACGATGACGTTTACATTTCCATGTATTTCTATACACTACTCCTCGTTTGCTTTGAAAATACCCGTTCTAGCAGAACTAGGAAGATTTCCAATCTCACTTAACACAATAGGACAAGTAATATCATTTTGGGTACATATAATCGAGTCAAAAGAAGACAGCTACATTAAGCAAGCATATAATGATATGATATCAGCTGAAGTTCGAAATAAAGCACCTTGGATAACATATGTTAAATATTTGCTTCAATCACTGGGCTTCTCACATATATGGAAAAATCAGGGCACTTTTAATATTAAAAGACTTAGATATTCATTAATTAATAAATTGAAAGAATATTATGTACAGTTTTGGAAAACCATTAAAGGCAGTGGTGCCTCAAGGCTTCAATTATATAACATAGTCACGCAGTCTTACAATATCCAGCCATATCTAACAACATGCAAGAACGTAAAACATAAAACAGTTCTATGTCGCTTAAGATTAAGTCAACACGACCTTCACATTGAAAGGGGTCGCCATCGCAATATCCCAAGAGAAGACAGACTTTGTCAATCTTGTAGCGTGGTGGAGGATGAACTTCATTTTCTAGATGCATGTACACTGTATACCGACTTGCGGCTTGCTCTTATTAATGGTATTAACAGACAGATGCATTCTTTATTGTTAACAGATTTTCAGTCTCCAAGTCTCATACTGAAATCAAATTCCTTTCAACCTGAAATAGCAAGATACATTTATGAATGCTTTGCTGTCCGCAGTAAATAATTAGCAAGAATATACAAATGTTGTATTCTTTTTATCTGCTGCATTTACTTTGTCACGAACTTTACTACTTTGTGTTTTGTTTTTTGTTTTCTTTCTTCCGTGGTATGTACTTACTACTTCTGTGTCAATAATTCCTTTGATGGTTTTACGACAAATAAAAGAGTTTGAGTTTGAGTTTTTGCACCACTTTTAATTAAAGACATTCAGTATTGTGAATTCCATTGGTTTTATTCATAAGTTATATAACACTTATTGGCTGGGTATCAGACAACACGACAAAGTCGTAAGCAGCACAGATTTTGCTCACTAAAATGTTGGGAGGAAACAGAATCAAACCTACCTTCAAATGTGAGGAAAATCAGCATATTATGGAGCAAAACATTCATTTCGTACAAAACTGTGTAACCACTTTCCCATGCAACCCATCATGGAATGTCAATTGACAATGGTTTAATTGCATACAGGCCTGTGGCCCGTTACAATGTCATAGTAACAAAAGCAAAAAAAACCCGAAAAGAACAAAGAAACAATGAGCAAATAAATACATGCATATATGCATACATACATACATACATACATACATACATACATACATACATGCATGCATGCATGCATGCATGCATGCATGCATGCATGCATGCATGCATGCATGCATGCATGCATGCATACATACATACATACATACAGACATACAGACAGACAGACAGACAGACAGACATACATGCATACATTGCGCATGTCAGGAATGCACACACATAAAGGTAAAATCTAGAAGTGGGAAATGTATAAGAGTGTTTACAACTCATCCGAAATTCCCCTCAACTTTGACGTTTTTTCTGACGTCAAAGTTCTGTAGGTAATTTGTGCGTCATCTGTGAACCCAGACTTAGCCAGACTTAGTCATTCAGTGAAAAAGCCATACGGCGAAACGTTAAAAATAAAAAGGTCTGAGAAGAGATGCAGTGGGTTGTTTTTATATTATAATCTACATACATACATACATACATACATACATACATACATACATACATATCAATTACTTTATTGCAAATTTAGTAAAATCTACAAATATGCATCAGTGTCCCCAAAAATTCAAACAAAATGTAATACTAATAGTAACAACCTCGTACTCTATCTCCCGTTGGTTGTTCTGTGTCATATGTATACATACATACATACATACGTACATACATACATACATACATATGCCCGCGCACACGCACGCACACGCACACACACACGCACACGCACACACACACACACACACACACACACACACACACACACACACACGCACGCACGGATGTGCGCACGAACGCATGCGCATGCATAACGGAATGTTAATAACGTGTGTGTGGTTCCCAGGCATCTGAATGACACCCTGATTGAAGAACCTCCTCAAGGAACAACAATAAGTGACTCGAACTTTCGTACAGGTTCTTTTTGGTTTAAACGTTTTTTTATTCAACAATGTCAAATTATAAACAATAACGAAGTAACTGGGTAACAACAAGCATATAGCTTATAACGTACCCGTACACAATACATTACATATAATTCAAATGACGGAAGGTGTGTTCTCACCAATTAGAAAATATTATTTCAATATTTAGAAACATTATTCACAAACTAACAAACAAAGTGAACAAAATAGAAAAACCAGAAAAGAAATGTCACATTTTGGAAAAATCACCACCAAAAAAAAAAAAAAAAAGGAAGGAGGAAAACAAAAGGGGGATTGAGAGACAAATTAATCAACAATTTGATGACTCAATATGACACTCATTAAAACATCCCACAAAAGTAATTACAACCATATTTACATATCTAGAACAAGTTATTCAATCAATTAGACCAACATAGATTGGAATGTTTGATTTGACATGATAATTGAAAACAGTTTAGAAATAAGTTTAAAACCGATTCGAACCAGAAATGAAGAGATGTACAGTTTCAAATATTAATATGTTGGTTTCATATGGAAGATTTTGCCTACCACACAAGAGAATGTCACAATTAAGATAATCAGGAGAAAGGTTAAATAAGGTGTTAGCACGAACAACATTAAACAGGGGGCATGCTAAGAGATAATGCTCAGCTGTTTCGCGTACAAAGCCACAAGTGCAACCTGGATCATCCAATAAATGACGGGTGAGTAAATCATAATTCAAGTCACTAATGCCAAGGCGAAGACGACAGTGCAAAATTTGTTCTTTGCGGTTGCCTAAATAGAAATATGCAGGTATAACAGTGTCCTGTGCTGATAGATTGCGTTTAAAAGCACTAAGGGAATCACAACTTTTAAAATTTTCTGGAACAGTGTTCCAGAGTTCTGTAGTGGATGGAATAAATGACCTATGATACAATTCTGTTCTAGAAGGTGGAACAACTCTCTCTGAAGGTCTTCGCCTATGGTACGGATTTCTTGCAGAAACCAAATCAGGAATTAAATTTGAGAGATAATCAGGGCACAGACCATAAATCATTTTAAAATAGAATATAAGTTTATGTCTACGTCGTCTTTCTCTAAGAGAAGAAAAACCAGATTCATTGTATAATTTATGATGGCTAGTGCCACGAACAGCTCCAATAATAGTTCTAATGGCTTCAAGGTGTAAGTTTTCAAGGGAAGCCGTGTACAAAACTGACACACTAAACAACACTGACCCGGTCAGTTGAAACTGGTCAATAGGTTTGTTAGTAAAGAAAGAAAACTGTCACTCTCTTTGACTCCGCCTTTTCCCTTTGCTTACTGTCATCTACTATCTGTCTGCCTTTCCGGTCCATTCTCCTGCCTTTTTTCAATATAAACACTTTCATATTATTTCTGACTTAGGCGCATAACGGCGACATGACGCATCTGCGCTCATAATTGACAGGAAACTGTCTGAGCGATCGAAGAAGGAAGAAGAAGAAGAAGGAAGAAGAAGAAGAAGAAAGAAGAAGAAGAAGAAGAAGAAAGAAGAAGAAGAAGAAGAAGAAGAAGAAGAAGAAGAAGAAGAAGAAAAGAAGAAGAAGAAGAAAGAAGAAGAAGAAGAGGAGAGAAAACGAGGCCTGCTGTCATCTCCTTCATTTGAGAAGACTGCATCAAACACTGCTTTCCCCTTTCCAAACTAAAGACCCAGTTTGAGGAGTAAGCCCAAAATCCAGAGGGTATTTTCACAAACAACACAAAACAAGCACGGATTCGCAATCGTTTGTGGCGTGCGACAATTGAAAACGAAACATCATTTTAAAGAGCAGCCTCAATTTTAAGTGCAGCCTCGATTTGAAGTGCGACAATTTTGGACCTACCGACAAAGTGAATTATAGGTTTGTGGCTTGTGCCACAAACAAAAAACGCGCGGAATCGCAATAGTTTGTTGCATGCGGTCTATTTTTACCACTCCAGTCATGAGTCACCTCCCCTGGCTTTTGCAATAATTTTAATCTGTAAGCCAGAATGTTCTCTCTGCACCATTTCGTAACTTTTTATATCTTTTGGAAAACATTTAAAACTATGTATCCTACTTATACTCATCGAAAGAAGCACCGCATACTCGTCGTGTCTGTTGTAGTGTCTGTATTACGTATGTTTATTATTTTGTACGCTTTAAAATACATCATTTTAAAGAGCGGCTTCAATTTGAAGTGCAGCCTCGATTTGAAGTGAGACAATTTTGTCAATATGTGCGACAATTTTGGACCGACCGACAGACCGACCGACAAAGTGAGTTATAGGTTTGTGGCTTGAGCCACAAACAAAAAGACAAAGGAATACACAGCTAGGCTGATGATGATACCCTGTGGCCTGTACTTACCACCCCCCCCCCCCCCCCCCCCCCCCCCAATTGATAGAACGTGTCGCACAGACTTGTAGCATCACGATTCAGGAGCACTGATCGTCTGC
>CM065704.1:24397355-24402355 GCA_017654935.2 Phymorhynchus buccinoides
GGGGAAGACGGGGTAAAAAGCGCATGGGCTGGTAAGAAGCCCACCCCAATTATCTCATGAAATGAAGCAAATTTCAGTCTCATTTTGCCCATGAGACGAGCGTTAATGTCTAGCATTCGTCTCATGGGCAAATTTGACTGAAATTTTCTTTATTTCATGAGATAATTGGGGTGGGCTTCTTACCAGCCCATGCGCTTTTTACCCCGTCTTCCCCTATCCTTACTTCCCGAAACTAAGACAATAGGGTCTTTGGATAATGGACCTCAATTTGATGCCTTTTAGTGACATAGGTGTTAAATCATTGTGGTGCTAAAATGCGACTTTGGCGGTGAAAGGGTTAAACCTCATCGGCTACGGTACCGCCACATACCATGTTTATCTCTCTACTGATGTCCCATAGTATGTGTCTGTTCCAGACCGGAGGACGTTACATGGATTTTCAACGCTATTCGGTGTTAGTTTGTAGTCCTTGTGTATTGCCTGAAGAACTGCTAGGAGCAAACTTCTAATGATCAATACCAAAACATATCACAATCATGGTAAGGTCAGCCAGGCCTCGCGGCCTCTTGATGTTCCTTTTCTTTTGTTTGTTTGTTTGTTTAATGATTTTGTTTTGCAATTTGATTGGCATAACTGTGACGCTTTTTGAGCAGTCATTGGTGCTTTCATCATAATTGAATTTCAATACAGCAATTTTGGGGTCACTATCCATGAGGTTTTTGAAATTGCTAATGTTATATAAGCAAGTTTACTTTGTGCAGGGAGATTGTTCCAGTGACTGAGTGAAGATTAATAAGATTTCTGACTAAGCTATGCTACCTATACATTCGAAATTAAAACATCACGTCACGTTCGGTACATGCTCTGGTGTGTGTGTGTGTGTGTGTGTGTGTGTGTGTGTGTGTGTTTTCTTGTGTGTGTGTCATGAGTGTGTTTTTGTTTTGTTTTTGTTTGGTTATGGAAACATTTACCACAACGTATGGTCTTTTCTATGGTTTGTTTAGTTTTTGTTTGGTTATGGAAACATTTACCACAACGTATGGTCTTTTCTATGTTTTGTTTTGTTTTTGTTTCGTTATGGAAACATTTACCACAACGTATGGTCTTTTCTATGTTTTGTTTAGTTTTTCGTTCGCTTAATTTTCAAGAGGCGGTGATGGTGATTCTACTTCCCTGGGGATACCGGGGGGGGGGGTGGGGATACGGGGGGGGGGGGGGGTCTTTCGTAGAAATAGTTCCCCCACCTTCAGGAAGTTCTGTGCTTGTAACTTCCTCTAATCTGCCACTCTCTTTGACTCTGCCTTTTTCCTTCGCTTTCTATCATCTACTATCTTTCTGACTTATTGGCCCATTCTGCCCTTTTCCCCAACAAATCTTCCAAATAATTGTTCTCCTTTGAGCTCCTCCGAAATCGGAATGTGTCGGCTGTACGCAGCGGGGGAGACCAGTGAAAACTGAAAACCGGACACATACGTACCTTACTCATTATGACCATATGACCTGGGAACGCAGGAAAAGAAGAAGAAGAAGAAATGATTCTACTGTTTTTGCTTCCCCCAACAATAAATAAAAGGTTTGGCTTGCACAAATTGTTCCATACGAATTAACTCCTCTACTTTACATTTATACCGAAAAAACAAACAAACAATTTCATGCAAAGGAAACACACAAACAAAAATCATTCGATTTGCGTTAAGTTTGGCTTTCGGTGTAAATGTTGTCCTGGTTATAAACACGGGGGTGGGGGGGGGGGGGGTAGGGGGGGTGCGGGGGGGGGGGGGGGGGGGGGGGGGGGGGGGGGGGGGGGGGGATTCTTTAGACAACTTCAGCCTAACCTAACCTTTGTAGCAGGACTTGAAGGTTAAAGTTCACATTATGCTAATGAAGATATTGTAAAAGACTTTTCTTTAGTTTGCCAAGTTACTACATCTTTTCTTATGGTTCAATTTGTATGCATAGGCCATGTAGCCTACATCGTTTATGCGTCAAATTGTGTATCTTCCTGACAACTCTACTATGCACATTCATCAGGTAATTCAGTATTCAGCATGCACTCTTCGTATCCAAACGTTTATTATCAGTAACAACAAAAAACACATTCAGAAACCAAGCGAGGGTAGTAGGGAGCCGGTGTGAGATGCGGTAACTTTGACCGTTTCAAGTTTTCTCATACTCTGGTCAAACTTATCTATGGTGTCGTTCCTACTGCGCGAATTCCTACTGCGCGAATTCCTACTGCGCGAATTCCTAATGCGCGAATTCCTACTGCGCGAATTCCTACTGTGCGAATTCCTACTGTGCGAATTCCTACTGCGGCGAATTTTATGCGAATTCCTACTGCGCGAATTTGCGAATCTGTGCGAATTCCGACTGCATTAATTTTTCGAATGTGTATGTGTCTCTCTCTCTCTGTTCCCCTCTCTCTTCACCATTTATGTCTGTGTGTCTGTCTGCGTGCGTTCTCGTGCATTTGAAAACACCTGTCCGTAATTTGCAATATGTGCGCGCGCGCATGTGTGTGTGTGTGTGTGTGTGCGTGTGCGTGTGTGCGTGTGCGTGTGCGCGTGTGCGTGTGCGCGTGTGCGTGTGCGCGTGTGTGTGCGTGTGCGCGTGTGCGTGTGTGTGCGTTGTGTGTGCGTGTGTGTGTACATGCGTGCGTGCGCGTGTAACCAAGGCTAGCGTGCAGCGGTTTTAAACCGCGCGCACACACGCTGTGTGTGTAACCACAGGCTAGATTCAGTAATGGTTTTAAACAGCACACACACACACACACACACACACACACACACACACACACACACACACACACACTAAAACATAATTCGCGCAGTGGGAATTCGCGCTGTAGAGATGAATCCTTATCTATGCCCTACGTTTATACAAGAACAGCATATTGTCACAATAGCCACCACACACATTGTCGATGAGCTGGTCGAGGACACTATCCTAAGCCCGACAGTTAGTTGGTTAAGCCCGACACTACATAACTACATTATATACCAGCATAGCATGTGACTTGAATCCAAGAGCTTTCTATCGAATCCCTTGCAAGATACATAAGTGAAGATCTCGTGCATATTTTATATCACAAAGGTGGCATAGGAATTGAATCATGTCCCGTAGACGTTTTTTTCTCTTCAGCAAATCTTATTACCTAAAGGTATCTGAACACGTGAACATGTTTCACTCTTTCACCATGGCAACACAGTGATATTACGCAAGTCTGGCCTATCACCGTGTTGCTATGAGGAAAGAGTGAAAAGCATTCACGTGTACAGAGACAGTCAGAAGTGCAGATATTTTTATTTATTTGTTTTGCAAGATGAAAGGACAAGTTGTAACGTCGCCATATCATTGTACCCAATACGGTAAAAGAACTTGGTAGAAAATCAAATCCAACCTATCAGGAACAGGACAGTATTCTGGGCAACGCACTGCAGTGAAAATAACCCAATTTTCTGCACCAATTTGTGACCCAGCACCACGAAAGGGACATTAAGTCGCTGGGCTAGTTTCTCACAACAGGCTTGCAAAGTCGAAAATATCATTTTTTTTAAATAAGTTTTGAGTTATGCTCCTTAAAACACCATCTTTCATATTCATTCAGTTATGGTCTCTAAATATCCAAAAAGTGGACAATTTTTTTCCATTACATTTACTTGTGGTCCATCCGCAGTAAATACATATATAAAATAAGGTCTAACTTCCCAAAAAAGTGCTTTAAAATGAGGTGCTAAATCACCGTGGTGCTAAAAATTCGACTTTTGGCGTTTGAAAACTTAAAATGAATATCCAGAAACACTTCTTCAGCTACGCTAAACTTCAGAGTCTGTTTTTTCAAAATGGCCGACAGTCACCCTACCAACTTAAAATGCTCATTACTCTAACATGGGAAAAGTTGCAAGAATGGTTCTTATAGCGTTTGAAAGGAAATGGTCTGCAGTTTCTAACTGTACCATGTTCTCAGAGTTGTCATTTTGACACTGAGTTAATGTCCCTTTCGTGGTGCTGGGTCACAGCTATTATTCAAAAATGTTCTTTGAAGGGAAACACAAAAACCAACCCGATTCAACTGGGTCTGCTTCAAAGACATTATTTACTGCAATAAACAACGACCCTCTTATGCAGCGTGGTTACTGCCCCTTCTACTGCAGGGACCAGCGATGACGTAGCGTTTCTTTTGGTGACAAAAGAAAACCCAACATGGCGGCTATCAGGGTGGGGGTTACAAAACCGTTACATCACGGACTCGACCTTGAAGAGCGTTTCCATTTGTTGGCAACCACGTTTGTGAAACCCACACGGGATCATGGCTATTAACATGTTTTCCTCGTTTACATCTGAAATTGTAAGAAGTATTCGTTTTTAGTTTAAATAGTTATTGCTTTATGTGGCAAACACATCATGGTGGGTTTTCTTTCTCTTTTACTTCTAAGGCAATAAACGGCTGTTCTGTTCTGTTCCGTTCTGTTTGTTCTGGCGGCGCTGACATCATGAACTGGCTCCCGCATTAAATGTGTTGTTGAACATTTGATATAGCACACTCACGCTAAATAATTTTCAGTAACGCCTTATTGCATAAGGTATTGCGATTGGTTTGTGTGTGTGACTGTGCGTCTGTGTATCTGTGTGTATGTCTGTGTATCGAGTATCTTAAACACTACTGTTTGGATTTTGATTAAAATTGGCAGAGGGGTAGACAGCTCGAAAAGGAAGCTTCCTTTCGTTAATCAACACCGTGCTGACCTTGACCTTGAAGTTTGACCTTGAAAACCGAAATTTCCTTCTTTGGGCTATGTAATTTCCCCCCAGCTTTATTTCGTGAACTAGTGAACAGAATCGCTTCAAATTTTGGGTGTTGGTGTACCATGGTGCAAGGAAGTTTGCATAAAAGTTCAGCTGTATATATATCTCGTGAACTACTGAAAAGAATCGCTTCAAATTTTGGGCTATGTATTTTATGCGTTGTGTAAGGGTGGAAAGTGGTGTGTTTATTGGGG
>CM065704.1:24422355-24456103 GCA_017654935.2 Phymorhynchus buccinoides
GGAGAGAGGAAATTGGTGATACAGATGAGGAGGGGGGAGGGAGGGAGAGAAAGAGAGAGAGAGGAGAGATATGTTAGTGAGATGGTGAAGATGACGATGTTAATGATGGCGATGATGGCGGTGATGATGTGCCGAACGATGATGATGATGATGATGATTGATGATGATGATGATGATGATGATGCTGCTTGCTGATCATGATGATGAAGATGCTGTGATGATGATTGAAGACGATGAAGATGAGTCATGTTTTGTAGGCCTAAGATTAGAAAAGACAGAGACGAAAGAAGAGATTGATTGATGTGAGTGAGTGAGTGAATGATTGATTGATTGATTTTTGCGCAAAGAAATAGGCACATTGAAGGCCTTTTTACAAAGAAGTCGAACCAGAACAAGAACAACAACAATAACAACAACAACAACAAAAACAAAGCAGCAACAACAACAACAATAACAACACAGCAAAAAACAGCAACAACAACAACAACAATAACATAACAACAACAACAACAAAAACAGCAACAACAGCAACAAATAACAACAACGACAGCAACAACAGCAACAAACAACAACAACAAACAACACAACAACAACAACAAAAACAACAACAACAACAAAAACAACAACAACAACAACAACAACAAAAAAAGCCAAAAACAACAACAACAACAACAAACAACAACAAAACAAAAAACAACAACAACAACAAAAAAAAAACAACAAAAACAAAAACAACAACAACAACAAAAACAAAAAAAACAACAAACAACAACACAAAAACAAACAACAACAACAACAAACAAACAACAACACAAACAGCCCCAAAAACAACAACAACAACAAACACAAACAACAACAGAGAAACAACAACAACAACAACAACAACAACAACAACAACAACAAAACAACAAAAACTGACAACAACAAAACAACAACAACAAAAACAACAACAACAACAACAACAACAAAAACAACAACAAACAACAACAACCAACAACAACAACAAAAACCCCCATAAAGTTATTATAATCGACCAACAGCAACAAAAAACAACAAACAACAACAAACAAACAACAGAACACTGATATCCATGATTAGTGCAAAAGAAGGACACAGGTAAGCAAAGTGCAAGCTAAACAAAACAGACGAGCGGAAAGAAACAATAAAACAACGAAACGCCAACATACAAGTTGGCAATGATTTTCCACCTCTAAACCCAGGTCCATTATTTTGATAAATTAAACATGAATAGGCTACTCTTTAAACCCTTTCACCGCACCAAAGTCGCATTTTAGCCCCACAGTGATTTAACACCCTATGTCACTAAATGGAATTATATTGGGCTCTATTATCCAAAGACCATTTTTGTCTTAGTTTTGGGAAGGAAGGTTAGAACCTTATTTTATATCTGCCACAGAGGAATCCCCAATGCTGCCGAAGGATTTTGCTTTCTACCCAGGTAAGATTTAATGGATTTTTTTTTTGGCTGAAATATGGCTGGCGGTGACCGGGTTAATATGATACAAACAAATTGAAAGACTTACCTTTCACTGAGGGGTGGGGGTGTTGCTCTGTTCTGATTCTTCCACACCCTTAATTAATCTGAAACACACCAGAAAGGCTTTCTTTATGGCAACCCCCTGTATCTGTAGTATGCAGGAAAATAATGTTAATATTCAAGTTCAGGTATACTTCAATATCTTCAAAAGAGAAATTCGGGTTAGGTGCAACAACGTGACAGAAATACAACGTAACTGAAAGAACATTAATCAAACGTGTGAAACGAAATTATAACAACCAAATATTTATCTTTAAAATTCATTACATCAACTTAGAGATGTGCCCATTTAAAAGAGACACACACACACACACACACACACACACACACACACACACACACACACACACACACACACACACACGCACACACGCACACATACAGTGACAGACAATGAGAGAGAGAGAGAGAGGAGAGATAGAGAGAGAGAGAGATGAGAGAGGAGAGAGAGGAGAGAGATGAGAGAGAGAGAGAGAGAGAGAGATGACGAGAGAGAGATATAGAAAGAGAGAGAGTAGAGATAGAGAGAGAGAGAGAGAGAGGAGAGAGAGAGAGAGAGAGAGAGAGAGGAAGAGAGATTTAGAGTAGAGAGAGAGAGAGAGAGCACGAGAGCAGTACTGGGTGGATCAAAAAGTCCCCAGGTTCATTGTTTTTGCCCAATAACTCATGCAATTTTAACGCTACATCATCGAAATTTCCTGACTTCTCACACACATTTTTTTTTTTTTGAGTGAAAGAAAACCCCTTACATTAAAGAACAACAACAACAATAACACACACGACACACACACACACCACACACACACACCACACACACACCACACACACACACATACGCACACTCACGCACCCACACACACACACACACACACACAACACACACAAAGCACACACACACACACACACAGTTCCACCACCACACACATACTGCACGCACACACACACACGCACTGTCACACACGCACGCACACGCACGCACGCACACGCACGCACACACACACACACACACACACGCACATTCGCACACACACACACACATACACACACCACACCACACACACACACGCACGCACGCACGCACGCACGCATGCACAGCACGCACCGCACGCACGCACACACACACGCACGCACGCACACGCACACGCGCACACGCACACGCACACGCACACACGCACACGCACATGCACACACGCACACGCACACGCACACACACACACGCACACACTCACGCACACACACACACCACACACACACACACGCACACACTGAGGGCAGGATGAAAAAAAGCTTTGACCTCCAAGACCTCACCATCGTTACTTAAAACCACAATCAGTCATCATTCCCCAGATGAGATGACAAAACCCATCACCCCTATTTTAATTAATGCGGCCGATGATACGATAGTTCCATCACGTGTTTTAAATCAAACACGAGCCATCACACATCTTAAAACTAATGTTAACTGCTTATTTTATTTCTTTTTTTTCCCTTTTTAAAAAAAATGTCCATGACCTTGAGTGTCATTCATTTAACTCTGAAGAACAAAACGGAAATCAGTTTAAAGACCCCGCACGTCACGTGTCACATTCCCACTTACGCTAGGAAGATGACTTTCTCTAAAGACCCACCAGATCACGTGTCAAAATCACGGGTTTCACGTGTTTCCCATCTTATAACTGGTAAGAACATTTGTTTTGACCAGGTTTGCCTCCCGTACAAACGTTCCCAAATTGAAAATCAAACATCATTTTAAAGAGCAGCCTCAATTTGAAGTTGGGGACATTTGTATGTGGGTCACAGCTACCCAGCAAAAAAAACACCCAAGGGACTTAATCGTGGTGCCGTCAGTGTGTCTTTAACTCTGGAGAACAGAACCGAAATCAGTTTTAATTAACCCCTTCCTGTACCCCCCACCCCTCACCCACCCACCCCTGTACGGTGCAATTGTTTGCGTTTTGCCTGTATATTCCCAAAACGTTTATTCCGTGGTACAGTGATTCAGAGGTAACGCGTTCGCCTCGTAACCAACAAACCCCGGGATCGTTCCTGGCCCGCAGCGGGAGGTTGTTTTCCCCAGCTCACACACACACAGACTGGGTGAGGGCAGGATGAAAAAAAGCCTTGTTGGGGTATTCTTTATCCCTCAATAAAGAATATTTGGACTTGACTGGACTTGACTTGAACTGACTTGACTAGACATTATTGTCCGGGCGGGTCCGTTTTATTGCAGAAATCTTGTAAAAAATATATTTACAATTATTTTATAATTCATATCTTGTATGTAGAATGTCCACGTCTTCTAAACTTTAAATGTTTGTAAATGAGGAAGAAGGGTATTTTTGTTTTTGTAAAATGTGTCTATTATAATTAGTCATGTAATTGTTATGTCGATGGCAGTTATGATTTTATTAAGTTAAGTTGCAGTATTGTATCTAAACCTAATTGAGAATGTGAATGTGGCCTATGTTACTTCTTAGAATGTTCATATTGTAATTATTTTACTCTTTTATAATTAATTGTGTGCGCATGTGTGGCGTGCATGCATGTGTCGGGAATGCCTGTGTGTGTGGGGGGGGGCTGACGGTGAGGGTGTGATGTGTTTGTGTGTGTGTGTGTATGTGGGTGTTGTGTGTGGTGTGTTGGTGTGTGTGTGTGTGTGTGTGTGTGCTGGTGTTCTGTGTATGTGGGTATGAGGAAGTAAGGGAACGTTGCGTGCAAGCATCGTGCTTATGTCACTTTATAATGATGAATTATTTGTTTGCCTTTAATGTTCTTGTTATCAATGTAAAGCGCACTGAGCTCATTGTGAGAAAGAGCGCTGTATAAATTCCACATGTATTATTATTATTATGTATGTATTATTATTATTATTATTATTATTGTTTCCTGAACGCTACAGTCTTTTCGAATGAGACGCCAACAAAAACAAAACACCCGAGGCCCCAGATTTCCCATCACTTTCGCGCACGTTAAGCAGCCCAGTGGCAACGGAAACGTTGGTTATTTTCTTGCTCGCGTTCCACTAGACCTTATATGGCTTGAACGCCAAGTGTTTTGAATTAGACGAAAAATAAACAAAAAACCAAAAACCGATGCCCCATGTTCCAAAGCACTTCGCACACGTTACGCAACCCAGTGGCAACGAAAGAGTTGTCACCAGGTCAAAGCTTACCCACCCTACCCTCCTTGCCCCTCAGTCGCACAGACGCCCGCATGACATAAAATGAGCGGCACAGCACTAGCTGCGACGCGCTCTCCAGGGTGTCGTGGGGGGATGGGGGATGGGGCAGCACAAAAAGTAGTACAATAATCCTACTCTATTGCTGGAAACCTTACGAATGTGTCCATGGAAGATTCAAAGCACGTGCAGCCAAAAACCTCGTGCCATTCTTGTAGAAACAAACAAGGCAGTAGGCCGAAATGCAAAACGACAATCCTTTAAAGGTGCACCCTGACGGATGGGTTTTTGTAAAGAAACACGTCGAGATCACCAGGAAAACACCTTTACAGAGATCGCAACACTCACTTTGCTCTGGTTTCCTAGAAATAAAACCGTCAAATCGGCGAATCCTCCTTGGCAGAGGTGCTGGAAGTCAAATTATTTTAATAAAATAGAAGGCGTGTACCGTCTCTTTTCTAATGGCCGCCTGATTTTAGCCAAATCGTTACACTAATGTTCGCAATACAAGCAGATTTAAAAATCATATAAGTTTATCAAAGGAGTTTTCGCTCACAACAAAGTAAATAGCTCCTTTTTTTTTAAACTGTCACTATACAAAAAACAAGAACAAAACTTCAACCACAATGTGATTTCCTCCACCCATCCGCTTCCAAAATGGCTAACGTCTCTCTTGGCATCTCCGCCAAGGAGGAATCGCCGTTTTTGACGGTTTGATTTCTAGGACACCAAGGGCAAGCTGACGGGGGGGGGGGGACAGATCCTTGAAAAGGCTGTCCTTTCTGGTGATCTCGACGTGTTTCTTGCAAAACCTCATCAACCCATCAGGGTCCCACCTTCCAGTCTACCCCCCCCACACACACACACACAACCCCACTACCAGTCTACGCCCCCCCCTCCCCCTACCATATACCCATTGCTTAGACTTGGTGCTAATGGCACTCTGTGCTGATAGCTGTCATGTACTTGCTTTTTCCACTTTCAAATAAAAAGAACCACCGGCACATGTTAGTTTTAATCTCGCGTGCTCTTTGACGTTCATTTTCATGTTAACTCGTGCGTACATTAATTAGACTCTTGATTCAAGGGCCGAGCCGCATCGTCCCACTTAAAATCGCACGACTGTAGCGATCGATACGATGCGATTTTCGATCACGTGATCGTCGATGCGCCAATCACATTTTGCTCTAGGAGAACACGTGATCGAATCGGGGGGGGGGGGGGGGGGCCATCGACAGTTGTACGATTTTTAGTTGACTTGTGACTGGCCCTTTAAAAAAGTTTAATGTGTTTGTTGGTTGTTGGTTTAACCCTTTATAATAATAGTGTTTTACGTCCCCCCCCCCCCCCCCCTTTGGCCTTTCGCCATGTGGGGCAGCAGCACCAAACCCTTTCACCGACTAATGTCTTATTTATGCACCACAGTGATTGAACACCCCACAGTCACTAAAAGTTATCGATCATGCCTGTTTATCCCAAGACTCTATTTTCTTAATTTTGGTAGTAGTAAGGATAGGCCTAGGGGAAACGGGTAAAAAGCGCATGGCGGTAAGAAGCCACCCCAATTATCTCATTAAATGAAGAAAATTTTCAGTCAAATTTGCCATGAGACGATAATGCTAGACATTAAGGCTTCGTCCCTCAGGGCAAAATGAGACTGAAATATGCTCATTTCATAAATAATTGGGGTGGCTTCTTACCCGCCCATGCGCGTTTTTACCCCCGTCCTTTCCCTAATGTTATGCATGTCACGAGGATTTCCAATATTTGCGATAAATGATTTCTCTACCCAGTTAAATTTAATGTATTTTTGGGGCTGAAAAAAATGGCGGGCGATGAAGGGTTAATTACACGGGGTTACCTATCTACGGGTTTGCTGTCTGTATAGTCTGTTTGTACAAGTGTCTTTCTATCTGTCTCTGTGTCTCGGTGGTTTTTATGCATCTCGTCCGGTTTGACTGTCTGTCTGTCTGTCCTGTCTGTCTGTCCCTGTCTGTCTCTGTCTGTCTGTCCTGTCCTGTTCTGTCTATATGTCTGTCTAGTCTGTCTCTCTCTCTCTCTATATCTCTCTCTCATCTCTCTTTCTCTCTCAAACTCTCTCATAAAAAACATTCGTATTTCGGGTCCTCTCTCTCTCTCTCCTCTCCACTCATCTCTCATCTCTCTCTCTCTCTCTCTCCCTCTCCCTCCCTCCCTCCCTCCTCTCTCTCTCTCTCTCTCTCTCTCTCTCATCTCTCTCTCCTCTCTCTCTCTCTCTCATCTCTCTCCCTCCCTCCCTCCCTCCCTCCCTCTCTCTCTCTCTCTCTATCTCTCCTTCACTCTCTCTCTCTCTCTCTCTCTCTCTCTCTCTCTCTCCTCTCGTCTTCTCTCTCTCTCTTTTCTTTTATATTGATATACATTTCGCTGGTTTCCTCTTGAGTTGGTGATTGTCTTAAGCAATTGTTACAATGGTGGCCAATATTACCAGTAATTCTAGATGGTTATCGAAACCTGTTTAAAAATAGGTTATTTAAATGCCTGTCAATGTTTTGTGAAACAAAATTCTGAGTGTGCTTCTGTCTTGTCAAATTCTAATACTTGTTTTCATTGTTTTGCCTTTGCCGATTCTAGGTTACTCTGATTTTGTGTCTTACAATCTAATTTCTGTACCAGGGTACAATGTTATTAGAAAAATGCTTCAAGTAAGCTACACACATGCAATGGTTGGCATACATAACACCGTCAGTGAACTATAGACAGGTCATTGACTTCGATAGTACAACATGAAGGTATTTGGATTGAAAATTCCTAAAGGACCACTACACCATTATTGTGGGATTTTTTACAATTAGAAATCCCGATGAAACGTGTGGGAGTGGTTTAAACTCGAATTTCAATCTATGATGGACAATGTTTCCTTATCCTATACCGACATTAATTGCTAGGTGATTTGAATATTGAATCTTCTTAAAACCCATGATAACTGGAAACGTCTCTATAATCTTAAATATGTCTCATTACTTAATAACCACCACCAGAAGAACACTACAGAGCCCAAACACAATCATTGGACCATATATACGCCCACCAATCTGGTCACATAAGTTGAAACCGGTCCTGTTTCTGTCTTCGGGTTAAAGCGATCACTTCCCCATGCTTAACGTGGTCAAAAAATAGGCATCAGAATCCCTGCTAAACTGTTTTCCTCATAGAGGCGCATCATTGTCGTAGACTATGAAAATCCTTTAACCTTGGGTCAATTATATAGATTTTAAATGTATGGCCGACTTTTCCATTGTTTTTTTCAGTACAATGACCCCAATAAAGCCCTTGAAAAGTGGTTAAATACCTTTCATATCCCTATATACGATAAACATGCCCCTTTTAATAACCAAGCGTGTCAAGCTGAAGGTAAAAAACCCCCCATGGTTCAACGTAATCTAAATGGCGGAAATAAAGAACCACTCGTGAAAGCTTTTACAAACAACTTTGGTAAAAGAAAGGGGGGTACGGAATGTAGCTTTTAAAAGCAAGCAGCGACAACAAATAACAAAATGAAGCGAGTTGCAAAAATAATAATTTTGGCGATCTTATATTCATCCTATAAAAGATTCCAAAATCTATTCTGAAGCAATTAAAAAAACCAAGTATCCTGCGAAATCTTCAACACTCTATGGCCCTTGTCAAACGATCTACTGTTGAAAGACTTGAGGTATGCCAAGAATTAATTCAACCTCAAGCATTTTTAAATAAAATGTTGCGGGTTATATACTCATATTGACTGCTGACTGTCTTACTCAATATTTATTACCTTTATTGAGAAATCTGTTATCCCCAATTAGTTTAAAGATGCCAGGTGATACCACTATATTCAATCTGGTGACCACCCAAGATTCCGTTCGTAAACAAAAAAAACCTACCGACCTATCCTATCTTTTCTAAACTTAATAACCTCTCCAAACCTCGTAGAAAAGCATTTAAAAAACGTAACCTCTTCAAACATACTTTACACCCACACATGATCTTTTTCCATTGAACCAAAGTGGCTTTTAGAGAAAACCATTCCTGCCAAACAGTTAACTCCACTAATTCTAATCGAACAGTGGCATTTTTCCAATATTAACAATGACCCTTCTCCAACCGTTTCTCACCGGTGCCATTCTCGTCGACCTTTTTTGCTAAGAGGCCTTTGGGTATGTTATTGGATCATGGCTTTGCTATTGAAACACTATCATTGTTGGTTTAACACTCAAGATTTCTAAATCGCCACTTTGTTTCGTCCTTTCTATCTGACAGACGACAAAACCGTCTCCAAAGATAACTATTGACAACATCTTCATTTCATCATGTCAATTATTGGAGTTCCCCAAGGCTGCAGAGTCTTTTAGGACCCTATTACTCTTCGCACGGGGGGGGGGGGGGGGGGGGGTTTATAATAAATTATACCTTCCCCCTTCATCTTATCCATCGTGATCTTGTTTGAGGACGACACCTGACAAGTGTAAAAATGGCCCAAATGCTGATCATTAATTCTGTTTCTGGATTGCAGAGTGACATTAATAATCTAGTTGACTGGGCAGAGCAAAATCATAATGGCCTTACAACCCCCAAAAATGTCTAATTCAGTTAATCACCAACAAGACAAACTTTAAAAATTCAAATTAAGAAACACAGCCTATCTATGAAAAAGACGGCCTCTGAAGAAGCTACTTCACTCCACCACTGCAACAACTTTACTTCCGGACTAACTCGGCGTATGCGATTGACAACAACTATCCTGGTCAAAACGACATGGACATTATTCTGTTCAATACAATTTCATCAAAAAGAGTAATTTTCAGCTCCAATCGAATTAAACACTTTTTTTAGATCAACATACTCGTAGACCTTTTTTACCATGCCTATATCCAACCCTGATATTGATTATGCATCAACATGGCGGATTCACTAGTTTAAAAACACACTCCAAACATCGTTGAAAAGAAGACTATTAAAAACGGCTCTCATTAAAATCATACTCCTTACCATCGTCATCCCGCCCTAGAAACCAATGACATTATAAAGAACTTACCATTCTAAAAAAACCATTGATTTGAAATGCCTACTAAATAATAAAGGTACCCTTAAATGTACAAGATCATTACAATATCCATAAATAAGTTTAGCACCAAAATATCTTATTAACTAAAATTTAAAGTCCATACAAATTTCGAAACAAACCCAATTAAACAATGCCCCGCCCCAGAACAGATTCTATATAAATCATCACCTTACATCTCTTTCTCTGGTTTGAAATTGTGGAACGACCCCTCCTTCCCTGATTATCTAAAAATAGAACTAAGCGTATTTTCCCTTTGAAAATCTTATCACAAAAATCTCCTAATGGACAATTCTTGTTTTATAATGCTAATTGAATGATTTTTTTACCTTCAAATCAAAACGTTCCCAATGCCATCAGCTTTGGCTGTATTTCTTATAAAATCTCTCTTCTCTCTCTCTCATCTCTCTCTCTCTCTCCTCTATCTCTCGCCCTCTCTCTCTCTCTAACTCTCTCTTCTCTCTCTCCTCCCCCTCTCTCTCTCGGCCCCCGGGGAACCTCGCTCTCCCAGCGCTCACCTCTGCCTCACTCTTATCACTCACCTCTCCGCTTCTCTCCTCGAAGGCCGCCGCGTACCTCCATCTCTCTCTCTTCCCTCTCTCTCCATAGTCTCACTCAACACTCCTCCTCATCTCGTCCTAGTCCTCGTCCACGTCTCCTCTCAATCTAATCATCCGAACCATCTCTCTACGTGTCTCAGTAGAAGAAGTCCCACCTCTCCTCGTCCAAGCTCCACTCTCCTCGTCAATCTCTCTCCTCCGTCGTCAAGCTCTATGTCCGTCTCTAACGGTCTCCTCGATCTCTCTCTCGGTCTACTCTCAGAAAAAACTCTCTCACTTCTCTTTCCTTGAACCGCTCGGTCTATACTGCACTCCAGTCTCGTCCCTTCCTCAACCCTACGCACCTCAGTCTGTTCGGTGCATTCCCCCCCCCCCCGTAGCAGAATCGTCCATCACTCTCGCTCCTCTCTCTCGTCTCCCTCATCTCTCGTCCTCAGGCATCTCCGTCATAGATGATCCTCTCGCGCGTCAACTCGATCATCTCTCCGTCCCCTTCTCCATCGCTCAGTCTCCGATCTCTCCGTATCCCCAAATCTCCGAACTCGCATCGACCCAAGATCCCATCTCCTGCGTTTGTCCCTGTCAGTTCCCTTCATGGTCGGACTCTCTCGGGCAGTCCTCAAAGATACAGATCGAGACACCGAGTTCAATCTCGCATGCGACGCATCCAGCTTCAGCTCCTCATCGTCTCGATCCAGTCTCCTCGTCTCACTCCACGCTCTCACCACCTCCGACTCGGCTGCTCCTAATCAGCAGCTCTCTCTCTTCGCAGTCGCATCTCCCCGTCGTCCCGGTCTCCTCTCTCCATCTCCTCTCTCTCTTCCTAGTCTATCCTCTCTCAACTCGCTCCTCTCGTCTCCTCCTCTCCCTCCTCTCCTCCACTCCTCTCCTCTCTCATCTCCCACCTCTCTCACCCATCTGCCTCTCTCGTCTCCTCTCTCTCTCCTCCTCTCTCTCTCTCTCCTTCCATCTCTCATCCTCTCTACATCTCTCTCTCTCTCTCTCTCTCGCATCAACCTCTCTCCCCTCTCTCTCCTCTCGTCTCTCTCTCATCCTCATCTCTCTCTACTCTTCTCCTCTCTCTCGTCTCTCTCTGCTCTCTCCACTCTCGTTCACTCTCTCTCTCTCATCCGCCTTCCTCTCTCCTCTCGATCTTCTCCCCTCGTCTCTCCATCCTCCGTCGCTCCTCGTCCTCTCCTCTCTCGTCTCCCAGATCCAATCTCTCTCACCTCTCCTCTTCGTTCTCCTTCTCTCCTCTCGCCAGCTCTCTTTCTCTCCATCACTCCCTCTCCTCATTCCTCTCGTCTCACAATCCCTCTCCTCACTCTCTCTCTCGTCCTCTCATCTCTCTCTTCCTCTCGTCCTTCGTCCTCTCCGTTCTCTCGCCTCCCTCTCCTCCTCTCTCTTCTCTATCCTCTCCGTTCCTCTCGTCTCGTCTCTCTCTCCACCGTCCTCTCCTCTCCTCTCGTCCTCTCTCCTCTCCCTCACCCCATCATTTCAGTTTGTCGAAGAAGTCTGCCAAGTGAAACTCGTCCTCAACCCTTTCCTCTACTATGACTTTCTCTTTTCCCTCCTTTCCACACACATGTCAAACACACGTACACACACATGCCGACACACGTAACATTTAGCTTACACATCACACGCACGCACGCACGCACGCGCGCGTACGTAATACAGGCTCGCGCGAGCTACGGCACAACAAGACAATCAACACACGCGTCTACATACATGATACAAACGCACATACACACACACTTGTATACACATAAAACAAACACAGTCTATACACTCGTCGTGTGCGCTGTGTAATAAATGAAACATGTACGTAAATTAGAGATATATAAAAAGGGAGAGAGGGGGGGGGCAACTGACAGATAGAGAGAGAGAGAGAAAGAGAGAGAGAGAGAGAGAGAGAGAGATAGAGAGAGAGAGAAAGGGAAGAGGGGGTCAGCTGACAGAGAGAGAGAGAGAGAGAGAGAGAGAGAAGAGAGAGAGAAGGGAGAGGGGGGGGGCAGCTGACCAGAAGAGAAGAAGTAGAGAGAGAGAGAGAGAGAGAGAGAAAGAGAGAGAGAGAGGAAAGGAGAAGAGAGAGACTGAGAGAGAAAGGGAGAGAGAGAGAGAGAGAGAAAGAGAGGAGGAGGGATAGAGGAGAGAGAGAGAGAGAGAGAGAGAAAGGGCGAATGGGTGGGGGGGGCAGACTGAACAGAAGAGAGAGGATAGAGAGAGGAGGAGAGAGAGGGAGAGGGAGAGGGCAGAGAGAAAAGGGAGAGGGGGTTGCATATCAAAGGCAGCAGGGCAGAAGACACCTGACACAAGAGCTGGAGGGCAAAGAGAGGGGGAACCCAGAAGAACACCGAGAGAAGGACAAAAAGAAGAAAAGACTGAAGTGAGGAAGCGCGAAGGAAGGAAGACCTGACCTGACACAGAAGGAAGAGAGAAAGAGAGAGAGGAGAGAGAGAGAGAGAGAAACAGAGAGAGAGAGAGCGAGAGAGAGAGCGGAGAGAGAGAAACAGAGAGAGCCCAGACAATCCATAGCAGACAGACGAAAGACAGACATATAAAGACAGAGACACTAGGGAGAGGAAAAAGGGGAGCAGAGATACCACCACAGAAACAAGACAAAAAGCAATGGCCAGAGAGACAGTAGACTGACTGGCCCCCAGCATAGACAGAGAGAACCAGATCTCTAAATAAGCAGACTCAAAGAGAGCGGACACCGAGTAAGAAAATGGTTGTACTTTATTTTTCCCACATCTTCCCCTACTTTATAATCATCCCTCCTTCTCCCCCCCCCGATCCACAATATATTATTTTCGCATCTAATTATGTTCACTGATAAGCAAAAAATAAGTCTGTCATAATTTTTTTATTTTTTGGGTTTTTTGTGTGTGTTTTTTTTTTTTGTGGGGGGGGTGGGGGTGTTTTTTGGGGTGTTTGGGGGGTGGGCAAAAGGTTTAGTGATCTTTTTTCATATAACCACAGAAAAAGAAAGCATACTTCACAGCCACACACAGTAGACGCTCTGTTTTCCGGGGGAACATTTAGTTTATCTCCTGTATTTTTCATATCATAACTTTTTTTTTTTTCAAGCAACACTTTAGTGAACTAACTATAAGTACTTTTTCATAAATAACAGGCGGAATATGTTGTAGTATGGTGACAAGATTACTACTTATATAGTCAGTGATTTGCTAGATTTTTTTCCACTCATAAGTCAATCTTAGGTATTTAGTTTACGTTTGTAATACTAAGTATAATTTATTGTCTACTAGATATGTTGATTGATAGGTCTAGCTCACAAAAAAAAGTCTTTGCCAGAAATTGAGGGAAGAATAATATATTTGAAATACTATTGTAGAGCATACATCCAAAAATATCTTTTACAGACAAAAAAAAGCTTGGTACAAAGTTTTTTTTAATTTATTATCTAAAGTTTCTAGATTCCAGGCTTTTTAACTAAATAATAGCCTTGATTTTTGTGGGACGGAACAGTCTGTGACTTTGAGAGTGAGGAGGGGGGTCGTAAACATGAATGGGCGAGGAGGAGGATGGGGGGGGGGGGGGGTAGGGGGGAGGTTGAGGGGGGGGGGGGCTAACGTACGAGAGTTGCCGACGATTCTTCTCAAAAACCTAGCTACCAGCCTGTGATCCGTAGCATCAAACAGCCAGGGTGTTGGGCTGAAAAGTCCTCTGTCTGTGCTGTCGGTGGGTCTGTCTGTCTGGCAGAAATCATCCTTAGTTTCCGGGACAAGGGTTATTCCTTTGATTTTAATGTGCTAAGAAGAGTGGCTAGTAGAGGTAGTTTTTTTTTATTTTTTTTTTTTTTATAAGCGAAACAGGGAATCGTTCTAATATTTTTTATTTGGGATCATTTTTGTTTGTTGTTTGTTTGCAAAGATTAGTTATAAAACCAGTCAAATTGGTTAAAATGGGGAGGATGCTCATTGGTTAAATGGAGGCTGCTTAATGGAAGGCTTGGGCTGCGAAATGTTTTGTTCTATCTAATAAACTGTTTCTGTGTGTGTGTGTGTGTGTTATGTGTGTGGTGTGGTGTGTGTGTGGTGGTGTGTGGTGTGGGTGTGTGTGTTGTGTGTGGGGGTGTGTGTGGTGTGTGTAGTGGTTTGCGTGCGTGCGGTGCTGTGCGTGTGTGCGGCGTGTGGTTGCCGTGCGTGCGTGCTTTTAGTTTTTCTTTTTCTTTTTCCATGAGTCTTTTTCGTTAGTGGAGAAACGGGAAACAAATTAATAGAGATACATACATACAAACTACAGACATACATACATACATACTACCTACCTCATACATACATACATACATACATACATAATCATGCATAATACATATCATAATACATTCACAATACATATAACATGCATGCATACATAACATACATGCTACATGCATGCGACATTACATACATACATACATACATACAATACTACATACATACATACATACATACATCATACATGTACATACATACATACACACAAATACAACACAACCCACACACACGAAACAAACGCGATCCAACATACATACATACATACAATACATACATACATACATGCTGCATTCATGCATACGTAACATAACATCCATACATACATCCTACTACATATGCATAACATACATTACAATACACCATACATACAATACAACCTACATACACCGCATACCTACATACACCACATACATACACACATGACAACACAGCAACATACATACATACATTAATACATCATACATACTAATACATACATATACATACACACATACATCACACATAACAATACACACATACATAACATACATACATACATACATACATACTACATACGGATATTCATGAAATACAACAGAAGACAGACTCTCATTGGTTTTTAAAATGGGGTGGGGGAGGAGAGGGGGGGGGGGGGGTGAATGGGGGGGGGGGGGAGACAAAGCAACCCAAACCACAAATCGAAACATCCACCACATAAAGGAGAAAAAAAATAATACAAGAAAAAAGAGAAGTTTTAGAAAACATTATATTGGCAATTCTTCGCTTCCCCTTCCTTCTCCGAAAGATCACACCAATTTCATTTCACAGTCACGCTTCATTTTCCTCCTGCCTCGAATAATTTCCGCTTCATGCTTTTTTCGGTTTTTGAAATGAAACTACAAAATGGATTTCGCTTGAAATCCTTGTTGTTTTTGTCCAGCTCTAGTTTGTCATTTGTTCTTCTTTTTTGTTTGGTGGGGTGTGGTTTTTTAAACCAAAGATGAGGCAATTAATTTTGGACACAAATTAAAGCTACTTCAATTTTGTATGCGGTTTTGGTTTTTTTCGCTTGATCGTGTTAGAGACGGAACAGGTTGTTTGGGTGGACGTTTTATGTGGCTAGCCTTTGACCACAGGCGGTTGTTTCATTTACAGGCCAAGTCTTAGCAACGCGAAACTCACTCTCTCCTTATTTCTGCGTCCGGCTCTCCGCTCGTATCTCGCGCAACTAAAAATTTATTTTTTTTTTTTACAAGAGATCTATAGGAGAGAGATAGCGTATATGCTATATATAGAGGAAGGAGAAGGGAGAGGATCCGACTGAGATCCTGGGAGGAGAAATGGAGTGAGAGGAAGGGAGAGAGTAGATGAGAGATAGGAACTTTACGAGAGAGAGAGGGAGCTCTCGAGAATCTGATAGGTAGTGGGGGACAGAGAACAGTCTACTTCTGAAGACTCTGCTCTTCCTCTCTCTCTTCTCTCTCTTCTTAGAGTGCTATCGAGAGGCTCCAGGTGGAGACCCGAGATGATGTGAGATTTCTCTCTCTTTCTCTCTCTCGAGAGGGAGGAGGCTCTCTGGGAGGAGAGAGAGAGGAGAAACATCTCCTGCTCTTGAGACCCGCTCGCTAGAGGAAAGAGCTGAGAAAGGAGATATAGACTCTCTCTTTGATGAGAAAGAGGGAGAAGAGATTTTTCTACACTCGAGAACTCTCTCTCTGCGAATAGAGAGGAGACCTGAGGTTCGAGAGATCCGAGGATCTTCTATCTAGAAAGAGAAGAGAGAGAGAAGGAGAAAAGAGAGAAGGACGGGAAAAGAGAGGAGAGAGTCGAGAGAGGATCTCTCTCGAGAGAGAGAGACGACGAGCGGATGGAGAGAGAGAGAAGTAGACGAGAGAGAGATCTCTGAGGTAGAGAGAGAGAGAGAGAGAGAGAGAGAGAGAGAGAAGAGAGGAGACTCTGAGAGGAGCGTAGAGAGATGAGAGAGGTAGAGAGTCGAGAGAGACTGAGAGAGAGAGAGGGAGAGGAGAGGAGAGAGGAGAGAGAGAGAGAGGAGGCCGAATGAGGATGAAAGAAGAGGGAGAGAGGAGGGAAGACGAGCGAAAGACTCGAGAAGCGACGAGAGTGATGAGAGAGAGAGGATGAGGGAGAGGGAGAGCTTGGAGCGGAGAGAGGGATCAAAGACGATAGATGGGAAGAGAGATGAGAAAGAGAAAGAGAGAGAGCGAAGAATACTATCCGACTGGGTTTTTTATTGTGAGAACGATAGAGCTACCATGAGAGTTCTTTACCCCTTGCCCTCTTCACCTCACAAATACTCACGAGACCATGCATCAGGCAAAGAAACTCTGAGCCATAGAGAGACAAAGTCAGAGTCAAGAAAATGGAACATAATATTGGCACATGAAATAATTGAAAAAGAATGAGATCAAAAATGGGAATTAAAAGCAAACATGGATAATAATGAGCAATGGTGAACTTTGAATTGGTGGTTTGAATTCGATTGCGGGGAAAAGGGACAATTCTGAGAGACGAAATGACACTTTTTCAGAGATAATAGTCACTTTTTACGGGAGGACGAGAAAAAACAAAGAGGCAGGAGTAAGATTGTGGGATATATATAATATAGCATGAAAGAATGTGTTTCTCAGTGAATAGCCAGCTCCGTACCCCTACTCTTGAAGGACTGAAAAGTTAGTGCATTTGAAATGCAGATAGTTTGCTTTGATAAAACTTTTTTTGTGTCCAATGTCTTTATTTGTGAACCTCAGAAACAAAACCAGTTAATGTTAACTTTGAGTAATGTTCGTGTAAATCAGCACAATTTATATAACTTACTTTATTTTTTAATTTTTTTTTTTATTTTTATTTATTTTTTGAACACGAACATTACTCAAAGTTAACATTAACTGGTTTTGTTTCTGAGGTTCAAAAATAAAGACATTGGACACAGAAAAGCTTTATCAAAGCAAACTATATATATATATATTATCTATATACGATAGACGAGATAGACTTGATGAGAGATAGAGAGAGAGAGAGATAGTAGAGAGAAATAGAGAGAGAGAGGAGAGAGAGAGAGAGAGAAGAAAGAGAGCGAGAGAGGAGAGAGAGAGACGAGAGAGAGGAGAGACAAGAGAGATAGATAGAGATAGAGAGAGACAGCGAAAGAGAGAGAGAGAGAGAGAGGAAAGACGGAGTTGGTGAGAGAGTGAGAGAGAGAGAGTTGAGAGAGATAGCGAGAGAGAGAGAAGAGAGAGATAGAGAGAGACAGAGAAGAGGACAGAGGACAGAGACAGAGAGAGAGAGGGAGAGAGAGAGGAGAGGAGAGAGAGACAGTAGAATAGATAGAGATAGAGAGAGACAGAGGACAGAGACAGAGAGAGCAGAGAGAGAGAGAGAGAAGAGAGAGGGGGGGGGGGAAGGGAAGAAACATTCATACAGATATACAGAGAGACATAAAAGATTGACAGGAATCTTGGCATAGGTTGATGTTTGTAGTAAGAGAGAGAGAGAGACAGAGAGAGGACAGAGACAGAGAAATAATAATTCAGAGGGGAGAGTGACCTCCAGTTAGGCGGCAAGAAGCGCTCAAGGTCAAACTTGTGAGAGAAATGCCACTCTTTTCTTTGTCATCCCCCTCTCATTAACTGCTACACCATGCCTTTGCACCGGTTTTTATTTCTTATAGGAATTGTTCGGAAATAATTAAGGGGGTAATTTCATGGTGTGTGGGAGCTATCTTGCCTAATTCAATCGGTCAAAAAACAGGGGAAGGCACTCTACCGTCAGCTCTCGTAGCCTATCGACTCGTGAGTTTGAGCAGACATACAGCACTGCCCCTAGAACACACGGTGCGTCATTCTAAAAATGCTTGTGTGCAATGTTCTCCCTCTATTTTAAGTTAATGATTTCTGTTCAGCTACCTTAGTTCGTGCTTATTGTGTTTTTCACTCACTCGATTTTGTCCCTTTTCCCCCCCGATCAATGTTCACTTGTACCTGTAAACGTTTTGTGTAATGTTATTTCATTTCACTCATTCCTGAAGAAAACAAACCGTTGGGGTTTTGAAAGCTTGAACACATTGTGTTTACTTTGAGAAACAATTCTTAAAATTGATGTCATAAGACGACGTCAGATTTTGCAAGTTTTATCAGTTTGTGGCAACTGGCCCACCCCTAGATTTTCTAAAAAACCCTAATGTTTGCAAGTTGCTGACTCACAGTCACATCCTGCGGTTTCAATCTTCTCTTCGACGCCTTTGTTGCATTGTTGCTAAATTGGTTTTTGACTGAGTAATGGAGGTAAACAACTTTAATTTTCATGAAGTGCTCTCCCCTAGGTGTTTTTTTTTCTCCGAAAATCGTCTATTATTAGACCACACCGACAATGCGAAAACTATCCCCCAGAAAACAAACCAAAAACGTGGTGGTAGTTGTACTGATAGTTGCTAAGACGTTAGTGAAACCACACACGGTTTAATCTTTTCCTTAAACTGAAGTGTGGTTTAATCCCTTTCACCGCCAGCCATATTTCAGTCAAATCATTTCCATTACATTTACCTGGGTAGAGAACTTCTGTGCCATATATAAAACAAGGTCGATTCTTATTTCCCAAAAATGAGACAGTAGGGTCTTTTGATATAATACACCCCAATTTGATGCTTTTTAGTGTCACAGGTAATAATTCACTGTGGTGCTAAATTGAGACTTTGGCGGTGAAAGGGTTAACAAATGGTCTTGTACGGGGTATGAGTCTGTAATATTTTGCAGTTTTCAGTCACATAGAAAAATGTTCCATAACCGATTTGTTTTTTAAATGTTTTCTTTTTATTCAGATATTGGTTGACTTATTTCCATATTGTAATTTTTTTTAGTTTTTTTTCTAATATTGGACTTTTTTCTCAATAAATTTAATATTTGACGAGGCTGATTATATGTCTGGGGGTTTTCTTGACTTGATGTGTATTATGTAGAATGCATTAAGTTGTGTGAGATTGCGAAGATTATTGGGTTTATCTTGTTCCGAGTATCCTTTTTATTAAGTTGCTAACACAGCTAAATCCGAGGTGTTGACTGACAACCCAATTTTGAAAAGGGCAATGCAGAGAGTAAAAGTAATCATTTATCCATTGAAACCACACAAAAATATGGAACATTAAATATTAAAACATTATTATGACGTGCTGCTTGACAAAAAAGAGTTTAGGAAACTGTACTGTAACATTCAAAAAAAAAAAAAAAAAAAGAATCAGAGCCCTCCACAAACCACCACACACACGACCACACACCCACACACACACACACACAAACATCATAATCTAATCTTATAAACTCATAATGGGCACATATACTAACATGTCCACACGCAAGCGCGCGCAGCCAGCGAACACTCGAAACGAAGCACACAGCATTATCAGACTGACGCTCCACCACACCCAAACACGGCCAGGCCACACAGCACTGTACGCACGGGCACAGGGCGTTACGCGCACAGAGCGTGCACTAAAGCACGGGGCACTGGCACCGTACGCACGCCAACACACCTCGCTCCCCTCACCCTCACACACTCACAATACACACATACCTTCGGACCGTACGCTACTACAAACGTACACGAAGCACCACACAAACGACACTAAGACACACACACACACAAACCCCGGACCACACACACACCACACACACGCACACTACAACACACCCAACACGCACACACACACCACGACACATCACAGAACGCACGCAATTGAACGCGGCGCACTTGCCACAACGAGGCACTGCAGCACGCACAGCACGCACGCACACATAATAATACTATTATTTAACCCTTCCCGTACCCCGTGGGTGGAATTGCACCCATACGTTCACTTTTTTGTTTCATATTTCCCAAACCGTTCATATAATCTTGCTAACATTTTTATGACTGTGTCCATTAACGATTGGAGCACGTGCAGACGAAAGCTCGCGCGTTTTGGTTGGAAAACAAGAAAGTAAATAAACAACAAAGTCTTCGTTTAATTAACGGAATACGTCTGCTTCCGATGAAGAGGAATCTTCCCCACAGACGTATCTTGTCACTCATGCCCGGTATCTCGCTGTGTATGTGTGTGTACGTCCAAATTGACAGAATAGGGTAATCACCGGGGGGGGGGGTGGGTGGGGGGGGGTGGGGTGGGGGGGGGCATCAAACCCTTCTCTTTCTCTTTCTGCTCCTCTATATATAATCAGATATGCTATAGTGACCTATGTATCTTGTGAGAAAGTGTGCGTGTTGTGTGTGTGTGTGTGTGTGGTGTGTGTGGTGTGTGTGTGTTGTGTTGCGTGCGTGCGTCGGTGCGTGCGCGTGCGTGCGCGCATCAGGCAGTGTGCGTGTGTGTGCGTGTGTGTTTGGGTGTGCGTTGTGCGTGTGTGCGTGGTTCGGTGTAATATGTGTTCGCAAACGTGTGTGTGATTGTTGTGTGTGTGCGTCTGTGTGTGAGTGGAGAGTGAGTGTGTGTGTGTATGTGCATAGGCCGCACATGTTTGTTTGCAGAGAATATATGTACCCGTATGCATGCTGATGTGGGTGTGAGTGCGATTTATGTATGTGTTTGTGTTTTTGTTTTTAAAAGCGTGTGTGTGTGTGTGTGTGTGTGTTTGTGTGCGTGCGTGCGTGTGCATGTGTCTTTATGTCTGTGTATATACGTGTAAGCGTGCGTGCTGCCTGGGGTGGGTGCGTGCGTGTGTTGTAGGCGTGGTGTGCGGGTGTGTACGTGGGGATGTTTAACGGGTTGGCGTGGCGTTAAGTGTGGCGTTGTGTGTGTGTGTGTTTGTGTACGTGCAAGTAAATCTGCCATGTGAGCAAGTTTTAAGTTTACAATTTATATACACCCTCGTCTGCACATACACACGCGTAGACCAAAACAAACGAGTTTAGTTGTAAATGTTTGATAACAAGGAGCGAAAGAGATGAAAATTGATGGCTTGTAAAATACGTAATAGCATACTAAGTTTAGTCAACATTTAATATTGATAAGAATTACTAAACCACATTTACAAAGGTTGGAAAATGTTTGGTCCCAAAAAAATAATCGCAGATTACTTTCAATGCTTGTCCGTAGAGTTGAGAACCGGTTCAAAAATTCGAACCGGTTTTAAAACCGTTTTTCCATCTTCGAACCGGTTTTTGTAAACCACCGAAAACGCGTGTTTTTTTTTAAACCAGTATTCGCAGCATGCCGTATCTTTTTCCACCTATTGCAAACGCATATTTTATTTGTCAGACTATTCGCACCCTTACACGCACGGCACGCGCACACATAATGGAGAAGAACTTATGCTTATGATCACCATACACTACAAATCAACTCAACACTCAAAGTCAAAGTCAAAGCCATACACCACCACAAACTATAGAAACAGCTACTCTTGGTTTGCAGACACCCACTCTGCGCTGAGAATCAGCAGTGTTGTTTTTCTCGAAAGGAATCGCGTTATTCTAAGAAAACCTTACTTTACAGTGGCAGTTAAAAAACAGGTTCAACAGCAACTCTGACATGATTCGTTTTTCGAACCGCGAAAGTTAGCACGGGGGTTTTTCGGTTCAAACCGGTTTTCCACCCCAACCCTATTGATCGCGCCGTGTTGCTATATGCAATACAATACATAAATGATCAACATAATTAAATAGTTAATTATGTTTTAGACATGGCACGAATGTTGACTATTTCCGAAGGTGTGGTATACTGTAAGGCTTGCTAAGTCATGGTTATCTTTTATTGCTATATGTTAGATGGATGCTTTAACCAGTAGTAGAGTATTATATATGTTTGTATCTTCGAAGTGTGGTATATGGTAAGTTGTAAGGTTAATGTTATCTATGGCATTATGTTAATGATGCTTAACAGTTATATGGCTCTGCGACAACGGCGTCGGTCATATCCGGCCACAAGGAGCGCCATATTATGAGACCGCCATCTAGTCCTACCTTTTTTTGAAAAAGTGCACCAGATCGATGCTGCGTATTGCGGTTCCAATCAAACTTATCTAAACTGTAGGTATAACATTCTGGATGTTTCTTTACAACAGTGTGAGATAACATTTTCACTGTTTACACACAAAGTAAGGGACTAAGGTGGCGACACTTCCGTTGGAAGGGTCGAGACGCGCACGCAGGTGGGTGGTGGAAGCCAGATATCTAGCAGTGTTGTTATCTTCCGAATATGTCTGTTCCTATTGCGAAAGGGGGTGAGTCATGTTATCTGTGTTTTTGATGTGTTGCTGTTACGAAGTGTATGTTGTTATAATGGCCATTATGTTTGGAAGTATGTTTTATCTTGTTGCTACTTACGAGTGTGTTGCAGTGTCGTGGTATCGTGGGACAATGTTATCTTGTAGTTTCTCTTTTGGATGTCCTGTCAAGTGTATGTTATTTGTTATTGGCTAATTTGTGGGTGTTTTTTCTGATTTTACTTCATGTCTGATAGGTCTTTTATCATTTCAATTGTAAAGCGCACCTGAGCATGCTTCTAGCGAGGCGTGTTTAGGCGCTAGTAGCACTAACATATTATATCATTCATTATTATCAGTGAGTATGTTATTATTGTACTTATTTATTATTATTATTAGGGTGATGATGTTATTGTTTTTATATTATATTTATTATTATTATTATTAATTAGTATTATTAACATGTTCCTTTAGTAGATGCTTCTTTTCTTTCGTAACGCTTCGTATTTACGGTAGACGTATGATGAATGCAAACTTTTTCTTCTTTTTTCTCTCCTCCCACAGTTAAGAGTTGTGTCTATACTGACAAGAACCATAGGCAACTTAGTGGGGTGGGTAGAGTGGCACAGATGTAACGGCGTTCGCCTCGTATACAATAAACCCCAGTTCGAACCTGGGTACAGTGAGGCCTTTTGTTTCCTCCTCACTCGTGCATTAGGCCTTACGGTCTGAAACGGGAGTCTTTCAGATGAAACGCAAGACCCGTATGCCCTATGCACTCTAGCACCCACCGTTAACACCAGCAGTGGGCAACGAAAAAGTCGGTCAAAAAATCTACCACACACCATTTCCCTCATCATCAGTCCCAACAAACAAAAAAAATCGCATGCACATTTAAAAAAATGGGTGGAAACGCCTTGGCTGCGACGCTTCTCCAGGTGGGGAGCAACCTCGAATTTAACAGCGACGCCTCTGTGACTATTGTCTTCTTTGCTTCGTTTCCTTCTAAGCTATTAATTCCAGATGGATCAACCCACCTGCGTGGCATCTCGACCTTACAAACGGAAGTTGTGCCCATCTTAGTCCTTATTGTGTGTGTAAACAAAGTCAAAAATATTATTAAACGTGTAAAGAAACATCAGAGTTATAAATACAATTAGATAAGTTTGACTGTGGAAACAGCCACATACGCAGCATCGATCTGGCATTTTTCAAACAAAGTTAGTGACTAACGACTAAGATGGCGGTCTACCATAATCATGGCGCCTCCTTGTGCCGGATAGGACGACAGTGTGGTACCCAGCCATAGGCGAAGAGAGAAAGTTTGGGTTGTTTTGATTCCCTTTTCATTTCGGTCCTGAAACTGTCGTGACGAAACCACGAAGTCTTCGATGTCAGCTAGCGGAAAACGGCAAGGGAGCACCTTCTGCCTTAGATAATGCCAGAGAAACAAAATGGGTGGAGCGCCTTCTGGCTGTGACCGCTCTCTCCAGATGGTGGGAGCAACCCGAATTTCACGCGACGCCTCGTGACAATGTCGTGCTTTGCTTCGCTTCCTTCTAAAGCTAGAATCCATATAGACGAAGGAGGAAGTTTGGGTTGTTTTTGGTTTCCTTTCATTCCGTCCTGAAACTTGTCGTGGACGAAAACCACGAAGTTTTGATAGTCACATGTGACGGAAACGGGCAGGGCGCATTTTCCTGTAGATAATGCCAGAGAAAAAACAAACGAGCCCACGCACGTAGTATGTTAACACGTGATTACCTTTGCCCAAACACCTTTTTGGAAGAAGTGGTATGATGGTTGTTCGGTGTGTTTGTGCGTGTGTGTGTGATGTGTGGTGTGTGTTGTGTGTGTGTGTAGTGTGGTGTGTGTGTGTGTTTGTGGGGTGTGTGCGTATATATATATATATATATGTGTGTGTGTGTTGTGTGTTCGTGTGTATTATATATATATATATATATATATATATATATATGATGTGTTTGTGTGTGTGTGTGGGTGTTTGTGGTGTGTGTCTGTGTGTTGTTGTGTGTGTGTGTGTGTGTGCGTGTTGTGCGTGCTTGCGCGCGTGCGCGCGTGTTGCGTCCGTGGTCTAATTTCCAAACTTTAACGTTGGCATTTTCTCGGGGAAATAGAAGGCATACATTGTTCATACTTTGCACGCATATAGATGTCTATGGCAAGCTTTCAAACAATAATGAATTTGAAACTAACTAAAAAATAATTAACACCAACTACTGTAAACGAGAATAACACAACAGACTAACATTTTAGCACATTAGTGGCTCGGTCTAAGTTGTTAGGAGAATATTCGACCAGGTAAACACATAACTGACGTTAAGAAAACTCATCCAACAATGTTGAAAGCCTCCATAGCCTCATTGGTAGAGCGTCTGTCTTTCATGTGAATGGTTCCGGGTCCATTCCTGGGCAAAGGCACTTTTTTTATATGTTTTTGTTTTAATTTGTTTAGTTGGTGATCCAGTGGGGGATAACGACAGTTTCATTTGTTCTTTACAATGTTATTGTCAAATCTTCCTATTGAGACCCCCCCTCAAAAAATCTTTGCTTGTTATTCCCAGCCAACATGTGCCTCCTGTTCGAAGTGAACCTTGGAGGCTTTGGCCTCTTGGGTTTTTTTGTTTGCTGGGCAGAGGCGTTTTTCTCTTTCCTTTTTTCTTCTCCAATTTTCTTGGTACTGTCGCTATTTCGTGGCCGCCAACGGCAGAATTCGCTACATGATCCCTAACCTCGTGCAGTTTCGTTGCCGTCAGCAGTGTTAGCCCCTCCAACAACATAACTAGCCGTGGAGAAAAAAGAATCACAAATCGGACCTGGGGGTGGCAAGAGAAAAACAAAGAGGGAAGTGAACTAGAGATGAGAACCGGTGTCAAAATCCGAAACGTTTGTTTAACCGATTTACTAGTTCGAACCGGTTGTTTACCGAAACCGGGTTTTTTTAAAACCAAGACTCGCTTAGTCAAAGTTTCACTCTATGCAAAAATACACATATTTATTTGGTCAGAATATCACACACGCACTCCACGCAGCACACATACACACAACACACACACACACACAACACACAAAATAAAGAAACCTTATGACTTTATGACACAGTACACACCCACACACACACACACACAACATCAAACTCAACACTCAGTCAAAAGTCAAAAGCCATAGAACCACCACAAACTAGAAACAGCTACTCTTGGTGACAAACACACCAATCTGACGCTGCGAATCAGTGTTGTTTTTCAAATAGAAACACGTGTTATTCTAAGGAAAAACTTACTTTCAGTTTGCGTTTTAAAAATCCGGTTCGTAGCAACCGAACCGGGTTTTTCGAACCGCGAAGCTTCAGCACGGTTTTGCGGTTCAAACCGAGTTTCCCACCCCCCCCCGCCCCACCCCCCCCCACCCCCCTCTAATATTAACAATGCGAAACGCGGGGAAAAATGTGTCACCACTGTCAAATGATTCACTGTTGACAGCTGATTACTGGTTGACCAAGTTTATTGTTTCGCTTTACAAATAGGGGTTCACTTTGACATTCTAATCCGAAATAAGCTGTCTATTATTGCGCTCACTGTTAATGAAACCACTTGTATGATGCCTGTGGTAGAGCTCATGTTTTCCCCAAAACATCTTTCTGCCTTTTTTGTTCTAAATCTTCACAATTTCTCTTGTGAGCTCTTCCGTAGGAATCGGAATGGTGGTCTGCCTTCAGGCGGGAGGACAGTGAAACACTGAAAACCGGACACTAGTACCTTACCCATATGGCCATATGGCCTGGGAACACAGGAAGAAGAAGAAGAAGAAAAAGAAGGAGAGTATGAATGAAAGAGAATTAAGAAAAGGAAAAGAATAAAGAAGAAGAAGAAGAAGAAGAAGATAGAAGAAGAAGAAGAAGAAGAAGAAGAAGAAGAAGAGAAGTCAAGAAGAGTTGATCGAACACGGAACCGGTTCATGTCGTCTGTTGTATTCCTAGTGGTCTGCGCCGTGTCTCTAAGTGGAATTACCAGCTTGTAGACCCATTCACTTTGTGCGGATTGTTATTCATCTTTTCCGAATCATACACATGCTGTGATTTTCACCGTAGGAATGTGTATTAGTCGTCTGTCCTGATGTAGTGCTTTTGGTAAACAAGCCACCGTGAATCATTTGGACGGTTCTGTCGTAGGGAGAAAGAGGGAGGATACTCCAACCAGCCGAGAAAGCAACTGCAGGCGTGTCTTTGCCGACGGACGAAAAGTGGTGTTTACGTCCTCTTGGTTCGAATCGACACAGATGAGACATGGTAAATACAAATTTAGGGTGGGAACAATACTGGATGCAATGCTCCGGAGGCAGTTACGAAACAGTAAGTCCCGAGTTTTGAAATTAATACAGATAGGGTCGCGAGTAACCACGCCTCGGTTAAACCTCATCGGCTATGGACATCCCGTACAAGTATGTGTTGGAATTCGAGGGTGTCTTGCCGACCGTGATGATCGGCCTTTAGGTGGGGGTTGTTTGTGGAGGAGGAAGTGGGGAACAGTGATCACAAGGGTGGAAGGACAGGGTATGTGACGGGGTAGGTGGGGTGTACGATTGATGTGGGTTGTGGATGTTGTGGGGATGCGGAGGGGGGGGAGGGAGGGGGGGGAGTGGTAAATTGTGCTTGCGATCCGGGTACGTGAAGCCCCCAGCCGAATGATGAGTTAATGCTTCTGTCTGGTGGAGGGCGTTCCATTCTAAGGGTGGTCCTCGGAAAGAAGATGCTTGTCTTGTGGTATCGGGTGATGCCAGCCCGCATTATCATCATCACCAAATTATCACCCCCCTACCTGCCTGATCTTCAACTCGCCCAAACTTTAGTCTCTTCGCCGTAGTATCCACGGACTTTATACTGATAACTTACAGTCTTTATAATCTAAACCTCCTCTTTTCTCCCGGCGTTTTTTTCTGCTTTTTTTTTGATAGTGAGTGCGGCTGCCCCACGTGGCGGAGTAATAAAAAAACAATCGGTCACGCACAGGCGTAATGTTCTCATCCCTAGGGCCTAGGGCAGCAGTGTAGCATATCATACGTTCAATTGCTTCGGCTGTTTGGGAGCATCCCGGAGTCGTGTTAAGCCAGGGCGCGACAAACCAACCAACATAATTATTAATGAAGACCGTTCACCTTAGGTGACAATGTGATGGATTTGTGCGGGGGACCCCGACCTTGTTCTGGGATGTGGGGGGTTGGGGATGGTAAAGGGGGGGGAGGGAGGGGGGGGGGTAACCCGATGAGGGGATTTTTCATTGCAAGTTGATCACGGGTTGTGTCATGGTACACTAATCGTTGTTTAGTCCCCGAGCGAAGGGTGGGGAGCTATGTTTTTGTCTATCCGTCCGTACGGGTCCGTCCGGCTTGACTCCGTCCGTCCAGGTGACTATTCTGTCCGTTTTTTGCTAATAACAAATCCTCAGTTTATAATATAGACAAAGTTGGTGATACTACTTGCCAATAGATGCACGCATGAGCCCCATGAGTTTATAGTCGTTTTACATTAGGGCAAGGTCGCGCCAGTACGGGTTTTCAAACCCCGACTAAAGCTACAGAATACACGCTGAATGTCTCGCGAAGTTTATGCAATGTATGTATTTTAATGCAGGGTTATTTTTGAACAACATTCTTGATGATAATGGTCTATAACACAGTTGTCATGAATGTTTTCTTGCGCGTGTGCGCATAATCGCGCGACGCTCAAATCCACGGGTCCGAAAAAACCTAAGTGCTATATATCAAAAACTATTCAATCTATTTCGTCAAATTTGGTGTACTTGTTGCACCAGAGGCAAAGCGTATCACCATGATGTGTGACTTAGTGTTACATTGAAGCTGGTGTCAAATTTACGACCATTTCTCGAGGTCGGATATACCTCGGTCGGATGACTTGCGAGGGGCACTTTGTGGCAGCCGCTCGGGGTTTGCACTTGTTGTGGTGTGTTGTGGCGTACCATGGCCTAAAAGACTCCAGGGATAATCCCAACAGCGGAAGCACTTGAACAGTAGTACAAGCCGCATCTCCAGCTACAGGACTGAACGCAAAATCATTACAGTGCGGAGTATGTGACGCGTGTTGAATTTACACGCCCACTCGTGGGCAGACACACGCCGTGCTTCGGGGGATTTGTGTTTGGAGATTGATGATGTTATGCATAGAAGCTTGTCGTGGCTAAAGATTAATCCCCGCGTTAACGTAGGCACAGCATAAGCAAAAAATATTATTAGTCTTGTGTTCTAGATATGTAAGATGGCATGAGCACAGCCTTAAGCACAAGGCGCGGCATAGACTATAATTATTGTTGCTAGACGAGTGAAAAACTTGACGATTCAGCTACAAAGTAAAAGGGAGTGAGGAGGGGGTTGGGGGGGGTAAGGGATGGAAGAGAGAGGAGAGGAGCGGTGGGGGGTGAAGGACGAGAGAGGGAAATACTGAACGCTGAAAAAAACGTTTATTTAACACGGATTAAAGAGAGAGCGAGAGAGAGAAAGGGACTGAGTGAGAAGAGATGAGAGAGAGGAGAGTAGAGTAGAGAGATGGAGGAGAGATGAGAAGTCGGAGAACTGGCGAGAGAGAGAGAGGAGGAGAGAGCGGAGAGAGAGAGAGGAGAGGACGAGAGAGGAGAGAGAGAGACGAGTATGGGGGGAGGAGATAGAGACAGGAGATAGAGACAGAGACAGAAAACAGAGATGAGAGAGGAGCGGATAGGGAGAGAGAGAGAGAAGCCAAGGAGATGAGAGATGACAGAGAGAGAGAGCTGAGATAGAGAGACGAGAGCCGGGAAAGAGAGAGAGGAGGAGAGAGCAGAGAGACGGATGAGGGAGGATGGAGAGAGAGAGGACAGAGAGACCAGCAGAGAGAGAGAGAGAGAGACTGAGACCGAGACAGGGCGAGAGAGAGAGAGAGAGACCATCCAATTCTATAGACATCATTTGGCGAATGAGCGAAACCCCACAGAATCGTGTCTCCTTCCATCCCCCCCCCCCCCCCCTGAGAAACACCATCTTTCTTCTTCTAGTGGAGGACTTTGCAGCAGCGTAGGATGTCCTAATTCCTAGACTGGTGGGTGTGTAACACTATGGCTGTCCGTACAGACTGACAAAGCAGACTATTATAATCTAATACTAGCGCAACCGCCGCAACCAGTCCCAGTAACGCCTAGTAACGGGTAACGCCAAAACTGGTAATGCAGTGAGACGACAGAAATTTGAAGCGATCCGGTTGAAGCAAAGACGGAGCGTAGTCAGCGGGCGCGTTCTGAAAAGATTCGCTTCCGGGTTGGTACACGGATAGTCACCGTCCCCGGTGCTCTTCCTGACAAATTTTTGAAGGCAATCGGTCCAAGAAACACGGATGATACGGGCACCGTAGAGGCCGGCGGATGCGCGCTTTCGCGCATTTGCCGAAACGCGCAAATGACACTGGCCGCTGCTGGGGAGAACGTTTGCATCGCCCCAGTGCACAGGGCCTCACAGCAAATTATAGAATGCGATTCAGGCGAAAAAACGCGAGATATGTTATAAGGCCCGTTGTCGGGTTCAAGACACACACACACACACAGACACCCACACACACATCACACACCGCGATCAGTGAGCTTATTCACTATATGATTAGTGACCAGCCACACGAAAAGGACATTAACCCTTTCACACGCCATGTCGCATCTATAGCCACACAATGGTTTACACCACCAATGTCCGTAAAGCCATGCATTATCAGGGCTTGTGTATCCGCTGGATCAGACCCTATGTCTTAATTCTGGGATGTTAAAGATAGGCCTACGTAACGAACGAAATGTCACAGAGGACACCGAGCTCGCATACCCAATGATTGAAGTAGGGGTTGCGGTCTCTTGCCAAGGTAAAAGTCAATGGTATTATGCGTTGTGGCTAAAACAGATGACTGGCTGGGAGGGAAAGGGTTAAGCTGGTTAAGCTGAGCATTCTGAACAAACGAGGAACACATGTGAAAACTGCAACAATTCTACTGTGTTACAGATAGAAAGCCCCTAGTCTGGATCGTCTAGTCCGGTTGTTTCAGAGCGACTTATCGAGTAGTGTAAGTTAAAAGCAGGTTGAGCAGGTGGCCAATCATGGAGAAAACACAAGTCTAAAGTCTACTAGCGGAGGAAATAAGGCAGTGACTATGCTGGTGAGAGCACTTATAAGACCATAGTCAAGATAGAGTCCTTCTATTCAAGATTAAAGCTAAGACGTTAGTGAATACGAACACACCCATAACGTCAGTTCATTGACAAAGCAAGGAGATTGTTTGACTGTGTGCAAAGCCAGTTTGTGAGAAAATAGCCCAAGCAACTTAACTTGAATGTCCCGTGTGTCGGTGGGCTGAGTCACATGGAGGGTAGACGTGGTATGGCAACATGAGCACTTTGACATAGTATAGACAATCACAAAAGCCGCGAGCTCTGGCAGAGCTCTATCTCTCTGCTCGTTCTCGCTCTCTCTCTCTCGCTCCTCTCTCTCTCCTCTCCTCTCTTCTCTCTCCCATCCTCTCTCTCTCTTTTTATCTCTCTCAGTGATATGTATGTTACAGCGTGCTTGTGATCATGCTTACAGCAAATATGGATGGTGGGCGCATATGAGCGTGTGTGTGGGGAATGTGAATGTGTGTGGTGTGTGGATGTGTCCGTGGGCGATAGTGGCTTAAGGGTGTGTGCGTGCGAGATGCGCGTCGCGTTGTGGTGTTGTGTCGGTTGGTTGTGGGTGGTGTGTGTGTGTGGGGGTGTGTGTGGGGGTGTGCGGGCGGTGTGTGTTGTGGGTGATGGAACGAGGGAGAGAGAGATAGACGAGAAGACCGAGACGAGAGGTGAGAGAGAGAGGCTTGCGAGGGAGGTGGCGAAGAGAGAGGAGGAGGGAGTGAGCAGAAGGAGAGCCGGAGATATGAGAAGGATCGGAGAACTAGTAGAGAGAGAGAGAGAGAGAGATGGAAGAGAAGAGAGACGAGAGATGGATAGAAGAAGATGATAGAGGGAGCGGGATCACATTGTACCAAGACTAATGAGAAGGCGAGAGAGAGAGAGACGAGAGAGAGAAATACAGTCTCTCTCTCAAAATACGAAAATACGAAATGTCTTTAGTGCAGGGTTTTTAAAAAGGATAAGCTACAGAAGGAGGGAGAGAGATGAGGAGAGCGAGGAACTAGTGAGAGAGAAAGAGAGAGAGAGGACGGAGATTGATCGAGGGAAGAGGATAGAGACGTGAAGATGAGAGAGAGAGGAGGAGAGAGAGAGAGAGAGCAGAGATACTAATGAGACAGAGAGACAGAGATACAAGAGACATAGAGAGTCAATAGAGAGAGAAGAGAGAGAGAGAGCAGGGGGGAAGGAGGCGGAGGGAGCGAGGGAGTGCAGGTAATAATAGCTGTCAGACAGAGAGACAAGAAACAGATAGTCACACAGAGAGGGAAGGCGTGATTGCAAGATATAGATTAGCCAGAGAGGACAGAGAATGCAGCAGAGAGTCATATATATATATATACAAGATATGGAGAGAAGAGAGAGAAGTGAGAGGAGGAGGAGAGAGAGCAGAAAGATTGACGAGCAAGAGAGAGGAGGAAGGAGCAGAGATGAGAGAGAGAGAGAGACATGAGAGCAGATATACAGAGAAGAAGAGAGACGAGGAGGTGTTTTCGTGAGCTAGAATTTTGCGAGGGAGATGAGAGAGAGAGAGAGAGAGGATGATGAGAGAGAGAGAGCTAAGGGTTGGATGATGATGATTGACTAGCGCAACGACCGAGTACCAGGTAACGCCTCCTAGTAACGGTACGCCAAGTACGGTTAATGCTGAGTAGATGCAAATTTGAAGCGCTTCGGTTTTTTTTTTTTTTTTTTCTTTCTTTTTAAGAAACGGCTGACTGACGTGATTAAGGCCCCGTTTCCCGTTGGCCCTCCTCCAGCTGCTCTGAGAGTTGACGCGCTCTCCGATTATCTTCAGGTTTGAGCGAGCTAAGGGTTTGCCCAGGCAACAACAGCAAGCCTGACAGCGGAATTTGGAAGCGATTCGTTAAGAAACGGCGGGGAGGTTATTGCGAAAAGGGTGAAAGGGCGTTTATCGCGGCGCGTATATGATCGATTCGCTTCCGGTTTGGCACATCGATAGTCACCCGTCCCGGGTCATTACCTGACCAAATTCAAAGGCACAATCAGTCCAGCAATACGGCGATACAGGCGCCGAGAGCGCCGGTGGAGTGACGCGTTTTCGCGCAATTTGCCAAACCAGCGCAAATGACAGACGCCCGTTAGGGCTCACACAGTCAAATTTGAATCGATTCACGGTCGAAAAACGGCGGAGTTATAAGGCCCGTTTTGTTTCCGACCAGACAGATCAGGACACACACCACACGGACGGACACTCAGTGGCTGTTTATTACGAGAGGTATGAAATGATAAAAGGCGATGCGACTTTGTGTCCGGCTCAGCGCCTTCACTCTGCCCCCTCAACCCAACAAGTTCCCTCCTCTGCATTCGAGACTATGATAAATGAACGAATTTGATAAATATAACTTTTGACACATTTACTTGCTACTTGCTTCGTGTTAACTTATTTGAAGTGCTTTTTTTGTACCCCCTCAGTGGCACCTGTGAGTCAAGCGTAGTAGTAGTTTGTTCCTTGTCTTTATTTTGGGGGGGGGGGTTGGGTATGGCAACCATAAAAAAAAGGGACAGAAATCAAGCACACGAATAAAATAGCAATTTCAAGACACTTTCGTTTCATTTTTCTTTGTATGTCTGCCCATCTCTCTCTCTCGCTCTCTCTCTATCTCTCTCTCTCCTCTCACTCTTCTCTCTCTGTCTCTCTCTCTCTCTCTCTCTCTAGTGAAACAACTTTTTGTGCTGCTGAC
>CM065704.1:24456603-24459103 GCA_017654935.2 Phymorhynchus buccinoides
ATATATACAGGTCTTTTGCCATGTAGGTCTAACCCTCGTACTCTTAGAAAATTGATCCATTGAAGTTGCGTTGCGTTTAATTCGTTTAAGGCCATACTCTGCATCTCCTTACTGTTTTTTCTTGTTTTAATTTTTAAAACTGAATTGTTCATGCAATGAAAACTTGTTCCACATCATTACATTTCTGTAAGATATTTTATATTAGTTCTAATATTTTATTTTCGTTTCGTTAATTTCCCCCCCCCCCCCCCCCTCTGCCACAAAGCACATCACAAAAAAAGCAAGGCAATAAAGTGGTGTCAAGGTCACAGCCAGCAAGCTCATCCATGTTTATCTTCCCATGTACAGTCTTTGCACATGGTGATCAATCGTCTAGGCCTAACAAAGGAGTCGTACGTCGAAGGCAGTGAAATCGACGAACCCTGGATTTTCCGTATATTTTATTTCAAGACTGAAATGAATGTGGGCTAAAATTATGTTAGGTACGTAGTCTTGATTATGAAGTAAGGCATGATCTCTTATTCTCTAGACCTAGGCCTTGTTGCCGGAAGTGCGATAGGCTAAAGGGTCACTGCGTGTATTTTGCATGCGCAGATATGATGTGCGAATGAACACGAACAACCGTTGTTCAAAGGCGCAAATAAAGCGAAACTACCTGGCCGTCAACGCACACACGCGGTACATCCAAAAATGTGTTACAGAAAATAATATTATAAGTTGACGACGTTAAAATGTACATATTTGTACACACCTGAAGTATTGCGTTTCTTTTTAAAGAGCCTTTTTGTATATCTAATGGAGAGTCTTATTTCCAATATATCCTACTCGGTACAACACAACACTACAGTAATCTCTGAAACAAATGATTATCTTTCTTTTGTTCCTTACCGATGTATCGGAACTGCTTTGATCGCCATGACTTGTAAAGCTCACGTCAAAATCAAATATCCTTCTAACTTTAACCCTCTAACATCTTCTTTTTTTTTGAGAAAACGACAACGTTAAAGTTTTTCAGTGGAGAGTGAGAGTCTTCTTTAGTTTTGAAGAGTGTGACTGAGTCAAGGTTAAAGGTTGCACAACAGTAATCTCTGCAACAAAATGAATGTATTTCTTATGCTCTTTGTACATGCATCTGACTGCTTTGATCGTTGTGACTAGAAGGCTCACGTCAAAATCAAGTATCCTGCTACCTTTACCCCTCTAACGCCTTATATGTTTAGAGAGAATGACAACGTTAAGGTTTGAGTTAAGGTTAAAGGTCGGGGCCACGGATACGTAACACACACACACACACACACACCACACACACACACACACACACACACACACACACACACACACACACACACGACCATACAACACAACCGAACATGCTACGATACTATAGACTTCACTTTTTTTTAAAAAAAAAAACGACGTGAGCCCAAAAACATGCGGGAATGCACGCGCGCGCACGCACGCAACGCACGCACGCCCACGCACGCACACGCCACACACACACAACACACAACCACCACACCACACACCACACACACACAACACACACTACGCACGCACGCGCACATACACACTCATGCACACGCACGCGCACACACATTTGGACCATCAGTTAAGATAACATTAACAGAGCATAAAAATGAACAAATACAGTGAGCTAAAATTCACATAGCATCGAAATGAATTAACAAAGTGAGCTGCAATAATTAATGACAAGTATAATTCATAAATGAATAGTTAACCATACATAATCTATAATGAATAATGACAGCCCTTAAAGGGACACCCTGCTGGCGGAATACGCTTATTTTCATGAAACACGTTGAGATCAACCAGGAAAACACCCAACACGGTACACCTAAACAAGCCCCCAACTTTTTATAGAGATTCGCAAACAATCACTTTGATCTGGTGTACCTAGAAATCAAACCCCATCAAAACGGCCAAAATCCTCCTTGGCACCTTTTGGGAGTATGCCCGTGATGCCGGCAAGTCTAGATAAGATTTCTGGTCAGTGAAAATGACAGCACTGAGTCTTTTTTAGGGGGGTTTTTCCAAAAATTCGCCCTGTCCATCCCGTGTGCACGAAAGTGTTTTTTTTTTTTTTTTTTTTTTCTCCCACAATACAAAGCCTTTTTATTATGTATTTTTGTTAGCTATTTTATGCCAATTGACCAAAAACGAGTTTCGCTCACATCAAAGGGAAATAGCTCCCATGTTTGTTCACTGCACTCACAAATAGAAGAAAAAAGAAGCTTCAACTACTGATGAGTGACCTCCACCCACCCCGTCCAAAATGGCTTCTCTCTCCGGCAAACTCCGCCAAAAAGGAATCGACATTGTGCACAACAGATAAATATATTATATTGTAGTGCGATGTTTGGTTGTGGTGAGTCGTGAGGCGGGTGTGCCTGTAAATGTGTTTTTGTGTGTTTGTGTTGGTGGCTGTGTGTGTGTGGAGTGGGTGTGTGCGTGTGTGTGTGTGTGAGGTGTGTGTGTGTAC
>CM065704.1:24461603-24469103 GCA_017654935.2 Phymorhynchus buccinoides
GCAAAACCGGTTCGAGTTGCTGTGAACCGGTTTTTTAACTGCAAACTGAAAGTAAGTTTTTCTTAGAATAACGCAATCTTTTCGAAGAACAACACTGATTCTCAGCGCAGCATTGGGTGTTTGTAAACCAAGAGTAGCTCGTTTCTAGTTTGTGGTGGTGTATGGCTTTGACTTTGACTGAGTGTTGAGTTGAGTGTGTGTGTCATAAGTTTCTTTATTGTGTGTGTGTGTGTGTGTGTGTGTGTGTGTGTGTGTGTGTGTGTGTGTGTGTGTGTGTGTGTGTGTATGTGCGTGCTGTGTACGTGTGTGTGAATATTCTGACAAAAATAAATATGTGTTTGCATAGGTGAAACTACTGATGATGCGAGTACTGGTTTTAAAAAAAACACGGTTTGGTAAAACCGGTTCGAAGAGGGAAAACCGGTTTAAAACCGGTTCGGATTTTTGAACCGGTTATCAACTCTAGAAAGAAATACACAAGTTTAGGCGAAAAAACCCGAAACGCGTTACTGAAAATGAAACAAAAACGTACATAAATAGAGGCAACTAAAATAATACGAGAGAGAGAGAGAGAGAGAGAGACAGAGAGAGAGAGAGACAGAGAGAGAACTAGAGAGAGAGAGAGATGAGAGAGAGAGAGACAGAGAGAGAGAGAGAGAGAGAGCACTAACTACTGAACTGTTTTAATGTCATTGGCTTACATAGCTTAGATGACATGAGAGAGAGAGAGAGGAGAGAGAGAGAGAAGGAGAGATGGAGAGAGAGAGAGAGAGAGACGCAGACGAGAAAGAGAGAGAGGAGAGAGAAGAGAGAGGGGGGTGGGGAACGGGAGAGAGAGAGAGAGAGGAGAGAGAGTCGATGAGAAGACGAGAGAGAGAGAGAGAGGAAGAGAGAGAAGGAGAGAGACGTCGAAGAGAGAGAGCGGAGAGAGAGAGAGAGAGAGTTAAACTTCGTTAGGATAAACATTTAAAACACCGTCATCCTGTTAAGGGTTCGGCCACTCGTCTCCACTAAAATCGTACGACTGTACGAGGCGATTCGATCACGTGGTCTCCGAGGACAAATATGATTCGCGCTTCTGAGATCACGCGATCGAATAGTATCGCACAATTGTGCGACTTTAGCTAACGTGTGGCTGGCCCTTTATGAAGCAGATCGAAAACAGTGACAGGGCCCTCTTTCGAATAGAGAAAAAACAGAAAACAGAAATTATTATCTTCTTCTTCTTCTTCTTCTTCTCTTCCTACTCCTCCTCATCCTTCTTCTTCTTCTTATTCTTCTATCTTTTTCTCTTTTTTTTTTTATTCTTCTTCTTCTTCTTCTTACTTCTTCTTCTTCTCTTTTCTTCTTCCTCATCTTCTTTTTTTTCTCTTCTTCTTCTTCTATGATTCTTCTTATGTCTTACTTCTTCTTCTTATGTCTTCTTTCTTATTCTTCTTCTTCTTCTTCTTATCTTCTTCTTCTTTCTTATTACGCATACTTCTTCTTATACTTCTTTCTCTTCGTTCTTTTCTTCTTCTTTCTTGCTCTTTTCTTCTTCTTCTTCATCTTATCGTTTATTCTCTCATCTGCTCGTCTTCTTTTCTTCTTCTCTTCTCCATCTTCTTTCTGTCTTAACTTTCTTGCTTATTTTGCTTCTGTATTATTATTCTTCTATCTTCTTCTACTTCTTATTCTTCTTCTACTTCTTCTATCTGTCTTCTTCTTCTTCGGAAATTTTCTTTCTTCTCTTCAATTCTTATTCTTCTTCTTCTCATCTTCGTTTTATTCTCCTTCTCCCTCTCTCCCCCCGTCTTTCTTCTTTTCTTCTGTCTTCTTCTTCAATCATCTTCTTCTCTTCTTCCTTTATCTTCTTTTTCTTCTTTTATTTTGGGCAGGCGAGAGGCAAAGGGTGGGGGTAATTTAGACAGAAGGACATATTGAACTAGACATTTGGGAGTGGGGAGAGGTACGGTTCTGGACACCCATAATTACATTAATGTTTTCTTCTCCATTTACTGTAGATCAGTGATGACAGACCCTCCCCTTCCCCTTCTTCTTCTTCTTTCTTCTTCTTCTTCTTCCTCCTCCTCCTTCTTCTTCTTCTTCTTCTTCTTCTTTTCTTCTTCTTCTTCCACTTCTCCTTTTTCTTCTTCTTCTTCTTATTATAGATCAATGATGACAGGCTCTTCTTACTTTTTCTTGTTCATTCTTCTTCTTCTTCTTCTATTCTTCTTAATTGTGTTTCTTTGTATGCTTCTTCTTCCTCCTCCTCCTCATATTCTTCTTCCTCTTCTTCTTTTTGGGGGCGGGGGGTGGAGGGGTGGGTTGTTGCAATTTACAAAGATGGGAACATATGAGCGAGACACACGATTTGGGAGTCTAGGGCGGAGCGGGATACTCCTCACAAAAAGTCAAGCAACCAAATCAACATTGGTGTTTTAGGTCAGCCTTTCAAAATGCACAGGCTAGCTTGTAACGTGCAATAATGTGTTTGGATTCTAATGGCGAGCGTCAACAAGACTGGAGACGGCTTGGGGAGAGACTTGCGGCCTGTACTTTTGCTGAGCATGACCGTTCTGGAGGTGGCAGTCTGATGGTCTGGATGGCATTTGGAATGGAGGAAGGTACGACCTAGGGGTCTTCCGAAGGGGCACTGTGAACACGATACGTTACTTCAATAACATCATCAGACATCAAGTGATCCCCCTGATGAAATAGCAAGATACTGGCTTTGTTTTTGTGGACGGCAATGTGCCATGTCACTGGGCACATGTCATCAGCAATGAGTTGAACACCCACAACATCGCCCATCTTGACTGGCCACCCCGATTCCCTGACCTCAACCCGATTGAACAAGGCATGGGACATGCTTAGGTGAGCTGATTACGGCATGCCCGCCTGTCCCCAGACACTGGATGCCTTGGAAGCAGACCTGGTTAGGGAGTGGAGAGCCATCCCACAGATCCAGCTGGATAGACTCATTGCCTCAATACCACGCCACTTCCAAGCCTGTATTCATGCTTACGGAGGTCACACTCGCTGTTCATGACGATATGAAATGTTTGCGCACTGATATCTTTGAATTTGAAATTGGCAGTTGGCTTTATTTCACCCCTGTTTTTGGCACCCATTTCTTTTGTTGCTCAGTATCCTGAGATTGAGATGAATCTGCTATGTGATTTACTCAGCTTCACTTAAAATGGAATGTTGAAGATGAAATCACAACAGTAAAAAAACAATTACCTACGATTTATGATTAAAGTGAATTTGCAGTGATAAGTTTTGTTGCTTGACTTTTTGTGAAGAGTATATATATTTACATCAATGTCTTCTTCCCCATTTTACTGTAGATTAGTTCTGACAGGCCTCCTTGATGACATCCCTCTGACAAGTGCACTTGAGTTACAGAATCACTAAAGGGGGCAGCCACACGTCCACTAAATTCGCACTGACTGCACGATACGATTCGATCACGCTGGTCGGTCTCGATGAACAAATGTGATTGGGCGCATCGAGAGCACGTGATCGAATCGCATCGTACAGTAGTACGCGACGTGTAGTAGTGGACGTATGGCTGGCCCTTAAGATGAATAGAACACGAATTTGCGAAAATATATTGACATTCACGCGCGGACATCATTAACCCATCATCATTTGCATATTATTGCACGCGCGCACTTGCATAGCCTTTACGCGCGCTTATTATTACACACGCATTCGCATAGAGCAAGCACTCAATACATACATAGAGATGCGCACACACGAATGCACACAACACACACGCACACACACACAAACACACACACACATTCATATACCTCATTATATTTCCCTCTCTCTCTCTCCGACTCTCCCTCAGTCTGTGCCTGTTTTGTCTGTCTGTTTGACTCTATGTGTATGGTTTAAGGGGGGGGGGGGGGGGGGTTTGTTTGTTTGTTTGTATTCTTTTGTGTTTGCGGAGGGTGCTTGCTGTCTGCGTGTGCTTGAGTTTTGCTTGAATCTGATATTTTTTAATATTGGAACTGAGGTCGTTTATTACATACTGTTTAACTTTGTACGTGTCACTACACACACATTTCCATTTTATTGGACGAATGAATATTGTGATTGTTATGTTGACGGCTGAGGCCGTTCGGGGGGGACCCCCCCCCCCCCCCCATTTACAGGGGATCTGGTACCCCCCCCCCCCCCCCCACCCCCACCCCCCACCTCCCCACCACCTCTACTAATAAAGCCACTGCCTGATCCGCCCTCCTTGACTATTTGATCCACACACGAACACACACACACATCTCTCTCTCTCTCTCTCTCTCTCTCTCTCTCTCTCCCTCTCTCTCTCTCTCTCTCTCTCTCTCTCTTCTCTCTCCCTCTTCTCTCTCTCTCTCTTCCTCTCTCTATCTCTCTCTCTCTCTGGGCTGGGTGGAAAAGAGCATGTAACTTGCTTATCTCATGTTCCCTGGTTAAATAAAATGTCGTTTTCGTTTCGTTTCCCTCTCTCTCTCTCTCGATCTCTGTCTCTCTGTGTCTCTGTGTGGTCTCTCTCTGTCTCTATCAGCCCGTCTCTCTCCATCATCCCTTTTAGAATCTCTCTCATGTTCTCTCTTCTCTCGTCTCTCTCTCTCTCTCTGGTCTCTCTCTCTCTCTCTCTCTCTCTCTCTCTCTCTTTCACTCTCTCCCACTCCCCCCTCTCTCTCTCTCTCTCATCTCACCCCCTCTCTCTCTCTCTCTCTCCCCTCTCTCTCCCCTCTCTCTCCCACCCTCTCTCCCCTCTCCATCTCCCCTCTCCCCCCCTCTCTCTCCCCCTCCTCTCCCTCTTCCTCTCCCTCCCCCCCCTCTCTCTCTCTCTCTCTCTGTCTCTCTGTGTGTCTCTCTCACCTCTAAGCAGAAATATGAGAATTTTAACTGCGATTTCTTTCAGACGAAAGTCTGATGGTCTTTTTTAAAAGGAATGATTAATTAATATGATTTCAAGACAAAGATAGAACGGGTCGTGATAAAACATTTTTAGAAACATGATGTATACAATGAAGTGTGCATATAATGAAGATAGTCATTGGCCAAAAGATAGGGGACCTACAATGCGCGCGCGCGCGTGTGTGTGTGCACATGTGTATGTGATGTGTGTGTGTGTGTGTGTGTGTGCGTGCGTGACCATGTGTGTGCACGCATGAGTGTGTGTGTGCAGTGTGTGTGTGGTGTTGTGTGTTTGTGTGTGTGTGTGCTTGTGTGTGTGTGTGTGTGTGTGTGTTTGTTTGTCTCTCTCTCTTCTCTCTCTCTCTCTCTCTCATCGCTCTCACTCTCTCTGTCTGTCTCTAAAACCTCTCTCTCTCTCTCTTCTCCTCTGTTGTGTGTGTGTGTGTGTGTGGTGTGTGTGTGGGTGTGGTGTGTGTGTCACTGTGTGGTGTTCATGTGTGTGCGACTGAAGTGGCAACACACACAGCACATGTACATGTGTGTGTGTGTAGTGTGTGTTGTGTGTGTGTGTGTATGTGTGTGTGGTGTGCGTGTGGTATGTGCGCGCGCAGCGATTTTGGGGGTCTGTGCGCATTGACCGACGGCGGGGGGAGCCATGCGTATGTTAAGATGTGTGCATTAATTTTTCTTTGTATGAATGTGGTTTCATTCTCTTTACGTAACAAAATGCTTAGTTGATCTCCTATGCAGTGCACCCCCACCCCCCACCCCCCCACACACACACACATAAACCAAACCACTAAACAATTAATTATGCACTAATATAGTTGCCTTTTGTCCGATAATCCTTTTCAATTGTTGCCTGTGTCGCCAGACCCAAGAAACGGGGGAGAAAAAAGTAAAGATAAATTCGACGGTGCGATGCCAGAAGGTATGATCGTTCCTCTCGGAGTGAATGCCATATAAGGTTCTACAAACCTCCATTTTTACTTCTTTTATGATAGTAGGGGAGAGCGGGACTGGTCCGCCTACTTTTGCAGCTTCTTTTTCTCATTATAAATGACAAGTTAACTGAAGTAGACGTAGCTCAATGTTTAAGCAATCAGTTATAGGTAAATAAGTATATGGGCAACATACGTATGATAGAAAAGTCGGTTAACCCTTTCATCGCCACTGTCGCCTCTTGGCACCACAATGACTTAAAACGCCCATGTCACTGAAAGGCATCAAATGAGGGTCTGGTATCCAGTGACCTTATGTTCTTAATTTTAGGAGGTAAGGATAGGCCCTATTTTATGCACGCCACAGAGGAATCCCCAATATTGCAGACAGAATCTTTTCTCTACCCGGGTAAGTTAACCCTTTCACCGCCAGCCATATTTCAGCCAACATTTCCATTAACTTTACCTGGGGTAGGAGAACAAAATCCATCCGCAGAGTGTTGTTGATTCTTCTGTGACATATATAAAATAAGGTCTATCCTTACTTCCCAAAACTAAGACAATAGGGTATTTGCATAATAGACCCCAATTTGATGCCTTTAGTGACATAGGTCATTATAATCACTGTGGTGCTATAAATGCGACTTTGGCGGTGATTTGAAAGGGTTAATGGTAAATTTTTGCTGAGGAATGGCTAGCGTTGAAAGGGTTTAAAACACTAAAGGATTTGTTTCTCTGCGTGCTGCTCGAAGCATACCCACACTTACGTAGACATACTTGCCCCAAGGCGGAGCAAGTCACGCCTACAGGCATGGGACAAGGCTGCCCCCCCCCCTGCTAATAAAACTCATAATCACACAGAATCTTCAATTACTAAGCATCATTTCACTATAGATTCCAAAAGTTAATTTCTTATGAAACAAAACAGCGCGAAACCCGAAATTAAGTCGTGGATACATTTGTTACAAACAAAATAGCAACTATCACATTTTCGGAGGTCGTCTCTCAACTTTTTTTCAAATTGATGCACACACTCCAACACTCAGTTACACGTGACATGGCGGATAGGATAGCATGTGGCTACCACACGCTGAGGATGATTGTAGAGCAAAGCAGTTGGCAATACAAACGAAATGACGGACCTGTCCCCGGGGGCGGACCTGCCCCGGTCTCCCCTACCTTCTGGTAGGAATGACAGTACCTTCTGGCTGCTTTTTTTTTAACCTACTCTATCAAAGAAGCTGCACAACATTGCTATTATTCTGAATGGAAAATGAAATATTGGTGGTTGGTTTTTTTCCTTCCCTGTCAATGAGTTCGCAGAAAACGTAATTGCATGGAAGTGTCAAGAAGTGTTGTATGGAAGCCTTTAGATTTTCAATACGTTTGTCATTTTGACTCGCTCGTCATGCCCGGATGTTGGCCAAGCAAACGTAAATAACTCTCTTTTTTTTTTTTTTTTCTTCTATTTCTTTTTTCTTTCCGTCTTTTAAAAGACGGGAGGACATTAGTTTTCCCCGGCAAAAACCCATATGGCTTTTACTGTTTATATCCAGTTTTGCTCCACTCTCCTCTTTTTTCTTTTTTTTTTTCTGCCTTCTGTCTCCCCCCTCCTCTCTCTCTCTTTCTCTCCCTCCTCTCCTCTCTCTCTCTCTCTCTCTCT
>CM065704.1:24482797-24495297 GCA_017654935.2 Phymorhynchus buccinoides
TAGTTTGTTTAGACATATTTAAACATTTCGCTCACTATTTTGTCTGGTCCATAACTTTTACCACTTTTTAAATGAGTAATACTCTTCATCACTTCATCTTTTGTGATATTATCATTGAACAATGGCTCTTCTGTCTCTTGTCCGCCATCCTCGGTATCTATTCCACCATCAGTTTCATTTTCATGCTGGGTATTTTCAGACATTGGGTTAAAAACATTAAAGAAGTGTTCATGCCATTGTGTTGGGGAGTAATGTCACTATAGATTGTTGCCTTTCTGTTAATACCCCTGATTGTTGACCAAAAGGACTTTGGGTCATTGGCAGATGCCTTCAACTTGTCTAATCTGTTCTTATCATACTCTTCTTTTTTAGTTTGTTTCAACAGATTATATTCTTTTCTCTCTTTGACATACGTGGCTCTATATTGTTTTTTTAATTCCTCTGTTTTTACACGCTGTGTTTGTTTTAAGCTTCTTTTAACTAGTTTATTTTTTGCATTACACTCTTGATCAAACCAATCATCTACTTCTTTCTTTTTTTTTCTTTCCCACCTTTCTCACCATGAATGCAGCGGCACTATACAGACTATTTGTAAAACATATTAACACACGTATGAACATCAACATTTACAGATTCCATTGCTTTCTCCATACTTTCTTTAAATTCTTCAGAATTCAGTTCATCTTTATACAGCTGTGCATTTTCCTCAGACCAAATAATCCGTTCTTCTTCTTTGTCAGGTAAAGGTTCAGTTTCTTCATTATTAGTATTATCATTACTTATCCATGTCATTTCCACTGGGAGGTGCCAAGAATAAAGTTCATGACCTGTTTTTACTTTACACTGTTCCAATAATTTGTTTGTCGTGATAACAAAATAGTCCACTACACTGCTGCCATTTGGCGACACAAAGGTGAAGTTCCCATTACTCTCATCCACACTTGTTCCATTCAAAATTATCAAATCAAAAAGAAAACACAAATCCAATAATGACTTACCAAAATTACTAACAAAACAATCATTTGAATGGCGAACAAAATCACCCCTATTTCCCCTTCCATCAACATTAGCATGTTCATGGCCTCTCATATTTCCATTAGTGTCATAATCATGATCTGAATCATCCATATCATAATCAAAAACCCCATCATTATCATCATCACTGTAGCTATAACCATCATCATCATCATCATCATCATCACTACCATCTTCATTAACAGTGAATGGAATCATTGTTTCATACTTAGGTTGTTGGCTCCCTGTTCGCGCATTTAGGTCACCACATAATAGAATATGTACATCATGACTCTCTATGACTTCTAATAGACTGTCTTCTAGCATAATAATACCATCCTTGGATGGTAAGTCTCTATAAGCAGGCCCTCCTTTGGGCACAACATAACACCCCACAAGCAGAATGTCCTTATTTGTATTGAACAGTGTTTTGTTAATCTTTAGGAGAACCAAATTATCAATACTAGTTCTGATTTGTGTGACAAACCGTTTGAATTTATTCTTTACCATAACCAAGACCCCACCTGAATGTCTGCCTCTGTGCGAAAGCTTCTTTGCTGCAGCAAAATATTTGTCAAAGTCAGGAAAAATACTATCGAAATCAAAATTACTGCCAACAAATGTTTCTGTCAGACAGACAAAGTCGAAGTCATTCACATATTTTACAAATGAAACATCACTAAGTTTATTCCATAAATTCTCAATATTATAATTCAAAAATTTAATTTCACCTGCCGGATGATTTTTCTCCTGTCATTTTGTGTTGTTTTTTGATGGTTTTGCAGCCTTTTCATTTTCTTTCCTCTCAAGGAAGGCTCTCATTCCTGCTTGCCGAGGCTTATTTTGCCTAGTCACACGTGAAGTACTTTCCTTTTTACTACTACCACAGCTACGCGACCTTGACTTTGTTTGATCACTACTGTCATCGTTCTTAGTTTGTTTCTCACTCTCTGAAAACTGTCTGCTAGCAGAAGCCCGTTTATTGCTTGGTGTTTTTACATGACCACTTTCGTTCTCCTTTTCCTCCCCCTCTCCCTTCCCGTTACGATCATCCACACTCCCCTTTGAAGCCAGAGCATTTGTAAGAGAAACATCGCTACTGCTATCATCATTCCTATTTACTTCATTCTCACTTTCCTCGTCACAACTAGCGTCATGTACAATATCAATCGTTGCACACCCCATTTCATTTGGAATCGAAACATTTTCATCAACAGAACATTCATTACTCTCCCCCCTATCCCGTAAGTTTGTTGCAGACACATTGTGACTGTTTTTGAGGGGGGTGTAAGCGTTGTTATCAACACACTTTTCACGCTCATTGCCTTCACTGTCATTGTTCTGCGACTTCATTGTTGGTGTCTTGTTGGGATAAACAACATCATTTATTTCACTCACCTTGTCATAGTTGTCCCCAGCCCCATCTTTAATATTACCATCACTGCGTTGTAGTACCTTCGTCCCCCTCTCACAGAATGAGTCGGTCCTGTCCTTTTGAACTGTGACGTCGCCCAGGGTCTGATGAAGGTCGTATTGGCGTGACCCGTTTTCTGATTGGTTGAAGGTTGACCTTTCGTTTTGATGTGGGGATTCCCTCGTCTGTGACCTCACACCGGTTTGAAATGCATCGTCTGCTCTTTTGTGTGTGTCAGCTTCGGTGTCAACACAGTCTTTTTCACAACTGTCAGCACGTTGTGCTGCACTGATGTGTTGTCCTGGGTTCTTTCCTTGTTCATTTAAAACTTCATTGGTGCGAAGTAGGCATGAGCCCACCTGTGGTCTGTCACAGGCACGTTGTCCGTCTCCCCCCGATGGTTGACCCGAAGTGTCGTTGGTGTGAAGTAGGCATGAGCCCACCTGTGATCTGTCACAGGCACGTTGTCTGTCTCCCCCCGATGGTTGACCCGAAGTGTCGTTGGTGTCGTTGGTGCGAAGTAGGCATGAGCCCACCTGTGATCTGTCACAGGCACGTTGTCCGTCTCCCCCCGATGGTTGACCCGAAGTGTCGTTGGTGCGAAGTAGGCATGAGCCCACCTGTGATCTGTCACAGGCACGTTGTCCGTCTCCCCCCGATGGTTGACCCGAAGTGTCGTTGGTGCGAAGTAGGCATGAGCCCACCTGTGATCTGTCACAGGCACGTCCGTCTCCTGCTCGGTGTGTGTCGGAAAATGTTGGCGAATTATTGTGCTTTCCGGTGTTGCTCCCTTGTCGTTTGTCGATTGCTTCCTTACTGTGATGTAGGCTTGAGCCCGCCTTCGAGTTGACCCATGCTTGTTGATTTCTTCCTCGTGCATCAGCACACTGCGTCATACTGGTGTGTTGCCCCATGCTGATTTGGTTTGGTTGCCCCCTACTTGATGTCCTGACGACTTCAGCGTATGTTCTTGGGTCTGGTCGGTGAGGACCTATCATGAAGCGACCTTTAACAAAGTATGCTGCCTTGCCTTGCTCTCTCGCTCTCACGACTGTCTCTGTCTGTCTCTTCGTTAAATCGTTCACCACACGAATGCCCCGTGATTGTAAACTGTTCTTCAAGTCTTTGTCACGAATCACTGCCATCTTGTCTTGCCAGTTACTAAATTTAACCATCATTGTTCTTGGTTGGCCTTCTCTTGCTGTGCCTACTCTATGTGCACGCTCAACCTGCTTTTCTGTCCATTTTTTCTGACTGTCCACGCTGTTTAGCACATCAACTACACTTCTAGCACACGAGTCAAAATCTTCTCTTTCTGATCTATGGGGAATACCAAAGAATCGAAGATTTGAACGCCTAGAAAAGCCTTCAAGCCTATCCAGTTCTTCAGTCATCTTTTCTACTTGGTCTTCCAGTCTGTTAATGGTGGTTTTCAGTTTCATCGTTTCCTCCTTTCCCTCTTTTGATCTGACAAATAACTGTCCTATGTCATCTGCCATACCTCCCATACTTGCTGTCATATTTGACTGCTCCGCCTCAAGGTTGGCGCAGCGCTGATTTATTTTTTCACATTTTTCAGATACATTTTGGATCTCCGTTTTGATGTCAGTCAGTTGATTACATATCTTCTTGTTCTGTTGCTCCTGTTGTTCTCTGCTTTTTTCCACTTCTTCTCTACTCTTTTTCACTTCTTCTCCTTGCATGTTGATTGCTGCCAAAATCTTAGCTACAGAGTCAGGGCCCAGAGCATCCATTACATTCACTTCTCTTTCACACTGGTTTCTTACCTCTTTCTCACCTGCATTGTCTGTTTTGTTTGTTTCTATGCTAGGGCCAGGGTCCTCTTCAATATCTCCGCCAAGGAGTAACAATTTGCGTAGAAAAACTGCTGCATTGATAACACAGGATATCACAAGCAGATTTGGCGCATGCAGATCTAGATCACTTTGACCCAGATTGGAAAGCTGAAGGACTGTGGCAAAGACGCACAAACACGGGATAGAATGTTCTAACCAATGTAACACGGTCACTGTAGTGCTAATCAAAAAACTACAGCACCGCAGCAACCATGTATAAACACTGCAGAAAGTTATCCAGCCGGTGTGTTTTTGGTCGTCACTCACTCCCTCTGAACACGCGAAATGTTGACCTAGTTTTGACAGTCTTGGTAGCTTGCCGATAAAAGTGCCTATTCTGGCTCTCCAACTCACAATGTCAATCATTTTTTTTGCACAATAATTGTCACTGGGTCTTTATAAATCCGATAAGTACAAAATTACTACGAAAGTTGTCGTGGAAACTGCTGAAGTTTGATTTTTTTTAGGCACAGCTATTCAGTGGAGATCCTACCTTGCCGCCATACGTCACGTGACCCCGAGTTAGAGAGAGAGAGAGAGAGAGAGAGAGAAGAGAGAGAGAGAGAGAGAGAGAGAGAGATGGAGAGAGAGGTAGAGAGAGAGAGAGAGGGAGGGAGGGAGGAGGAGAGAGAGAGAGAGAGAGGAGAGAGAGAGAGAGAGAGGGAGAGAAGGAGAGAGAGAGAGAGGGAGGGAGGGAGGGAGGGAGAGAGAGAGAGAGAGAGAGAGAGAGAGAGAGGGAGAGAGAGAGAGAGAGAGAGAGAGAGAGAGAGAGAGAGAGAGAGAGAGAGAGGAGAGAAGCAGATAGAGATATAAACAGACACGAGAAGACAGAAATTCAGAAACCGACTCGTACACTGACAAAGACAATACGAATACGAATACGAATATATATCTCTCTCTAAGTGTTTTGTCACTACAACCCGTCCCTTATATTAGGGGAAGGGCATGATAGAAAGCATCATAATGTTGTCACACTTCTTCTCCTCCTTCGATCGCTCAGACAGTTTCCTGTCAATTGTGAGAGCAGATGCGTCGTGCTGCCGTTATGCGCCTAAGAAATAGTTAGGCCCAGCAAGTCCGACTTCGGCTAGGGGAAATCTTTTTGATAGTGTTTCGTGGTAAAAAGGCAGGAGAATGGACCCGAGTAAAGCAGAAAGATAGATGACAGCAAAGAAAGGGAAAAGGCAGAGTCAAAGAGAGTGACAGATGAGAGGAAGTTACAAGCACAGAACTTCCAGAAGGTGGGGGGAACTATTTATGCAAAGGACCCCCTCGGTATCCCCACGGGGGGGGGGGGGGAGACAACAGACAAGAAAGTAGGTATTAGGTACTTTATAGTCAAAGAGGCGTCTCTGTGAAATTCGGGCTGCTCCCACCTGGAGAGCGCGTCGCAGCCAGAGGCGCGTCACCCCGTTTTGTTTGCATGTGATTTTTGTGTGACTGATGAAGGGAGGGGGGGGGGGGTGGGGAGGGGGGGGGGGGGGGGGGGGGAGGGGGGGGGGTGGGCTAAATTTTGACTTTTTCGTTGCCACTGGGATTAACGTGTGCTAAGTGCATGGGCACACGGGACCTCGGTTTATCGTCTCATCCGAAAGACTCCACGTTCAGACCGTAAGGCCTAGTGCAAAGTGAGAGGGAAAATCCCCCTGTATCCAGGTTCGAACTCGGGGGGTTTACTTGACACGAGGCGGACGCGTTATATCTGTGCCACTCTGCACCTAAGAGAGAGAGAGATGTAGAAATAGATCACACACAACTCATTTTACTTATATAGGATAATTTTTAAAGTTATTAAACCCAATAAACAACAGGACGGAGCTCACAGCAATCCAAGTCCAGTTGCTTTTAGTTCATGCCAAGGCAAGAAGGCAAGGCAAGAAATTTATTTCATACCCCATTTGGGCACAGAAATATAAAAAACATACACACACATAAATATATTTCCAAGAATCAACCCAAGAGTGATGTCCAAAATCATTTCAAAGATAACCCATACCATAATATTACAAATAATGTAATGTATTACTAAATTAAAAACAAAATGGGAAAAAGACATGATTGATAGCATTTATCTGAAAGAACCGTTAACAACTGTAATGAAGTGCTTTAGTTTGAGTAATATTTTCTTATTTTTTTGCCCATATTTTAGAACTCATCACCAGTATAATACATCAATCCGAAGGTTGTATCCTTTCTTTTGTTTGCTGTTGCCACTTGTATTAGGCATTATTAGGTATTAGGTACTTTATATTCACAGAGGCGTGTCTGTGAAATTCGGGCTGCTCCCACCTGGAGAGAGCGTCGCAGCCAGAGGCGCGCCCACCCAATGTTGTTTTTTTTGCATGCGAGTTTTGTGTGACTGATGAGGAAGGAAGGAAAGGAAGGGGGTAAATTTTGACCAAATGACAACTTTTGTTGTTGCCACTGGCTTTAACGTGTGCTAAGTGCATGGGCACACGGGACCTCGGTTTATCCTCTCATCCGAAAGACTCCACGTTCAGACCGTAAGGCCTAGTGCACAGTGAGAGAAAAAAATCCCCCTGTACCCATAGCAACAATCGTTGGAAAGAAACACTGCCTGTGTGAAAGGCAATAACTTAAAACACAACCATAGCTGTCTCAATCAATCAATCAATCAATCAATCAATCAATCAATCAATCGATCAATCAATCAATCATTTATTGTCCCAATCTCATTCAAACAAGGACATTTGTCTTGCAATCGATCAATACAAAAAAGCAAAAACACAATTAAAAGCAATATAAAAGCAACAATAAATGCGAACACCCTAATATGGGTGTCTGTACACATGAGCACCCCCACCCCCCACCACGGCAATCTGGGTAACACTAAAAGCGGTCAGAATGTGGGGAGGTTGTGTGCTGTGCGAGAGGCTTCTGCGCTGGCTAGCAAAATTATTTGAGAGGTATTTGGGACATTATCTGGAATAACCTGTGAATGGGAAAGGGGGTAATGGAAGGATTAACGGAGGGGACGGAGGGATCAAATCAGTTTTAGATGTTAGAAAGAAAAATAAAATAATACCAATAATATCGACTGTATTGCTTCGTGCAAATCGACTAAGCTGCGCTGAGCTGAGCTGGCGTGTGGTGGATATTGCTAACCCTTTTGCCGCCAGCCATTTTTCAGCCAAAAACACTTGTCTGGGTTGAGACAAACAATTATCTGCAATATTGTGAACTCCTCTGTGACATGTATAACATTAGGCCCTATCCTTGCCTCCCAAAATTAAGAAAATGTGGTCTTCGGATAATAGGCCCTGAGTTGATGCCTTTTAGAGTGACGTGGGAGCTAAACCATTGTGGTGCATAGATTGGCGGTGAAAGGGTTAATATTGTTATCAAATTGCGCAGTTATTACCCTTATAAGACCTTCAAAAATCTTTAAAAGGGGTCTTATAAGGGAGGGGTCTTATAAGGGAGGTAATTTTAATACATACAATCAAAAGGGGTCTTTTAAGGGAGGGGTCTTATAAGGGAGGTAATTTTAATACTTACAAAGAAGGACAATGTCTCAGAGAAGTAGGTGTTATATGGGAGGGAGTCTTATAATGGGAGGTCTTATGAGGGAGGTGCCACTGTATTGGTTGCTCTGATGCTGTTTGTGAGAGATTGTATTTGTGTTGTTGTTGTTGTTGTTGAAATGATGTTGGATGTTTTCGTACACACACCACGAGCAGACACACCTACCCAGCAAGTACACGCGCACTTACATAAATACACATAATAATATAATAATATTATAATATGTACGAATGCATAATTATGGACGCACGCACGCGTGCACAGACTCTACACGCACAAGCAAACAGACACACTCGTCAATACACGCAAGCAAAATAGTACACACACGCACGCACGCACGCATGTACGCACCCATAACCACACGCACACATGAACATACACACATAAACACACGCACGCAGATATTTCGTGTGTGAAAAAGTGTATATAAAAAAACCTGACACGGTGATGTAATAAGAAAGGAATTAGCTCGTATTTTTCTTCAGGAATTTGTTGATTTTTAAAAACAAAACAATGTCGTGATCTGTGATTAATTTTCTAAAAGCGAAAGAAAAACAAACAAAGGAGAGTTTCCTGCTCCGGGACAAAGAAATAAAATTTAGCCCAAAGAATATATTAATAAAACAATTGTTCCGGTCTCTTTCACGGAAACGTAATTAGTATATATATTTTGCCTCTCATTTTTAGTTAGCTTAGAATGAAACAAAAAAGGGACAAAGGCACTTGCAACACGAAGTTATTATTGCTTTGTCAAAACATAATTGAAACATGTGTGGGTTCCACTCATTTTAAGAGAAATGTGTAGATAAGATGACAGAGAGAGAGAGAGAGAGAGAGAGAGAGAGAGAGAGAGAGAGAGAGAGAGAGAGAGAGAGAGAGAGAGAGAGAGAGAGAGAGGAGAGAGAGAGAGAGAGAGAGAGACTGAGAGAGAGAGAGAGAGAGAGAGAGAGGAGAGAGAGAGAGAGAGAGAGAGAGAGGGAGAGAGAGAGAGGAGAGAGAGATGTGAGAGAGAGAGAGGAGAGAGAGGGAGAGAGAGAGAGAGAGGGAGAGAGAGAGAGAGAGAGAGAGAGAAGAGAGAGAGAGAGGGAGAGAGATGGAGAGAGAGAGAGAGAGAGAGAGAGAGAGAGACGAGAGAGGAGAGAGACGAGCGACAGAGAGAGAGAGAGAGAGAGATTGCGTATGCGAATGGTTTATTCAAAAGGCCTTGGCCACATTTGAAAGGGGAAACCATGAACATTCAAACAATACATTGAAACCAATCAGACAACAGCTTGTAATATTCTCCCGCAAACGTTTGCTAACGGGGTTTTTTCTTCTAAAGTGTTTGGTGTAACAGTTATGCGCGCGGCGACCGTCGTCTAGAGAAACTCACCCCAAGAGAAAGGGTGGTGTGGTGGAAGTGGGGAGTGGAGGAGGAGGATTAGCCTGAAGTTGTGTAGTATGGCCTCCCATTAGGAATAAAAGTTAGTCATTGGACAGAAAAGAGCAAATGCATTATGACAGTGCCTCTTAGCTTATTGCACGTTGCAGCTTATCAACATCAAACAGTAGGTCTGCGACGGTATTCATGTCGAGATAGCATGAGACTTAGCATGATGCTAACTTAGAAGCTCTTCCAAAAGTCCTATTAAATCCTATAGGACATTGGAAGAGCTTCTAAGTTAGCATCATGCTAAGTCTCATGCTATCTCAACGTGAATACCGTCCCTGGTCGGGTATCCAGCGTCACAGAACATTTATAGTTGTCATTATGTGACTCGTCAAATTAACGATAATAAGACAGGGCAACAAGGATATTGATATCAAGCCCTAATAGATGCTCACCCGTTTATTTGCTTAGCTCGTGCGTCTTATTCTTTTCTTGCCCCTGTGGGCCAGCCTTCACGTGGCGGGGGGTGTTCTCGACCAAGCTGTGCCCACCCCTTTTTCTTACCTTTCCTATTTTTCTGCCTACCATGTCTTTTACTATCTATTTTCCCCCCATAAAGTCTCCCGACAAGATTCTGCAGTTTTGCATTTCGTTTGATTTCTGTCTCCCCGGATCTTCAAGATGTTCTTTCATCTTTCCTTACAAATCTATCTTTTGAATTGTCCTTTTTTTCTCTGATCTATCGGACAATTTATGACATGCCAGTTTTGTTTTTATTGTTCACTGGCGTCCACGTGTGAGACCTTGCGCACTTGAGTGGGCACCTGTTGTCTGTTCTGCAGGGCATAGTTGCCTATATGGCAATGTTTATAAAAAACAAGTTTTACTAGTATGTGTTTGTTATCCTTTTTTACTGTTTTTTCTTTTTTACCTGGATGCGATAAATAGAGTAGAGTGGCTCAACTGTGTGGACTTTTGTGCCATAGGGTGCAATGATGGAGGTGTCATGTTATGAACTGTACTGTATGTTTTGTTGTGTTCAGGTTATTGAGCGTTGGTAAGATACATTGAGTGTTTTGTAATAAGTGGTCGAACATAACTCTTTCACTGCCAATGTCGCATTTATGCACCACAATGATTTAACACAATCTCACTAAAAGGCATCAAATCAGGGTCTGTTATCCAAATACCTTTTTTTCTTATCTTTGGGAGGTAAGTATCGGCCTAGCTTTATAAAAGTCACAGAGGAATCCCCAATATTGCAGACCATTTTTTTTTCTCTACCCAGGTAAGTTTAACAGACCTTTTTGGTTGAAAAATGGTTGGCGGCGAATGGGTTAACGCGGTGACAGTCCTGAGATGACCATAGCTGTTGACGGGACTATAATAAGGGGGGGGGGGGGGGGGGGGGGCGGGGGTGGGGGGGGGGGGGGGAATTGGGGGGGGGGTGGGGGGGGGGGGGGGGGGGGGGGGGGGGGGGGGTGTGGGGGGGGGTGGGTGGGGGGGGGGGGGGGAAAGGGGGGGGTGGTGGGGGGGGGGGGGATGCGAGGCTTGTTGGAGGGGGGAGTTGGGGGGGGGGGGGTGGGGGGGGGGGGGTGGGGGGGGGGGGGGGGGGGGGGGGGGGGGGGGGGGGGGGGGGGGGGGGGGGGGACGGGGGGGGGGGGGGGGGGGGGGGGGGGGGGGTGGGGGGGGGGAAATTGTTCTGTCTGAAATGAAAGCTTCTGTGTGCGTCGTTTTAAAAATAATATTGGGGATTGAAAAACGAATACAAAGACGACGAAAGAAAGAACACAAATGAGGCTGAAAGGTAGAGGAGGTGGGGAGGGGGGAGGTGAAAAAGAAGGGGAGAGGAGGGTAACTTGACCACTTTGTTTTCTCTTGTCATATTCAACTCGCTCCAGTAATTCGTCTATTACATTTTCACTCTCAAAAATGTTATAGGCGCACCAACAACAATCAATCAATCACTGTATTGTCTTCGAAATTCGCTGCCAGGCCTGGCATGCACATTTTATAAATAATCATGATACGACACAAGTAACAACAAATTTTTAAAAAACCAAGAGGCAAAGCCTTCAAGGCTCACGTCTGATTTTTATTACTATAGCAGGCATGGGAATGCCCATGCCTGTATAGAGAGAATACTGTTATGTAGACACTTGTGCATCTGAAAACTGAATTAATTTTTATTTTACTGTGTAAATTAAATTATTTCTATGCATTAAATTACCCCTACCCCTTTCTTTAAAATGTAATTATATGTATGTTTATATATGCGCATGTAACATAGTGGAGCCCTATTTTTATTATTTGGCAAACAAGTAAAATTGAAAAGCATATTGATCAAGCTTTCAGAAAAAACATAGTGACCAATCCCCCCCCCCCCCCCCCTCCCCCCCCCCCCCCCCCCCACCCCCCCCCCGCCCCCCCCCCGCCGGGGGGTAAGGGGGGTCTACGGACACCTGTAGTAGGCCTACAGTCTTTGCCTGTAGGTCTAAGCCTCTTACTCTTAGAAAATTAATAATTGAAGTTGCGTAATTCGTAAGGCCATACTCCTGATCTGTTACTGTTTTAATTAAACTGATTGTTCATGCGATGAAAACTTGTTCCACATCATCTACATTTCTGTAAGATATTTTATATTAGTCCTAATATTTTATTTTCGTTTCGTTAATTCCCCCCCCCCCCCCCCCTCTGCCACAAAGCAAAGGTCAAGGTCACAGCCAGCAAGCTCATCCATGTTTATCTTCCCCTGTACAGTCTTTGCACATGGTGATCAATCGTCTAGGCCTAACAAAGGATTCGTACGTCGAAGGCAGTGAAAACGACGAACCCTGGATTTTCCGTATATATTTTTTCAAGACTGAAATGAATGTGGGCTAAATGTTAAGTACGTCGTCTTGATTATGAGGTAAGGCGTGATATCTTATTCTCTAGGCCTAGGCCTTGTTGCCGGAAGTGCGGTAGGCTAAGTATTGCATGCGCAGAGATGATGTGCGAATGAACACGAACAACCGTTGTCAAACTCAAATAAAACGAAACAACCGGGCCGTCAACGCACACACTCGGTACAGAAAAAAATGTGTTACAGAAAATATAAGTTAACGACGTTAAAATGTACCTATTTGTACACACCTGAAGTCTTGTGTTTCTTTTTAAAGAGCGTTTTTGTATATCTAATGGAGAGTCTTCTTTCCAGTATCTCCTACTCGGTACAACACAACAGTAATCTCTGCAACAAATGATTTTCTTTCTTTTGTTCCTTACCGATGTATCTGACTGCTTTGATCGTCATGACTTG
>CM065704.1:24510297-24512797 GCA_017654935.2 Phymorhynchus buccinoides
TGACACCACCCCCCTCTTATGCTAACGGACACTCAATCTCAAAGTCAGGTTCCATCAGTTTCATGACAATAACCCTAGGCTTATCCTAACCCTATCCCTTTCCCTTTCCAGAAAACGGTAGAATGTTGCTTCTCAGTGGAAACTTTCAATGCGAAAAACTTCTAAATTCGGGTGTCTAAACTACATGCGACGTTCTGGAGCTTTCTTCTGGCGAGGTCTGCACCCTCAACGGACGTGCTTTTAAAGACCCACCAGATCACGTGTCAAAATCACGGGTTTCACGTGTTTTCTCCCTCTTATAGCTGGTAAGAAATCTTGTTTTGACCAGGTCTCACTCCCGTACAAATGCCCCCAAATTCAAACCGAAACATCGTTTTAAAGAGCAGCCTCAATTTGAAGTTGGGGACGTGTGTATGTGGGTCACAGCTACCCAGAAAACCCCCCCCAAGTGACTTAGTCGTGGTGCGTCAGTGTATCGTTGAGCATTAGGTTTACCGCTCTCTCCATCGGAGACCCAGCACCACGAAAGGACATTAAGTGTCAAAATGACCACTCCGAGGGACCATCATCAGTCCAGTTTAAAAACTTCAGACAATTCTCTGTTTCAACTGATAGTATAAGAGCCCTCCTTGTAACATTTGTTTTTGGTTTTTGAGTTATGAGCATTCACAGTTGGATAGGGTGATTGACGGCCATTTTGAGAAATCACAGACTAAAGTTGAGCCTAGCTGAAACAAAATGCATCACCCTCTTCATTTCAAAGCATGTTCTGGAGTATTTAAAGACCGTAATAACAGTAATCATTTATAAATATGAAAGATGACAATGTTAGAGAGCACGAAGATACACTAAACTCAAAACTGAGAAGAAGAAAAATGAGAGATTTTTGATTTTGCATGCCTGTTGTGAGAAACCAGCCCAGCGACTTAGTGTCCCTTTCGTGGTGCTGGGTCACTGGTGATATGTTCTTCCAGAGAAGTTGTACGGGTCATAAGACAGGTGCTTAGACTGACAGCTGTCTGACAGAAAACAACGATCACGTTTTAAGCATATTGGAGGAAAGTGGTAAGTACGGTTTCACTGTAATCACTGTGATTACTGTTACACTTTTGTTTTTCTTTTTGCTTGTGGCTCAAGCCACAAACCTATATAACTCACTTTGTCGGTCGGTCGGTCTGTCGGTCTGTCTGTCTTTCCAAAATTGTCGCACATTTTGACAAAATGTCGCACTTCAAATCGAGGCTACACTTCAAATTGAGGCCGCTCTTTAAAATGATGTATTTTAAAAGCGTACAAAATAATAAACATACGTAATACAGACACTACAACAGACACGACGAGTATGCGGTGCTTCTTTTGATGAGCATAAGTAGGATACATAGTTTTAAATGTTTTCCAAAAGATATTCAAAAGTTACGAAATGGTGCAGAGATAAACATTCTGGTTTACAGATTAAAAATTTATTGAAAAGCCAGGGGAGGTGACTCATGGTTGGAGTGGTAAAAATAGACCGCGTGCCACAAACTATTGCGATTTCGCGCTTGTTTAATAAAAAATAAATAAATAAATAAATAAATAAAAACATAATTTTCAGTAAAGATGATCGGCCGGGATACCCTTCTCTATCTCTTCTCTAGTTCTATATTATGCTAATCTTTAATTGCAAATAAGATTGAATAAGCATATACTGGTTGGGTAGAACAATTATTCATATATTGTGCGTGCGCGCACGCGTACGCGCGTGTGTATGTGTGTGTGTGTGTGTGTGTGTGTGTGTGTGTGTGTGTGTGTGTCGCTGTCTGCTGTGTGTGGTGTGTGTGTGTGTGTGTGCGTGTGAACCCGTTTGTGTGCTATGCGAAGATGCATGTTTTTTATGTCTATGAATATGTCACAGCGTGAACAGGTGAGGGTGAGGGTGGGTATGCGAGCGCGTTTGAGTATGTTTGATATGTCTGTAATTTTGTATGTGGGGCGATTCTTAGTTTTTGTAAAGTGCCATGAGTAGTACACCTAGAATGCGCGCTATATAAATATTCTTTATTATTATTATTATTATTATTATTATTATTATTATTATTATTATTATTATTATTATTATTTATTATTACTGACTAATATCATCAAGCTTACTTTGAGTGCTGGAAGAATGGATTTGTTTCACCTGCCGTTAAATATGAAACATTTTGAGGCGAATACGTTTTATTAATAGCATGTGACTGCATCTAATTGCTGACAAGAAAATGCTTCTTTGATTAACATTAACGTGATATTGTATATAACCAATCTGATAAGTACACAAAACCAGTTTTCCTCTAACTGAATACGAGCGCTCTGCTCTGGGAGACGTTATTCCATGCAATAGCATGGACTTAGCATGATGCTAACTTAGAAGTTCTTCTAATGTCCTAATATAGGATTTAATAAGACTTTTGGAAGAGCTTCTAAGTTAGCCGCATTCTAAGCTCATGCTATCTCGACATCACCGTCCCCCCAGGCCCCC
>CM065704.1:24525297-24527797 GCA_017654935.2 Phymorhynchus buccinoides
ATCGAATATTAATGATAACCTGGAGACACTTTGAAGAAGAAATAAAAAGGAGGAAGAAGAGGAGAATAGGGGAAGACGGGGTGAAAAGCCCATGGGCGGGTAAGAAGCCCATGCCAGTTATCTCATGAAATGATGCAAATTTCAGTCAAATTTTGCCCATGAGACGAGCGTTAATGTTTAGCGTTCGTCTCATGGGCAAAATGTGACTGAAATGTTCTTCATTTCATGAGATAATTGGCATGGGGTTCTTACCCGCCCATGGGCTTCTTACCCCGTCTTCACCTAAGAATGAAGAGGAGGAGGGAGAAAAGGATTAGGAATGGGAGGATCGGGGGGGGGGGGGGGGGGGTGGGGGGGGGTGTCAAGGGCAAAACCATTTGGATAGGACAGAAGATGAGATGGGTGATACGGGTTTGCCATTGCTGTGTGCGTTCCGCGCGTTGCCTATGAAGGCTCATTATCAGCCAACGTCACGCCATTGTGTGATAACTTGTGTGCTAACGTGACTGAAAACTAGGGCAAGAAAGGAGGTTTCTTTATAAAGAGAACATAAATAAAAGTAAGCTATTGTGTTACTCTCTACTTCTTGTGTGTGTGTGTGTGTGTGTGTGTGTGTGTGTGTGTGTGTGTGTGTGTGTGTGTGTGTGTGTGTTGTGTGCGTTTCTCTCTCTCTCTCTCTCTCTCTCTCTCTCTCTCTCTCTCTCTCTCTCTCTCTCTCTCTCTCTCTCTCTCACTCTCTGTTTGTGTGCGTGTGTGTGTTGTGTGCGTGTGTGTGTTGTGTGTCTATGTGTGTGTTTGTTTGTGTGTGTGCGCGCGCGTGTGTCTTTCAAGTCCTCGCTAATATTAACTAATGGTCGAAACACCTCAATCAGAAAAAAACACAAAACAAATCAGCATCTCTGAAGACGTTTAAAACCGTGGAACCAAGTCCCTTCGTTTGATTTCTTTTCCTAACAACGCAATTTGGTACAACACTCGATCAGACTGATAGAGTTGCTGTTGCAACAATTGTAAGAAAATGACACAATAAACCGATGGCTATCCGATAATTATTATTAGTGGAAGACATAATTGCAGAATTGTGCATTTTCAAGCAACAAGCATGGAATTTGGCATGATGGTACCTTACGGTGGGTTTATCAATTCCTGACGTAGGGACATTTGCAATTCAGCCTTTAACCCTTTCAGTGCCTTTTTTGATGTCCCTACGTCAGGAAATGTTAAATAAGCTCTCCTGAGTCTGTTCATACTAAGTTTGAACTTGTTGCATGAGTTTGAACAATTCAGCTGTTTCCATGCTTCCGTCTTCCACTATTATGTCTATTGTTCAAAGATCAGTTAACTAAGAAGGAAGACCAACTTTTATTCAGGATCAAAATTAACGATAACCTATTGCTAAAGAATTGTTCCGAAATTATTTCTGAACATTTAAGCTCATGATTTCCCTTACTTTTATTCAGAATTTAAAAAATAATGATAATCTGTAGGTAAATAATTGTTCTGATATTATGTCTGGAGAGTTAAGCTCTCGGTTACCCTTTTCATGTAAACAAATAACCTCCAAATACTTTAATTTAGAAACATTATTCCGTCTCTCTCTCTCTCTCTCTCTCTCTCTCTCTCTCTCTCTCTCTCTCTCTCTCTCTCTCTCTCTCTCTCTCTCTCTCTCTCTCTCTCTCTCTCTCTCTCTCTCTTGTTTTTTTTCTCCGTATTGTGCAGGTTTTGTTTGGCTTTGTTTTTCTTTTAATTCACGTTGATGAGTTATCCCCCCGCCCACCCACCACTCCAAATTTGATCGATGCTGGAAGGTTACTAGATCACACGGACAGCTCCTTTGTTGTTTAAGGGTGTTGGTTTTTATTTTTACGTTGATGACGCCAGCACACAATCAACTTACTGACCGATCGCTTTGCTGGCCTTTCAGGGCAATTTGTAAGAAAATTTAAACAAATCATGAATGAATTGCCCATATCCGCAAATCGATGAATTCTGTTTGATTATTACTGTTGCTGTTGTTAGTCCCCGAGCCGAAGGTTCGGGGAACTATTGTATTTGGTCTGGTCCGTCCGTCCGTCCGTCCGGTGTCCGTCCGGTGTCCGTCCGTCCGTCCGGCTATGTGTCCGTTTTTCTCAAACACTATTCAGTCTATCATCATCAAATTTGGTATACTAGTTTGCCAAGATACAAGCTATCCACTGATGTATTTAGTTTTACATTAAGGTCAAGGTCGCGCCAGTTACGGGGTTCGAACCCCGAAACACATAATCGCTAATGTCTCGCGCAATTTTGCATGTATTTTAATGCAGGTTTTTTCCACAACATTTCTTGATTAATGGTCTATAACACAGTTGTCATGAATTTTTCTGTGCGCGCGTGTGCGCATGATCGCGCGCGTTCAAATCACGGGTCCGAACCCCAAGGCTATATATAAAGAAATATTCAGTTACGTGCTGTTTTGATGCGTTTTTATGTAATTACGTGCTGTTTTTATGCGTTTTTA
>CM065704.1:24545297-24547797 GCA_017654935.2 Phymorhynchus buccinoides
TAGTGGTTGTGTGTGTGTCGCTGTGTGTGTGAATCTGGACACACATACTGTTGAGAAAATAAAACCAAAAACGAGATAGAGAGTGAGAGAGCGAGAGAGACGTTTTGTGCTATTTGGTTCATTAATTAATCAGAAGGTCTTCGATGTCGTGACTTTTACTGTCTTCTTGACAAAACTACAAATGTCCAGTCAATACAGAGCGAGACAGAGACAGAGAGAGAGAGAGAGAGCGAGAGAGAAGAGAGAGAGAGAGAAGAAAGAGAGAGAGGACGATCCAGAGAGACGAGAGAGAGAGAGAGAGAGAGAGCTGGTGAGCGAGAGAGAGAGAGACAGAGACAGAGAGACAGACAGGAGAGAGAGAGGGAGAGAGAGAGCGTACGCAGAGAGAAGCAGAGAGAGAGAGAGAGACGAGAGAGAGATGAGAGAGAGAGAGAGAGAGAGAGAGACGAAGAGAGAGAGAATGAGAAAGAGAGAGAGAGAGGAAGAGTGAACGTTGAAAGCCTGAAATGGTGTAATGAGTATGCCATTGGCCCATGTCATTTTGATTGGTTACAAAAGTATAACAAAGTAGTAGTATTAACAACATGTTATCCTAAACGCACATAACAAACCTTTTTCTTAAAAACACACCCACCAGTGTATACAATATAGCAAGGCACATATAATTTATCAGATGTCCCTTATGAAACATCATTAATCACAATAATAGTCATGAGGAGAGAGAGACGAGAGAGGAAGGGATTGGAGAAGATAGACGAGAGAGAGAGAGAGAGAGAGAGAGAAGAGAGAGAAAGAGAGACCGAGAGAGAGAGAGAGAGTGGTGTGTGTGTGTGTGTGTGGGGTCGGGTATTTACACTATCCAGTCAATGTTTGTTATGTTACTGTTACACGAACGAAACTATGGGTAAAATATCTCTCTCTTTCTCTCTTACTCTCTCTCTCTCTCTCCTCTCTCTCTATCTCTCTCTCTTTCTCTCTCTCTCTCGACCTCTCTCTCTCTCTCTTCTCTCTCTCTTTCTCTCTCTATGACATATACGCACTCACACACACACGTAACGAAAACACGCGCACGCGCACACGCGCACATAAACAGCACATTGTTAACAAAGGTCCGGAAAACTACCCGAAACCAGCGGCAATATGAACGACCTTGGGTATTTTTGTTCCAGGGCATTCACACACGGACAACAGCACACACCGACGCACACACCGACACACACACACACCCAACAGATGCACGAAGCCCACATACTAACATACCACGCGCGCGAACACACACTCGAAACAACACACACACGCACACACATACGCTACACACGCACCGCGCGTACGCACACTGGAACTGGACTGGAACCAATTTATTGTCAGGCGAACTATAACAGTTGCACTTGGAAACTGGGACACAGAACACAACACACAAACACACACCACACAAACACACACAACACAAAAACACACACACACATATACACACACACACAAACCACACACACACACATTAAAGAAAATTTGACTGACCAAAACTGAACACACACACACACCACACACGGCAAAACAGAACAAACACAACAAATACAGCACACACAACACGCAAACGCACGCAAAGCAGTGGGAAGAAGACGACAGAGAGAGTAGAGGAAAGGAGCGAGAGGAGAGAGAGAGAGAAGAGAGAGAGAAGAGGAGAGAGGAGAGAAGAGAGAGAGAGAGAGAGAGAGTGAAGAGTGGAGAGAGAGAGAGTGAGAAGAAAGTGGACACTGGAAAAATTTATTTGACAGAGAGAGAGAGAGAGAGAGAGAGAGAGAAAGAGTGAGAACGAGACGAGAGAGATGAGAGAGAGAGAGAGTATACAATGCTCAGGTAAATGTAAAAGATGTGCCACCCCCCCCCGTGACCCATGCATTTCTCGGTTAATTCAATTTTTCCGTTTTTGCATTTCTTACAATACATAAAGCTGTATTTCAGGAACATATTTAGCCAATAATCTTTTTTGAATACTAACCCCCTAACCACGAACCGACTAACCCACTACCCCTACCCAGACCCCAACCCTATTAGACTGAAAAAACGTAATTTTGAATCCAACGACTGTGACAAATGCCGCGGTGTACTGCACTACAATGGGGGTGTGGGTTTTTTATTCTATTAGATAATCGGCTTTTATCATGACGAGCCCTATATACTTATTAGAAGAAAGATAATGAGCTGAAAAGTAGACTCATAAAATTTCAGAGCTCTTCATGTTGGGTAAAGAAAGGCAAAAACGGAAAAAAATGGAATGCAACCGAGATCATGTACGGGGGGGGCACATCTTGACCTGTCCTGTCCCTTTCAATGACCCTTTCTTGGTCGCTTTTCCACACCATTCATTTCATGTAGACTAGCAGAGCTTTGAGGATCTTGACGTAACGATTTTGCATTGGTAACGCTAAGAGATTGAAGAAGAACGCAGATTGCGATAATGCTGAGTCGCAAATATTCGAGAGAGATTCGGTTAGAGCTG
>CM065704.1:24557797-24560297 GCA_017654935.2 Phymorhynchus buccinoides
ACAATTCCTAGCCATTTTGGTTGAAAAGGCGATACACTGTATAATACCAAAGACTGTATAGGGGAAGATAAGCATCCGGTCTCTTTTCCCTATATGGGTAGTGAGGACAGAAACACTGGTTATGTCCCTTTTAAACAGGACACATTTTACGCGTCGATAGGCCAGTTGAATTCTCCGTTCAAGTTCCAGTCTGAGTTTTTGGATAACCTCCACCTCTGAATGGTGTACTGTCGCCACTAGCGATAACTCTATCAGCCCGGTTCGCCGAGCTCTTAAGTAGTCCATCTTACCCTTTTAGAATAATTATCTTTGATAATAATCCGTACATTATACTACTTTAGAAGGACTTCTAAAATGTCATGATCATCATTCAATGACCAGATCCGTTTGCTCTACTCTTTTCGAGTAGTATTCGACTCATTTTGGACCTCCACTACTCTTCAAAACTGAAAATAAAGCTCTTTAATTCTTGATTACTACTCATTTTCAGTGAACATTACTTGATGGTTTAATGAATAAAAGGACACATTTTGCACAAAAACTGCTCATTTCAGCTATCCAGATTCCAGACCACTCGATACTTGTGTAGGTGGTAAACAGGTCTGTCTTACTATCTCAATGTGAATTACAGGCCCTGGGATCCTCTTCTCTTTTCCCTTTCGTTCTTAGTTTTTGTTAAGGAATTCATGTTATTTGATTTTGACACAACGTTGACTGACTTCATGTTGCCCACAATATTTGACCCGCAAATATAATCCAAATCATACTTTAAGTCTCCGAAAACAGACAAACCAATCTTTTGTGAAAGCTGCAAACAATTTTACGAAAATGGCTATTGTTTGGGTGGTTGGGTGCTTTACTTTTTTACTTTTTTTTTAAACTTTGACCCACTTTCTTTTTTCTTCGTTTTCCATTTCTATCCCCGACCCTTCCTCCATCACCCCTATAACCTCCAACTTTTATGCATGCATCGATACTCTTTGCAATTTTCTTTCAAAGTTTTTCTAGTGTCTATTATATCCCCTCTAGTAGTTGCACGAGAAACTAAAGGTCTGTGTGCACGTTAACCGTATTCACGAGATATTTCTATTTCCGCATGGCAACACAGTGATAGCTCTCTCTCTCTCTCTCTCTCTCTCTCTCTCTCTCTCTCTCTCTCTCTCTCTCTCTCTCTCTCTCTCTCTCTCTCTCTCTCTCTCTCTCTCTCTCTCTCTCTCTCTCTCTCTCTCTCTCTCTCTCTCTCTCTCTCTCTCTCTCTCTCTGTCTGTCTGTCTGTCTGTCTGTCTGTCTGTCTGTCTGTCTGTCTGTCTGTCTGTCTGTCTGTCTGTCTGTCTGTCTGTCTGTCTGTCTGTCTGTCTGTCTCTCTCTCTCTCTCTCTCTCTCTCTCTCTCTCTCTCTCTCTATCTCCTCTCCCCCCCCCCCCCTCTCTCTCTCTCTCTGTCTATCTCATGGCTATTATGGCCAAATCATGGCCAAATGTCCGTCGGCCAAAACGTCCGTTCGGCCAAATGTTCGGCCACGCTATTAAAAATGAGTGTATGAAACTTCTTTGTTCTTTCACTCTCTGTCCTTCCGTTTCTCCTCCTTTTTCTTCCTTCCCTGTCCTTCCATTTCTCCTCCTTTTTCTTCCTTCCCTATCCTTTCTTTTCTCCTCCTTTTTCTTCCTTCCCTGTCCTTCCATTTCTCCTCCTTTTTCTTCCTTCCCTATCCTTCCGTTTCTCCTCCTTTTTCTTCCTTCCCTATCCTTCCGTTTCTCCTCCTTTTTCTTCCTTTTCTCCTCCTTTTTCTTCCTTCCCTGTCCTTCCATTTCTCCTCCTTTTTCTTCCTTCCCTATCCTTCCATTTCTCCTCCTTTTTCTTCCTTCCCTATCCTTCCGTTTTCTCCTCCTTTTTCTTCCTTTTCTCCCTATTCTTTCTTTTCTCCTCCTTTTTCTTCCCTTCCCTGTCCTTCCTTTTCTCCTCCTTTTTCTTCCTTCCCTATCCTTCCATTTCTCCTCCTTTTTCTTCCTTCCCTATCCTTCCGTTTTCTCCTTTTTCTTCCTTTTCTCCTCCTTTTTCTTCCTTCCCTGTCCTTCCATTTCTCCTCCTTTTTCTTCCTTCCCTGTCCTTCCGTTTCTCCTCCTTTTTCTTCCTTCCCTATCCTTCCATTTCTCCTCCTTTTTCTTCCTTCCCTTTCCGTTTCCCTCCTTTTTCTTCCTTTTCTCCTCCTTTTTCTTCCTTCCCTGTCCTTCCATTTCTCCTCCTTTTTCTTCCTTCCCTATCCTTCCATTTCTCCTCCTTTTTCTTCCTTCCCTATCCTTTCTTTTCTCCTCCTTTTTCTTCCTTCCCTATCCTTCCTCTCCTCCTTTTTCTTCCTTCCCTATCCTTCCGTTTCTCCTCCTTTTTCTTCCTTTATCTTTCTCCTTTTTTCTTCCTTCCCTATCCTTCCATTTCTCCTCCTTTTTCTTCCTTCCCTGTCCTTCCATTTCTCCTCCTTTTTCTTCCTTCCCTATCCTTCCATT
>CM065704.1:24567797-24571640 GCA_017654935.2 Phymorhynchus buccinoides
GATTAAGATTAAGATTATAGCCCAGTGGACAAGTAAGGCCATGTCAGAGCTTTCACCACATTAAATCTTGCCACGTATAAATAAATAAATAAATAAATAAATCCTCTTATACACGAATATTATCTCTTCCTTAAGGCGTGATCCAGGGTATGTTACTTTGTTTGCATAATACCAAGTTTGATTTAAATAAATAAATAAATAAATAATAAATAAATAAATCCTCTTACATAAATCCTCTTGGCACACGAATATTATCACTAAGCAGAAAGCCTAAGTAGTGTATGCGTGATCCAGTGTGTATATTAATAAATAAATAATGAATGAATAAATACTTTAAGTTTGCATAATACCATGTCAGAGCTTTCACCAACATTAAATCTTCTTGCCACGTATAACATAATAAATAAATAAATAAATAAATCCTCTTATACACGATATTATCTCCTCCTTAAGGCGTGATCCAGGGTATGTTACTTTGTTTGCATAATACCAAGTAAAATAAATAAATACATAAATAAATAAAGATCCTCTTACACACAGATATTATCACTCACCTAAGGCGTGATCCAGTGTATGTTACTTTGTTTGCATAATACCAAATGTGATCTAAACAAAACCATTAAATACAAAATAAAAATAAATAAATAAAAATAATATATCATCTTGCACGTGACTTTTCCCCCAGCTCCCTAAGGCAACGTCAAGTGTATGCATGTTCATTGTATGAAAAGAAAGCGGTGAGCCAATTGAAAAAAAAACACGTTCAACAAGTTGTGGAGTGCGAACAATGCCAGTAGCCTCCTGTTTTCCTAGTTCTGTATTCGGTTACAGACCATTAGCGCGCCTTTTACGAAAGCGCGAACATGGTGTCATCCGATTTTGACATACCAATTGCGCGACCATATCATATACCAATTGCGCGACCATGTCATATACCTAATGCGCGAACACACACGATTCACACATAAAACAGATTTACTACTGAAATTATTACTGAAATTTAATACTTGTACCACAATAAAACCAAACGCTCAAATTAAGGGGATCATAATAAATACCATTTTCAGTCCTCTTTGACGCTGTGTTGGCACCAGGAACGGAAACATTGGATCTAAACAATGGTTGTTGAATGTGGAATGCCGTGCTTTTCAGTAACACAAGGGTCACCAAATAATCGTGTATGTGTAAGGCAAAGTTTACGATGGGTCGCGCAATTAGTATATGCCACGGTCGCGCAATTGGTATATGCCACGGTCGCGCAATTAGTATATGCCACGGTCGCGCAATTGGTATATGCCACGGTCGCGCAATTAGTATATGCCACGGTCGCGCAATTGGTATATGCCACGGTCGCGCAATTAGTATATGCCACGGTCGCGCAATTGGTATATGCCACGGTCGCGCAATTGGTATATGCCACGGTCGCGCAATTGGTATATGCCACGGTCGCGCAATTGGTATATGCCACTGTCGCGCAATTGGTATATGCCACGGTCGCGCAATTAGTATATGCCACGGTCGCGCAATTGGTATATGCCACGGTCGCGCAATTGTGTATATGTAATACGGTCGCGCAATTGGTATATGCCACGATGCCACTGGTCGCGCAATTGGTATATGCCTACGGTCGCGCAATTGGTATATGCCACGGTCGCGCAATTGGTATATTTACGGTCGCGCAAACGGTTGGTATATGCCACGGTCGCGCAATTGGTATATCAGAAAGCCTATGACAGTATGGTCGCGCTTTCGTACAAGGCGCGCTATTGGTATGCCTCCGTGTATTCATTCATTGTTTTTATTTGTTTTGGGTTTTTTGTTCTTGATATCTTACGTGTTGATTCTTTTTCTTCTTCTTTTCTATCATGTCCATTTATATAAACAAATGCGTGGATGGGTTTATATCAACAGAAGAAGAAAAAAAAGAGAGGGCTTTTAGGTTCATGGAAAGAAGCACAACACGAAATATATCCACTTCCCTGCGTAAAGAAACACTGCCCTTGGAAATATACCGGGGGTCTTTCGTACAAATAGTTTCCCCACCTTCTGGAAGTTCTGTGCTTGTAACCTCCTCTAATCTGTCACTCTCTTTGACTCTGCCTTTTCCTTTTTTGCTCATTAATGTCATCTACTATCTTTCTGCCTTACTGGGTCCATTTCTCCTGCCTGTTGACATTTCTCCAGCCCCGAAGACGATATGCGGCCTAACTATTTCTTAGTTAGGAGCATAACGCAGCATGAAAGCTTGTCTGAGCGGTCGACGGAAAACGAAAGAAGAAGATGAAGAAGAGAAGAAGAAAGAAGAAGAAGAAGGATGAAGAAGAAGAAGAAGAAGAAGATGAAGAAGAAGAAGAAGAAAGAGAAGAAGAAGAAGAACAAGAAGAAGAGAAGAAGAAGAAGAAGAAGAAGAAGAAGAAGGAGAAGAAGAAAGAAGAAGAAAGAAGAAGAGAAGAAAAAGAAGAAGAAGAAGAGAAGAAGAAGAAGAAGAAAAAGAAGAAGAAGAAGAAGAAGAAGGAGAATGAGAAGCAGGAGAAGGAGAAGAAGGAGAAGGAGAAGAAGGAGAAGAAGAAGAGAAGAAGGAGAAGGAGTAAGAAGAAGAAGGAGAAGAGAAAGAAAAAAAAGGAGTAGAAGAAGAAGAAGAAAAAGAAGGAGGAAGAAGAAGAAGAAGAAGAAGAAGAAGAAGAAGAGAAGTAAGGAGAAGAAGAAGAATAAGAGTAAGAGAGGAAGAAGGAGAAGAAGAAGAAGAAAAGGAACACGAACATTGGACCATTTCACGTACCGTCCCTCAAAATATCCTCCGCAGTCGGAGTGTGGCTGCACACGCGGCGGGGTAAATCAAGAACGGTCACACACGTTAATAATGTTCTCATCCCTAGCTGGTGCTTTTGTACCATAGTGTTCAATGGCTTCCTCTGTTGGGATGATCCCTGAAATTTTTTAGCCAGGTTAAGCCAACAAACAACCAACAAACAACTGGAATCCTATTGGGGTATTTGTTATTACTTGTGTCATTTAACGTTGCATAACATTCAGACATTTTGGAAAATGTCATCCCTTTACGGAAACCTATATACAATGGCATTTTAACCCTTTCACCGCCAAATTCGCATTTTTAGCACCACAGTGATTTAACACCTATGTCACTAAAGCCGGTGACAGACTATGTGACTGCCTTCATGTGACTCGATCAGGTCGTGACGTTTCACTTCATTTGCATACCATCCTTCTCGATCATCTGACTCAGTCCCCCCCCCTTCCGGGGGGGGGGGGCCCAGTCAGGTGACAGGGCCTAATATGGCCGGTTCTTAAATTCACCTGATCGAGTTGATCGAGTGGCTTGTGACTTGTGACATCTTCTGTGCGGGAAACAAATTTGGGTCTACGTCACGACCGGATCGAGTCATGTGCGGCAAGCCGCATAGTATGTCTCCAGCTTAAAAGGCATCAAGTTGGGGGTTTTTATCCAAAGACCCTAATTGTCTTCGTTCTGGGAAGTAAGGATAGACCTTATTTTATTTATGTCACAGAGGAATCCCCAATACTATAGATGGATTTTGTTTTTTATCCAGGTAAATGTAATGGACATTTTCGGCTGAAATATGGCTGGAGGTGAAAGGGTTAAACGCTGAAAATCCGGCGGCGACCCAGTCCTCAGATGACCATAGCTGTTGACGGGACAATAAATAGACTAACTAACTAACTGACTAACTAACTAACTAACTAAGCACTCAAAAAGGAGTCTGAAACACATCTCGCATTTCCTTTGGATATGAGTATACAGGTTTTGTTTGGAGAGAGAGGAGAAGGACGAGACGAGAGATGAGACGAGCGAGAGAGAGAGAG
>CM065704.1:24572140-24574640 GCA_017654935.2 Phymorhynchus buccinoides
CGTTTCGACCATGATGCCAGACTCATAGTGGGCAGATGCTTTTATATTCCCGCTGAGCTGGTACTCGTATTTTTTCATGTGATTATGCCTTGCCCACTGTGCTCTTAGCCTTGAGGACGCTCGCATTGGGAAGGTCCCCGGAGGATACCCCTCACTTTTTTTGGCATGCAGCACCAGATGATAGTGTCCGTGCAGACAATGCCACTTTTTTTCCCCCTTCATTTCTCCAACATCGGGGGGGGGGGGAGGTTTATGCACCAGGTCATGAAATTGTCAGACTGTTTTTCCTCCCCCTCCTCCCCCTCCTCCTCCTCCCCCCTCCTCCTTTTTTCTCTCTTTTTCCTCTATGTTTTCTTTTTTCCGCCCCCCCCCCCCACCTCCCTCCTACTCGTCCTTCCTTCTTCTCCCATTCCTTCCTTTCCTTCCTTCTTCCTATCCCTTCCTCTGCTTTGTTTTTTACGTTGAGTTATTCATTGATTGTTGTTTATATCATTGTGTGGTGCGTGCGTGCGTGCGCGCGCGCCGCGTGCGTTGCGTGTGTGTTGTGTGTGTGTGTGTGTGTGTGTGTGTGTGTGTGTGTGTGTGTGTGTGTGTGTGTGATGTGTGTTACAACCCTGCTTTCCATTTTAACCACCACCACCATATCCTCCCTTTCCCCTTAAATCTGTCTTTTTGCTTTCACTGTCCCTTTTGATTGTTACCTATGATTTGTACTCACTCTTTTTAAGCTTCAATCTAACCCTCTCATTTTTTTTATTTTGAGTTCTATTCAGTTGTTCGTTGTTGTTGTTGTTGTGTGTTGTTGGTCAACGTGTTTTTAAACACCTGCCTCTGATCCTCTCCTCTTCCTCTGTCTATCTCTCTCCTCTTCTCCTATCTCTCTCTCTCTCTACTCTCTCCTCTCTCTCCTCTCCTTCTCTCCCTCTCTCTCGTCTCTCTCCTCTCTCTCTCTCTCTCATCTCGTTCTCTCTCTCCTCATCTCTCTCTCTCTCTCCTGCTCTCTCTCGCTCCTCTCTCTCTCTCTCGTCTCTCTCTTCTCTCTCTCTCTCCCCCCGCACTATAAAGTCAAAAGTCAAAGTAGTTTTATTTCCTAAAAAAAACCCAGGGGGTACAATGAAATTGTGACATAATACATGTCCCTACTTCCAAATGAAACAGTAGACACATAACCATCAGAGAGAAACATAGTGGGCGGTATATAGTGCCTCACAAACCAACCTTACCCAATCGAGTAATACTATCCTCACATACACCCACATAAAAAGCTATTTATGCATACATCAAATTTTAACATAATAAATGGCAGATAACTAATTATCCCAATAATCATAATAATAATAATAATTGATAGTATTTCTATATCGCCTTTCTATAATTATTTTACACTCAAGGCGCTTCCATTCACTGATACACCCGCAGTCACACAAAACATTATTACCCAATCATTCACCCAGGTACAAGATCAAGAAGGAAAAAATTTACAAACCGAATGAGCTTTGAAAGTAGCGTGAGTCTTGAGTTTTAGCTTTGAAAGTAGAGATAGTTGGTTCATGGCGGAGATCGACTGGGAGGGAGTTCCAAACAGCAGGGGCACTGAAACTGAAACTGCGGTCACCAAATGATTTTAGATTTGTTTTTGGAACTTTCAGAAGTTTTGTGTTTGATCAATCAGTTAGTGATGGGATTGTAACTACAGCCTGAAGAAAGCTCTACGAGCGGAAAGCCTGCAGATAACAATCTCCACTATGATCACCCATCCCTAACATTGGTGAGTTCAAACTACCATTGTCTTCTCTGTCAGACTCTCCTTTACGATAGCCTTTTCAAGTTTTCTAGTTCAGGAAGTTTGTTATTTCGTCAATGTCGTAAAAAGAATTTCTACTAATCACGCCGCCATCTTTTCTTTAATGATTAGGCAACACATTTCAAGTCTGATCAAAATTGGCTGACGATTCAAGGATTGGATGAATGTTTTTTTCTTCATGAGATATCATTATGATTTGTTTTTAAATCTATCGTGCACTTTGACCAAATATATACAATTCTTACGCTCAAAGTTAGCTCCACATAGGTTAGTAATGGGGATGAATTTACAACACGCACACACACACACAACACACTCAGCGCACAAGCACGCACGCACGCACGCACGTGCACGCACACACGCACACATACACAATGACACACACAAACACACACACTCACACACTCACGCAAACGCGCACACCACGACACGCTCGCACACTACACACACGCGCACACAATCAATGGGGCGTCATTCATGTGATGACTTCTCATTTGATACCAAAAAAAATCACAAACCAAATGTCATCACAGTTACAAAGCACAGAACTGCCACTAACGTGCATTGTTACTTTTGTTTATTCTGCTCGGTTGTCTGTACCAGAGCGTCACAGAACGTTTCGGTTAGACAAACTTACTCGTGTACCTTTCACCTTGGTCAATTAGTGGCCTCGACACTGATGTTATTTTGGGACAC
>CM065704.1:24577140-24584640 GCA_017654935.2 Phymorhynchus buccinoides
TAGCGTGCTTGTGCGTGCAAGCGTGTGCATCTGTGTGTGTGTGCGCGCGCGCGCGCGCGCGTGTGTCTGTATGTGTATGTGTGTTGATAATATGTTTAGTTCTAAATCTTCTGTTCTTGATCATTATTTTTGTGTATGCTGAATTTGTTTTGCAAGAAAAAGTTGCACGAAATGATGATGGTGTTGTACAAACCCCCATGACACGAAAAAGCTGTTATCTGGCTCAATGTCATTAAACAATCAAAGAGTCAAGTCTCTCTCTCTCTCATTCTCTATCTCGTCTCTCTATTTTCTCTCGAGAGATATCTCTCCTCTCTCATCTCTCTCCTCTCTCTCATCTCTCTCCTCTCTCTCTCTCTCTCTGGCTAGACTCTCTCTCCTCTCTCTCTCTCTCTCTCTCTCTCTCTCTTCTAGAGACTCTAGATACTCTCCTAGGACTCAGCTCTCTCTCTCTCTCTGGTGTCTGTCCTGTCGGTATGTCTGCCTCTCTGTCTCTGTCTCTGTCACTTTCTCTCTCTCTCTCTCTCCCTCTCTCTCTCTCTTTCTCAGGGTTGGGTGTAAAAATGTATGCATACTTATCTCATCGACCCTGGATAAATAAAATTTCGTTCGATTCGTTCGTTTCTCTCTCTCTCTCTGCTCTCTCTCTCTCCTCATCCTCTCTCTCTCTCCCTCTCAACTCTCTAGAGATCTCTCTCTCTCTTCTCTTCTCTCTCTCTCATCTCTCTCTTCTCGTCTCTCTCCTCTCTTCTCTCTCTCTCTTCCTCATCTCTCCCTCTCTCTCGCTCCCTCCCCCTCTCTCTCTCTATCTCTCTCTCTCTCTCTCTAGCGCGCACGAGGAAATAGATTGACAGAGACCAGAGAGAGAGAGAGACACACACATAGACAGAAAGAGACAGAGATAGATTGTACCTAATCTTTTCTTTCTTTCTTTCTAACCTAGTGTAAAACCTACAAGCTATATGTAGTTCATTTCCTTTATTTCTGCCTTATTAGGTTTGACAACTGCTCCTTCATTTAGTATGAAAAAAGTTCAACTAACACAACTTTAATTTTTTTTAAAGTTTTTTTAAACATTGCGAGGGTTGTAACTTTCCTAAACTTTCCCCGGTATTTTATTCCTCAAAGGTGTCCTTGTCTGCCGACTTAGTAGCTATCGAATCAGTCAGCTTACCAATTAAAGTGTAATGCTACACGGAGAAAGAAATGCGCTGAATTGCCCCTTGTTTCTTATCTTCCAGTTGACCGCTTTCGCTGTCTTTGTGTTTCTCTCTCTGTCTCTGTGTCTTTCTCTTGTCTATGTCTGTTCTCTCTCTGGTCTGTCTGACTCACTCTCTGTATATCTGTCTGTCTGACTCTCTCTCTCTCTCTCTCCTCTCTCTCTCTCTCTCTCTCGTCTCTCTCCTCTCTCTCTCTGTATATCTATCTGTGTCTGTCTCTGTCTGTCTCTCTGTCTGTGTGTGTGTGTGTGACTCTCTCTCTCTTACACCACCCCCTGTCCCCACACACACAACACACACACACATACACACATAGTCACGCACATACAGGACAGACAGAGAGAGGTGAGAGAGAGAGAGAGAGAGAGAGAGACGAGAGAGAGGAGAGAGAGAGAGAGGGAGAGGTAGACAGAGAGAGAGGACAGAGAGATGAGAGAGAGAGTGCCCGTCGCGATGAGAGATGAGAGAGAGAGAAGACAGAGAGAGACAGAGAGAGACGAGAAGACGCGAAGAGATAGAGAGAGAAGAGAAGAGGAGAGAGAGAGGGAGAGAGGAGAGGGGAGAGATGAGAGGGGGATGAGAGAGAGGGCCGGGAGGGAGAGAGGAGAGAGAGAGAGAGTGCGAGAGAGAGAGAGAGAGAGGAGAGAGAGAGAAGAGAGAGATTGATCGGAGATCGTAGATAGCCGAGAGAGTGAGACAGATAGCCAGACAAGCACTCGACTCGAGCTCAGAGAGAGAGGATACTGTTATCGAGATATCGTATGACACAAAAACAACACCCAATCATTTTAGCCCCATGCATCGCGACAAACATGGAACCACCACACGACAATTACGCTCATCTATAATCATGATACGGGTACACTTAATTTTGTTTGCTTGCTGTTCTTTGTACCCATGCCTGTTTTTGCTTACATTCTTAAATCGAGGATAATATGAAGCTGGTTTCCTGAGCGTGTAGTCATGAGTGCGTCTTAGACAGTCGACACGGTAGTATGTAAATTGGGAGGGCTAAACAAGCCTAATCGTTTTTTAGAGGTGAGGGGAGAAAAACCGGTTTGAACCGAAAAACCGGTGCTAAACTTTCGCGGTTTGAAAAACCGGTTCGAGTTGCTGTGAACCGTTTTTTTTTTAACTGCAAACTGAAAGTAAGTTTTTTCTTAGAATAACGCATTCTTTTCGAAAACAACACTGATTCTCAGCGCAGATTGGGTGTTTGTAAACCAAGAGTAGCTGTTTCTGTTTCTAGTTTGTTGGTGGTGAATGGCTTTGACTTTGACGGAGTGTTGAGTTGAGTGTGTGTGTGTCATAAGTCATAAGGTTCTTTATTGTGTGTGTGTGTGTGTGTGTGTAGTGCTATATGTGTGCGCGTGCGTGCGTGTGTGTGTGTGTGGTGTGTGTGTAATGTGTGTGTGTGTGTGTGTGGTGTTGTGTGGTGTGTGTGTGTGTGAATATTTCACGTCCGACCCGTGACAAATAAATATGTGTTTGCATAGGTGAAACTAGTGATGCGAGTACTGGTTTAAAAACACCGGTTCAGTAAAACCGGTTCGAATTTTGCAACCGGTTCTCAACTCTATCGGCTGTTTTTTGGGGGGGAGCTTAGTCTATTTTACATACTATGCTTACTAGCCGCGATTCTACAGTATTGGAATATCATGGTACAGATTAGTCTTTCGTGGAAGACTACGACTCTCGAACCTTGCACCGGCTCTGGCGCTGCAGCCAAAAGGGGTGGGTTGGCCTTTGGGGGCCTTCCCCAACGCCAACCCTCGTCCCCAAATCCCTTTTGGGCCGCACACACGAGGGACCGAGAGGAGTGGGGATGTACCCTGGGCAAGTCATCTCCGCTATAAACTAAGTCTCGCCCCAGCCCGCCGGAACAGTATCTGCCCCCCTTCTGCTATTCATCTGGCAGTCATTGTCGGAAACGACAGACAGGCAACAGCAACAACAGCCGCGTTGACTGTCTATAAAGAGGCTCTCCTGACTACAGGACCTGAAGCTGGTTTCCTGATTATTTGAAACCGGAGCATTCGACAAGCGCGACTTTTCGAAAATCGCGATACGAAATGCGCGAACTACAAGATGCCGAAAAGAGCGAACAGTAATGACAAAAAGAGCGAATTTCAGAGAGTCGCATAAAACTCAGAAAGTTAGGGATAGGGTTAGGGATAGGGATAGGGTTAGGGATAGGTTAGGGATAGGGTTAGGGGATAGGGATAGGGTTAGGGATAGTAAGAAAGTAACAGACATTTTTTCTTGGTAATTCTTGCCCCATCCCAATCCTCAACGACCCTCTCGCTTTCTGTCAGTGACATTCGCTCTTTCTGTCAGTGACATTCGCTCTTTCTGTCAGTGACATTCGCTCTTTCTGTCAGTGACATTCGCTCTTTTCGTACGGTCGCGCAAATGGGAATATTCAGAGAGTCGCGCTTTTTGCATGCTGCCTTTGAAACCTCGGTGTGGTAGCCTTAGGCCATGTACACACATAAGCGGATATTCCATGCGGAAACCCGTGCGCAATCCATACATAAGTGAAACAAAGAAGGGAAAAGACTTTCTGCGCACGTGTCCGAATTTCTCCCTATATGCGTAAACTTTTATGCCCGGGTTCACATTAATATAATAATAATAATGTTATTTCATATAGCGCTAAAATCCATACAGTAGTATGCTCGATGCGCTTTACAAAAGCAACATTATAAGATCAACATTAAAAACATGCATAAAAATCAAGATAGTCATACTACCAACATTCCAGTGCAAAGAAATAAAGTAACAAAAATAACATGATTCTCACTCACAAAGACATCCACCCTCATTCACCAGCACTGTCACTCTCTGATAAACACCCGCACTCTCGACAGAAACTAATGAAAACGTTATTAGACGTGTAAGTTCCGTACGGAAAACCCTAAATAAGTGGAAGAAAGAAGGATAAAAGTTTATGCATATAGGGGAAATTCGGACACGTGCGCAAATATCTTTTCCCTTCTTTGTTTCACTTATTTCTTCCACGTATTTAGGGTTTCTCCGTACGGAGCTCACGCGTCTAATGTGAACCCGGCCTTAGAGTTACATTCCTTCCTTCATGACAGTAATTAAGCCGGTGATTCGCTCTCCATAATTATGACAGGCAAGCACGGTCCGTCGTTCTTCTAATCTGTCAAACCCTAATAACCGGTTAATTGAGTACCTCGTGCGTCATCAGCAAAATGGCTGTGTTAATTCCCCATCAGCCCAGCTTTTGCCATTTTAGTTGTTATAACATATTTTATTTCCCTCTCTCATCCCTCCACTCCACAATTTCCTAGCCATTTTGGTTGAAAAGGCGATACACTGTATAATACCAAAGACTGTATAGGGGAAGATAAGCATCCGGTCTCTTTTCCCTATATGAGTAGTGAGGACAGAAACACTGGTTATGTCCCTTTTAAACAGGACACATTTTTACGCGTCGATAGGCCAGTTGAATTCTCCGTTCAAGTTCCAGTCTGAGTTTTTGGATAACCTCCACCTCTGAATGGTGTACTGTCGCCACTAGCGATAACTCTATCAGCCCGGTTCGCCGTAAAGCTCTTAAGTAGTCCATCTTACCCTTTTAGAATAATTATCTTTGATAATAATCCGTACATTATACTACTTTAGAAGGACTTCTAAAATGTCATGATCATCATTCAATGACCAGATCCGTTTGCTCTACTCTTTTCGAGTAGTATTCGACTCATTTTGGACCTCCACTACTCTTCAAAACTGAAAATAAAGCTCTTTAATTCTTGATTACTACTCATTTTCAGTGAACATTATTTGATGGTTTAATGAATAAAACTACACATTTTGCACAAAAACTGCTCATTTCAGCTATCCAGACTACTCGAAGACTTGTGTAGGGGGTAAACAGGTCTGTCTTACTATCTCAATGTGAATTACAGGCCCTGGGATCCTCTTCTCTTTTCCCTTTCGTTCTTAGTTTTTGTTAAGGAATTCATGTTATTTGATTTTGACACAACGTTGACTGACTTCATGTTGCCCACAATATTTGACCCGCAAATATAATCCAAATCATACTTTAAGTCTCCGAAAACAGACAAACCAATCTTTTGTGAAAGCTGCAAACAATTTTACGAAAATGGCTATTGTTTGGGTGGTTGGGTGCTTTACTTTTTTACTTTTTTTTTAAACTTTGACCCACTTTCTTTTTTCTTCGTTTTCCATTTCTATCCCCGACCCTTCCTCCATCACCCCTATAACCTCCAACTTTTATGCATGCATCGATACTCTTTGCAATTTTCTTTCAAAGTTTTTCTAGTGTCTATTATATCCCCTCTAGTAGTTGCACGAGAAACTAAAGGTCTGTGTGCACGTTAACCGTATTCACGAGATATTTCTATTTCCGCATGGCAACACAGTGATAGCTCTCTCTCTCTCTCTCTCTCTCTCTCTCTCTCTCTCTCTCTCTCTCTCTCTCTCGTCTCTCTCTACTCTCTCTCTCTCTCTCTCCTCTCTCTTCTCTCTCTCTTCTCTCTCTCTCTCGTCTCCACTCTCTCTCTCCTCTCATGTCTGTCTGTCCGTCTGTCTGTCTGTCTGTCTGTCTGTCTGTCCTGTCCTGTCTGTCTGTCTGTCTGTCTGTCTGTCTGTCTGTCTGGGCTGTCTCGCTCTCTATCTCGTCTCTCTCTCTCTCTCTCTCGTCCCTCTCCCCCCCCCTCTCTCTCTCTCTCTGTCTATCTCATGGCTATTATGGCCAAATCATGGGCCAAATGTCCGTCGGCCAAAACGTCCGTTCGGCCAAATGTTCGGCCACGCTATTAAAAATGGGTGTATGAAACTTCTTTGTTCTTTCACTCTCTGTCCTTCCGTTTCTCCTCCTTTTTCTTCCTTCCCTGTCCTTCCATTTCTCCTCCTTTTTCTTCCTTCCCTGTCCTTCCGTTTCTCCTCCTTTTTCTTCCTTCCCTGTCCTTCCGTTTCTCCTCCTTTTTCTTCCTTTTCTCCTCCTTTTTCTTCCTTCCCTGTCCTTCCATTTCTCCTCCTTTTTCTTCCTTCCCTATCCTTCCATTTCTCCTCCTTTTTCTTCCTTCCCTATCCTTCCGTTTCTCCTCCTTTTTCTTCCTTTTCTCCTCCTTTTTCTTCCTTTTCTCCTCCTTTTTCTTCCTTCCCTATCCTTCCGTTTCTCCTCCTTTTTCTTCCTTCCCTATCCTTTCTTTTCTCCTCCTTTTTCTTCCTTCCCTATCCTTCCGTTTCTCCTCCTTTTTCTTCCTTTTCTCCTCCTTTTTCTTCCTTCCCTATCCTTCCATTTCTCCTCCTTTTTCTTCCTTCCCTATCCTTCCATTTCTCCTCCTTTTTCTTCCTTCCCTATCCTTTCTTTTCTCCTCCTTTTTCTTCCTTCCCTGTCCTTCCATTTCTCCTCCTTTTTCTTCCTTCCCTATCCTTCCGTTTCTCCTCCTTTTTCTTCCTTCCCTATCCTTCCATTTCTCCTCCTTTTTCTTCCTTCCCTGTCCTTCCGTTTCTCCTCCTTTTTCTTCCTTTTCTCCTCCTTTTTCTTCCTTCCCTATCCTTCCATTTCTCCTCCTTTTTCTTCCTTCCCTATCCTTCCATTTCTCCTCCTTTTTCTTCCTTCCCTGTCCTTCCATTTCTCCTCCTTTTTCTTCCTTCTCTGTCCTTCCTTTTCTCCTCCGTTTTCTTCCTTTTCTCCTCCTTTTTCTTCCTTCTGTCCTTCCTTTTCTCCTCCGTTTTCTTCCTTTTCTCCTCCTTTTTCTTCCTTCTCTGTCCTTCCTTTTCTCCTCCGTTTTCTTCCTTTTCTCCTCCGTTTTCTTCCTTCTGTCCTTCCTTTTCTCCTCCGTTTTCTTCCTTTTCTCCTCCGTTTTCTTCCTTTTCTCCTCCTTTTTTCTTCCTTCCTTTTCTCCTCCGTTTTCTTCCTTTTCTCCTCCGTTTTCTTCCTTCTCTCCTTCCTTTTCTCCTCCTTTTCTCTTCCGTTTTCTTCCTTTTCTCCTCCCTTTTCTTCCTTCTGTCCTTCCTTTTCTCCTCCGTTTTCTTCCTTTTCTCCTCCTTTTTCTTCCTTCCCTGTCCTTCCATTTCTCCTCCGTTTTCTTCCTTTTCTCCTCCTTTTTCTTCCTTCTCTGTCCTTCCTTTTCTCCTCCGTTTTCTTCCTTTTCTCCTCCTTTTTCTTCCTTCTCTGTCCTTCCTTTTCTCCTCCGTTTTCTTCCTTTTCTCCTCCTTTTTCTTCCTTCCTCTGTCCTTCCGTTTCTCCTCCTTTTTCTTCCTTTTCTCCTCCTTTTTCTTC
>CM065704.1:24594640-24599640 GCA_017654935.2 Phymorhynchus buccinoides
TCGCGCTTTCGTACAAGGCGCGCTATTGGTATGCCTCCGTGTATTCATTCATTGTTTTTATTTGTTTTGGGTTTTTTGTTCTTGATATCTTACGTGTTGATTCTTTTTCTTCTTCTTTTCTATCATGTCCATTTATATAAACAAATGCGTGGGTGGGTTTATATCAACAGAAGAAGAAAAAAAAGAGAGGGCTTTTAGGTTCATGGAAAGAAGCACAACACGAAATATATCCACTTCCCTGCGTAAAGAAACACTGCCCTTGGAAATATACCGGGGGTCTTTCGTACAAATAGTTCCCCCACCTTCTGGAAGTTCTGTGCTTGTTACCTCCTCTAATCTGTCACTCTCTTTGACCCTGCCTTTTCCTTTTTGCTCATTAATGTCATCTACTATCTTTCTGCCTTACTGGTCCATTCTCCTGCCTGTTGACATTTCTCCAGCTCCAGCTGGGCCTAACTATTTCTTAGTTAGGCGCATAACGGCAGCATGAAGCTGTCTGAGCGGTCGACGAAAAGAAGAAGAAGAAGAGAGAAGAAGAAGAAGAAAGAAGAAGAAGAAGAAGAAGAGAAGAAGAAGAAGAAGAAGAAGAAGAAGAAGAAGAAGAAGAAGAAGAAGAAGAAGAAGAAGAAGAAGAAGAAGAAGAAGAAGAAGAAGAAGAAGAAGAAGAAGAAGAAGAAGAAGAAGAAGAAGAAGAAGAAGAAGAAGAAGAAGAAAAAAAAAGAAGAAGAAGAAGAAGAAGAAGAAGAAAAAGAAGAAGAAGAAGAAGAAGAAGGAGAAGGAGAAGAAGGAGAAGGAGAAGAAGGAGAAGGAGAAGAAGGAGAAGAAGAAGAAGAAGAAGGAGAAGGAGAAGAAGAAGAAGGAGAAGGAGAAGGAGAAAGAGAAGAAGGAGAAGGAGAAGGAGAAGAAGAAGAAGGAGAAGAAGAAGAAGAAGAAGAAGAAGAAGAAGAAGAAGGAGAAGAAGAAGAAGAAGAAGAAGAAGGAGAAGGAGAAGAAGAAGAAGAAAAGGAACACGAACATTGGACCATTTCACGTACCGTCTCAAATATCCTCCGAAGTCGGAGTGTGGCTGAACACGTGGCGGGGTAATGAAAAACGGTCACACACGTAAATGTTCTCATCCCTAGCTGTTGCATTTGTACCATAGTGTTCAAGCGCTTCGGCTGTTGGGATGATCCCTGGAGTCTTTAAGCCAGGGTATGACAACAAACAACCAACACACAAATGGACTCCTATTGGGGTATTTGTTATTACTTGTGTCATTTAACGTTGCATAACATTCAGACATTTTGGAAAATGTCATCCCTTTACGGAAACCTATATACAATGGCATTTTAACCCTTTCACCGCCGAACTCGCATTTTTAGCACCACAGTCATTTAACACCTATGTCACTAAAGGCGGCGACAGACTATGTGGCTGCCTCATGTGACTCGATCAGGTCGTGACGTTTCACCTCATTTGCATACCATCTAACTCGATCAATCTGACTCAGTCGGGCCCAGTCAGGTGACAGGGCCGAATAGGGCGGGTTCTAAATTTCACTGATCGAGTCTGATCGAGTCAGGTGGCTTGTGACCTCTTCTGTGCTGGAAACAAAATTTGGTCTACGTCACGACCTGATCGAGTCATATGAGGCAGCCACATAGTCTGTCGTCACCTTAAAAAGCATCAAATTGGGGTATATTATCCAAATGCCCGATTGTCTTAGTTCTGGGAAGTAAGGATAGACCTTATGTTATATATGTCACAGAAGAATCCCCAATACTGCAGATGGATTTTGTTCTCTACCCAGGTAAAATTAATGGACATTTTTGGCTGAAATATGGCTGGCGGTGAAAGGGTTAAGCACTGAAAATACGCGGTGACAGTCCTGAGATGACCATAGCTGTTGACTGGACAATAATAGACTAACTAACTAACTAACTAACTAACTAACTAACTAAGCACTCAAAAAGGAGTCTGAAACTCTCGCATTTCTTTTGGATATGAGTATACATGAGTTTTGTTTGGAGAGAGAGAGAGAGAGAGAGAGAGAGAGAGAGAGAGAGAGAGAGAGAGAGAGAGAGAGAGAGAGAGAGAGAGAGAGAGAGAGAGAGAGAGAAGGGGGTGGGGACAGAGAGGGTAGTGGGGTTTTTTTGTGTGTGTTTTTTAGTTTTGTTTTACGTCCTCTCGGAATTAATCATGTGGGACATTTCTTTTAAATCAAGTTAAGCTTTTATTTAAATACAGTTGAAGGTAGTGGGGTGATCTTGCTCTGTTATTTATACTCTCTAAACAGCTTTTCCATTTTATTTGTTGTTGGTGGGGGGGGGGGGTTTGTGGGTTTTTTTTGTGTGTGTGTTAATTTATGTATATTTCTCTGTCTTCCTTCCTTTCTTTTCTCTGTCTTCCTTCCTTTCTTTTCTCTGTCTTCCTTCCTTTCTTTTCTCTGTCTTCCTTCCTTTCTTTTCTCTGTCTTTCTTTCTTTGCTTTGTCTTCTATATTTTTTTCTGATTCCCGTTACACGCGTTTTGTCAAACACAAATAAAAAATAAAAAATCTGCACATGCATACAAATAAACACACAAATACAAAAATGTATATTATGCACCTGACCAACATCCACGTACACTCCCATTCGCTTACATACGCGCGCGCGCGCACGCGCGCACGCACGCACGCACGCACGCGCGCGCGCACATAAACACACACACACACACACACACACACACACACACACACACACACACACACACACACACACACACACACACACACACACACACACACACACACACGCGCGCGCGCGAGCGCGCATTCACACACTTCGCCTTGGCATAAGGCTGTGCCAGACCAGTTGACATAAGCTAGAACACCAAGGCTACATACAAATGTTGCTCTGTTCTGCATGGTTATGCGGGGATTGTCTTTAGCCATGGCAAGCTCCTAGCATAACATCATCAGTCCAAAATCATCCGAAGTCGGAGTGTGGCTGCCCACGTGGCGGGGGGGTAATCAAAAACGGTCTCACGCGTAATGATGTTCTCATCCCTAGCTGGTGCATTTGTACCGTAGTGTTCAAGTACTTCGGCTGTTGGGATGATCCCTGGAGTCTTTAAGCCAGGATAAGACGACTTCGACAACAACAACACACACACACACACACACACACACGCGCGCACACGCGCACACACACACACACACACACACACACACACACACGCACATACACACACACACACACACACACACGCACACGCACACGCACACACACACACACACACACACACACACACACACACACACACACACACACACACACACACAAAAGCGCGCGCGCAATTCATCGTTCTTTTGGTAAATGTACTTTCTTTGCCAAGCTCCCCCACGCTTTGAGATTGATGTACGGATTTTTGCTGAAGCATGAAAAGAGGGCTATTGAAACCACTTGTCGAATGCCTAGAGGAGCTATATACGCCTTATTTGCTGTTCGTGTTGTGTTTTGTTTGTTTGTTTGTAATTCTATGAATCGTGTTTACCCATCCAAATGTCCCCGATTCTGCTTTCAGAGAAGACGACAGCCCTTAACCCTTTCACCGCCAGCCATTTTTCAGACAAACATTGCCATTACATTTACCTGGGTAGAGAACAAAATCCATCTGCAGTATTGGGGATTCTTCTGTGAAATATATAAAATAAGGTCTATACTTACTTCCCAAAACTAAGACAATAGGGTCTTTGGATAATAGACCCCAATTTGACGCCTTTTATTGACATAGATTTTAAATCACTGTGGTGCTAAAATGCGACTTTGGCGGTGAAAGGGTTAACGGGACACCCTGACGGATGAGTTTTTGCAAGAAACATGTCGAGGTCACCAGAAAGACAGCCTTTTCAAGGATCGGAACACTCACTTTCCTCTGGTTTCCTATACATCAAACCGTCAAAACGGCGATTCTTCCCTGGCGGAGATGCCGGAGAGAGAAGCCATTTTGGTTGGGGTGGGTGGAGGACACTCATTGTGGTAGAAGCTTTTTCTTTTTTGTAGTGCAATAAATTAATAAAATGGAGCTATTTCCTTCGTTGTGAGCGAAACTCATTTGGGTAAACTGTAAGTAAAAAGGCTTGTATTGTGGAAATTTCGTTATGTGGTCTAAGCGACTCAGGTGGACATTAGAACAGAGAAGGCACATGCTTTCTCTTTCATTGAAATAATTTGACTTCCAGCACCTCCGCCAAGGAGGAATCGCCGATTTGACTTTTTTTGATTTCTAGAAAACCAGAGCAAAGTGAGTGTTGCGATCTCTGTAAAGGGTGTTTTCCTGCTGATCTATACGTGTTTCTTGCAACAGCAAAAAACGCATGCGGCCAGGTGCCCCTTTAAGGACAACAAAGAAACAACATGTTACAAAAGCGTGGTTTTTGGTGGTTTTGTGTTTTTGTTCTGTTTGTTTTTGGGGGTGGGTGGTTTTTTTAAAATGTTTCTTAAATCGCATTCAACGCTTTTCGTTTCTGTTTTGGGTTGTTTGTACTTTTTACGTGCTCTTTCGTACGTTTTCTTTGGTTATTTGTTTGTGTGTGTGTTTTTAACCCTTTCACCGCCAGCCATCTTTGAGCCAAAAGTTTCCATTAAACTTACTTGGATACAAAAAAGACTTTGTCTGCAATAGTGTGGGGTTTCTCTGTGACACATTTAGAATAGGGTCTATCCTTACTGCCCAAATTTAGGAACACAATATCATTGAATAATAGACCCTGATTTCAAGGGTTTGAATGACATGGGTGTTAAATCATTGTGGTGCAAAAATGCGACATTGGCGGTGAAAGGGTTAACTTTCTCTTGCTTTTTTTCTTCTTCTCTGTTGTCATGCTTAGTATCTTTCGCTCGTGCTCTTACGATCTCTCCGTATCTCTGATTGTCTGTCTCACTGTCCTTATATCTGTCTGAATGAATCTTCAGTCTGAATATACTTCTTATGCTTTAGCCTACTTCGTTTCCTGTTTATCTCTATGCCTCTGTC
>CM065704.1:24624640-24627140 GCA_017654935.2 Phymorhynchus buccinoides
CTCTAATAATATCTGCGGTGTTTAGCTGGATACATCACCTTGTCGTCATAGGCCGCCATCTTGGGATAAGTCTTTCTTGAAGCAGCAAAAAAATGTCTCTCTCTTGAAAAAGGGAAATGACTCTCTCTTGAAAAAGGAAAACGGGTCTCTCTTCGAAGAAGAAAATGGGCCTCTCTTGAAAAAGTAATATGTTTCTCTCTCTCTTGAAAAAGGAAAATGGCTGTCTCTTTATAAAGGAAAATGGGTCTCTCTTGAAAAGCAAACATGGCTCTCTCTTAAACGTTGATATGGCTCTCTTGAAAAAAGGGCAATGGCTCTCTCTTGATAAAAGGAAATGGCTCTCTCTTGAAGAAGGAAAATGGCTCTCTCTCTCTCTTGAACAAAAGGATAGTGGTTCTCTCTTGACAAAGGAAAATGGGTCTTTCTTGAAACAGAAAAATGTCTCTCTCTTGAAAAAGGAAAACGAGTCTCTCTTGAAAAAGAAATATGTCCCTCTCTCTTCAAAACGAACAATGGGTCTCTATTTTTTTTTTTAAAGCGTCTCTCTTGAAAAAGAAAAATGTCTCTCTCTTGAAAAAGGGAAATGGGTCTCTCTTAAAAAGAAAAAAAAAAGTTTATCTCTTGAAAAAAGGGAAATGGCTCTCGATCTCTTGAAAAAAGGGGCAATGGCTCTCTTTCAAGGAGGGAAATGGCTCTCTCTTCAAAAAGGGAAATGGCTCTTTCTTCGAGGACGGAAATGGCTCTCTCTTCAAAAAGGAAAATGGCTCTATCTTGAAAAAGAAAAATCGCTCTCTCTTGGAAAAAGGAAAATGGCTCTCTCTTGGAAAAAGGAAAATGGCTCTCTCTTGAAAAAGGAAAATGGTCTCTCTCTCTTGAAAAAAAAAGGAAAATGGCTCTCCCAAGAAAAAGGAAAATGGGTCTTTCTTGAAACAGAAAAATGTCTCTCTCTTAAAAAAGGAAAACGAGTCTCTCTTGAAAAAGAAATATGTCTCTCTCTTGAAAAAGGGAAAATAGTCTTTCTTCTTCTTCTTCTTCTCTCTTGAAAAAGGAAAGTGGCTCTCTTGAAAAAAAGGAAAATGGCTCTCTCTTGAAAAAAGGAAGCTGGCTCTCTCTTTAAAAAGGAAAATCTCTCTCTCTTGAAAAAGGGAAATGGCTCTCTCTTGAAAAAGGAAAATGTCTCTCCTGGGAAAAAAAAAGGGAAAATGGCTCTCTCTTGAAAAAAGGGAAATGGCTCTCTCTTCAAGGAGGGAAATGGGTCTCTGTTGAAAAAGGAAAATGGCTCTCTCTCTTGACAAAAAGGAAAATGGCTCTCTCTTGAAAAAGGGACAGGGCTCTCTCTTGAAGGAGGAAAATTACTCTCTCTTGAAAAAGGAAAATGTCTCTCTCTCTCTCTCTTGAAAAAAAAGGGTACATTAATGGCGACAAGGAAAGGACAAATGTCCCCAGCCATTGTGTATGCGAATTTCCACCGTGACTTACAGGAAGCAATGGAGGCAGCTGCTTCTCTAGATGGGGCTGGGTTGAACTGCGTTTCCAGTGGACATGCCTTGACTGGGGTTCATCCCCTATCTCTTGGGCAAAGGAACTTGAGGACAGCTGGCGGGGGGGGGGTGGTGGGTGGGGTAGGTGGGTCCCAAAAGGCCAACCCATCCCTTTGGCTGCAGCACTTATAAGAGCCAGTGCAAAGTTCCCCTTCGTTTGAGAGTAATGGTCTTCCGCAAAAAGACTTAGGTGAACTATGATTCATTTTTGTTCATTGGTTGTCTGTACGAAACTAGTTTCCTTCGTATGTCCTTTTCTTTAACCCTTTCACCGCCAAAGTCGCATTTTAGCACCACAGTGATGTAACACCTATGTCACTAAAAAGGCATCAAATTGGGGTCTGTTATCCAAGGACCCTATTGTCTTAGTTTTGGGAAGTAAGGATAGACCTTATTGTATATATTTCACAGAAGAATCCCCAATACTGCAGATGGGTTTTGTTCTCTACCCCCAGGTAAATTTAATGGAGTTTTTTGGCTGAAATATGGCTGGCGGTGAAAGGGTTAATGATTCTTTTATCGTGCGCGCACACACGCACGCACGCACGCACGCATGCATGCACGCACACACATGCACACGCGATACACACACACACACACACACACACACACACACACACACACACACACACACACACATACATACACACGCACGCTCGCGCGCACGCACGCGCACTTGCGCGCACACACACAATCACACACACACAAACACACACACACAATAACACACACACACACACACACACACACACAACACACACACACAATCACACACACACACGCGGCGCACACACGCGCGCGCGCGCGCGCGCGGCGCGCACACGCACGCGCACACACGCACACGCACACACGCACACGCACACACGCACACACACACATTGTTGAAGAACTAATGAAAGAAGCCAATCAAACCAACGTAACAGTCTCGCCTGACACAGCATGTGTTTGATAGTCAATTG
>CM065704.1:24632140-24634640 GCA_017654935.2 Phymorhynchus buccinoides
CGACATTGTTCATGCCGCTGTTGCTGCCGCTGCTTATTTATTTATTTATTTATTAAGACAACTTTTATAGCGCCTAATCTTTAAGCTCTAAGCGCTTTACAGAAATCACTAAAATAAACACAATGAACAAAATGTATGCATCAAACATTGACCAACACCCCCCTTCCCTGATCCCTCAGTCAATTTCTCAATCACACCCAAATAATGAATGACATAATCTACAGTACACTTTCACAACCAACTTGAAACACTCACACTGATGGACGCTTAAAGACGCCCAGGCCACACTATTAACAAATCACACTCACACCCACACTTATAACGATAGAGAGAGAAAGAGAACGAGAGAGAGAGAGAGAGAGAGACAGACAGACAGAGACAGAGAAAGACAGAGACGGAGACACAGAGAGCCAGACAGAGGGACAGACAGAGAAAGAGAGAAGAGAGAGACACACAAACAAGCTTCTGGTGATTATGATTATTCTGCTGCTGGCTGCTGCTTCTAATGATGATGACGATGACGATGACGATGACTATGACTAACACATGCCCGACAACAATGATGACGATAACGAAGAGGGTGATGATGACAATGATAACGTCGACGTCGATGACTGAAACAACAGCGCTGACGATACGACAATTATTAAGGGATGATGAGGACATAGTTACTTTCTTCAGAGAGGATTCTGTCCAGAACTTTGACGTCGTTTAATGAATTAGGGGAAGAAACTCTCCGTTAAACCCAACTTCTGTCGAGACATACCAGTTTGTTCCGTGTTGTGCGTTGTTTAATTAAAGGCAAAGTCCGACGATGCAATCACTCGCTCTCTATCGCAAGAGTGTTCACCCATTCTCACAGCGTGACAGAGCTGCCAGGTGCATGCGAGAGGAAGCATCGTCGGACAAGGCCTTTAACCTATTCAAGGTATTAGGAACTTTATAGTCACTTAGCCGTCTCTGTGAAATTCGGGTTGCTCGCACCTGGAAAGCGCGTCGCAGCCAGAGGCGCGCCACGCATTTTTTAAATATTGTGTTTGCATGCGATTTTTGTGTAACTGATGAGGAAGGAAAAGGGGTGGGTGGGTATATTTTGACCAAATGACAACGTTTTCGTTGCCACTGGGATTAGCAGTATGCTAAGTGCATGGGTACACGGGACCTCGGTTTATCGTCTCATCCGAAAGACTCCACGCTCAGACCGTAAGGCCTAGTGCAAAGTGAGAGGAAAACATCCCCTGTAGCCAGGTTCGAACTCGGGTTTACTTGACACGAGGCGAACGCTGCACGCTACCACTGTGCCACTCTCTACAGATTAGAAGGCTATGCCATCTTTCAATAAATGTTGATTCGTTTGTACACACGTTTCCCCACCACTCTTGTTGTGTAATGTGAGGGTGATGGTCATAATTATAGGCAGACCTGGCTCATCCTTTTTTGAGGATGAAGTTAGGTTTGTCTCCCTTTGACGGCTACCCATACTTTGCTAGGCTGTGCTGCCGAAAATACCTTTGGTGGAGGGAGTTTCTTCCCCTTATTCATTTCACTATTTCCTCTCTTAGCCTCACTATATGTCAATCATTGTTGCGGTCATTTTTGGTTCCAGTCCCACATGGAGCGAATCAGGCTGATGTACACCATCAACTATGGCATCTCTCTGGGCTCCCTGATACTAGCCGTGTGCATCATGCTGTGTTTCAAGTGAGTATGCATCATTATCAGTATTCACCGTGGTCAATTATATACCGCGATACTTATATTGTCTTATCTTCTTCATCGTTGAGACAGAAGAAGAAGGTCGTTATGCTGCCACTGATCAGTTGAGTCAGTTATAGCAGAGAACATAGAGGAACTTCCAGTAATAATGCGTATGTTAGTTACGCCGAGGCGACGACATTTGCTTCACGTCTTCCGATCCAAAACAGGCACATAATTATGGGACAATAATATTCTTATGTTATGTGGATAAAGGTTATCTTATCATATCAAACTCTATAATCGTGAACATACGTGTATTTATATGTGTCTTTCTGGAACAGAAGAGCGTAAACCGGCGAAAGAACAATCAATGAAAAGTCAGGGATCCAAAGATAGATGCTGAAGTCGACATTTTCTTCCTTTTGTGTGTGTAAAGAACAGAATTTCGTCCTTTTTGTTACGACACGTTAAACTTAATCTTAGTGTAGGACCGGACCGTACAACCAGAAAGACAAATTGAACCCATTTTTCTTCTTTCCTCCTCGACTCTTATGTAATCAAGTGCATGGTAGGATGCGCGATACAGAACCAATCTGTTTCTCCCTGGGGTCTATAATACGTATGGACGTTATGCCTTTACTCTCAGATTTCAACGCAAGTGGCTGATGGTTTCCCTAGGAAATAACCACTGCCAGTGCTCTCACCGGGAGAGCCCCCCGAAACTGATTGTTTTTCGAACACTGTGAGGACACGAGACCTATGAGTAAAGAAAGCTTGAGGTGATGTTGTTTGCAACATGAAG
>CM065704.1:24639640-24649640 GCA_017654935.2 Phymorhynchus buccinoides
GATTCGTGTACGGGAGACTACAAATATAATGAACATGACTACAGTCTTGGTCTAGTTGTTTGTGTTGTTTTAGGTTGGATGACATGTCTCCACAAAATCATGGGTATATTATTTTTTTTAAACACACGCAAAAATCAGTTAACTGCTTGATCGCCTTTGCATTCGGGGCAGTGATTAGTAGTAGGACTTCATCAGATTTATTTAGACAGTAGAATATCACGCTAATCATGCCTCACAAAATGTCAGAATCGGATCGTATGCAGAGTAGCCGGCATTTAGCTGTTCAGAATGAGAGACTTAGTGCGATTTTTCTCACACCAGAGGGCATGACGCTCGTGTGGGGCTAATCCTCTCTATATTATTAGTTGGGGATAAAGAAAGAGAGAGAGAGACAGTGAGTGGTCCTACCATCACTCTCTCTCTCTCACTACGCCCAAGTAAGAAAATCGCGTGATAAGCCCCTAGTGCATTGACTGCCCTCTGGCGTGAAAAATATCGCCATAGGTTGACCATTGTACTCTCTTACCTTGGTATTGATGTACACAATTGGAACTCCCAAAGACAGAGATATGGAAAGGGAGGACAAAGCCAGGCAGACAGACAGACAGAAAGACAAGAGAATAATCGAAAATGATACACGTTTCCACACCTCCACTAAAGCAAAACAGTTGCATCCCATGCTGGCTATTACTTCGCAGAAAGTAGAGCTGCATCCTATCAATTCTTTTACTGTCAGTTATTGAAAAGGAGGACGGATGAACTTAATAAAATTGATGCCATCAAAATCTGGAGAGAAATCCTGGGAGATAGAGCACAAGAAGAAAAGGGTAGTAACTTATGGGCAGTGTCGTGATGAAAAAACGTGCCTAAAATTACATCGCTTTGGGTCTTCCGAAGAACAATAACAAAGGACGATTTCAAAGAACACTTAACTGTGGAGAAAGTCTAGGCAAACGCAAGGAACAATAACTCTGAAGACAGCGGTATATTCCTGTAGATGGTCCAGGTTTTTTTTTGGGGGGGTGTTTTTTGTCTTACCCCTGTCCGTAAGAATTCTATAATATTAATATCCTCATAACGTAGGCTTTATATTAATAATAATAATAATAATAATAATTGATAATGCTTATATAGCGCATAATCTTGCAAAGCAACTCAATGCGCTTTTCACTCACCATTCGTACAGACATTTCTAACAAACTGGCCCACGCATCCTCACCGTACATCTCTATGAAAATGAATACATATTAGAGAATGCATTGCATATAATCATAACACAACACACTAACACCCACCTCCCTTCAACACCACCACCCCAACCATCCCCCCACTCCCCCCCACACCCACCCATCCCCCCTGCCCCCCTACTCCCCACCCCCACCCCATACACACACACGCGCACGCGTTAACCTCAATGATCTGGAAAACAAGAGTGGGGAAAGGATCATAGACTTTGCAGAGAGAAAGCTTTCCTGAAGAAGTGGGTCTTTAGTTGGGACTTGAAGGAAGGAAGAGTGGACTGGTTACGGGTATGGTCAGGGAGAGAATTCCAAACGTTTGGTGCAACAAAACTAAATATTATTGAAGAAAATAAAAAGAGAAAAAAAGCAGCTAAGAAGGATGGGAAAGAAAAAAGAAAAAGAACACAATAAGGGAGGAAAGAAAGAAAGGGGGCTATGAAAGGATAGAAGGAAGAATGCATAACAAAAAAGACGGACTCTAAAAAGACATATTTTTTAGCAAAAAGGAAAGAGAAAAGGAAAAAAACAAGAACAGGCAGACAGACAGACAAAAAATTAAAGTGGAAGACAAGGCAGAAGGTCAAACAAGAAGAAAGGGGGGGGGGGGGGGGGGGGGGGGGGGGGGGGGGGGGGGGGGGGGGGGGGGGGGGGGGGGGGGGGGGGGGGGTGGGGGGGGGGGGGGGGGGGGGGGGGGGGGGGGCGATAAAAAGCAGAAAGAAACTAATTCATAGTGTGTGTGTGGGGGTGTGTGTGTGTGTGTGAGGTGGGTGGTGGTGTAGTCTATAATGTACATGGACGTGACTGTGTCTATAAATACACTGTGTGTGTCTCTGTGCGTGTGTACATGTGTATCTGGACGTGTCTGTCTGCCTTTATATCTGTATCTGTGTGTCTCTGTCAATGTCTCGCTGTGTGTCTTTTTCTTGTAGGTTTGTGGGCCTGTGAATATATGTGTTCCTGATACTGTTGTTGATAGTGCAACGTCTCAATAGGATTGGGGTCACAGACTCATCCCTGTGCCAGTGCGAACAAACCAACCCCTCCCATTTCCAACATCCTTCAGGACTGCCCTCGGTACAATGCGATGCAGCAACAACAGGCCTGGCCTGGAGGGACCGACCTCAAAACCCAACGCCTGGGAACAACGGATGACCTTCGCTGGGCATCCAGTTTTTTGGCAGCGCTTGGTCTGAGGGGTTGATGCATAGCCAGTTGAACGCAGAAAAGGAAGATGTTATTGATAATGTTGTTGAATTCGTCATTGATATCGTTGACCTTGCAGGCGGCTGCACTGCCCTCGCAACACGATTCACCTGAACCTGTTCGGGTCGTTCATCCTGCGGGCCTCCATCTCCTTCATGAAAGAAAACCTTCTGGTGGAGGGGCTGGGATTCCCTTCCGATGTCATCGAGACCCCTGATGGGGTCGTCTTCAAGGAAAACGTCTCGGTAGGTCCGTGTATTTACCCATCAGTCTTGTCCCACTGTGATGACCACCTGACATGATAGCAGAGGAGGCAAGTGCTATTCCGAATATCTGAGCTAACATTTGTTGATACATCCCCAATCTATTGGCAAGTGTGGAAAAATGTGGGGCAGTTAGCATCTAGGCATTTTAGTCCCACAAAGTAAAATTGTTCTCAAAGGCTACATGCAGCTCAGAGCCACACAATGCCTCATGCATGCAATGTCAAGAGGCATAGTCTTTCACAAAGGACTGCCATAAGCTGTAAAACAGTTTACCCACATCTAATAAAAGCCATTGATTACAAGTTCTCACTCTCATTTTACGATAGGTCCCAACTTCAGGCTAGTTTCAACAGTTTTGCCACATTTTACTACTTGCTGGGGACCAATTATTATGTTTCTGGATTCATTTAGATGCAAAGATGAATAATCATGTAACACTATCCCAATATTTTTCAGCACTGAAGAGTGTAAGCCGGTCTTACTACGTGTGGGGGCCAACAACACATGGATACTGGTGGAGGCTACAATAATCAAATCTAATAATAATCTAATAAATCTAATAATAATTTTCTATTATTCACTATTCATGGGGCTGCTGTGGCCGAGTGGTTAGAATAATTGACTCGTAATCCAACAGGATTGCGAATACAGATGTTTGAATCCTGTTCAGTTTGTGGTGTTCTGTCCTTAGGAAAGACACTTTGCTGCTACCACCCTCCCCCCCTCAGGTGTAAATGGGTTGTAACATCAGTTGGGGGAAAAGTCCTTTGGATGAGACTTGAAAACAAGGCAATGTGTGTGAATGCTTGCACAAGATCTTGCTCACAGGTTAAAGCCCATTCCACTATTCAGTGAATGTAGGCTGTGTAGTGCCCGTGGGATGGCTGACACTAGGCCTTGCGGTCTGAACGTGGAGTCTTTCGGATGAGATGATAAACCGAGGTCCCGTGTGCCCATGCACTTAGCACACGTTAAACTCAGTGGCAACGAAAAAGTTGTCATTTGGTCAAAATGTACCCCCCTCCCTACCTTCCTCATTGGTCACACAAAAATCGCATGCAAAAAAAAATTATAAAAAAATTGGGTGGCGCGCCTCTGGCTGCGACGCGCTCTCCAGGTGGGAGCAACCCGAATTTCACAGAGACACATATGTGACTATAATGTACCTAACCTAACATATTCACACAGCATGCAAAGGAAAGATGGTGCTGCATTAGCGGCGATGCACTCTCCAGGTGGGAGCAACCCGAATTTCACAGAGACACATCTGTGACTATAAAGTACCTAACCTAACCTAACCTAACCTATTCACACAGCATGCAAAAGCAAAGATGGTGCTGCATTAGTGGCGATGCACTCTCCAGGTGGGAGCAACCCGAATTTCACAGAGACACATATGTGACTATAATGTACCTAACCTAACCTAACCTAACATATTCACACAGCATGCAAAAGCAAAGATGGTGCTGCATTAGCGGCGATGCACTCTCTAGGTGGGAGCAACCCGAATTTCACAGAGACACATCTGTGACTATAATGTACCTAACCTAACCTAACCTAACATATTCACACAGCATGCAAAAGCAAAGATGGTGCTGCATTAGCGGCGATGCACTCTCCAGGTGGGAGCAACCCGAATTTCACAGAGAGAGTCTCTGTGGCTAGAAAGTAATACCAGAATCACCAATACCAATGTCTATGTCTTATGCAATAATTTCATGCCTTTTCAGCACTGGGAGTGTAAGCTGTTTTCACCACATTCTACTATGTGCTGGGGGCCAACTACATGTGGATCCTGGTGGAAACAATGTTGATAACATCTTGTACTATCAACATTCTGTCATTTACTGATATGATGCAGTAATTCCATGATTTTTCAGCACTGGGTGTGTAAGCTGTTTTCACCACATTCTACTATGTGCTGGGAGCCAACTACATGTGGATCCTGGTGGAAACAATGTTGATAACATCTTGTAATATTAACATTCTGTCATTTACTGATATGATGCAGTAATTCCATGATTTTTCAGCACTGGGTGTGTAAGCTGTTTTTCACTACGTTCTACTACGTGTTAAGGGAGCAATGCTGATGTAATTTTGTACTATCAACATTATGTCATTCACTAATACAAGACAGTAATTCCATGATTTTTCAGCACTGGGAGTGTAAGCTGTTTTTCACTACGTTCTACTACGTGTTAAGGGAGCAATGCTGATGTAATTTTGTACTATCAACATTATGTCATTCACTAATACAAGACAGTAATTCCATGATTTTTCAGCACTGGGAGTGTAAGCTGTTTTTCACTACGTTCTACTACGTGTTAAGGGAGCAATGCTGATGTAATTTTGTACTATCAACATTATGTCATTCACTAATACAAGACAGTAATTCCATGATTTTTCAGCACTGGGAGTGTAAGCTGTTTTTCACTACGTTCTACTACGTGTTAAGGGAGCAATGCTGATGTAATTTTGTACTATCAACATTATGTCATTCACTAATACAAGACAGTAATTCCATGATTTTTCAGCACTGGGAGTGTAAGCTGTTTTTCACTACGTTCTACTACGTGTTAAGGGAGCAATGCTGATGTAATTTTGTACTATCAACATTATGTCATTCACTAATACAAGACAGTAATTCCATGATTTTTCAGCACTGGGTGTGTAAGCTGTTTTTCACTACGTTCTACTACGTGTTAAGGGAGCAATGCTGATGTAATTTTGTACTATCAACATTATGTCATTCACTAATACAAGACAGTAATTCCATGATTTTTCAGCACTGGGAGTGTAAGCTGTTTTTCACTACGTTCTACTACGTGTTAAGGGAGCAATGCTGATGTAATTTTGTACTATCAACATTATGTCATTCACTAATACAAGACAGCAATTTAATTATTTTTCAGCACTGGGAGTGTAAGCTGTTTTTCACTACGTTCTACTACGTGTTAAGGGAGCAATGCTGATGTAATTTTGTACTATCAACATTATGTCATTCACTAATACAAGACAGTAATTCCATGATTTTTCAGCACTGGGAGTGTAAGCTGTTTTTCACCACGTTCTACTACGTGTTAAGGGAGCAATGCTGATGTAATTTTGTACTATCAACATTATGTCATTCACTAATACAAGACAGTAATTCCATGATTTTTCAGCACTGGGAGTGTAAGCTGTTTTTCACTACGTTCTACTACGTGTTAAGGGAGCAATGCTGATGTAATTTTGTACTATCAACATTATGTCATTCACTAATACAAGACAGTAATTCCATGATTTTTCAGCACTGGGAGTGTAAGCTGTTTTTCACCACGTTCTACTACGTGTTAAGGGAGCAATGCTGATGTAATTTTGTACTATCAACATTATGTCATTCACTAATACAAGACAGTAATTCCATGATTTTTCAGCACTGGGAGTGTAAGCTGTTTTTCACTACGTTCTACTACGTGTTAAGGGAGCAATGCTGATGTAATTTTGTACTATCAACATTATGTCATTCACTAATACAAGACAGTAATTCCATGATTTTTCAGCACTGGGAGTGTAAGCTGTTTTTCACTACGTTCTACTACGTGTTAAGGGAGCAATGCTGATGTAATTTTGTACTATCAACATTATGTCATTCACTAATACAAGACAGTAATTCCATGATTTTTCAGCACTGGGAGTGTAAGCTGTTTTTCACTACGTTCTACTACGTGTTAAGGGAGCAATGCTGATGTAATTTTGTACTATCAACATTATGTCATTCACTAATACAAGACAGTAATTCCATGATTTTTCAGCACTGGGAGTGTAAGCTGTTTTTCACTACGTTCTACTACGTGTTAAGGGAGCAATGCTGATGTAATTTTGTACTATCAACATTATGTCATTCACTAATACAAGACAGTAATTCCATGATTTTTCAGCACTGGGAGTGTAAGCTGTTTTTCACTACGTTCTACTACGTGTTAAGGGAGCAATGCTGATGTAATTTTGTACTATCAACATTATGTCATTCACTAATACAAGACAGTAATTCCATGATTTTTCAGCACTGGGAGTGTAAGCTGTTTTTCACTACGTTCTACTACGTGTTAAGGGAGCAATGCTGATGTAATTTTGTACTATCAACATTATGTCATTCACTAATACAAGACAGTAATTCCATGATTTTTCAGCACTGGGAGTGTAAGCTGTTTTTCACTACGTTCTACTACGTGTTAAGGGAGCAATGCTGATGTAATTTTGTACTATCAACATTATGTCATTCACTAATACAAGACAGCAATTTAATTATTTTTCAGCACTGGGAGTGTAAGCTGTTTTTCACTACGTTCTACTACGTGTTAAGGGAGCAATGCTGATGTAATTTTGTACTATCAACATTATGTCATTCACTAATACAAGACAGTAATTCCATGATTTTTCAGCACTGGGAGTGTAAGCTGTTTTTCACTACGTTCTACTACGTGTTAAGGGAGCAATGCTGATGTAATTTTGTACTATCAACATTATGTCATTCACTAATACAAGACAGCAATTTAATTATTTTTCAGCACTGGGAGTGTAAGCTGTTTTTCACCACGTTCTACTACGTGTTAAGGGAGCAATGCTGATGTAATTTTGTACTATCAACATTATGTCATTCACTAATACAAGACAGTAATTCCATGATTTTTCAGCACTGGGAGTGTAAGCTGTTTTTCACCACGTTCTACTATGTGCTGGGGGCCAACTACATGTGGATCCTTGTGGAGGCGGTGTACCTCAACATGCTTATCACTGTGGCTGTTTTCTCTGAGCGGTCCGGGATTAAGTACTATATCACCTTTGGCTGGGGTAGGTGGAGGTGTTGTGTTGTATTGCATTGCATTGTATTGTGTATCTCAACATGCTCATTACAGTGTCTGTTTTCTCTGAGCGGTCCGGGATTAGAGCGTCCGGGATTAAGTACTACATCACCTTTGGCTGGGGTAGGTGGATGTGTTGTGTTGTGTTGTGTTGTGTTGTGTTGCATTGCATTGTATTGTATTGTGTATCTCAACATGCTTATCACTGTGGCTGTTTTCTCTGAGCGGTCCGGGATTAAGTACTACATCAGCTTTGGCTGGGGTAGGTGGATGCGTTGTGTTATGTTGTGTTGTGTTGTATTGTATTGTATTATGTTGCATTGCATTATATTGTATTGTGTTGTGTACCTCAACATGCTTATTATGGTGGCTGTTTTCTCTGAGCGGTCCAGGATTAAGTACTACATCACCTTTGGCTGGGGTAGGTGGATGTGTTGCGTTGTGTTGTATTGTATTGTATTGTATTGTATTGTATTGTATTGTATTGTGTTGTGTTGTATTTAATTGTATTGTATTGTGTACCTCAATATGCTTATTAAAGTGGCCATGTTCTCTGAGCAGTCCGGGATTAAGTACTACATCACATTTGGCTGGGGTAGGTGGATGTGTTGTTGTGTTGTGTTGTGTTGTGTTGTGTTGCATTGCATTGTATTGTGTTGTGTACCTCAACATGCTCATTACAGTGGCTGTTTTCTCTGAGCGGTCCGGGATTAAGTACTACATCACCTTTGGCTGGGGTAGGTGGATGTGTTGTGTTGTGTTGTATTGTATTGTGTTGTGTTGGATTGTATTGTATTGTGTTGTGTACCTCAACATGCTTATTATGGTGGCTGTTTTCTCGGAGCAGTCCGGGATTAAGTACTACATCACCTTTGGCTGGGGTAGGTGGATGTGTTGCGTTGTATTGTGTTGTGTTGTATTGTATTGTATTGTGTTGCATTATATTGTATTGTATTGTATTGTATTATGTTGTATTGCATTGTATTGTATTGTTTAGCTCAGCATACTCATCACAGTGGCTGTGTTCTCTGAGCGGTCCGGAATCAACTACTACATCAACTTTGGCTGGGGTAGGTGACTGTATAAGTATTGTTTTATATTGTGTTGTAATGTATTGTATTGTATTGTATCATATCATTTCGTATCGTTTTGCATTGTGTTTCATTCTTTTATTGTGTAATAATGTTGTATGTTTACATGTTGTTTCATAGTTGTGATGCTTTCGTTGGGTTTGGATGGATCATGTTGCATCGAGTTGGGTGGCGTAGGGTTAGGGTGGCTAAAGTTGACTTTTATTCCTTAATATTTAAAATATTTTATAATACTATAAAATGATGCTAGCATACCACCAGGACGGTTATGGTTTTAGTATGTTCATCCTGTTGTCGACAAGATTTGTATGAGCTTTCTTAAATTAAAACAAGGCATTCACGTCATGTGCTTCTGACTCGCAACACTGCAGATGACAATATGTGAATTCAAGAAGTAGAAAATGTTGAGGTAGTAGTGTGAGTGAGAGAGACAAACAGGCAGTCAGACAGACAGGCAGGTTTTTATGGATTGTGTGCACCTGGATGGTGGAATGGTGTGTGTGTGGGGTGGGGGGGGGGGGGGGGGGTGGGGGGGGGGGGATGGTCAGTAAAGTCGTCTTGATTGGGGAAAGCAGGTGGTTTCTTGGTAAAAAGTCATCCATTTGTATGTCACTGGACTCTTGGTGATTTCCTGTGTCTGACCAGTGACCAGAAGCGTAATCGCACGCATATGCACACACGCACACAGACACACACACACGCACGTACGCACGCCCGCACACACGCACACATACACTGTCTCTCTCTTTCTCTCTCTCTCTCTCTCTCTCTCTCTCTCTCTCTCTCTCTCTCTCTCTCTCTCTCTCTCTCTCTCTTTTGCCTAAAACCTATATCCTTGGAAAATTAAGTTTTCAAGTTTCAAGTCTCTCTCTCTCTCTCTCTCTCTCTCTCTCTCTCTCTCTCTCTCACTCTCTCTCTCTCTCTCTCTCTCTCTCGGTCTCTCTCTCTCTCTCTCTCTCTCTCTCTCTCTCTCTCACACACACACACACTCTCAGCTCAGCTCATATATCTCTATGCATAAGGTCTGCATCATTCTTTCTGCTTGATTCCGTTTCCCACTTTGCTGACTGACTAAAGGGGCCGCTACACTGTAGATACGAATCGATCCCAACGCCATGCGATTTGACATTCGTGTGCCACATGATTCACGTGCAATTCTACTGTGTCAATGAAATCCTACTATAGTTTTGTTCCCTATGTTGTAGTCCCCCCCCCCCCCCCCCCCCCACCCCCCCCCCCCCCTACACGAATCTGATGAATCGTTTTCGTATCGTATTATTATATCAGACATTTTATCTTATTCATAATAATTATTGAGGTCTACTTAAGTAGGGGAAGACGGGGTAAAAAGCGCA
>CM065704.1:24664640-24672375 GCA_017654935.2 Phymorhynchus buccinoides
CTTCCGCGCCACGAGAAGAATGACACTAAAGCATGATATGATATTATTATCCACATTATCCACATCCCTTGGTATAAACATTTCGAGGGGTGTATTCTGCCAGAAGGTAACTATCTCACAAAAGGAATTTTTAAAAAAGGTTAATAATACATTCTGGTAAATACTCCACAATTTTGATTTATTTGTTTATTTTATTGATGTATTTATTATTTTATTTATTTCTTTTTATTTTATTTATTTAATTTATTTATTTATTTATTTATATAATATATATTTTTATTTTTTTTTTTTTTTTTTTTTTAATGTTATGGTAGTATTAGTGGGTTTAGTCCTAATATTATGATACTTTATAGTCACGGAGCCGTCCTCTGTGAAATTCGGGGTTGCTCCCACCTGGAGAACGCGTCGCAGCCAGAGGCCCGCCCCCCCCCCCCCTTTTTTTTGTTGGGGGGGGGGGGGGGGGTGGGCATGCGAGTTTTGTGACTGATGAAGAAGGAAAGGGAGGGGGGTAAATTTTGACCAAATGACAACTTTTTCGTTTGCCACTGGGTTTAACGTGTGCTAAGTGCATGGGCACACGGGACCTCGGTTTTATCGTCTCATCCGAAAGACTCCACGTTCAGACCGTAAGGCCTAGTTGGTAAAGCGAGAGGAAAAAATCCAATGTACCCAGGTTCGAACTCGGGTTTGCTTGACACGAGGCGAACGCGATACCTCTGGTGCCACTCGATCTACACCTCTACACCTCTTGCTCCTTTTTATTCCGTTGCTGGAACACCCACCACTCTACACCTCTACACTCTTGTTAGTCTCCGAGCCGAAGGTTCGGGAACTATTGTTTCTGTCTGATCCGTCCGTGCCTCCGGCGTGCCTCCGTCCGTCCCGTCCGTCCGTCCGGATATTCGTCCGTTTTTTAAAAAAAAAACTATTCAGTCTATCATCATCAAATTTGGTATACTAGTTTGCCAAGATGCAAGCTATCCACTGATGTATTTAGTTTTACATTAAGGTCAAGGTCGCGCCAGTTACGGGGTTCAAACCCCGAAAACACATAATCGCTAATATCTCGCGAAGTTTTGCATGTATTTCAATGCAGGTTTTTTCGCATTTCTTGATGAATGGTCTATAACACAGTTGTCATGAATTTTTCTGTGCGCTCTTGTGCGCATGATCGCGCGCGCTCAAAACACGGGTCCGAACCCTAAGGCTATACATAAAAAAACTATTCGGTTTCGTGCTGTTTTCATGCGTTTTTATGTAGTTACGTGCTGTTTTGATGCGTTTTTATGGATGTGTACAGCCGACACATTCCGATTTCGGAGTAGCTCGGCGATGCTGCGAGGGGACTTTGCAGCCGCTCGGTGTTGCACTTGTTACTTTTATTTTCAGTTGCTGGAACACCCACCCGACTGAAGGCTATTTCTGGATCATGAGAGCTCCCATTGTTGCTTCCATTGTGGTAAGGATAAAACAACAACGGTCTCTTCTTTTTAATTTGATTTACTCCCAGTTCATGGAATAACAGGAGTATGTTGGAATGGGAACGAGGTTTGTGTGTTTCTCTGCCTGTCTGTATGAGTGTATGTGTATGTATGTATGTGTATGTATGAGAGAGAGAGAGAGAGAGAGAGAGAGAGAGAGAGAGAGAGAGAGAGAGAGACACAGACAGAGAGAGAGAGAGAGACACAGAGAGAGAGACAGACAGACAGACAGACAGAGAGAGAGAGACAGAGAGAGAGAGACGGAGACAGAGAGACAGACAGAGGGAGATATAAAACTGTATGGACGTAAAGAAAGGACATAGAAGGTTAGTGGCTTTAGCGTGTCCTAGTTTCAACCGTTAGAGATGTATCTGTTTATTAGTGTGCATCGGGACTACACTCAATCGTTCTCTAGTCAGATACGGGGAAAAGACCAAAGACAGCGAGTGTTTTTATCTGTTTATGTAGTACGTGGTGAGCTAATATAAAGAAAGATGAAATGAATGAATGAATGGATGAATGCACGGACGGACGAACGTCTGAGTGAGTGAGTGAGTGAGAGAGTAAGTGAGTGAATGAATGAATGAATGAATGAATGAACGAACGAACGAACGAACGCACAAAATGAATGAATGAATGAATTAATGGATGGATGGATGGATGGATTATTGGATGGATGGATGCATGAATGTATGCGTAAATGAATGAAATAAATAAATGATGAATGAATGAATGAATGAACGAACGAACGAACGCACAAAAATGAATGAATGAATGAATTAATGAATAGATGGATGGACGGATGTATGGATGGATAGAAGGGTTCATGAATGAATGATAGATGGATGAATGGATGGATGGATGGATGGATGGATGGATGGACGGATTATTGGATGGATGGATACATGAATGTATGAATAAATTAATGAATGAATGAAATGATGAATGAATCAAATACGAACACACAAAAATGAATGAATGAATGAATTAATGAATAGATGGATGGACGGATGTATGGATGGATAGAAGGGTTCATGAATGAATGATAGATGGATGAATGGATGGATGGATGGATGGACGGATTATTGGATGGATGGATACATGAATGTATAAAGTAATTAATGAATGAATGAAATGATGAATGAATCAAATACGAACACACAAAAATAAATGAATGGATAGACGGATGGATGGATGGGTGGATGGATGAACGGATGGATTATTGAATGAATGGGTAAATGAATGTATGAGTAAATGAATGAATAGATAAACATGTGAACAATAAGGTAAACAAATCCCTTCCAGCACTTATTGCAGAAAGGAAGAGATTTCCTTACGTCATTGTTCATTTTGACGGGATGTGAATGATTTCCACACACAATAGCCTGTGTACATTTTTCTCAAAATATCCAACGCACGCGCACGCACGCCACGCACACACACACTACACACACTACACACACACACACATACCAACACACGCACAACGCACACACACACGCACACCACACACACACACACACACACACACACACACACACACACACACACACACACGCACACACACGCATGCACTCCACGCACATACGTACACGCACGCTTCTTCACTTCGTCATATTTTGTCTATTTGTTTATTTGCTACTTTCCATCCTTCAGTTTTTGATTCAGTGTAAAATAACACACGCGCACCTGTTTTGGGGTGGGTGCTTTCGTTTTTTTAATGAAATAATTGAAATTCATGTTTATTGTCTTTTTTTTTTCTTTCCCTCTTAACTATAAATGCGTTTACACATCTGGGTGGTAAAAAAACAAAATCCTACAAACAAATTATTCCGTGTTACGTGGACTTTGATTTTCGTTTTTCTTTCTTTCTTCATTTGGTCTGCTTTGCTGTCATGGGCAAATGTTTTGTTTGTTTGTTGCTTTTATTTGTTTGTTTTGGGGTGTTGTTGATGTGTTTCTTTTTGTTAGTTCGTCACCAAAGGTGATCGGACTATTGCGATGGCTGGTTTGTATTTTTTTTTTTCTTTTTTTTCCTGTCTGTCCCAAGGTATTATCTCCCGACCCTGCTTGACAGGCGAAGTTCGCGTAAGTTCTCATGTGATTCAGGAAGGTTTTTTTTGGTGTGAAGGTGTGGCTGCCTTAATAGGAAGAGATCGCGCAGTTGCAGCGCGTCGTGACCTTGACTTGACGTACGACCGTGAAAAACGGCCAATCTATTATTTAGCCATATCTCGGGCACCGATTTCAAAACATAGGACTGTTTGAAAACTTGGTATGAAGGTGGTTTGGCTATGCCCGTTCTGATGGTGGCATACCGATTCTAAGGTCAAGAGTAAAAAAGTGTCGCTGGACGCCTGAAAATCGGAGGGTCATTTTTTTCTCCTTTGGCTCGTCCCAAGGATATCTTCTGCAACGGAGTTGACAGATATCACGTCAATTGTAGTGGCTGAGGTGTCACACCAATGAGGAGGGAGAGGCATGTTCTTCTTCATAAGATGCCACATCTCATGAACTAGAAGAGCAGAATCTACTCCAATTTGTGTGTCTAGATCGTGTGACACTATCGGGGTCCGTGTCGGAAGTGCGTGGCATGTGCCTGGTGACGGACATGCTGCCGCTCGGCGACGCCCTTGTTTGTTGCTTGTTTTGTTCTTTGGTTTTGCTCTTGCGATTTATACCGTTTTTTGCGATGCCTCTTATCTCTACGCTGTAAATTGCGCGGGTATTCTTCTGTGTTGGGAGATCTAATTTCTTGACGAAGGTTCTCTGTACACGGTGAAAACTTTTGCAGCTCTTTCCCTATGCCAGTCCGTATGGTAGTGCATATCATAACTGGGCACATGTCTGTGTTACCCTGTGGAAATAGGTGAAAAATAGGTCCACGTGCATTGAGACCATTTCTGAGCGTTACATGTTTTTTTGTTTTGGTTTGTTTTGTCTTGATTTTGTGTCTTTCTGTTACTGGGGTTTTTTCTCTTCTGTATTCGACCTCCGCCGGGAGGAGGAGGGTTAGCTTATTTTGTCCTGTTGTGTGTATGCCTGCTAAACTTTATCATAAAAATCATGAACGGATCTTCCATAAAATTTCAAGAGTCAGTTATAAACAATCCCTGTTTGCGTTTGTCGTTTCGATCGATTACTTGAGACGCAGTCAGGCTGTCACTACGTAAAAGCAAAATCCGATCCCTCTTAAGCCGATGATATTTACATTTTTTTCATTGTTCTGTCCCCCACACAGGTGAACCTTTTTCATCTTCTCAACATCTATCAGTGTCTGTTCGTCACAAGCTGAACGCCGGTAAACTCTTCAGAAGCTAAGAAAGTTAGGTACAGGAAGCGTGTTGGTGCGGGACGGGGCGTGTTGCATAGCTATGGCGCGGGCTAGGCGATGCGCATTGAATATAGTACAGTGGTACCTCCCTAGAAGACCTTCCCGGTAAGACTCCCTTAAGACGTTAGAGGAAAACAAAGACAGAAAATGAAAGAAAGGAACATTAGAAAAGAAAGAAAGAAAGGGACACGAAAGAAGGAAGAAAGAAATCAAAGAAAGAAAAGAAGGAAAGGAACAAAAGGAAAGAAAGGAAGAGAAAAGAAAGCGGGGGAGGAAAGAAAGAGAAAGGAGAAAAGAGAAAGAAGAGAAAGGCTAGAAAAAAAAAAAAAAAAAAAAAGGGAAAAAAAAAAAAAAGAGAAAAGGTAGGAAAGAGGGGAGAAAGAGAGAGGGAGTAAGAAGAAAGAAAAGGGGGAAGAGAAAGAAAGAAAAGGAAGGAAGAAAAGAAAAGGAGGGAAAAGAGAAGAAAGCGAAAGGAAGGAAGGAAGAAACAAAGGGGAGAAGAAAAGAAAGAAAGGATAGGAAGAAACAAAAGGGAGGAGAGAAAGAAGAAAGGAATGGAAGAAAGAAAAGGGTAGGAAAGAGAAAGAAAAGAAAGTGAAGAAGAAAGAAAGAACAAAGTAAAGACCAGATCAGAAAGAAAGGCAGGAGAAGGAAGGAAGGGAGAAAGCAAAGAATGAAATAATAAAAGAAAAAAAGAAAGGAAGGAAGAAGGGAGGAAGGAAGACAAGATAAAGGATGGAAGGATTAGGAAGCAAAAGAAAGAAGAAAAAGGAGAAAAGAAAGGATAGGGAGGAAATAAGGAAACAAAGAAGAAGGAAGGGGGGAGAAAGAAAAGAAAGGAAGGAAGGAAAGGAGCGAATGGAAGAAGGAAGGAAGGAGGAGGAAGGAAAGAAAGAAAGAAAGGAAAAAAACAAAAGAGATGAGAGAAAAAAAATAATGGAAGGAAGGAAGGAAGAAAGAAAGGAATGAAGGAAGATTGTTCACTGAGTTTTCCACCCCCCCCTTTTCATACCGACTATGTATGTACCCACCATTCCCTATATATAGACTTTTTTTTGGTGTGTATGGGGGGGGTGGGGGTGGGGGTTTCCATTGTCCTGACAGGGAGGTTCTTACTTGACACCCTCACTTGAACTACCTTACCCCTTTATGCGCCTCGTTTTTGGAGGCTGAGCGTCGTAAAAGCTTCAATTTCGTTCGTACCTGTCAGACTGATTTTTTGTGGTTATTCTTTATTATGCTGATGAAATTCTCCTTAAACTAACGTCCTACGGTCGAACAGACACATATATGGGACATTCGTAGATATATAAGATGGGTGGAACGATCCTTGGAGGCAATGCCCGGAGGCAGTGCAAACACCAGGAAAGTCCCGAAATTTATAGGGGGGCACACAGTGGGGGTTAGTGTCAAGTATCTTGCATGCTGAAATACAATATGCTAAAAAAAACCCTACACCTACAGGCCTATGCATTGTATTTGCTTGCTTTCGCGGTGTATACATCTTGCTCAAGTCGCTTTCAATTCTATAGCCAATATGAATCCTTTTCGTAGCTGTTTTACCAAAAAGAAACTGATAAAGTCAGATCAGAATGAGGTAGGAAGTATGACAAGAGCGAGAGAGCATTGAAATGTAGAGTTTGCTATGTCAATATTTGTATTCGTAAAATTATAACGGAGTAACGACAGACAGAACTAACCAGAGATTACATAGCATGGGGTTTTTTTTTTTATGTAAATGTTGCAAGTATTTGCCTTGTAGGTGATAGAAAATAACTATTCTCATTGGATAAAAAGATATATTGGATTAGTTGCTATTTAATGAACACAGAAGTCCCTGATATTTTAAAAAAAAACCAAAAAAACCAATACACGGTTATCTGATTTACTTCCGTTATCAACAATACTAGCAGCCAGAGCTTTCAACACAGCAACGTAGTGAGATTATAGAATGTATTGACAAATTATAATAGTGCCGACGAGGCGTGGCAGTTCGTTCTCTATGCTGTTGTGACTGTTGTTTTGTTGTTGTTGTTGTTGTGTTTTTTGTGTGTGTTTTGGCCATGTGCGTTTGTATGTTTGGAATCAATGTATTGAATTACGTTAGTGGATTTTGTTGTGGAGGATCAGGTATCACTAGATACGGTGTAACCGGACACTTTCCCCGTCTGGACTTTTTCCCTCCGGATTGTTATCCCCCGAACTCCCTCCCCCTGGATGTTTTCCCTCTGGAAATCTTGTCCCCCCTGTAATATTCCCCTCCCGCGACATAATATTCACCCCTTGGAACTGCTTTTCCCCCGCAGGACCCTTTCCCGCCGTATACCATTCCCCCCACTATCGTCACTTCTTCAGCCCCTGGACATCTTCCCTCCCAGCCCCGAGACGCACGTTCACCCCAACCACCCTCCCCGATATTCACCAAGTATCATGAGGGTTGCCATATAAGAGACTGTGCCATACACCACAGAGAGAGCGAGAGAGATCTGAGGTAGGAGACGGAAGAGGAAGAGATTGAGGAGGACGAGAGAGAAGAGAGGAGGAGAGAGATGAGAGGGGGGGTAGTTGAAGTGTCATCCGAGAAGTTGTTTTTTTACTATGGGGTAAAGTGTTCCCAGGGGAAAAGTTCCTAGGAGGAAAATGTCCGGGGGAAAGAGTACGGGGGGAAAGTGTTCTAGGGAAAAGAGATACGGGGGGGGGGGGGGGGGGGAGGGGAAGTCCGGGCAGGAAGACTCCGGGGGAAAAGTCCAAGGGAAGAATGTCCAGGGGGAAAAGTCTAGAATCCACTGATACACCGTCTCGGTCCTTCTTGCGCTCTTTCGTGCCATTTACATTCATTCTATCTCGGTTGTTGTTCAAATCGTCTTTTGATTTTTTTGTTAATCTCTAATTAAATTAGGATCTTTTTGTACCCAGATGC
>CM065704.1:24675375-24685375 GCA_017654935.2 Phymorhynchus buccinoides
GATAGACTATGTGGCTGCCTCATGTGACTCGATAAGGTCGTGACGTTTCACCTCATTTGCATACCATCTAACTCGATCAATCTGACTCAGTGGGGCCCAGTCAGGTGACAGGGCCGAGTAGGGCGCGTTCTAAATTTCACTGATCCAGTCTGATCGAGTCAGATGGCTTGTGACCTCTGCTGTGCGGGAAACAAACTTGATCTACGTCACGACCTGCTCGAGTCATATGAGGCAGTCGCATAGCCTGCCTCCAGCTTAAAACCCTGGCTAAATAGACTCCATGGATCATCCCAACAGCGGAAGCCCCGTGAACACTATGGTAGAATTGCATCTGTGGATCAGCTAGGGGCGAGCCTAGGGGTGGAAGCCTGCGTAGAGAGGATATCTCCCGCATTCACCACAAACAAGGGATCCTCTGAAGTCGGGAGTGTGTCTGCCCGCGTGGCGGCGTGGTAATCAAAAACGGTCACGCACACATTAAGGTTCTCATCCCTAGCTTGTGCATTTTGTAACCATAGTGTTCAAGTGCTTCGGCTGTTGTGGGTGATCCCTGGAGTCCTTTAGAGCAGGGTAAGACAACAACAACAACCACGACGACGACGACAAGGGCAGTGGTGTCTTAAAACTAAAATTCAATGAATGGATTTTTTTTAAAAATAAAGGTGACAGAGAGAGGAGAGGTAGAGATAGAGACAGAGAGACAGACAGACAAGAATATAGGGCATAAGGGAGAGACATAGAGAGAGAGAGACAGAGAACGACGGGAGACAGTGATACATAACAGAATGAAGATGTGCCCATATAAACGCAGTCAGACACAGTTCGTGTAGTGTAGTAGAAACATGGGGGGGCATAACAATCATGTCAATGACAGACAATGTTCATTGATTTTTCTAGTTCCTAACGTAAAACTAAAAGGTAAGGTGTCCCGTGGCCTATCGGCCGTAGGGGCAGTGAACTGTTAGAGGTTCACCGTGTCAAGGGGCACGGCATCATGGGAAGGCGGAGTCCATCCCTCTCCTTCCGCCGCCTTTTGATCTTCCCTGAACGAATCAGGTACCCATTCACTGGCTGGGTGGACAGAGAGGGGCTTTGAGGCCAGGAAAATCCGACTCCAAGCTGGACTCGAACCCGCGACCTTCCGCACCGCAGCCGAGCGCTTTTCTAATTAGAGGTGGAAGGGAAAAGGCTTGCTTAGGTCGACGAGGGGTTAGGAGTAAGGCAGACAGGACAAGACATACAGACAGGACCAAGACAGATGTGAGAAGGAGAAGAAGAAGAGAGAGAGTGAGAGAGAGAGAGAGAGAGAGAGAGAGAGAGAGAAGAGAGAGAGAGAGAGAGGAGAGAGAGAGAGATAGAGAGAGAGGGCAGAGGGAGGGGGTGATGGATGGGAGAACCGTGAGCAAGCTGGAGACATTAAGCACTTAAGCCCGTGTCCACAAAATAACAACCATCATGCTTTTTGTCAATACCGTAGTGTCTTGTAAGGGATCAAGGGGCCAGAGAGGGAGAGAGGAAGAGAGAGAGAGAGAGAGAGAGAGAGAGAGAGAGAGAGAGAGAGAGAGAGAGAGAGAGAGGAGAGAGAGGGGGGGGGGGGGAGAGAGAGAGATATAGAGAGACACACACAGAGAGAGAGAGTGAGAGAGAGAGAGAGCGAGAGAGACTCAGACTCAGACTCAGACTCAGAACTCAGATACTTTATTTTACAAGGATAAGAATTTAGGCTGGGCGCTGAGTCTTCCATTCTGTCTAGAGAGAATAGAGAAGAGAGAGAGAGAGAGAGAGAGAGAGAGCGAGAGAGATAGAGAGAGAAGGAGAGAGATGAGAGAGATGAGATGAGAGAGAGAGAGAGAGGAACTTGAACTTGATCTCTTGATCTATTTAATAAGGATAAACTGAAGAAATATGCATAAAAACACTTCTTTTCACATCAGGTCCTCAAACAAAACGAAAATAATAAGTAACAGAAAACCAGCAAACCAGACGATTCAATAAATGATCGAACAAACAGCAACAGCAATAACATCATCAATAACAACGACAGCAATACACCTCATCAATAACAACGACAAGGCAATAATAACAGACTGACACATACAGAAAGAGGGGGCAGACAGACTGACGAGACATGACAACATATCTGACATGACACATGGAAATTAAACAAAAATAGTTATATTCCATGGATCAAAATACTAAGTTGCACAAAATGGTTTTCCATATTTGAGCCTGACAGCTCTCACCCTTACCATCTTATTATTGGCCGCTAAGGCCGTGTACACACACATAAGCGGAGATTTCCTTCCGTGTTGGGAATCCCATGCGCAATCCGTAAATAAGCGGGAACAGCAAGAAGGGTAAAAATGTATAGCAGATTAGGGAAAATACGGACACGTGCGTAAAATCTTTTCCCTTCCCTTTTTCTTTTACTTATTTTATGGATTGCGCAAGGGTTTTTCCGCACGGAATCTCCCCATACGGCCGCTCATCCCAGTTGGGTAAGTAAAGTCAATCAGTAACAAAAAAAAGTCGCTAGGGTTAAAAGTTATTTTTGTGGGAGTGTATAGTAATATACAAGCTGCATAATGTAAACAAGCAACCTGTCAAATTGCTTCATCATCACACATCTGAAGTCGTTGTTCGTTGTTACTGAAATAGTAACCCCCGTAGAAAGCCGCACCCTGATCAATAACAGTCCTCCGGAGCAAGTGCACCCAGTTAGGAAAGAGGTTCAGAGTGGTTTAAGACGTTCGCGCTGCCCCTTTTTCAAGGCGTGAGTGAGCCCGGGTTCTATCCTACCTTGCCCCTTCTTCTATTTTTCGAAATTAAAACGAACGTCGAGTCCTTCGGATCGGGACTAAAAGCTAGTCTGACCCATGGGCTTTATTAGCCCACGTAACAGTTGAAAGTCCGATAACATCCGGGGGAAAGTCCCCGCTGCCTGGTAGAGCAAATTGATGGCTAGGTTTTCCAAAGTCCGGCCCCCCTCATCCCCTCCCCCCCCCCCCCCCACACAACTGCCAAAAAAGGGTGGTGCTTATGGCTCTTGCGCTGATGCGCTCTCCAGGTGGGACGGGCCCAAACTTCACATATATAACTGTCTGTGACTAAAATATAACAAATAAAGAAAATGTTATCAGTAGAAATGTGTCCTAATAACCTGTCGAAATTACTAAGAACGAGAACAACACACCAGACCAGCACACACACACACATCACACACAAAGACACACACACCAACACACACACACACACACACACACACACAGGCACCACAACGCCAACACACACACACACTGGCCACCACAAGCACACGCACACGCCACGCAGGCCCACGCACACGCACACACGCACACACACAACAATACACACACACGGGGCACCACAAACACACACAACACACCACACACACACACACACACACACCACACACACACACAACCACACAAACACAACACACACACACACACACAAAACACAAACCCACACACACACACACACACCGGCACCACAAACAACACGCACAACAGCACCACAAAATACACACACATATACACACACACACACACAACACACAACCACCTCAGGCGACCACAAACACACAACACACACCCACACACACGCACACGCACACGCACACACACAGCACCACCAACTACCCCACACTACACACACAACACACACACACACACACACACTGACAAAACAAAGGTTTAGAGTACATTGGGGGTTATTTGGAGCCAGGGGGGTATACTCTAGGCTAGGCTACTAATACCGGGCATAACTCTGGCCTAGGCTACTAATACCGGGTATACTCTGGCCTAGGCTACGAATACCCGGTATACTCTGGCCTAGGCTACTAATACCCGGGCATACTCTGGCCTATGCTACGAATACCCGGGCATTTACTCTGGCCTAGGTAGACTAATACCCGGGCATACTCTGGCCTAGGCTATTACTACCCAGGTATACTCTGGCCTAGGGGCTACTAATACCCGGGTATACTCTGGCCTAGGTTACTACTACCCGGGATATACTCTAGGCCTAGGCTACTAATACACGGGAATACTCTGGCCTAGGATACTAATTACCAGGTATTATTCCTCTGGATAGGTACGACTACCTGTATACTCTGTCCTAGGATACTTATGTAAACAGGGGTATACTCTGGCCTAGCTAACTAATACCCGGGTATACTCTGGCTAGGCTGCAAATACCCGGGTATACTAGGCGCTAGGCTACTATATACTGGTATACTTCTGGCTGGCTACTAAATACCCTGGTATACTCTGGCCTAGGCTACTAATACCCGGGTATACTCTGCCTAGGCTACTAATAACCGGGTATATCTGGGCCTAGGGACTAATACCCGGGTCTACTCTCGGCCTGGCTACTAATACCCCGGGTATACTCGGCCTAGGCCAGATTATAACCGGGTTGTTTGGGGCCAGGGGTAGATTTCAGCCTTAAACCGGGTCTATTTTCTCCGAAGACAATTGAACCAAGGTCTCCAGTTTTTCTACGGGAGTCAATACTGACATTATGGAATGATGGAATTGCTCATAGCCCGTGATGTACATCTCCATCACACACATATCCAACACACACACACCACACACACAACACACACACACACCACACAACACATACAGACATACACACGCGCGCGCGCGCGCGCACACACACACTGCGCACACACACACACGCACACACACGCACACGAACACACACCACACATAAAAGGACAGATTGAGTAGGCACACGCACGCGCGCGACACACAAACGCGCAACACGTACAACAGAGGAGGGGGAGAGAGAAAGAGAGGGAGAGAGAGAGAAGAGAGAGAGAGAGAGAGACGATGATGAGAGGAGGAGAGACGTCCGAGCAGAGAGAGAGAGAGAGAGAGACGAGAGAGAGAGACGAGAGAGAAGAGAGCCAGCGAGAGAGAGAGAGTGAGAGAGAGAAGTCGAAGTCGAAAATTGTAATGGATGAATAGGCCTTTCTGCCCGTATCCATATGGAGGGGTGGGGAAGGGAACACACTGGAATCAACATAGCAATTTCTAACAACATCATAAATCTGAAAATCCAAACACAACCAGGCAGAGAGAGAGAGAGAGTGAGAGAGAGAGGAGGAGAGAGAGAGAGACGAGAGAGAGAGAGAGAGAGAGAGAAGAGATGAGAGAGAGAGAGAGAGAGAGAGAGAGACAGAAAGTGAAGAGAGAGAGAGAGACAACGTGAGAGAGAAGGAGAGAGAGAGAGAGAGAGAAAAGAGAGGAGAGCGAGAGAGAGAGAGAGAGAGAGAAAGAAAGAGAGAGAGAGAGTGGACGAGATAGAGAGAGAAGAGAGAAGACGAGGATACGGTTTGAGAGAGAAGGAGAGAGAGGAGAGAGGGGAGAGAGAGAGAGAGAGGAAGAGGGGAGAGAGAGTGAGAAGAGAGAGAGAGAGGGAGAGAGGAGAGACAGAGAGAGAGAAAACACGTAGAGAGAGAGAGAGAGGGTGATGAGAGGAGAAACGAGAGGGCGGAGAGAGAGATGAGAGAGAGATTGAGAGAGAGAGAGAAAAAGAGAGAGAGGGAGAGAGAGAGGGAGAGAGGGGGGATAGAGAGAGAGAGGAGAGAGAGAGTGATAGAGAGGAGAGAGAGAGAGAAAGAGAGGGAGAAGAGAGAGAGAGGAGAGAGTGAGAGACAGAGGAGGGAGAGAGAGAGGAGAGTGAGAGGAGGATTGAAGAGGAAGAGAGTGAGAGAGAGTTAGAGAGAGAGAGTTATAGAGAGAGAGGGAGAGAGAGAGGAGAAGAGAGAGAGGAGAGAGCGAGAGAGAGAAGAGAGAGAGGAGAGCGAGACTGATGCGGAGAGTTGTTTTCACCGGAGAGATGTTGAGAGAGCACTTTTGAGGGGAGGGGGCGAGAGTGAGAGAGGGAGAGAGAGAGAAGAGAGATGGGAGAGAGAGAGAAGAGAGATGGGAGAGAGAGAGAAGAGAGATGGGAGAGAGAGAGAAGAGAGATGATCTCGAGAGGATGTGACGGACAAACTCGTGTCTTTACGCACTTTAATAAACTCACACTACACCCTTCATTTTTCCTGTCTTCTATTCATAGAAGGAACTAGATTGAAAAGTTATCGAACGCAGCATTCGAGAATCACCCGCGGAGTTACGCAGCCACACCCTGACTTCGGAGGATGACTGTGGTTATCTTGCTGCTGCTGCATACTGTCATTATCTTACTGGTTCTGCTGCTGACTGCACATTTACAATACCCAGCCAACATCCCCACCTGCTGATTTCGAATCCTGGTAACTCCATGTTTTTTCCGAGGTCCCACCCCCCCCCCCCCCCCCCCCCCCCCCGCCGAGATTGGTCAGGGTCCTAGCGAATCTCCTTGACCTTGACTGGTCTACAATATTCGGAAGAAGCATAAGCCAAACCACCTTCATACCAAGTTTCAACATCCTGTGTCGACTGGTGCTTGAGATATGGCTAAAACACTCTTTTTCAGTTTTCAAGGTCATACGAAAAGGTCATGACCTTGACACCAAAAAGGCACATCTACAGTACTATAGCCTAAATGCACATCAAGTTTCATCTTCCTATCTTTATTCCTTCATGGTGATATGCTGTTATCTTGGGAACTACAATTTTTCCGACCCCCCACGATTTTCAGGGTCCAGCGATCTCCTTGACTTTGACCTTGACTTTGATTGGTCAACAATATTCCCCAAGCATAAGCCAAACCACCTTCATACCACGTTTCAACATCATAATAGTGATGACTGGTGCCGGTGAGATATGGCTAAAAATTGTTTTTCAGTTTTCAAGGTCCTACGTCAAGGTCATGACCTTGACCTTGACCGTGACACAAAAAGGCACATCTACAGTACCTAGCCTACATGCACATCAAGTTTCATCTTCCTATCTTTATTCCTTCATGGTGATATGCTGTTAGCAAACCCCAATACATACATACATACATAACATGGACATACATACTACGATACATACATACATACATACATACATACATACACACATTAACATACATACATACACATATACATACATACATACATACATACACACAGACACTTATACAACAAAAACAGTATCACCTTCGCTCCGTAAACTCCGCGGGTGATAATAAACCTGTGAACGAAGCGACGACACTCGTGAACACTCGTGAACAAACAGCCTCCATCCAACTATGGTTTGCAAAGTAAAGAGGTTACGGACACGATGTGCAAACACCCTTCACGAGAAAGCAACTTTGAACACAAAGAGAAAAAAATGAAAGATAAAAACACACACTTGAGAATTCAAAATGAGTGGTTTGAGTGTGAAGGAAACCTTGTATTGCGCGTGGATATTTGGCAGGATGTGGTATGGAGCACGGGGACACCTACAAAAGGATTATCAGTGTAAGTTCGTGGTATGGAGTGAGAGAAGAGAAAGGGTGGTAAATGGGGAACCAGGGCTCCCAATCGTCCCATCAAAACAAGGGGTCCGCAGGTTACTCCTTCACTTACAACAGTATAGAGGGTCCTAGAGGCGGGATAGGTGAGGGTCCGTCCGCAGAATGGCATGAAGCGAAAGTGAAAGGTCTAAAAAAAATTTTTCTAGTGCATCCGTGGGAGGGGGAAGTGCCCCGGTGCCCATTGTGTTTGGGGGGGGGGGGGGGAGAGGGGGGGGGGGGGGGGGGTGGGGGAGTGGGGGGGAGTGGTGGGGGGGAGGGGGGGAGGGGGGGGGGGGGGGGGGGGGGGGGGGGGGGGTGGGGGGGGAGGTCCTTTCCAGAATGTGGTTTTGAGGAGGGTAGTTTAAACTTCATTCTTCCGTCGACCCCCGGGCCAAATGGGGTTCCCTGGGAGCCCTGGGGAAAACCACAAAGGAGGAAGAGTAAAAGAAGAAAAGATACAGGGGGGGGGGGGGGGTGGAGAGAGGAGAGAGACGAGAGAGAGAGAGTGTCAGACTAGAGAGGGAGAGAGAGAGAGAGAGAAGAGAGAGAGAGAGAGAGAGAGAGAGAGAGAGAGAGAGAGAGAGAGGAGAGATGACTAGAGAGAGAGAGAGACAGCACTACAACTCTAAAGAAACTCAAAAAAAGTGCAATGATTAACCGTATCTGCATGCTTCTCTCATAGAGGGGCGAGGGGGGGGCGGTTTGGATGAAATACAAACGATCATAAAATACAGACAAAATTAAACCCTTTCAACGCTAGCTATTCTTCAGCCAAAATTTACCATTAAACATAAACTTACCCGGGTAGAGACAAGATTTTGTCTGCAATATTGGGGATTCCTCTGTGACTTGCATAAAATAGGGCCTATCCTTACCTCCCAAAATTAAGAACATAAGGTCACTGGATACCAGACCCTCATTAGATGCCTTTTAGTGACATGGGTGTCAAATCAATTGTGTGGGTGCCAAGAGGCGACAACAGTGGCGATGAGAGGGTTTTTAAGAAAATAAAGAAAAAAAGAAAAAAAGAACCAAGCCAAGCAAAAAAAGTAGCATAGAGACAAAAGGACGAGAGAGAGAGAGAGAGAGAGAGAGAGAGAGAGAGAGAGAGAGAGAGAAAAAAAGAGAGAGAGAGAGAGAGATCGAGAGAGAGGAGAGAGAGAGGAGAGAGAGGATGGAGAGCACTGAGAGGGAGAGCAGAAAGACAGAGACAGAGAGAGACAGAGACAGAGAGCGAGAGAAACGTAATAAACCTTGACGGCAAGAGAACCAAACTCCTGAAGAAAAACCGGGGAGGGGGGGGGGGGGGGGGGGGGGGTTAAACTGTAATCCTACTAGTAAAACGCAACCATTGACAATAAAGTTGTTATTGTTGTGTACAACGCAGTACGAGAGATTCTAATCTTTTGCAGAAGAATTCGGTGAAGAAACAAAACAGAAAAAATAACTACTCCCGATTATCTTCAGCCATTGGGTATCACAAGACTGAGTGAGAGAGAGAGAGAGAGAGAGAGAGAGAGAGAGAGAGAGAGAGAGAGAGAGAGAGAGAGAGAGAGAGGAGAGAGAGAGAGAGAGACATAGACAGAGACAGAGAGAGAGACAGAGAGAGAGAGAGAGAGAGAGACTGACATACAGACAGACAGACACAGACAGAAACGGAGAGAGAGGGAACAGAAAGGCCAAAGACAAACAGAAAGATAATTTTACTGAAAAATAGACAGAGAAAGAGGGCTAAAGGCATACACTTCGACTATCAGTTCAGTTATGTGTTTTTTGATTATATCAAATTACTTTTTTTTTAAACAAAAAAAAAAACTTTTTTCAGTCACTTAGTACTAGAAGGGTATGCACATACAAAAACAATGCAAACACTCTTGCTCGCTCACACGGGGAAGACTGATGCTGTAAAGGGCCAACCACACGACGTACAAATCGTATCTGGGATGCGATGCGATTTTTTGACGACGTGAGTCATGATTCACGTGGAATGTAATCTATTGCGATGGCTTAGAGTCAAAGCGGACTATCTTTAGATAGTCCACTGACTTATTATTGATGTTATTGTAAAAAGTAAGAACTTGCATTAAAAAAAAGACTGCAATTAATGTGAAATGGGGGTAGTAGTAGTAGTAGTAGTAGTAGTAGTAGTAGTAGTAGTAGTAGTAGTAGTAGTAGTAGTAGTAGTAGTAGAATAGGGACTAATCAAGCCGTTAAGCTTTTTAGCAGTCCCATCGATTTCCAATTTGATATTTTTTGCAGTCAAGGTTTTACGGTTGAATTTTCCCATAATACAAAAATTAATAATCAATGCTTCTAAATACATTTACTAATTTTGGAGAATTATCAAGACGATTTTTGAATATATTAACATTAGGTGCACATTTTAAATCAAAAGTTAAATCATTCCAACAATTAGCAACTCTGTTAGTAAAACAATTTTTTCTAGTGTTAGTTTTACATTGCTTAATAAAAAAAACTTTACCGTATGAATTTCTTGTTGTACTGCATTGAGGTGATTTAAATATGTTATTCCAAGATAAATCAACAAGGCCAT
>CM065704.1:24690375-24698110 GCA_017654935.2 Phymorhynchus buccinoides
TTTTGATAAGTTATAAGGTGTGTGTTTGCCATGAATATCCATAAATTCATGATAAAACGTGGTATTATTTAATATTAAGAACATGACAATTGTGACTCGAGGAGACAGTGTGACCCCCCAAAAAGGGGAAGATTGGCATTGAAAGACAGGAGGGTAGAAGGGGGACAGAAGAAGAGAGGGTGGAAGATTTATATATATATATATGTAAAAATAAATACGAAGAAAAATCGTAAGAAGTGTATTATTATTATTATCATTCAAAAAGAAGAAGAAGAAGAAGAAGAAGAAGAATAAGAAGAAGAAGAAGAAGAAAAGAAGAAGAAGAAAAGAGGATACAGAGAAGAGAGAGAGAGAGAGAGAGAGAGAGAGAGAGAGAGAGAGAGAGCCAGATGAGAGAGAGAGAGAGAGAGAGAGAGAGAGAGAGAGAGAGAGAGAGAGAGAGAGAGAGAGAGAGACAGAAAGACAGAGACAGAGAGACAGAAACGGACGGACAAACAGACTTACAGAAAATCAGATTATTACGTGATCTCCTGCCGAAGTTTATCACGATCAGTTAAGTAGTTTAAGCTCGCGGTACGAACAGTTTTGGAATGCATTTTTGTGTTTGCCTGCAGAAATAGACAAAACACACATAAAGTAGAACATTTGTATGGCTCCCGCCCCACCTGCGTGCGCATCTCGACCCTTCCAACGAAAGTGTCGCCATCTTAGTCAGATTTGTCTGTAAACAGGATGGAAGTTCAGTTTAACGTCGCGTATCGGCTTTCGCCATGTACGACGTACGGGCTGAACAAACCAACCAGGGTATAAACAACAATTTATGTCCCTGAATCACTGTCTTAGCCAAAAGGCCGAGAAGCGATCAGAATTTAAACGTGTAAACAGCATCGATCGGGCATTTTTCAAACAAAGTTACTGACTAAGATGGCGGTCTCCCATACTATGGAGCGCTCCGTGTGGCCGGATATGCCTCAAATGACCCCAAAGCGCTTTACAACTAAGTGATCAGTAACGAGCAGACAACACTCATTCTAACCTTGAAGTGGTCATACTAATTATGCAGTAGGGGAAACGAGAGCAGAGAGGAAAGAAAAGAGTTCCAAACATTTATTGAAATCCTCGGAGCCTACTTACAGAATTGTAATTGAACATGGGCTGTATTCACTTTGAGACAGTATGAGACTTATCATCGTGATTGGTACAGGAACCTCCCTACTAAGACCTCCCATTATAAGACTCCCTCCTACGTAAGTCCTACTTCTCTGATAGGGGAAGACGGGGTAAAAAAGCGCATGGGCGGGTAAGAAGCCCACCCAATTATCTCATGAAATGAAGCAAATGTCAGTCCTCATTTTGCCCATGAGACGAGCGTTAATGTCTAGCATTCGTCTCATGGGCAAATTTGACTGACATTTTCTTTATTTCATGAAATAATTGGGGTGGGCTTCTTACCCGCCCATGCGCTTTTTACCCCGTCTTCCCCTACATTGCCCTTCTTTGTAAGCATTAAAATTACTTCCCGTATAAGACCCGTCCCTTATAAGACCTCATTTTGGATGATTTTTGAAGGTCTTATAAGGGAGGTTCCTCTGTATCATCTTTTGTCCTGCTACACCCTAAATATTTGATCAGTTGTTATCTATCGTGTGCACGTGACATGAGGGAAGATTGAATAGGTTTGCGCTGTGTTTTGTGGTGTGTGTGTGTGTGCGTGTGCGTGTGCGTGTGCGTGCGTGCGTGCGTGTGTGTGTGTATGTGTGTGTGTGTGTGTGTGTGTGCGTGTGTGTGTGTGTGTGTGTGTGTGTGTGTGTGTGTGTGTGTATGTCTGTCTGTCTGTCTGTGTGCGTACGTTGTGTGTGAGTGTATTTGTATGTGTATCCTCTAACGTTTGTGTATGTGTGTTGGTGTATGTATGTGGTCAGTTCGCGCGCGCGCGCGCGTGTGTGTGTGGTGTGTGTGTGTGTGCGTGTGTGCGTGTGCGTGTGTGTGCGTGTGTGTGAGAGAGAGAGAGAGAGAGAGAGAGAGAGAGAGAGAGAGGAGAGAGACCGAGAGAGAGAGAGAGAGACAGAGACACACACACAGACAGACAGAGAGAGAGACAGAGAGAGAGAGTTGCTTGTGTGCGTTGTGGCTGGCTTGCGTCATTCTTAAACACTATTTTTGATTGTCTACGTGTTGATGAATATTCGATTTTAAAGCGCTTTGGGCTCATTGGAGGTAAAGCGTTATATAAATGTACTATTATTATTATTATTATATATTATTATTATAATTACTATATCTTAGAACTATAGTATTAGAAGTCCTTCTAAAGTCCTATTAAATCCCACTACTTTAGAAGGACTTCTAAGATTATCATGATGATAAGCTTCATACGATCTCAGCCCAGCAGGTTAAAATTTTAAAAAAAGGTTGACTAGACTCACCTTCGGTGTAATCCTTGTTATATACCCATTTTTCTACAGCACCGAACCAATCTCACCACTGTCACCACCACCACCACCACACGAGAAATAGAACCACCGAAGACTTACTTGTAAGGTCAACGATTCAACCACCAACACGCCACAAACAAGTCTACAACAAACCGAAGTATTAATCTTTACTCCGCGGACCCAGACGACTCTTGATATTTGAAAAACCAAACCAACCGGAAATAGACTTTCCTTTCCCTATTTTCAAAAGAGTTCAAAACTCACACAATCATCAACCCACACAACTGCCGCGAAACTGTTTTTCCTTTTTTTAAATCAAAGTGTCCAGCCAGGTTTTCGAATTGAATGACCAAAACTCCCGCAACAACCTGCCACCACCCCTCCGAACAGAGAAGATTATGAGAAAGTGACAGTTGAAGAAAGAAGAAGGGGGGGTGGAACAAAATGTAGACGGTTCAGTTTTCTTTTGTGCTTTTTTTCTGTCTTTTTTCTTCTTCCTTCTGGATACAAAACCCAAAAAATAAGAGTCACGGGCGCGGTGACGCTTGAAAACTTTCACGCGCGCAGATAAGGGACTGTCCTGGGTCGCATTTCACAAGGGCTAACGTTACGTTGCGCTCGCTCGAATCGGCAAAAACGGTCTAAGAAACACCTTTCGTTTGCCGATAGTTCACGTAACGTTTTGTTCTCTCTCGTGCCCTAGCACGCCCGCAAACTGTTAGTTGCTTCATGGGAAATGTGCAACCTTTTTTTTTTTTTTTTTTTTACTTCGGGCTAAACTTAGTTCTCGCGAGAACATAACGTTTTGTTTACAAATGGAAGACAAAGTCTAGAAAGTGGATACAGACAAGTATTCTTCACTCCACAGCGAATATTTGTACAACCTGTCAGAGAGGTATGATTTATCTCCCTTTTGATAGCAACTCTTTTCTTTCTCTGAAAGTGAAGAGTAAGCTATTAGAGTTATCTTTACTTAGCTAACGTTATTCGCGGTTAGTGGTGTTTCTTAGACCCCTTTTAGCGTAACAGTTATGCGCGCGGCGACCATCGTCAACAGAAACTCAACCCTGAATGGGTCGACGACTTCAGGTAAGTTAACGTGCGTGTCCGGGACAGCGACATACTTAGATTTCTGTGGTCCGGGAGTGGAGGGGGCGGGGAGCTGGGGGGGGGGGGGTGGGAGCGGGAGTGGGAGTGGGCGGGGGTCCGGGAGGGAGGGAGTGGCATATGAAGCAGAGAGTATGGGGATTGCTGAGCGCGTGTGTGTGTGTGTGTGTGTGTGTGTGTGTTTGTGTGTGTGTGTGAGTGCGTGCGTGTGCGTGCGTGCGTGCGTGCGTGCGTGTGCGTGCGTGCGTGCGTGTGTGTATGCGTGTGTGTGTGTGTGCGCGCGCGTGCGTGCGTGTATGTGTGTGTGTGTGTGTGTGTGTGTTGTGTGTGTGCGTGTGTGTGCGTAGTGTATGCGTATGTGTGCATGTGTGTGTATGTGTATGTGCGTGCGCGTGCGCGTGTGTATGTGTTGCGGTTAAAACCCGCTTGTAGTAAATATAAATAGTAGTTGTCAAAGAGTGTTTAACATGTGCTAATTGTGGAGAGGATGGAGTATAAACAGTAGAGGAGGTGGGACTAAGAGAGAGGGGTAAGGGAATGGGGTAGTGGTGGTGGTGGTGGAACGATAGGGTTGGTGGTGAGGGAAATGGTGGAGGACAGATAAGATGTGATATTAGAAACGGGGCCGGAGGGGGGGGGGGGGGAGGCGAAGGGTAAAGGGGGCGTGTCCGCGTTTCTTTTATAAATTCCGATCGCATAGTAGTTCTTTAGAGAGTGCTAAAATTAGTGAAGTGGCTAATTTTTTTTTTATGGGGTTATCAGCGTCTAGAAAGGCGGTTAGGGGAGATAGTCAAGCAAAGAATACTGATAGCACCGCAAACAAAAGGTTGGATAGTTCAAGAGAATAGTTAAAAACAACCTAAAAACAAAGAAGGAACGTGTGTGTTGTGTGGGTGTGTGTGGTGGTCGTGGGTGTGCGTGCCTGTGTCGTGTGGTGTGTGTGTATGTGTGTGTGTGTGTTGTGTGTGTGTGCGTGGTGTGTGTTGTGTGTGTGTGTGTGTGGTTGTGGGTGGTGTGTGTGATCAGTGTCGGTGTGTGTGTTGTGGTGAGATCAGCATTCCTGTGATGTGTGTGTGTCGTCGTTCTTGATTTAACGCTATACCCTTACAGTGATATCGTAGACCAAACAAAAGCTGATAAAACACCGCAAAAACAATAGGTTGGGCACAGTCAAGGAGAATAGTAAAAAAAACAAAAGAAACAAGGTAGAAATAAAGGTTGTGTGGTGGTGTGTGTGTGTGTGTGTGTGACGCACTGGCGTGTGCGTGTGCTGCTGCGTGTGCGTGCGTCGCGTGCGAGTATGTGTGTGTGCATGTGTGGGTTGTCGTCTGTGTGTATGTATGTGGTGTGTGTAGTGTGTGTGTCTGTGTCTCTGGCTGGGTGTCTGTGTCTGTGTTATGTGTGTGTGTGTGAGTATGTGTTGTGCATGTGTTGTTGTGGCTGTGTGTCTGTGTCTATGTGTATGTGTGTGTGTCTGTGGTCTGTGGTCTGTGTCTGTGTTCTGTGTGTGTGTGAGCATGTGTGTGTTGTGTCTGTGTGTCTGATATGTGTGTGTGTGTGTGTGTGTGTGTCTGTGTCTGTGTCGTGTGTCTGATGTCTGTGCTATGTGTGTGTGTGTGAGAATGTGTGTGTGCGTGCGTATTAGGGCCTACAATCAAGTAAGAGAGAGGTAAAAGGATCGAGGATGAACACCAACACAAAACACACACGCACCTACAATTTTCACACACACCAAAGCCAACATACAAAAATTAGGTATTAGGTAGCCTACTTCATAGTCACAGAGGCGTCTTGTGAAATTCAGGGTTTTGCTCCCACCTGGAGAGTGTATTAAGTACACGCGCAAAATAATGCTCCTTCTAAAAGAAGCGCCGAACCGCAATTTAGGACCTATCACAATCAGTGGTCACAGAATTAAACGTCAGATTCATCAAATGTGCCGCTCCCGAAGACGAAGTGGGACTGCTCTACGTCGGCGGTGCGGGCGGGCACACACGTATATGTTTCATCCCTAGCGATGCATTTAGTACCATAGTGTCAAGTGATTCAGGCTGTTGGGGATGATCCCTGGAGTCTTTTGGTTGTTTTGCCAGAGGTAGTAACGATACAAACAACAACAACAACAAATAATAAACATCAATGCCAAGATACTGGACAACATTTAGGAGAGTTTTCCCACTCTAAAAATAACAAGGGCATCGCCTGCACGCGTGCAGCAACGCTTGTCACAAGGCACAACGGCAGAGTTATGTTCTCTGTCTCCCCCCCCCCCCCCCCCCCCCCCCCCCCCCCCCCCCCCCCCCACCCCCGACCCCCCACCCCCCCCCCCCCCCCCCCCCCCCCCCCCCCCCCCACCACCTCCCCCCCCCCCAACCGCCAATAAACACACCACTTTCCACCCTTACAGAAACGCACAAAATTACTACGCCCAAATGGAAGCGATTACTGTTCATAGTTCACAGATAACAGCTGAAACTTTTATAAAAACTGCCAAGCACATGGTTACACCACCACACACAATTCGAAGCGATTTGTTCACTAGTTCACGAAAATAAACGCTGGGGGGAAATTACATAGCCCAAAGAGAAAATTTCGGTTTTCAAGGTTCAAAATTTCAGGTCAAGGTCAGCACGGTGTGCAATAACGACAGGAAGCTTTCCCTTTTCAGCTGTCTTACACCTCCTGCCAAATTTTATCAAAGTCCAAACAGTAGTTTTTAAGATAATCGTACACAGAACACAGACACACACACAGAAAAACAAAACACACACACACACACACACACACACCACCAACACACACAACACACACACACACACACAAACCACAAACACACACACACAACAATTGCAAATCCCGGCCTCTGGGCCGCGGTATAACTCTGATGATCAGAATCAGCCAACCCCTCCAGTAAGGCCAGATCAACAAGTCAGCTAAAAATCGCACGACTGTACGATACGATTCGACCCGATGATCTCGCAAGCGCGAATCACATGATTTTTTCTAGGAGGCACCGTGATCGAAATCGTATCGCACAGTAGTGCGATTTTAGCTGGCGTGTCGCGGGACCTATAAAGAAAAGCAAAAAAATAATAACAGTTCTTTAAAATATCCATATCAATAAGGATATAATCCTTATCGCCACACACACACCATAGCATTCCTCATCTAAAAAGTGATTATTATTTTGGTTACATATGATCTAAGATATGACGGCAAAATCCTATGCAATCCTTGACTGCCAAGTAAAACAATAAGGTCACGATAGGCGTAGCCTACTCTGAAAATGGTTAATCCTATTTCCAAATACACCTACTTACCTATCCTGTCCACATTTGGTGCATCTCAGTGGGATGGTTCTCGACTATACTCTCCGCTCTCGCTCCTCTCCTCTGATCGCACTCTCTCTCGCTCTCTCTCTCTCTGCTTTATCCTTACTATCTCTCTCACTATTTCTACTCTCTCTCTGACTGTTATCTGTCTGTACCCAACGCTCTCTCTCTCCTCACTATCTCTCTCTCTCTCTCTCTCTATCTATTCTCCCACTTTCTTTCTCTCTCCTCCTCTCCTCTCTCTCTCTCTCTTTTTCAAAAAATCCTTTTTTTTCTTCTCTCCTCTCTCTCTCTCTCTCTCTCTCTCTCTCTCTCTTCTCCTCTCCTCTCTCTCTCTCTTCTCTCTCTCCTCTCTCTCTCCTCTATATCTCTCTCTCTCTCTCTCTCTCTCTCTCTCCTCTATCTCTCTCTTTCTGTCTTTCTGTCTATCTGTCTTTATTCTCCTGTGTCCCCCCCGCCCAACACACACACACTACACACACACTACACACACACACAACACACACAACCACACACACACACACAAACACACACAACCCCACACCACACACACACACAACACACACCCACCACACACACACACACCAACCACACACACACACTACACCCCTAACACACACACACACAAACACACACACATCACACACACACACACACACTACACACACTCGCCCGTCACATGCCCGCAGGCATGGCATGAGCACGCACGCACGCACAGCATACCACACACAAAATACACCACCACACACACTAAACACACACACAAACACACACACCACACACACACACACACACAAAACAACACAAACAAAACACAACACACAACACACACTCACACACACAACACACACACACACACAG
>CM065704.1:24703610-24711110 GCA_017654935.2 Phymorhynchus buccinoides
CTTGAAGGAAGGAAGAGTGGACTGGTTACGGGTATGGTCAGGGAAGAGAATTCCAAACGTTTGGTGCAACAAAAACTAAATATTATTGAAGAAAATAAAAATTAAAAAAAATGCAGCTAAGAAGGATGGGAAAGGAAAGAAGAAAAAGAACAGAAAAGGGAAGGAAAGAAAGAAAGGGGGTCTATGAAAGGATAGAACGAAGAATGCATAACAAAAAAGACAGACTCTAAAAAAGACATATTTTTTTTTAGCAAAAAGGAAAGGGGAAAAGGAAAAAAAAAGAACACAAACAGAACAGGCAGACAGACAGACAAAAAATGAAAGTGGGAGACAAGGGCAGAAGGTCAAACACAAGAAGAAAAGGGGGGTGGGGGGGGCATAAAAAGCAGAAAGAAACTAATCCATAGTGGGTGTGGGGGGGGGGGTGTGTGAGGTGGGTGGTGGTGTAGTCTATAATGTACATGGACGTGACTGTGTCTATAAATAAACTGTGTGTGTCTCTGTGCGTGTGTACATGTGTATATGGACGTGTCTGTCTGCCTTTATATCTGTATCTGTGTGTCTCTGTCAATGTCTCGCTGTGTGTCTTTTTCCTGTAGGTTTGTGGGCCTGTGAATGTATGTGTTCCTGATACTGTTGTTAATAGTGCAACGTCTCAATAGGATTGGGGTCACAGACTCATCCCTGTGCCAGTGCGAACAAACCAACCCCTCCCATTTCCAACATCCTTCAGGACTGCCCTCGGTACAATGCGATGCAGCAACAACAGGCCTGGCCTGGAGGGACCGACCTCAAAACCCAACGCCTGGGAACAACGGATGACCTTCGCTGGACATCCAGTATTTTGGCAGCGCTTGGTCTGAGGGGTTGATGCATAGCCAGTTGAATGCAGAAAAGGAAGATGTTGTTGATAATGTTGTTGAATTCGTCATTGATATCGTTGACCTTGCAGGCGGCTGCACTGCCCTCGCAACACGATTCACCTGAACCTGTTCGGGTCGTTCATCCTGCGGGCCTCCATCTCCTTCATGAAAGAAAACCTCCTGGTGGAGGGGCTGGGATTCCCTTCCGACGTCATCGAGACCCCCGATGGGGTCGTCTTCAAGGAAAACGTCTCGGTAGGTCCGTGTATTTACCCGTCAGTCTTGTCCCACTGTGATGACCACCTGACATGATAGCAGAGGAGGCAAGTGCTATTCCGAATATCTGGGCTAACATTTGTTGATGCGTCCCCAATCTATTGGCAAGTGTGGAAAAATGTGGAGCAGTTAGCACTTAGGCATTTTAGTCCCACAAAGCAAAATTGTTCTCAAAGGCTACATGCAGCTCAGAGCCACACAATGCCTCATGCATGTAATGTCAAGAGGCATAGTCTTTCACAAAGGACTGCCATAAGCTGTGAAATGGTTTACCCACATCTAATAAAAGCCATTGATTACAAGTTCTCACTCTCATTTTGCAATAGGTCCCAACTCCAGGCTAGTTTCAACAGTTTTGGCACCTTTTACTACTTGCTGGGGACCCATTATTATGTTTCTGGATTCCTTGAGATGCAAAGATGAATAATCATGTAACACTATCCCAATAGTTTTCAGCACTGAAGAGTGTAGGCCGGTCTTACTACGTGTGGGGGCCAACAACACATGGATACTGGTGGAGGCTACAATAATCAAATCTAATAATAATGTAATAAATCTAATAATAATTTTCTATTATTCACTATTCATGGGGCTGCTGTGGCCGAGTGGTTAGAATAATTGACTCGTAATCCAACAGGATTGCGAATACAGATGTTTGAATCCTGTTCAGTCAGTGGTGTTCTGTCCTTAGGAAAGACACTTTGCTGCTACCCCCCCCCCCCCCCCCCTCCCCTTTGCCCCCAATGCGGTGTAAATGGGTACCTGTAACATCAGTTGGGGGAAAAGTCCTTTGGATGAGACTTGAAAACAAGGCAATGTATGTGAATGCATTCACAAGATCTTGCTCACAGGTTAAAGCCCATTCCACTATTCAGTGAATGTAGGCTGTGTAGTTCGGATGAAGCCCCCACCCCCAACCCCCCGATGGCTGACACTAGGCCCCACCCCCTCAACACCCCCCTGCGGTCTGAACGTGGAAATGGGTAACCTTCGTCCTTTGGATGAGGCCTTGAAAAACAAGGCAAGCGCTTTCGGAAACCCAGGTCTTTCGGATGTCCCCCTACCAAGATAAACCGAGGTCCGTGTTAGCCGCCCCGGACTTAGCACACTGTTTGCAAACCCAAAAAACAGTCAGTCGGGCATCGATTCCCGTTGTCCCGTTTGCCCACTTAGCACACGTTAAACTCCCCAGTGGCCAAAATCGAAAAAGTTATTTGTCATTTGGGTCATCTCAAATGTACCCCCCTCCCTTCCTTCCTCATTGGTCACACCAAAAATCGCATGCAAAAAACATTTATAAAAAATTGGGTGGCGCGCCTCTGAGCTGCGACGCGACATCGCTCTCCAGGTGGGAGCAACCCGAATTTTCACAGAGACACATATGTGACTATAATGTACCTAACCTAACCTAACCTAACATATTCACACAGCATGCAAAAGCAAAGATGGTGCTGCATTAGCGGCGATGCACTCTCCAGGCAGGAGCAACCCGAATTTTCACAGAGACACATATGTGACAATATGTGATGTACCTAACCTAACCTAACCTAACATATTCACACAGCATGCAAAAGCAAAGATGGTGCTGCATTAGCGGCGATGCACTCTCTCCAGGTGGGGAGCAACCCGAATTTCACAGAGACACATCTGTGACTATAATGTACCTAACCTAACATATTCACACAGCATGCAAAAGCAAAGATGGTGCTGCATTTTTTTAGCGGCGATGCACTCTCCAGGTGGGAGCAACCCGAATTTCACAGAGACACATCTGTGACTATAATGTACCTAACCTAACATATTCACACAGCATGCAAAAGCAAAGATGGTGCTGCATTAGCGGCAATGCACTCTCCAGGCTGGAGCAACCCGAATTTCACAGAAACACCTCTGTGACTATAATGTACCTAACCTAACCTAACATATTCACACAGCATGCAAAAGCAAAGATGGTGCTGCATTTAAGCGGCGATGCACTCTCCAGGTGGGGAGCAAACCCGAATTTCACAGAGAGAGTCTATTTGGCTAGAAAGTAATACCAGAATCACCAATACCAATGTCTATGTCTTATGCAATAATTTCATGCCTTTTCATGCCTTTTCAGCACTGGGAGTGTAAGCTGTTTTCACCACATTCTATGTGCTGGGGGCCAACTACATGTGGATCCTGGTGGAAACAATGTTGATAACATCTTGTAATATTAACATTCTGTCATTTACTGATATGATGCAGTAATTCCATTATTTTTCAGCACTGGGTGTGTAAGCTGTTTTTCACTACGTTCTACTACGTGTTAGTGGAGCAATGCTGATGTAATTTTGTACTATCAACATTATGTCATTCACTAATACAAGACAGCAATTTAATTATTTTTCAGCACTGGGAGTGTAAGCTGTTTTTCACCACGTTCTATTATGTGCTGGGGGCCAACTACATGTGGATCCTTGTGGAGGCGGTGTACCTCAACATGCTCATTACTGGTGGCTGTTTTCTCTGAGCGAATGTTTCCGGGATTAAGTACTACATCACCTTTGGCTGGGGTAGGTGGATGTGTTTGTGTTGTGCTGTGTTGTGTTGTGTTTTTGTGTTGTATTGTATTGTTATTGTGTTGTGTGTGTATTTAATTGTATTGTATTGTGTTGTGTTGTATTTAATTGTATTGCATTGTGTACCTCAATATACTTATTAAAGTGGCCGTTTTCTCTGAGCAGTCCGGGATTAAGTACTACTACATCACCTTTGGCTGGGGTAGGTGGATGTGTTGTTGTGTTGTGTTGTATTGCATTGTGTTGTGTTGGATTGTATTGTATTGTACTGCGTACCTCAACATGCTCATTACGGTGGCTGTTTTCTCTGAGCAGTCCCGGGATTAAGTACTACATCACCTTTGGCTGGGGGTAGGTGAATGTGTTGTGTGTTTGTACTGTGTTGTGTTGTGTGTGTGTTGTTGTTGTGTTGTGTATTGTATTGTATTGTATTGTATTGTTTTTAACTCAGCATACTCATCACAGTGGCTGTGTTCTCTGAGTGGTCCGGGGTCAACTACTACATCACCTTTGGCTGGGGTAGGTGGATGTGTTGTGTTGTGTTGTATTGTATTGTATTGTTTAACTCAGTGGCTGTGTTCTCTGAGTGGTCTGGGATCAACTACTACATCACCTTTGGCTGGGGTAGGTGGATGTGTTGTGCTGTGTTGTATTGTATTGTTTACCTCAGCATACTCATCACAGTGGCTGTGTTCTCTGAGTGATCTGGGGAATCAACTACTACATCAACTTTGGCTGGGGTAGGTGACTGTAGAAGTATTGTTTTATATTGTGTTTGTAATGTATTGAATTGTATTGTATCATATCGTTTCGTATCGTTTTGCATTGTGTTTCATTTTATTGTGTAAATAATGTTGTATGTTTACATGTTGTTTCTTTAGTTGTTGTGATGCTTTCGTTGGGTTTTGGATGAATCATGTTGCATCGAGTTGGGTGGCGTAGGGTTAGGGTGGCTAAAGTTGACTTTTTTATTCCTTAATATTTAAAATATTTTATAATACTATAAAATGATGCTAGCATACCACCAGGACGGTTATGGTTTTAGTATGTTCATCCTGTTGTCGACAAGATTTGGTATGAGCTTTCTTAAATTAAACAAGCACGGAATCGCAATAGTTTGTTTGCACGCGGTCTATTTTTACCTCTCCAATCATGAGTCACCTCCCCTGGCTTTTCAATAATTTTAAAAATCTGTAAACCAGAATGTTATCTCTGCACCATTTCGTAACTTTTTATGATTATCTTTTGGAAAACATTTAAAACTATTTATCCTACTTATACTCATTGAAAGAAGCACCGCATTTCACTCGTCGTGTCTGTTGTAGTGTCTGTATTACGTTCATGTGTTTATTATTTTGTACGCTTTAAAATACATCATTTTAAAGAGCAGCCTCAATTTGAAGTGCAGCTTTTGATTTGAAGTGCGACAATTTTGTAGCCTCTATTTGAAGTGCGACTATTTTGGACCGACCCGACCCGACCGACAAGAGACCCGACAGACGACCCGACGGACCGACAAAGTGAGTTATAGGTTAAAGGATGGTCAGAAAAAAAGTCGTCTTGATTGGGGAAAGCAGGTGGTTTCTTGGTAAAAAAGTCATCCATTTGTATGTCATTGGACTCTTGGTGATTTCCTGTGTCTGACCAGTGACCAGTAAGCGCAATCGCACACCTTGCATATCTACGCATATGCACACACACACAAACACACACGCAGGCACGTACGCACGCACGGCACACATACACTGTCTCTCTCATCTCTCTCTCTCCTCTCTCTCTCTCCTCCTCTCTCCTTCTTCGCTCTTCTTCTCTTCTCCTCCTCTCCCTCTCTTCTCCTTCTCTCTCTCTCTCCTCTTTTTTCCCCTAAAACCTATATCCTTGTCGGAAAATTAAGTTTTCAAGTTTCTCTCCTCTCTCTCTCCTCTATCTCTCTCCTCTCTCTTCTCTATCTCTCCAAAATAAAGTTTCTGCCTCATCTCTCTCTCTCTCTCTCTCTCTCTCTCTCTCATCCACTCTCTCTCTCCTCTCTCAGCTCTCAGCTCCTCAGCTCATATATCTCTATGCATAAGGTCTGCATCATTCTTTCTGCTTGATTCCGTTTCCCACTTTACTGACTAAAGGGGCCGCTACACTGTAGATACGAATCGATCCCAACGCCATGCGATTTGACATTCGTGTGCCACATGATTCACGTGCAATTCTACTGTGTTCAATGAAATTCCTACTATAGTTTTGTTCCCTATGTTAGTAGTCCCCCCCCACGAATCTGATGAAATCGTTTTAGTAGTAATCGTATTTATATATCAGGCATTTTTATCTGATTCATAATAATTTATTGAAGCTCTACTTGAGTAGGGGAAGACGGGGTAAAAAGCGCATGGGGCGGTTAAGAAGCCCACCCCCCCAATTATCTCATGAAATGAAGAAAATTTCAGTCAAATTTGCCCATGAGGACGAATGCTAGACATTAACGCTCGTCTCATGGGCTCAAATGAGACTGAAATTTGCTTCCATTTCATGAGATAATTGGGGTGGGCTTCTTACCCGCCATGCGCTTTTTACCCCGTCTTCCCCTATGGTGGAGCGAAAAATAGGAGAAATTAGTTTCAGGCGGAAGTCTTCTTTCACTGTGTGAATCATGACTCCACAGACATCGTCCCGCGTTCGCATCGCATTGGGCTCGAATCGTAGGCAGTGTGGCACGCCCCGTAAAAGACCCCCATCACGTCCACCACTCACGTGTCACATTTCCCCTCTTATGCTTTGGAGAGTTTTTTCTTAAGATTTTCTTACCGCGCTACAAGAGGGAAAAACGCGTGTTAAAACCACCCATGATTTTTGACACGTGGACGTGTGGTGGGTCTTGTAAGAGTTTCCCTTTGACTCTGATGGGTCCTAAATGGATTGGCCTTGTTTTTTTGTGTTTTGAAAGTTTATTTCTTCACTGTTCCTGGCTGCGTCATCCACCATGCCATTCTGATACCATTCTGTTTATAAACCCTTCCCCTTCCCATCTTCAATGCACACTAACATCCCAGGCCACCCCAGTAATGTTTTTTGATAATGCTAAATATAACAAAAAACATACCAAAGCAGGTGTTTTGTCTCCATCTGCAAGGAAATATTTTTGGTTGTGTAGTCAGTCAGCCTCTGTTTGTGTTTTGCTTTAGGGGAAATTCGGCCACTAGGCCTACACCTATTATTAATAACGTCCTTCTTATCACCCCTCTCTCTCTCTCTCTCTCTCTCTCTCTCTCTCTCTCTCCCTCTCTCTCTCTCTCTCTCTCTCTCTCTCTCTCCTCTCTCTCTCTCTCCTCTCTCTACTCTCATCTCTCTCTTCCATCTCTCTCTCTCTCTCTCTTTCTCAGCCCTTCTCTATCTCTCTCTTTCTCTCTCTCTCTCTCTCTCCTCTCTCTCTCTCTCTCTTTCTTCTTCTCTCTTCTCTCTCTTCTCTCTCCTCTCTCTCTCTCTCTCTCTCTCTCCTCTCTCTCTCCCTCTCTCTCTCTCTTCTCCTCTTCTCTCTCTCTCTCTTTCTTTCTCTCTCTCAGTCGTCTCTCTCTTTCTGTCTCCTCCCTTCCCTTATACTCTTTCTCTCTCCTCTCTCTTTCTCTTTCTTTCTTTTCTTTCTTTCTCTCTCAGTCCTTCTATCGCTCTCTCTCTCTCTCTCTCTCTCTCTCTCTCTCTCTCTCTCTCTCCCTCTCCCTCTCTCTCTCTCTCTCTCTCCTCTCTCTCTCTCTCTCTCTTCTCTCTCTCCCCTCTCTCTCCTCTCAGTCGTTCTCTCTCTCTCTATCTCTTTCTCTCTCCTTTCTCTCTTT
>CM065704.1:24731110-24738610 GCA_017654935.2 Phymorhynchus buccinoides
GTTGTTGTTGTTGTTGTTGTTGTTGTTGTTGTTGTTGTTGTTGTTTTTTGTTGTTGTTTTTTTGGCCATGTTCGTTTGTATGTTTTGGAATCAATGTATTGAATACGTTATGGGATTTTTGTTGTGGAGGATCAAGGTATCACTGATACGGTAACCGGACACTTTCCCCCTGGACTTTTCCCCCCCGGATTTTATCCCCCGGAATCCTTCCCCCTGGATTTTTTCCCCCTGGAACTCTTTCCCCCTAGGACTCTTTCCCCCCGGTACTATTTCCCCCCGGACAATTTCCCCCCTTGGAACTCTTTCCCCCCAGGACACTTTCCCCCCGGTACCATTCCCCCCCTATCACTTCTTGCCCCTGGGACACTTCCCTCCCACCTCCGAGACCGCCGTTCACCCACCCACCCCTCCCCGATATTATCAGTATCATTGATTGGTGCATAAAGAGACTTGCATACACCACAGAGAGAGAGAGAGAGAGAGAGAGAGAGAGAGAGAGAGAGAGAGAGAGAGAGAGAGAGAGAGAGAGAGAGAGAGAGAGAGAGAGAGAGGGGGTATTGAAGTGTCACCTGAGAAGTTGTTTTACTATGGGGGTAAAGTGTCCCAGGGGAAAAAGTCCTAGGGAGGAAAATGTCCGGGGGGAAAGAGTACCGGGGGGAAAGTGTCCTAGGGGGAAAGAGATACGGGGGGGGGGGGGGGGGGGGGGGGGAGGGGAGTCCGGGAGGAAGACTTCCGGGGGATAAAGTCCAAGGGGAAAATGTCCAGGGGGAAAGTGTCCTAGAATCCACTGATACACCGTCTCGGTACTTCTTGCGCTCTTTCGTGCCATTTCATTCATTCTATCTCGGTTGTTGTTCAAATCTGTCTTTTGATTTTTGTGTTAATCTCTAATTATAATAGGATTTGTACCAGATGCGTGTGTCTGTATCGTACGTGCTGTGAACCGGCGTATCACAAATGTCACCCTTTCTCTCCAACTTCTAAATGACCCCCAAGAATTTTGAACACTGTTCTGTTGATCTCCCAGTTTGGTTTAAACGAATGTTATTAATAATCAACATAGCAGCAACATAAACAAATGCAAATGAGCACAACAAGCTGAAAGCTTATACAAGGCGCTCAAACACAGATATGATACACAATATTGGCTGCCAGAAGTAATAAACACTGGAACAGAACGTAATAAATGAAATAACAGATCTCCCAGTTTCACATACACGGTCACTTAACCCTTTCGCCGCCAGCCATTTTTCAGTCAAAAATGTCCATTAAATTTACCTGGGCAGAGAACAAAATCCATCTGCAGTATTGGGGATTGTTCTGTGACATATATAAAATAAGGTCTATTCTTGCTTCCCAAAACTAAGACAATAGGGTCTTTGGATAACAGACCCCAATTTGATGCCTTTTAGTGACATAGGTGTTAAATCACTGTGGTGCTAAAATGCGACTTTGGCGGTAAAAGGGTTAAAATAAATCCTTATTAACCTTTCTGTTTTGCTTTAAGCCCTTTCATCGCCACTGTCGCCTCTTGGCACCACAATGATTTGACACCCATGTCACTAAAAGGCATCAAATAAGGGTCTGTTATCCAGTGACCTTACGTTCTTAATTTTGAGAGGTACGGATAGGTCCTATTTTATGCGTGTCACAGAGGAATCCCCAATATTGCAGACGGAATCTTTTCTCTACCCAGGTAAGTGTAATGGTAAATTTTGGCAGGATCTAGGAGGAATGGCTAGCGTTGAAAGCGTTTTAAGCGGTAGCTCAAAACCGTAACTCGATTTCACAGACACAGTCACTTAAAAAGAGAAATATTAATCGTCACTTAACCTTTGTCTTCTAGTTTAAACGGTCATTTAAAAACCGTGACTGAAGGAATCAAGAAGAAAGAAAGACCGTGGGGAAACATTGTCCTGCTGTTTTCTGTACCGTTGGCGTGTGTTTAAGAGCACTCACGCATTATATACGGCAGAGACAGACACAGACACAGATAGTCTCAGAGGGGAAGAGAGAGAGAGAGAGAGGGAGAGAGAGAGAGAGAGAGAGAGAGACACTTTGAGAGACATTAGCCAGATAGAGAGAGAGAGAGAGAGAGAGAGAGAGAGAGAGAGAGAGAGAGAGAGAGAGGCCCAGAAAGAGAGAGAGAGAGAGAGAGAGAGAGAGAGAGAGAGAGAGAGAGAGAGAGACTTGACACTTTGATTGTTTAATGACATTAGCCAGATACAGCTGGGAGAGAGAGAGAGAAAGAGAGCGAGAGAGAGAGAGAGAGAGAGAGAGAGAGAGAGAGAGAGAGAGAGAGAGAGAGAGAGAGAGAGAGAGAGAGAGAGACAGAGAGAGAGAGAGAGAGAGAGAGAGAGAGAGACAGAGACAGAGAGATATGAAAATGAAAGTGAAAAAGTTTGTAGGCCCTAATGTGTCTGACTTGAACTATCCAAATTGGTCTGTTCTGGAACCGTTAGCCCGTCTTCATCGCTAAACCAACATGCGTGGATGTGCGCCCAGGGAAATATCATGTTAAGAGAGCACAAGTCTGGAATCAGCACCACTAGTCTAATAGAACCATCAACAATTTTTTATTTCTTTGAAAATAATCCGTTTATGGTCTTTCTACTGGCGTCACTACAGTATACCATGGGGAATTAATATCAGTAAAGGGATCTCAAATCTAAAGGGTATAATTATTACATTATTGGTAGGAAACTTGTCTAAGCGTAATTCGTTTAAAACCACACTTTTATAATTATGCTTACTACGATTATTGTTCACGACTAGTTGACAATTTGGGATCACCTATTCCCCAACGGTAAGGAGCGCTTCTGGCTGCCCAACTGAAGATCACTCTACCGTCTTATATCATCACTTCCCTTTGTTAAATAAGAGGCAAAATCTAGAGTTGTTAATTTTTTTCCAGAACGCGGGTAAGCGACAGCGAGACAGAGAGAGACATTAACAGAGAGTGAGTTTCCCGTTGCTAGTAAACTGCCTCTAATAGGAACGCCACCTGGCGTCAAGGGCTAAGGACGATAACACCACCTAAGCAGCCGTTTAAATGTTGCACTGAAGTCCAGTTTTGGTCGAAGTAGTGAAAATGAGGTTAGGGTCACGATTCTTTGTTTCGATTATGAACAAATTTCTGCCCAATTTTACCAAAAATATCAATTAGTTCCCGTGTTCTTTGAAGGTCATACATACATACATACATACATACATACATACATACATACATACATACAGACAGACATACATACATGCATTGATACAACATACATACATACATACAATACATACATTTGTGAACCTCAGACAACAAAACCAGTTACAGACAACAGACATACAGACATACATACATACATACATACATACATACATACATACATACATACAGACATACAGACATACAGACATACATACATACATACAGATTTACTTTTTCATACAGACAAGACATACAGACATACAGACATACAGACATACAACAGACAGCTACATCATACATACAGAGAAGACATACATACATACATACATGATCATACATACCTACAGATTACATACACTGTCCAGTGGATGCCATACATACAGCATACAGACATTCATACAAGACATACATGGTGTACATACATACATACATACAAATCGACATACATACATACATACATACATACATACATACATACCAGCACATACAGAAATACAGACATACAGAAATACATACATGAATAATACATACATACATACATAAAACTATACGCGACTGACAAAACATTCGTGAAAGTAAACTGTGTAACTGATGAACCCCCTTCCAGACTTCACTGCCTTAGACTGACGAACATCATGACTGGCCTGGGGTTGCCTAAAACACACACACACACACACACATATATATATATAATCAAATAAGAAGCACAACAAAACTCAACACTGTCAAAGGATTCAGTTTTGACAACATTACTGGTTGATCCAAGTTTATTTTTCGCTTTGAAATCGTGGTTACTTGCATTCAAATCGGAATCATTTGTCTCCTTATTGCCTCACTGAAACAAAAACATATTGGAGTATTTTCTGAGGCTCGTGTAGGGCTGATTTGTTTTACATTTTCAACATTATAAATACTATAAACAGAAGTGCCAAACATAAGTGAAACGAAAGTTGGAAGAGTGATGAAGAGAAGTAACTCAAAACACTGGTTTGGATTGAAAACAAGCGCGAAATCGCCTAGTTTGTGGCAAACGGTCTATTTTTACCACTCCAATCATGAGTTACCTCCCCTGGCTTTTCAATAATTTTAATCTGTAAACCAGAATGTTATCTCTGCACCATTTCGTAACTTTTTCCATCTTTTGGAAAACATTTAAAACTATGTATCCTACTTATACTCATCAAAAGAAGCACCGCATACTCGTCGTGTCTGTTGTAGTGTCTGTATTACGTATGTTTATTATTGTGTACGCTTTTAAAATACATCATTTTAAAGAGCGGCCTCAATTAATTTTGAAGTGTAGCCTCGATTTGAAGTGCGACATTTTGTCAAAATGTGCGACAATTTTGGACCGACAGACAGACCGACCGACAAAGTGAGTTATAGGTTTGTGGCTTGAGCCACAAACAAAAACACCCATGTATTTAGACGTTTTAGACCCAGCAATCGCTGTTCCGAGAATACTCAGAATTAGGCCCTGACTGGCGTTCTCCTGTTCCGAGTATACTCGGAATTCTTCCGGAATGAGTTAACATGTATGTCTAAGTCACAAAAGGCAATTTTTTTATTTTTTAAATATTGGTCGTAACACCCACACGACTTTAGTCATGTGAGAAAAAAAGGAGACATAAGAGTGGAGCATGAGAGTGTAGATCTGGGGCAAGGATAATGAGCTGGGGATAAAAGGGATAAACTGAGTTTGGGGATAAATAAGATAGAATGAGTTTGGGGTTAAAGTGAGATAAATGTGACCTGTCACCACAACATGAGTCGTGATGTCCCATAGGTCATTTTCGTTTGAGTTATTAACACATTGTTATTCTGCATTTAAAAAAGCTTTCCAACAAACCCAAACATTTATAAATCGGACTATTTGTTTCAACAGTTTGATTGTCTCCAAATTTGAAGAAATTTGTTTTTCGGCATGCACATAAAAATGAAGACGAAATAAGACATTGTTATAACCTAACAGAAGAGACAATTTGTTAAAATAACATAAAAGCACATGTAATTGACAGTCATACTCTCTCTCTCTCTCTCTCTCAACTCTCTCTCTCTCTCTCTCTCTCTCTTCTCTCTCTCTCTCTCTCTCTCTCTCTCTCTCTCTCTCTCTCTCTCTCTCTCTTCTCTCTCTCTCACACACACACACACACACACACGGCGCGCGCGCGCGCGCGCACGCACGCGCGCGCGCGCACACACACACACACACACACACACACACACACACACACACACACACACACACACACACACACATTGTACACAATACACACACTCACACACTCTTTTCCCCTCATTTTAATTCAATATTTGTTTATGTCTGTTTGGGTTTTGTTTAATTAATGTATGCTTTGAAGTCTAATATCACCATTGTAGTGAACAGACTTTAAATTAAATCAATCAAATCAAATTGTAATTGACATGTCATAGTCATCGAGCACACACATACACACCTACAAACACACAGACTCATTCTGTGGCCACGGGTCACAAATGGGATAAGATGAGCTAGAGGATAAATGAGATTTTGTTTTAAAACAGAGTTGGTTATAAGGGATAGAAAGGGTTAAAAAATAAGTCAGAGGTTACTATCACTAAAAGAATAAAGAAGACTGAAAATGCAGCGTCGAGTTTAAGATCTTCTGGGAAGAGGGTAAGGGGTGATGAGGGAAGTGTGTGTGTGTGGGGGGGGGGGGGGTATTAAAAGTAGGTTAATTGAGCCTATATACGATTCTCAGTTGTACCATGCATGGTAACTGAGGCTGTGTGTGGATTTTGGTGCAGTCGCCAAATCCTGATCCAACCTGGCTTGGAAGGGTTTCATCCGACCAACATTTTGGCATTGTTCTGTAATTTCTACTCACTGTGTCCAAAGAAAGGAGCATCGAATGTTCTTCCAGCTAAAAGGTTGGATAAGACTTATAGTGTGAGGCGGCTTTTACTAGAAAAAAAAGTTGCCTGCCTTCGTGTCTCTCTCACAGAGTCTGTGTGTGTCCCCTTCCCCTGTCTCTTGTGTCTCTAGCTCTGTCTCTATAGATGCTGGTGTAGAGGGGCACAGTGGTAAGCGCGTTCGCTTCGTGTCAAGTAAACCCGAGTTCGAACCTGGGTACAGGGGATTCTTCCTCTCACTTTGCGCTAGGCCTTAACGGTCTGAACGTGGAGTCTTTCGGATGAGACGATAAACCGAGGTCCCGTGTGCCCATGCACTTAGCACACGTTAAACCCAGTGGCAACGAACAAAGTTGTCATTCGGTCAAAGTGTACCCCCCTTCCTTCCTTCCTCACCAGTCACACAAAAATCACAGGCATTTCTTTTTTTAATTGGGTGGCGCGCCTCTGGCTGCGACGCGCTCTCCAGGTGGAAGCAACCCGAATTTCACGGAGACGCCTCTGTGACTATAAAGTACCTTACCTAACCTAACCTAATCTACGTCTCTCTGTGTCTGGCACGTGTCTCTATTTGTCTGTGTGTCTCTCTGTATGTAGTATGTATCCTTCCCTGTCTGTTTGTCTGTCTATCTGTCTAGTATCACGAAGATGTGTCGCCTCCAGCGCGTGTTAGACATTCAAAACGGGGATTAGTATGTAAATTAGGTTAAACGAGCCAATCGTTTGGGGAGTTTAGTCTAAAATGTACATACTGTTCCACATGTGTCTAATTCGATTGAAGTGGAACCCCCCTCCCCCCTCCCCACTCCCCACTCCCTCCCGTAAAGGGGGCGTATCAGAGAAAGCGATAGAACGCGGACATTTCAATTGATAGTCAGATTAAAACTATAGGATGTAAACATTTTGTTGTTAGTCCCCGAGCCGAAGGTTCGGGGAGCTATTGTTTTTGGTCTGGTCTGTCCGTCCGTCCGGTGTCCGTCCGTCCGTCCGGCTATTCGTCCATTTTTCTCAAAAACTATTCAGTCTATCATCATCAAACTTGGTATACTAGTTACGGTCGACTGTCTGGATCATGCATTTATCAGAAATGAAGCCAGATTGTCTTAATTTAAGCGTGAAATGCGAGAAGACAGGCGATTTATTTACAGATTTTTCCGGAGTGTGGCTGCCCACGTGGCGGGGTAATCAAAATCGGTGACACCACGTAATGTTCTCATCCTTACTTCGGGCATTTAGTACCCATTTGCGTCCAATTGCTTCGGCTGTTGGGTTGATCCCTGGAGTCTTTAAGCCAGGGAACGACAACAACAACAACAACAACAACATATACAGATATTTTTTGTATTAAGGAAAGCTGCCAGATGTAAGGATTTCTTCCAGAGATGGAAAAACCCTCCAGTGTAAGAAGG
>CM065704.1:24746110-24758610 GCA_017654935.2 Phymorhynchus buccinoides
CCAGGTACGCCGTGTACCGATAAGGGTACTGACACTAATAGTACGCAAGCACTTATACTAGGCTTTGTTGTGGGAAATGTTCTTCAACTCCATCCAGGTACGCTGTGGACTGATAAGGGTACTGACACTGGTACACACGCACTTATACTAGGCTTTGCTTTGGGAAATTATGTTCAACTCCATTCAGGTACGCCGTGTACCGATAAGGGTACTTACACTAATAGTACACATGCACTTATGTCAGGCTTTGTTTTGGAAATGTTCTAGCTTCAACTCCATCCACTGATAGGGTGCTGATACTAGTACACGTGTACTAATAGGGTCAACTTTTGCATGTTCTTCAACTCATCCCAGGTACACGTGTACTGATAGGGTACAGAATCTGATGCTAGTACAAGTCATCATGTCATCAATATTGGGTGTCAATACAAGTACGCATGTATTACTACGGTACTAATACTAGTACGCTTGCACTACTACTAATAGGGTCTATTTTAACATCCAGGCCCACGTGCAAAAGAACAAAAGAAGAAGAAATGTAGGGACGCACCACAATAACTACCACTCTCAGTAGTTCCATTCCCAACAACAACAACCGCAAAATGTCAGCGGACCGTTATAATTATAAAACGTGTTAACCCTCATGACGAGTGGGGTATCGGGGTGGTGACAAAATAATTGTGCTCAGCTGCAGTGTGGTTAATTTTATGAAGTTCTACTAAAGCTTAAGTGGGAAACTAAACGTTGTTACTTTCTAAATTAAGTAAATCGGTTTACTGAATTTAAAAAGTAACAACGTTTAGCTTCCCAACTTACGCTTTAGTAGAACTGCATAAAATTAAGGGCAGAGCCCTTCAAAATGGCTACGGTTCCGGAAACTGCGCCAAGTGGTTGAAGCGAGTCCCAAACCCAACCGTCCAAGTCTTGAACTTTCTATATCAGGTTTCCTACGAGATCGGAATGTGTCGGCTGCTTGCAGCGGGGAGACCAGTGAGAACTGAAAACCGGACACATACGTACCTTCCCCGTTACGGACTGTTGGGGCCTGGGAGCACAGAAGAAGAAGAAGAAAGAAGACACTAGTTTCTGTCCACGCATAAGACTTGTTCTCTCGCGGTTGGTTGCGATGTGAGTTTCTTGCCTGTCTGTCGTTTCCGACAATGACTGCCAGATAGTAGAGGGGGGAGATACTATTCTTGCGGGCTGGGCGATAAATTAGTTTTGTAGTGGAGATGCCTTGCCCAGGCTACATCCCCACTCTCTCGGCCAAAGGGATTTGAGGACGAGAGTTGGCGTTGGGGAAGGTCCCCAAAGGCCAACCAATCCCTTTGGCTGCAGCACCAGAGCCGGTGCAATGGCCCCTCGTTCGAGAGTCATAGTCTTCCACGAAAGACTAAGCTGAAGCATGATATTCCAATACTGTAGAATATCATGTATAGTACAGCTCTCATTTACTATTGGCCCTTTCTACAGGCTAATGTCAACCAGCATATCATGTATAGTACAGCTCTCATTTACTATTGGCCCTTTCTACAGGCTAATGTCAACCAGCATATCATGTATAGTACAGCTCTCATTTACTATTGGCCCTTTCTACAGGCTGATGTCAACCAGCATATCATGTATAGTACAGCTCTCATTTACTATTGGCCCTTTCTACAGGCTGATGTCAACCAGCATATCATGTATAGTACGGCTCTCATTTACTATTGGCCCTTTCTACAGGCTAATGTCAACCAGCATATCATGTATAGTGCGGCTCTCATTTACTATTGGCCCTTTCTACAGGCTAATGTCAACCAGCATATCATGTATAGTGCGGCTCTCATTTACTATTGACCCTTTCTACAGGCTAATGTCAACCAGCATATCATGTATAGTGCGGCTCTCATTTACTATTGGCCCTTTCTACAGGCTGATGTCAACCAGCATATCATGTATAGTACAGCTCTCATTTACTATTGGCCCTTTCTACAGGCTGATGTCAACCAGCATATCATGTATAGTACGGCTCTCATTTACTATTGGCCCTTTCTACAGGCTAATGTCAACCAGCATATCATGTATAGTGCGGCTCTCATTTACTATTGGCCCTTTCTACAGGCTAATGTCAACCAGCATATCATGTATAGTACGGCTCTCATTTACTATTGGCCCTTTCTACAGGCTAATGTCAACCAGCATATCATGTATAGTGCGGCTCTCATTTACTATTGGCCCTTTCTACAGGCTAATGTCAACCAGCATATCATGTATAGTACGGCTCTCATTTACTATTGGCCCTTTCTACAGGCTAATGTCAACCAGCATATCATGTATAGTACAGCTCTCATTTACTATTGGCCCTTTCTACAGGCTAATGTCAACCAGCATATCATGTATAGTGCGGCTCTCATTTACTATTGGCCCTTTCTACAGGCTAATGTCAACCAGCATATCATGTATAGTGCGGCTCTCATTTACTATTGGCCCTTTCTACAGGCTGATGTCAACCAGCATATCATGTATAGTGCGGCTCTCATTTACTATTGGCCCTTTCTACAGGCTGATGTCAACCAGCATATCATGTATAGTGCGGCTCTCATTTACTATTGGCCCTTTCTACAGGCTGATGTCAACCAGCATATCATGTATAGTGCGGCTCTCATTTACTATTGGCCCTTTCTACAGGCTGATGTCAACCAGCATATCATGTATAGTGCGGCTCTCATTTACTATTGGCCCTTTCTACAGGCTGATGTCAACCAGCATATCATGTATAGTGCGGCTCTCATTTACTATTGGCCCTTTCTACAGGCTGATGTCAACCAGCATATCATGTATAGTGCGGCTCTCATTTACTATTGGCCCTTTCTACAGGCTGATGTCAACCAGCATATCATGTATAGTGCGGCTCTCATTTACTATTGGCCCTTTCTACAGGCTAATGTCAACCAGTGATAAAAGCCATTAGAGTACAGGCCCTATTTAACTGGATAGCTTATTAATGTAGAATTTTGTTAATTTTGTAAATGTCGTTTTCTGTGCAGGGTTTCTTTGTGGCTTTGCTCTTCTGCTTCATGAATGGGGAGGTGAGTAGCACAGTACAGTGTTTCAGTGGGTATGTTCTGTACATGTGTTTAGGATACTTGCTCTCGCGCACGTCTCAAGTCTTCTATCACATGCACGTTTGCTCGTTTCTATTGGCTATGGAAACAGGGAGATAATGGTAATGGTTTTGGTTGTGGGTTTTGTTTTCATTTTCAACGTTCAAAACGAGATGCGATACTTTTTTTTTCTGGATAATTTCTCTAAGTCAGGTTACTCGTACAGTTGGAGGTTTTGTGTCTCAACTTCCCCGCTGAAAACGAAGTGCAACATATTAACTATTCCTTCCGTATAGAAGAAGTCTTGAAAAGAACAAGGAGGGGGAGGGGAAGAAGAAGTAGAAGAAGAAGAAGAAGAAGAAGAAGAAGAAGAAGAAGGAGAAGAAGAAGAAGAAGAAGAAGAAGAAGAAGAAGAAGAAGAAGAAGAAGAAGAAGAAGGAGGAGAAGAAGAAGAAGAAGAAGAAGACGCCGACGACGACGATGAAGAAGAAGACGAAGAAGAAGAAGAAGAAGAAGAAGAAGAAGAAGAAGAAGAAGAAGAAGAAGAAGAACAAGAACAAGAAGAACAAGAACAAGAAGAACAAGAACAAGAACAGAACAAGAAAAACAAGAACAACAACAAGACAACGAAGAAGAAGAAGAAGAAGAACAAGAGCAAGACAACGAAGACAACGAAAAAGAAGAAGGGTTATAAAATAAGGAATAGAAGGAATGATAAAAAAAAACTAAAACAAAATACGAACAAGAAGAGGAAAGAAGAACAAGGACAGAAAAAAAAGAAACAAGAAAACAAGAATAGGAAGAACTAGAAAAAGGGGAGGAGGAGAATGATATGATGATGATGATGACGATGACGATGCCGACGATGATGATGAAGATGATTTGTGTTGCCAAAACCCCCCATATACACTCAAACTTTGACAACAGACCCCCCCCCCCCCACAAAAAAAAAAAAAAAAAAAAAAAAACACGCAAAAAAACAGTAACCACTAACGGGCCTAAATACCAGTCTGCCAACTACAGTCGAACCTCCCGATTAAAGCTTTCCCTGATAAGACTCTCTCTAAGACGTGACCCAAAACATTGTTTCACAGAATGTTTCCCCTTCATACCCGAGCTACTGAGTTTCAAGCTCCCTATTAGGGGAAGACGGGGTAAAAAGCGCATGGGCGGGTAAGAAGCCCACCCCAATTATCTCATGAAATAAAGAAAATTTCAGTCAAATTTGCCCATGAGACGAATGCTAGACATTAACGCTCGTCTCATGGGCAAAATGAGACTGAAATTTGCTTCATTTCATGAGATAATTAGGGTGGGCTTCTTACCCGCCCATGCGCTTTTTACCCCGTCTTCCCCTAAGACCGTGGCAAATGTGCAGATCAACACCCCTGTCCATTTTATCGGTTCTTTCTTTGTGGCTTTTGTTTTTGTGTGTCTTACCTTTCTTACTGCAGATTGAGCGCATAAGTCGCATTCGTTTCCTGTTTTTTAAAGTTAATGTTCACCCTTTTAAAGACCCCCCACGTCACGTCTCACGTTCCCTCTTATGCTTCGAAGATTTCTTAAGATTTCTTACCAGCTATAAGAGGGAAAACACGTGAAAACAAATGATTTTGACACGTGACGTGGTGGGTCTTTAAACAATTAAAAATATGCATTTGTTGATAGTAGAATATAAAGGAGCGACTGAAAAAACGCAATGAATAGAGGGATCCGGGTTCATGTATGCAAATAAGAATGTCACCTCTGTCGGCCATGATGGCTGGATTATTCGGGTTGCTAAGATACTTGGCGGTGGAACGCATTGAATTCTGATGTTTGCTTTTAGTCCTGAACATTTAACTACTGCACAGTTTATTACCATTGTGACGATTTGTCGAAACTCACTGACGCTCACCTCTGTAATCTGAACCAAAACGGCGCTCCAGCCAAAATGGCGTCCGACTTTCGTTACCAACAAAATCACGTGACATTATGACGCTATCCCGGATCCCTCTATATAGACGTTGAAGGGCGGGGGGGGCTGTTGGAGCAGCATCTTAACCAAGACTTTTTCAGATTTTTTTTTGAGGTTCCACAGTATACGGGTGATCAAAACGTTTTAAGCCTACCTATGAAGGGGCTAAAGACCCACCACGTCACGTGTATTTTCCCTCTTATGCTTGGAAGATTTCTTAAGATTTCTTGCCAGCGATAAGAGAGAAACAACGCGGAAACGATGATTTTCGCACACGGGCGTGGTGGGTCTTTAAGCTATGCAGACAAAACGTGGCACAGGTGTGCAACTGCATTGTGGATGACGACATGCAAGTTTTGGACGATGACGTCATCATAGTTGTGACGTCACAGCATTTTATTGTTCTTTTACCCTCAGCAACCCTCCTCAGCACCAGTAATGCTATTTGCGGCCGGAAAATGTTGATCAACTAAATTTTTCTTGAAGTTTTGATTTCAGAGGGAGTCAAATCTTTAAAACAGAGAAGATTATCGGCGATTTAAAAGTCATACAGCCAAGGTATAACAGCAGGAAAACATTAAAATAGCAGATTATTTGTTAAAACATTGGTATCCACCATGAAGAAGTGTTCTCATTTCTAGGTCTTTCAGTGTGATCACTTCTACAAACGATGCTAAGAGTGCTGACTACATGACAGACTAATATTCTTTTGCCTGCCATGGCCATGTCTTGAACCGTGGCAATTCGTTTGTTGGTTTTTGTCTCCATGCTGGTGGTCAACTTTAAACTTCCTTTTCCCCGCTTTAAATCAGCTCACCACGTTTTCTCTCTGGAGTATGCAAGAACATGCTCTTAATAAGTGGCCACCAAATCCTCATGCATGTATCACGTATGCAAGCCTTTCTTGTACAGAAAAATGATAACAATATGGTACCAGTTTTGCTGAGGGTAAGACACTTCGAAGTGCGATGACGTCGCAACCCTGATGACGTCATCTTCCAAAACTTGTCTGGTATCATTCAAAAGGCAGTTGCGTGTGTGTGCCGAATTGTGTTGATGTAGTTTTGCTGAGGGTAAGACACTTCGAAGTGCGATGACGTCGCAACCCTGATGACGTCATCTTCCCAAACTTGTCTGGTATCATTCAAAAGGCAATTGCGTGTGTGTGCCGAATTGTGTCGATGTAACTTAACCCCTTCATAGAATCATAGTTAGGCTCAGGACTTATTGGTTCACCTGGCACGTGTCCACTGCAGGTTCAGAGCGAGATGCGCAAGACGTGGGCCCGCTTCAGGCTGACCCACCAGCGCTCCTTCAGCCGGGAGAGCGGCCGCAGCCGCGGGGGCACCTACACCTCCTACCTTTCCCGGGCCCGCGAGTCCATCGGGTCCCTGGGCCTGGGGGGGCATGCCCAGGAGGTGCAGGGCAACCCCGACGGACGACTCTGCAACTACTACACCCCCGTGGTGGACGAGACGCCCATGACCACCCTCAGCTCCAGAGAGTCCATGGCAGATCACCACAGCCTGGTGGTGGCAACTCCGACAGTTGTGCCCAACGGGAGAGCGGTTGGGATGTCGACGTCGTCGACCTCGTCGGAATTTCAGCCCATGTTAGAGTCTGTCGGTTCTGCTGGTGGTGGTGTCGCTGCCACGGATGAGGCAGAAGCTGGTTGTTGTGACATTGCTGAAAGGAATCCTGGAAATGGGGAACGTTGTAGTAGTGTCAACTGAATTGTTAGGGCCAGAGTCAGAAGAAGGCTTTTTTTTAATTGGAAATGGAAAGATGGTGTTTAGTGGGAAACGTGAGCTAACGACGTTTTCCTGTTCATGCAGAAGCTGGCTGTGACGATGTTGAAAGGAATCCAGGGACTGCTGGGGAACGTTGTAGTAGTGTCAACTCAAATTTTAAGGCCAGAGTCAGGAGAAGGTTTGTTGGAAATTTGATGGATCAGTTCAGTTGGCCAACGTTTTATTTCGTAAAAGGTTTAAAAATAATCCGAAATATTGTGTATTTTTACAACAGTGTTGCTGTTTTTATTTCTTCTAATCTCAAGCGTGAAGGGTCAGATTGGAAAGATGGTGTTTAGTGGGAAACGTCAGCAGAAGACTTTTATTTGCTCATGGAGAAGCTGGTTGTGACGACAACCAGGGGAATCTTGGAACTGTTGCGTAATGTTGTAATATGAACTAAGGTGTTTTTTATGGTTAGGAGGTGGCAATTACAAACGTAAAGGGTGGGAATTGAAAGAGGGTGTTTAGTTGAAAATGTGACAAAAAGACATTTTCTGCTGCTCATATAGAAGCTGTAGTGGAGTCAACTGATGTTAAAATGCTCTATGGTTAAAGTCAGGAGATGAATGGAAATAATATGAAATGATGTGAACGAAAAGAGGGGATTTCAAACATCAATAACATACTTCTTCCTTTTGACTTGTGAAATGATTTTTTGTTGTACATTTAAAACAAAATGTATGGGGTAACAACAGGAGGTTCTTGGGGACATAAGACGTCTTAAACGTTGTCACAAAACGGTGGATTCAAAGGATATAGCTTGAACAGATTTGCCTTAATGAGAGGACTTTGGCTGTATACAAAAAGGCGCTTTCGTGTGAAGGACATCGATATGGGCTTGCATTTGAATATTAGGCATAGAATACTAATCTGTAAATGCAAGAGCGGTATTAAGTGATGCTGCAAATGCGCAAGAATATTGGGAGGACATTTATCATGAAAATGTCATGGTATCAAAGATGTGTTGTATGTAACAAGAGGAATATTATAGCTTTGAAAGAAACTGGCTACTGATGAAAAATCATTGAAGCAGAAAGACACTTGGTTATAAATTATCAGCGTATACATTTATGTAGGTAGAGACAGGCATAAGCGACTTTTAGAAAATGCAACAGGCTACCTCTCTTGGTCGAGAAAATAAAAAAGAATTAAAGTGAAAACAGGACGTAGCATAATAGGAAAGGACCTTGTACAAGGGTAAAATGGAAAATTATGGGAAAGATTAAGGGATTAGGTTTTGATAAAAGTCAACGCCATAGATTATAAGAGCCCTCATAAATGAAACTCTGAGATAACTTCATCTTCTTGTAGGCGTAGATGCGCCAAGCTACATTTGTGCACCTAACTATTTCTGGTCAGGACCGGCAAGTCCGATTGCAGCTTGTTTTGATTCAGAGTGTCAATTTCCTAAGAAATTGTTGCTACAACTGATGAGTCCCTCCTGTCCTATCGGTGGCTTTAAATCAGAGTTTGTCTTCTCCCAGTTTGTCTTCTAGCCTGCCACGGCTATCAAGTTCCTTTACTGTGACTTTTTATTGGTGGAATTGACGCAAACCGCTGAAGACGAAAACCATCAACCCAGCAACGGAAAGCCGTTGTCTAAATTTCTTTCCTCAGACATACAATCAAAAGAGGAAAGGCAAACAAAGGTGGACTTCATCTTCGATGACTAACGATAATCTTCAATCCAGAAACAACAACATTGTATCGTCTGGTGGTCTGCATTGTGTGGTGATAATGAAACATTGCCCTTGTTGAGAAAATGAGCTTTATGACGTGATGATGTCTTAGACTGCTTAACTGTTGTGTTTCAAAGGAAAATCCATTTCTTGGTTGTTTCCTGACAGCTTGAGTGTCAACCACACACCTGAAGCGTTGCTCAACCCTTTAGAAGGATAAAGTCACCGTAATAATAATGGCAGTTACAGTTAACAACGTGGGATTCAAGGAATTGGGTAAACATCTGTTCTTGGCTAGAAAGGGAAAGAAAAGGCTATAGGAATATACGGAGAGAGAAAATGAGTCAATCCAGCTTGCGTTCTGTTTAGATAGCCGCGTTTGTTGTGTTTTTTATTATTATTATTATTATTATTATTATTATTATTATTATTACTATTGTTGTTGTTGTTGTTGTTGTTGTTGTTGTTATAGCAATTTACGTTCCAAAAGGTCCAAAGGCTATTGCATGCCTGGTAACAAGTGGCCTGGGCCTGTATTCACGTTGAGATAGCATGAGACTTAGCATGATGCTAACTTAGAAGCTCTTCCAATGTCCTATTGGATTTAATAGGACTTTTGGAAGAGCTTCTAAGTTAGCATCATGCTAAGTCTCATGCTATCTCAACGTGAATACAGGCCCAGGTTTAGAAGATTCCGTCAGAGATGTGCTAGCTCACTTTATGGTGACAGTAAAGACGCACCAACAATGTTTTCCGTCAATGCTCAGCACACAGAGAACAATCAAAATGCGTTGACTATCTCAGGACGTTTGGAGGGTCAGGAACAGAACTTTCACATTCTCTCAGGAGGGGGAGGGGAAGGTATTATGCCAGACTAGACTGTCTTAACCCTGATAATGTATTTATTATTAATTCGAGGGATTCAAACTGACAACAACTTACGTTTAAGCTGTGTGTGATTGAACACCAAACCACCCAGAAATCAATACTAGTGCAGTAACTGTGTGATTGAACACCAAGCTATCCAGAAATCAATACCAGTGTAGTAAATGTGTGATTGAACACCAAACCAACCAGAAATCAATATCAGTGCAGTAAATGTGTGATTGAACACCAAACCATCCAGAAATCAATACCAGTGCAGTAAATGTGTGATTGAACACCAAACCAACCAGAAATCAATACCAGTGCAGTCACTGTGTGATTGAACACCAAACCACCCAGAATTCAATACTAGTGCAGTAACTGTGTGGTCGAACACCAAACCACCCAGAATTCAATGCTAGTGCAGTAACTGTGTGATTGAACACCAAGCCATCCAGAAATCAATACTAGTGCAGTAACTATGTGGTCAAACACCAAACAACCCAGAATTCAATACTAGTGCAGTAACTGTGTGATTGTACACCAAACCACCCAGAAATAAATACTAGTGCAGTAACTGTGTGATTGTACACCAAACCACCCAGAAATAAATACTAGTGCAGTAACTGTGTGATTGAACACCCAACCACCCAGAAATCAATACTAGTGCAGTAACTGTCTGATTGAACACCCAACCACCCAGAAATCAATATTAATGCAGTAACTGTGTGATTGAACACCCAACCACCCAGAAATCAATACTAGTGCAGTAAATGAGTGATTGTACACCCAACCACCCAGAAATCAATACTAGTGCAGTAAATGAGTGATTGTATGCCACCCCACCCACCCAAAAACAAAAAAGCAAAAAAAAAACATACCAATGCAGTATAGTGGTGTTATAACTGGATCGCCTGTTGATGAGTCACTAAGTTCTGTTTGGGGTTCTGTGCTCCTGCTGCTGCTCTGTCGCTTTTGTTGATGTAGATGTAGATGATGATGATGTTGATTTTTGCTTCATAAAAAGATCAGATGAAAAGGAAACGAGGCAGCAAAATAAACCAATAAACTGAAACACATAACCTATCCGTTTTTGACTAATAAAAGCTTATTACGATGGCATTAATAATTATGCTGTCAAATTTTAGACGTGAGATAATTAGTTCATTTCCATTGTGCATTTAAGTCTAACTCTAAGCATTATTCTGTCGAGTCGATACATTTGTGAAATTTTGCCTTGCGCCAACAAATATTTCAACGGTATTGGAAGCAAAAAAAAGATAAGTGCTTAATAACTTGATTCCAAGGCACGACCTACGTAAATGCATTAACTTAATACATTGACTATTACTCACCTCTCAACATTTAATCTGAGTAACAGATTCTGAATGGAAACCCGAATAGTGTCTGTAAGTGATGCAGAGATTTTGTTTTTAATCATATATTATTATCCAAAAAGTCCAAGAGTTCGTGGTTGCTCAAAATGATAACATTGTGAACGTGTGCCCATTTCGAGGATGAATCGAGAGGCTCAGAACGAGCTTGATGGATTTCTAGGCTTAGAATATGGGTGCCTTCCGGCAGATTTTATGAAACGTATAGAACAATGATGTTGTTGACAGATTCGGTTCTTGGGCTTTGGAGATTTGTACTTCCGCAATCCCGCTTCTTGTCCAAAAGGAAAAACTGGAGTGTGATACAGGGTTGGGGTGTGTGTGTGTGTAGGGGGGTGACTAAGTTTGTCAAGTAGATCACGGAAGGTCGCTGATCCTACACTGAACTTGAATATACTCGTTGTGTTGTGGTGTATTTAGTTTTATTTATTCGTTCGTTTGTTTGTTTGTTTATTTATTTATTTCTTCAATTTTTGTGTACACGTGTGTGTGCGGAATCTGCTCATGGTTGTTGATCTCACGATGTCGATTTTCTTGTTTCGTTGTAGGGATTTTCAAACGATGAATAGTAGATGTGGTACGTGTTGTCCTTAAGTCTCTCACCCGTGGGGGATACCGGGGGGGGGGGGGGGGGATCTTTCATTACAAATAGTCCCACCACCTTCTGGAAGTTCTGCGCTAGCGACTTCTAATCTGTGATTCTCTTTGACTCTTCCTTTTCCTCTTCTTTACTGTTGCTATCTACTCTTGTTTCTGCCTTTTGTTGCCCATTCTCCTGCCTTCAAACAAACAAACAAATCTAGCAAACAGTTTTCTCTTTTGAGTTCCTCCGAAATCGGAATGTGTCGGCTGAATGCAGCGGGGAGACCAGTGAAAAGTGAAAACCGGACACACACCTACCTCACCCATTATGGTCGTATGGCCTGGGAACGCAAAAGAAGAAAAAGAAGAAGAAGAAGAAGAAGTCATCCTTAAAGACACACTGACACACCACGATTAAGTCCCTTGGTTTTTTTTCTGAGTAGCTGTGACCCACATACAAATGCCCCCAACTTCAAATTGAGGCTGCTCTTTAAAACGATGCTTCGTGTTCAATTTGGGGGCATTTGTATGGGAGTCAAACCTGGTCAAAACAACATTTCTTACCAGCTATAAGAGGGAAAACGCGTGAAACCCGTGATTTTGACACGTGATCTGGTGGGTCTTTGAGTCCCTAACTCACAATCCTACTTTAGATAGTATCTGAAATTCAGAATCAACATGTTTGATTAAAATGTTTACATCAACGGACAGAAAATGGAGAAGAAAAAAAAGGTGAAATGTAATGGAGAGAAGAAGTTAAAAAAACAAACGAAAAAAAAAAAAACCGCGCGCAGAATAAATATGAGGATAGAGAAGGAAAATGAAACCGCTAGGACAAGTATGGTGGTGTTTATGAAAGTCTCAAAGACCATGTGAATAATACAGGGCGAATCTGCCCCACATATGGGTAAAACAGGGCGTGTTTAATTTTTTGACAATTTTATTTAGAAAGCATGTATAATATATGACTGTTTTCTAAAGGCCTATGCCAAAGATCGTAACTATAATTCATTTGTATGTAATTTTAAAAAAATATATATATTATGCATTATATTATACATTATATAGTTTTTTAACTATGCTAAAGGTCACATTGTTATTTATTTTTATTTTTGAAACCAGGAGCGTGGAGAAGGATGGCAATG
>CM065704.1:24763610-24766110 GCA_017654935.2 Phymorhynchus buccinoides
GTCCCTTTGTTTTGTTGTTGCATTTTTTTTGTGGGTGTAAGTATACTTCGGTGCATTCTTATGTTCAGGAAGACACGACAGCTCAGGTGCTGTCTTCGGGTACTGTAATAATGAGTGCATCTTAAACTGTTACCACGGGTAGTAGTATGTAAAATTGGACCAAACTCCCAAAACGATTGGTAGTGTAGTCTAATTTAGCTTAAAGACCCAGTACGTCACGTGTCAAAATCACGGTTTCCACGTGTTTTCCCTCTTATTGCTGGTAAGAAATCTTATTTTGACCAAGTTTTGCTCCCATAGAAATTGCCTCTTGCACGAAAACGAGACATCACTTTAAAGAGCAGCCTCGATCGTATATGAGGAAAGTCTGAATGTGGGCCACACCGACCCAGAAAAAAAACCAAGGGACTTAATCCAGCCGGCTCAGTACGTAGGTTTTTAAAGACCCCGTGACGCGCCACGGTTACGTCCCTTGGTTTTTTCTGGGTTGCTGTGACCCTCATTCGAATTTCCCCATATTCAAATTGAGGCTGCTCTTTAAACTGATATGTCGCTTTCAATTTGGGGTAATTTATATGGGAGTCAGACTTGGTCAAAACAAGATTTATTTCCAGTTATAAGAGGGAAAACACGTGAATCCCGTGATTTTGACACGTGATCGGGTGGCTCTTTAAAGGCACACTGACCCACCACGATTAAGTGTGTGTGTGTGTGTGTGTGTGTGTGTGTGTGTGTGTGTGTGCGTGTGCGTGTGTGCGTGCGTGCGCGTGCGTGCGTGTGTGTGTGTGCGTGTGTTTCTTGCTGGTGTGTGTGTGAGTGTGTCCAAATCCCAAATCCAATATACTTTATTATCGCAAGACAGACATCCATGTGTGTGTGTGTGTGTGCGTACGTGTATGTGCGTGCGTGCGTGCGTGTATGTGTGTGCGTACGTGCATGCGTATGTGTGCATATTATTAAATAGTAGTAGTAGTAGTAGTAGTAGTAGTAGTAGTAGTAGTAGTAGGGTAGGTCGGGGTAAAAAGCCCATGGGCGGGCAAGAAGCCCATGCCAATTATCTCATGAAATAAAGCAAATGTCAGTCAAATTTGCCCATGAGACGAATGCTAAACATTATTAACATATTGCAGTCACATTTTGCCCATGAGAAGAGTGTTAATGCTTAGCATTCGTCTCATGGGCAAAATGTGACTGAAATTTGCTTCATTTCATGAGATAATTGGCATGGGCTTCTTACCCGCCCATGGGCTTTTTACCCCGTCTTCCCCAAGTAGTAGTAGTAGTAGTAGAGTATGTTGTTGTAGTTTACTGTGATAAAGAGTAAGTGCCATTTTTCTCTCTTAAGGGCTCTCTGTACACGTGAAAAAAAACATTCCCCCACTCTATCCCCATGGCAACACAGTGATAGGGCAGTCATAATAATGACCTGCATAATTACCATCACTGCGTTGCCATGCGGAAAGAGTGAAAAAATGTTCACGTGTACAGAGACCTTAAGTGGTAGGGTAAGACGGGGTAAAAAGCCCATGGGCGGGTAAGAAGCCCATGCCAATTATCTCATGAAATAAAGCAAATTTCAGTCAAATTTGCCCATGAGACGAATGCTTAAACATTAACAGTCGTCTCATGGGCAAAATGTGACTGAAATTTGCTTCATTTCATGAGATAATTGGCATGGGCTTCTTACCCCGCCCATGGGCTTTTTACCCCGTCTTCCCCTAAAGTACTGTGTTACAGTTCGAGAGGTCTAAATTGCCAGAAGGTAGTAGGGGAAGACGGGGTAAAAAGCCCATGGGCGGGTAAGAAGCCCATGCCGATTATCTCATGAAATAAAGCAAATGTCAGTCAAATTTGCCCATGAGACGAATGCTAAACATTAACATATTTCATGAGATAATTGGCATGGGCTTCTTACTCGCCTATGGGCTTTTTACCCCGTCTTACCCTATCGTCTTTATTTATTCCTTTTGTGAAAGAACTTTCTGGCATTCACCTCTCAATTCGATGGCTTGGAGTCAAAAACGGATTATCTTTAGATTGTCCATTGACTTATTATTGAACTTATTGCAAAAAACAACAACTAATAACTTGTATTAAATAAAAAGACTGCAGAAATATTAAAAGCATAATCCCGATTTTATTTGATTTGCCGACCTTTTTAATACAAGTTTTCGCAATAACTTCAATACTAAGTCAAAGATATTCTAAAAGGGTAAGATGGATTACTTAAAAGCTCGGCGAACCGGGCTGATAGAGTTATCGTTAGTGCGGACGTGTACACTATTCACAGTGCAGGCTATCCAAAAACTCGGACTTGAACTTGAACGGAGAATGAGAGACTTAGTGCGATTTTTCTCACGCCAGAGGGCATGACGCTCGTGTGGGGCTAATCCTCTCTATATTATTAGTTGGGGAGAAAGAAAGAGAGAGAGACAGTGAGCCCCTAGTGCATTGACTGCCCTCTGGCATGAAAAATATCGCCATAGGTTGACCATTCAAC
>CM065704.1:24768610-24771110 GCA_017654935.2 Phymorhynchus buccinoides
CTCTCTCTCTCTCTCAAACCATGACTCTCTGCTGTCTATGTTACCACGATCTTTGCCTGTAGATATGAAGTTAGGACATCTAGGCCAAGTTCGAACGTGAAGGTCAAAGCCGAGGTCAAGGTCACTGGAGCCGAAAATGCTCTAGTTTTGTTTTAATTGTTTGTGGCTTCAACTAAAATGATTTTTGTTAACTGATTGGCCAGTGATTATGAAATTGAAGCCAACATTAAAGCAACGTGTGTGTGTGTGTGTGCGTGTGCGTGTGTGTTTGTGTGTGTGTGTGTGTGTGTGTGTGTATGTGTGTGTGTTTGTGTTTGTGTGTGTATGTGTATGTGTGTGTGTGTGTGTTTGTGTGTGTGTGTGTGTGTGTGTGTGTGTGTTTGAGTGTGTGTGTGTGTGTGTGTGTGTGTGTGTGTGTGTGTGTGTGTGTGTGTGTGTTTGTTTGTGTGTGTGTGTGTGTGTTTGTGTGTGTGTGTGTGTGTGTGTTTGAGTGTTGTGTGTGTGTGTGTGTGTGTGTGTGTGTGTGTGTGTGTGTGTGTGTGTGTGTGTGTGTGTGTGTGTGTGTGTGTGTGTGTGTGTGTGTGTGTGTGTGTGCCGGGGGTGGTGGTGGGGTGTCTTTGTTGTTGATGTGAATGAAATTCTGCTTAACGTCCTCCGGTCTTGAACAGACACATATGGGACATTAGTAGATATAAAGATGGTGGGAACGATCCTGGAGGCAATGCCCGGAGGCAGTGCAACACCGGGAAAGTCCCGAATTTTTAACAATACAGATGTAACTCTGAAACTAACGTTGAATGTTGATTGTTTGTTTAGTATGCAGGGCTGGTAGGTAGGCTATGTTGTTGTTGTTGTAGGGTGGGTTTTTTTTAAGCAATACAACATTGTACCTATGCAAAACTTAAGATACTAACTTCTGGAAAAACTTTGCGCAAAGACGTAAATCACTTTGAATTATTAACTTGTCCAATGCCTACTGGACATAAAGGGAAGCAACAATAACAAGAGGCCACGTTTTTTTTAAATTATAAATATCGCATTGCTTCCCTTGGATTATTGTAATCATTCTGATCGCTTCTCGGGGGAGGGGGGATAAAATCAAACAAGTGATTCAGGAAAATAATTTTTTGACCGCTTATACCTGTGGTTTGTTTTAATATTTGTTTTCAACAAATCGTCGTACATGGCGAAAGCCGAATACGCGACGAAGAAACTGAACTTAAATTTCTTGGAATACCGTAGGGGAAAGCTAAATCAAAAAGTGGGGGGGGGGGATAATCCAATGAATTCAAATTGGATTAAGATAATTTCTACACGCACGCAATTCCCTAAATGACGCGCACGCACGCACACACACACACACACACGCACAACGTCCACACACACACACACTTAATATTTGTTTTCACACAAACACACACACACGCACGCCTCAAAGAATAACATCAGCGACACACACACTGAACACACAAATTTCATGGGCACATACACGTAAACACACACACACACACACACATATCAAAAAGTGTATAATTACAATCAATCCAATAAATTCCATTGGACACACATAATGAATCCACACGCACGCACGCACGCACGCACACACGCACGCGCGCACGCACACACACACACACACACACACATTCACACACACACACACACACACACACACACACACACACACACACACACACATTTCTCATGTTAACCTGCCTTCACACCCAAACAAAAGCGCGTGCCGAACTCGCTTTTTGGTCACATTTCAAAACATGATTTAGACAATGCATACGTTATAAAGGTATTCGGATATAGTAGAGGTTGGCTATAATCATTATTGTACGCACAAGCGCACAATCATAACCAGAGCGTTAAGACGCTATGCCACCAGCCGCGCGGCAGCATTTTCGGCTCCAGTGACCTTGAACTTTGACCAATGACCTTCATCTTCGCACTGGACCTAGATATTCTATCTACCTATCGGCATGCAAAATGTGAGGGGGGGGGGGGGGGGGACATGATTATTATGCAGCTCACTTTCATGAAATGGACACGCAAATCCTCTCTCCCGGCACTTCTCAGCCGAACACTTCAAGCGCTGATTTGTTAAAACCACACTGTATTTCACCTCAAAAGCAACACTTGTAAGGTAGTGTCATTCACTCGCACATACACATTAACCCTTTCACCGCCAGCCATATTTCAGCCAAAATTTCCCATTACATTTACCTGGGTAGAGAACAAAATCCATCTGCAGTATTGGGGATTCTTCTGTGATATATATAAAATAAGGTCTATCCTTACTTCCCAAAACTAAAACAGTAGGGTCTTTGGATAATAGACCCCAATTTGATGCCTTTTAGTGACATAGGTGTTAAATCACTGTGGTGCTAAAATGCGACTTTGGCGGTGAAAAGGTTAAAGGGAAAATCATGCTCAAAACACCAAGCAACATGCAAGCACGCACGCCTAAAACAGTTTCAAACAAACAACAAAATGCTGA
>CM065704.1:24776110-24778610 GCA_017654935.2 Phymorhynchus buccinoides
AAATGAGTAGTTTTGGTGCAAAATGTGTAGTTTTATTCATTAAGCCATCAAACAATGTTCACTGAAAATGAGTAGTTAGAGCATCATTTTCAACACCCTTTACAAAGGTTGCAACACCCACTTTGCTCTGGTTTTCCTAGAAACCAAACCGTCAAATCGGCGATTCCTCCTTGGCGGAGGTGCTGGAAGTCAAATTCTTTCGCATAATTTGCATTCGTATTCGCATTTATCGCCTGCATGGACGCGCTTAACCATCCATTCACTCTCAATATATAAAAAAAATGTTGTTCTTTTTTGTCACCCCCCTCTTTTTTAACGATCCTCAGTCTCAATGTTTGCTTCTTTCGGTTTCATGAACATAATCCTAAGCTGGTCCTAACCCTATCCTTCTTCTGGGAGTGGCACAATAAGAGGCGTACAGTACAAGATTACCCAAAAATATGATCGTGCTCCTGCGTGTGCACGCACACGCACACGCACGCGCATGCACACACACACACACACACACACACACACACACACACACACACACACACACACACACACACACACACACAAATCGTATTCTCATAATTTAAAGTATTCACATTCCGCATTGATTAAAAATAAAAAATAAATTTATTTCTCACCTCCTGCACGTGCGCGCTCTGCTTGAACTGCAAGCCCCGGCGCGCGTCCCGGCGCACGCGCTCCACGCCCCAGACGGCCCAGGTGAACTTCTGGAAGGTGACCACCAGCCAGCGGCACAGCACGTACAGCGCGAGCCCCAGCGCGCGCAGGACCCAGTCACGCGCCACGTGCATGGCCACGCTCATGTGCTCCAGGTGGTTGGTCTTCATCTGGCTGTTGGAGGAGGAGCCTCCCACGCCGTCCATCGTTGTTGGTGTGGTGGTGTTGTTGGGGTGTAGGGGTGGGGTGTAGTTATGGGTGGTTGGGGGTTGGTGGTTGTGTTGGTTGTGGTTGTGGGAGAAGTTCCAGTTAGAAGAAGAATTTGGGTTGTGTTGACAATGGTTTTGTAAGATGGTTACGTAGGCGGGTTGGGTTGGGTGGGTTGATGAAAGGTGAGGTGAGTTTGTGAAGAAGAAGAAGAAGAAGAAGAAGAAGAAGAAGAAGAAGAAGAAGAAGAAGAAGAAGAAGAAGAAGAAGAAGAAGAAGAAGAAGAAGAAGAAGAAGAAGAATGAGGTAGTGTTACGTATTTCGGTAGGTAAGGTAAAAATTTAAAAAATAGGTGAGTTTAGTTGAATTGGTAGTAAGTAGTTTGGGGGTTGTTGGAATGGGTTGAGGGTTGAGGGTTGATTGGTGGACTTTTAGTTGGTTGGCAGGTTGGTGGACTGGTAAATGGGTGGACTGGTAAATGGGTGGACTGGTAGCTTAATTAAAGAATGGACTGGAGATGGTAGGGCAATGGAGATAATGATGTGAATTGGGTAAGTGGAAAAGTAGGCGAACTAGAACTAGGCCTGTTATTCTGGTAGGCGGGACCAGACAGGTGGGTTGGTAGATTGAAGGATTGACAGGTCGGAACTCTAAGGACTGGTAGGTGAAAGCTGAGGGATTTGGGTCGGCTGGAGACAGATGGATTGTTAGCGTGGTGGGTTTATTAGATACTGGATAAGTAAATTGATGGGTTGGTCGTCTAGGGGGTAAGCGGACTCGTAGGTGGTGGAGGACTCTTTGAGTTGGTGGACTGGTAAATGGGAAGTAGGTGGACTAATACGTTAGTGGGTTGATGGACTGGCTAGCTAGTGGACTGGTTAAGTTAGTGGATCGGTTGGTTGATGGACCGGTTAGGTTTCTGGACCAGGTCGGTGGGGAAACTCCTGGACTGGATAGCTTGGTGGTGGACTGGTCAGATTTTGTGGACTTGAATAGGTTTGTAAACGGGTAGGTTGGTGGACGTGCGTGTTAGCTGGTAGGCTGGTAGTTTGGTTGATCGGGAGATTGGTGGATTGGCAGGCTCGCGAACTGGGTCCGTTGGTGGTTGATGGATAGGGCAGGTTGACGACCTGGTTTGTTACTGGCCTGGTATAATTCGGTACGCCTGGTAGATTAGAGATGGTAAGGTTTGGAAGGTTGATGGCCTGCCAACTTGGACATTGGAGGAAGGGTTTGATCGGAGAATAATCCAACTTCCACCTTGGCAAACGTTTAGGCTGGTTGACCTGTTGGTTGGAGGACTAGGAGATGGGTTGGTGTCGAGATAGAGGTGTCTGACTAACGAGCATCCCCGGGGTTACTCCCGAGTACCTGCAACAAACAAACAACATACTGAAGAGACCGGTGACAATTGAAAACAGGACACATACTACCTTACCCATTAACCCTTTCACCGCCAGCCATATTTCAGGCAAGAATTCCCATTAAATTTACAGAGAACAAAAATCCATCTGAGTATTGAGGATTGTTCTGTGACATATAAAATAAGAACTTCCCAAAACTGAGACAATATATAACCCCCAATTTGATGCCTTTTAGTGACATAGGTGTTAAATCACTGTGG
>CM065704.1:24796110-24798610 GCA_017654935.2 Phymorhynchus buccinoides
CGTTCGACGACTATCCATTTTCCTTCCCTCAATACAAGGGGAAAACCCCCTATTAGCATTTATCAGCACTAGAAAATGCCTTTGGAACTATTCACGGAACTTTTCGCCGTCAATGAGTCAGAGTTCCTTATAAATAAATTAAAAAAAACTAAAGATTAGAAGGAAGAAAAAAAAGGCAGGATAATGGGCCACTAAGTCAGAAAGATCGTTCGACGACTATCCATTTTTCTTCCCCTCAAGGCGAAAGTCCCCTATTATCATAACTGATCAGCCTACTAGAAAAGCCTTTTGAACTATTCATAGAGCTCTTCTGCGTCAATGAGTCAGATTTCCTTATTAAAAGAAACAAGCGCGAAATCGCAATAGTTTGTGGCACGCGGTCTATTTTTACCACTCCAATCATGAGTCACCTCCCCTGGCTTTTCAATAATTTTAATCTATAAACCAGAATGTTATCTCTGCACCATTTCGTAACTTTTGATATCTTTTGGAAAACATTTAAAACTATGTATCCTACTTATGCTCATCAAAAGAAACACCGCATACTCGTCGTGTCTGTTGTAGTGTCTGTATTACGTATGTTTATTATTTTGTACGCTTTTAAAATACATCATTTTAAAGAGCGGCCTCAATTTGAAGCGTAGCCTCGATTTGAAGTGCGACAATTTTGTCAAAATGTGCGACAATTTTGGACCGACCGACCGACAGACAGACAGACAGACAGACCGACCGACCGACCGACAAAGTGAGTTATAGGTTTGTGGCTTGAGCCACAAACAAAAATCTAAAGAAGGAAACAAATCGAATCTTCAATACTTGCCCCCCGCCCCCCCCCCCCCGGTGAATATCGCGCCTTACCGGTGCACTGATATGACAGGTTCTTTATGGGCCGCGCACGACATTGTCATGGTTGAGTCCGTGCGCCCTGCTGTGTGTGAGGATACAATATTAATGTGTGGGAATCAGGCTACAGGTGCGTCATTCGTCCAATCCCACTTGGCGCTCCCGTTTGCTAAAGGAACATTAACACTTTCACCGCCAAAGTCGCATTCTAGCACCACAGTGATTTGACGCCTATGTCACTGAAAGGCATCAAATTGGGGTCTATTACCCAGAGACCCTGTTGTCTTAGTTTTGGGAGGCAAGGATAGACCTTATTTTATATATAATAATATACTGGTCTCCAAAAGTTAAGGGCCGGCTTCTGTTTTCAGTAGCTTGGTATCTATTTATTGTACACTAAGACAACAATGAAGAAAATGGCAAAACTTAGGCTACTCAATAACTTTCCTTCCTGTTGCACGTGCCTGAACCAGTTTTGCAGACATTGCAGTACAGCAACAGCGTTTTCAGGTACGCTTAAAATGTGGCAAATTCACGAGAATTTCACGAAAGTTTGGTCTCTTTTCGCTGAAGAATCAGGGCTGATGCAGGTTTCTTGCCTATTGCACGTGCAAGGCATGACTGTAGTGAACACTGCTGAGCAAAAGTTAGACACGACTGTGTATTTAAGGGCGGCAACCAGAGCTCTCAATAAGCATGCCTCCAAGACAGAAGAGAGAAGATCGTTCTTCCGGCCCTTAAATTTTGGAGACCAGTATATTATAATAATATTATGTCACAGAAGAATCCCCAATACTGCAGATGGTTTTTGTTCTCTACCCAGGTAAATGTAATGGAAATTTTTGGCTGAAATATGGCTGGCGGTGAAAGGGTTAATGCTAGGTGATCGTTTTGAATTTTGAATTGTGAAGGTGGATGAGAGCTCTCTCTAAGTTAACACACTCTCTCTCTCTCTCTCTCTCTCTCTCTCTCTCTCTCTCTCTCTCTCTCTCTCTCTCTCTCTCTCTCTCTCTCGACTCTCTCTCTCTCTGCGTCTATAACTTCTCTCTCTCATAACTCTGTTTTGATAAGTTATAATGTGTGTGTTTGCCATGAATATCCATACATTAATGATAACGTGGTATTAGGGGAAGACGGGGTAAAAAGCGCATGGGCGGGTAAGAAGCCCACCCCAATTATCTCATGAAATAAAGCAAATTTCAGTGAAATTTGCCCATGAGACGAATGCTAAACATTAACACTCGTCTCATGGGCAAAATGAGACTGAAATTTGCTTCATTTCATGAGATAATTGGGGTGGGCTTCTTACCCGCCCATGCGCTTTTTACCCCGTCTTCCCCTAAGAACATGAACAATGTCACTCGAGGAGACAGTGTGACCCCCAAAAAGGGGAAGACTGGCATTGAAAGACAGGAGGGTAGAAGGGGGACAGAAGAAGAGAGGGTGGAAGATTTATATATATATGTAAAAATAAATACGAAGAAAAATCGTAAGAAGTGTATTATTATTATTATCATTCAAAAAGAAGAAGAAGAAGAAGAAGAAGAAGAAGAAGAAGAAGAAGAAGAAGAAGAAGAAACAGGATACAGACAGAGAGAGAGAGAGAGAGAGAGAGAGAGAGAGAGAGAGAGAGAGAGAGAGAGAGAGAGAGAGAGAG
>CM065704.1:24818610-24823610 GCA_017654935.2 Phymorhynchus buccinoides
TGTATGTATGTGTGTGTGTGATTGTATGTATGTGTGTGTCTGTGATTGTATGTATGTGTGTGCGATTGTATGTATGTGTGTGTGATTGTATGTATGTGTGTGTGGTTGTATGTATGTGTGTGTGATTGTATGTATGTGTGTGTGATTGTATGTATGTGTGTGTGATTGTATATATGTGTGTGTGATTGTATGTATGTGTGTGTGATTGTATGTATGTGTGTGTGCTTGTATGTATGTGTGTGTGATTGTATGTATGTGTGTGTGATTGTATATGTGTGTGTGATTGTATGTATGTGTGTGTGATTGTATGTTTGTGTGTGTGATTGTATGTATGTGTGTGTGATTGTATGTATGTGTGTGTGATTGTATGTATGTGTTTGTGATTGTATGTATGTGTGTGTGGTTGTATGTATGTGTGTGTGGTTGTATGTATGTGTGTGTGATTGTATGTATGTATGTGTGTGTGATTGTATATATGTGTGTGTGATTGTATGTATGTGTGTGTGATTGTATGTATGTGTGTGTGTGATTGTATGTATGTGTGTGTGATTGTATGTATGTGTGTGTGATTGTATATGTGTGTGTGTGATTGTATGTATGTGTGTGTGATTGTATGTTTGTGTGTGTGATTGTATGTATGTGTGTGTGATTGTATGTATGTGTGTGTGATTGTATGTATGTGTTTGTGATTGTATGTATGTGTCTGTGATTGTATGTATGTGTGTGTGATTGTATGTATGTGTGTGCGATTGTATGTATGTGTGTGTGATTGTATGTATGTGTGTGTGGTTGTATGTATGTGTGTGTGATTGTATGTATGTGTGTGTGTGATTGTATGTATGTGTGTGTGATTGTATGTATGTGTGTGTGATTGTATGTTCCACGTACATGGAGCAGTATACTGAAATGTTTTCATACCTGTGTATGTATGTATGTATGTATGTATGTATGTATGTATGTATGTGTGTGTGTGTGTGTGTGTCTCTGTGTCTGTGATAGCCGATATTCTTTGCCCAGGATGCATTCCCACTCTCTCGGCCAAAAAAGGACAGCCGGCATTTGGGGAAGGTCCCCCCCCCCCCCCCCCCCAAAGGCCAACCAATCCCATTGGCCGCAACACCAAGAGCCGGTACAAAGTACCCCCCTCTCCCTTAGTTTGAGAGTCATAGTCATAGTCTTCCACAAAAAAAGACCCCGCTATACCACGATTTCCCGTCACCGTAGAAAATCATTGAATCATGGGTGCAACTACACACACAATGAACAAACCTGAAAGGCCGGGGTCCAGGGGTAATGTCCCCCTGCAGCTGAAGCAAAAAATGATTCATGGTTGTATTTTAGTTTGCTGTTTCCACAATTTATGCAAACGCGTATTTTTAAGTGTTTGAAAAATACAGTAGACACACAAAGATCTTGTTTGACAAATTTGAAACAACAAAAAGGAAATTCCTTTTCTGGTAAAATTCAAATTCAGGAAATCCTCGTATATCAGGAAAAGTTGCAACCATACTTAGTTATGCAGCTCTCGCTCTATATTTGGCCCATACAGCAAGCTATGTAGTGTCAACCAATGATAGACGCCATCATCATCATATAGTAAAAAGCCAAGTGTCCGTGTGTGTGTCTGTCTGTCTGTCTGTCTGAAACACAAAACGGGCCTTATAACTCCGCCGTTTTTCGACCGAATCGCTTCAAATTTGCTGTGAGCCCTAACGGGGCGATGGCAACGGCAACCGAGGCGGCCGTTCGGCAAATGCGCGAAACGCGTATCCGCCGGACTCTCGGCGCCCGTATCTCCGGCGTTTCTGGACCGATTGCCGCCTTCACATTTGGTAGGTAGATGACCGGGGACGGTGACTATCGGTGTGCCAAACCGGAAGCGAATCGGTTCAGAAACGCGGCGAAACCAGTACGTGGCGTTACCAGTACGGTGCATTGCCAGTACTAGGCGTTGCGCTAGTCTGAGTAGTAAAGGGCGATAATGTAGCTTGGTGATGACTTCGCCAGTAAACACTCTGATAGCTCTAGCTGGGCCTGGTACATTTTGCGAACGAACGCGTGTGTACATACGCTCGTGCTAATTACATAATCATGACACATGTACAACATTATTTAGCTCGTGCAAGTCGTTCTACGATTATCAGTATTATCATTAGCTTAACGCTTGTCTTGTTCATACAAGTTGGGTGTTCTCTTGACAGACCACACCCTGTGTGGGGGAGAGAGAGAGAGGGAGAGAGAGAGAGAGAGAGAGAGAGAGAGAGAGAGAGAGAGAGAGAGAGAGAGAGAGAGAGAGAGAGAGAGAGAGAGATAACATAAAGCTGGTGGGACAAACATACACACACACACATACATACATGTATACATACATACATACATACATACATACATACATACATACATACATACATACATACATACATACATACATACATACATACATACTTAGCCAGACTTAGTCATTCAGTGAAAAAGCCTTACGGCGAAACGTTCCTAAAAATAAAAAGGTCTGAGAAGAGATGCAGTGGGTTGTTTTTATATTATAATCTACATACATACATACATACATACATACATACATACATACATACATACATCACATAATAATAATAATAATAATAATAATAATAATAATAATTTAATTCATTTTAAAAAGTGACGCCTGTCCCTCGCGAGGCTCCAGGCGCATTACAAAGATAAAAACCAACAGGTTTAAGAAAGAAGAGAAAGGAGACATACAAGATTAAAACATAAAAAAAGAACTTTGACATCGTAAGAACAAGATATGATTAGAAAACATTAAAATTAATACATGCGGGGAACATATACCCCCAGCCCCTCCACTCTCTCACCACCCCCTTCCCCTCCCCCCTCCCTCACCCCGCGCTGTCTCCCCCCCTAAAAAAAAAACAGCAAAACACACACCCTCCACTCTCTCTCGCGCCTTCTCACTCACACACGCACGCACGCACTCACCTACACACACGCAATCACACACACACCGTTTGGGATAAGACATATCAGCAGGTTGACATACAGACAGACAGACAGACAGACAAACAGGCAGACAGGCCAATACAATAAAATATGAGGAAAGCGGAAAATAGGTGGACAACTCAGGGGATTTTTGGGGGGTGCACGTAATCTTTCCTGACAAAACCAATAATTTTCCTGTTGCTGATAAGGGGAAAACCCTGTCCGACAGGTAATAAATAATGACTAGCACCTACACCCCGCTCGCTTCGCTTGGCGGCAGTTATTTCCTGGCGGAGGTTTGCACCGGAGGTTCCAAATGTGGTAGTCTGGGACCATCCTTGGGTGATGCTGATGTCCTTTGTCCAATTGCACTCCAATACATCCCCTCCACCCACCACCCACCCACCCACCCCCTCAATCTCCTCCCACATCTTAGCCCCGTCTTCTTTGTGTCCTTTGGTGGTACACCTCCACACCAAATTTGAAGTAATTCCTAACAATGGTTCAAAGTCAAAGGTCAAGGTCATCAAAGTTACTGTTCTTCTACGGGGCCATCCCTGCACTGTGATACACCACCACACCAAATTTGAAGCCATTCTGTCCCCCGGTTTACGAAACAAAGCTCCGACAAGAAGCTTTTTCTTCTTTTGTAGTGCAGTAAGAAAAAAAGGAGTTATTTCCTTTGTTGTGAGCAAAACTCCTTTTGGTAAACTGTATACAAAAACTGTATAAAAAGGCTTGTGTTGTGGAATTTTCGTGCAAACGATTTGGTCTAACTCAGGCGGCCATTTCACTGAAATAATCTGACTCCCAGCACCTCCGCCAAGGAGGAATCGCCGAGGAAACCAGAGCAAAGTGAGTGTTGCGATCTCAGTAAAGGGTGTTTTCCTGGTCATCTCGACGTGTTTCTTGCAAAAACTCATCCGTCACGGTATATATTTTTGTGTACGTTGCATAAGCGTTCAAACGTTGGACCACAACATTACCGTACTTCATCACAAGGCTTTTGAATGGTAGTTTAATTAAAACCCTTTCATCGCCACTGTCGCCTCTTGGCACCACAATGATTGAACACCCATGTCACTGAAAGGCATCAAATGAGGGTCTGGTATCCAGTGACCTTATGTTCTTACTTTTGGGAGTGAAGGAGAGGCCTTAACTTATGCATGTCACAGAGGAATCCCCAATATTGCAGACATAATATTTTCTTTGGCCAGGTAAGTTTAATGGAAAGTTTCGGCTGAAAAATGGCTAGCGTTGAAAGGGTTTTATAAGCACTGACAATGACGTCTGAAATGTTCACGTTTCAGTTTTGGCTGTCTCCCCCCGAAAACGAAGTGTGGCTACCCATGTGACGGGGTAATCAGAAACGGTCACACACACGTAAGCCTATAATGGTCTCACCCCTAGCTTGATGCATTTGCACCACAGTGTTGAAGTGTTTCGGCTGAAGGGATGGTCCCTGGAGTCTTTTAATCAGTGTACGTCAACAACAACAACAACAACAACAACAACAACAACAACAACAACAACAACAACAACAACAACAACAACAACAACAACATTTGGCTGTCAGTGGATTCGAGCCGAGGACACACAAAGACGAAATTGGTGACAGATAGAGACGGGGGACATTTAAAAACGGGGGCACGTTACTACATTACCTCGGAAGGGAAAAAACTCGAGTTAGACGACTGAAGCACTGGCGGGAGGGGGTTGCTCACTGACAAGTTGGCAGTTGACATAGTAGGGCCTATGTTGCTCAGCTTGTTGACATGTAGTGTTTGACAGCAGGGGGTCTTTGACGAGGGGATATTTTGTAAGGGTGCACATGTCATCAGACATGTTGATTTCTCTGTGTGTATGTCTAGGTGTGTCTGTGTGTGTGTGTGTCTCTCTCTCTCTCTCTCTCTCTCTCTCTCTCTCTCTCTCTCTCTCTCTCTCTCTCTCTCTCTCTCTCTCTCTCTCTCACACACACACACACACACGCACACACACACATGCCTACGCACGCACGTACACAC
>CM065704.1:24828610-24851110 GCA_017654935.2 Phymorhynchus buccinoides
TAATACTTACAAAGAAGGGCAATGTCTCAGAGAAGCAGGTCTTATATGGGAGGGAGTCTTAGAATAGGAGGTTCCGCTGTACTTAGCTACCAACGTATCCTGTTATTGCAATGGTCTACGTGGTGGTAAGCTGACCTGAGATAGGTCAACAAGTGAACAGTGTAAGCTGCCTAGTTTTGCGGATATGACTCAGATTGCGAAATGAAAGTAAACAAACCAACAAACAGCGAAAACAGTTCAAGTGGTCACAGACAGCGAATACGAATACGAATACGAATACGAATGTTTTTATTGAGCATAAAACAGATAAGCTGGGTAGCTTTTTTACACTATTGCCCTCAAGCAAATAAACAATCAATGAAGAAAATGATTAACAGAAACGTAAAAACAACAACAAAACCGGCAACAATAGTGACAAAAATATACATGTAATATAATACAACAAGGCAAAAATGGCCACACAACAGTAATTCAAGATTAAAGACCCCCACCCCACACCACACCACCCCACACCACCCCACCAAAAAAAACCCACCTAAAAACTCCCGGAGAGAGAGAGAGAGAGAGAGAGAGAGAGAGAGAGAGAGAGAGAGAGAGAGAGAGAGAGAGAGGGGGGGGGTGAGAGAGAGAGAGAGAGAGAGAGAGAGAGAGAGGGGGGGGGGTGAGAGAGAGAGAGAGAGAGAGAGAGAGAGAGAGAGAGGGGGGAGTGAGAGAGAGAGAGAGAGAGAGAGAGAGAGAGAGAGGGGGAGAGAGAGAGAGAGAGAGAGAGAGAGAGAGATAGAGATAGAGAGAGAGAGAGAGAGAGAGAGAGGGGGGGAGAGAGAGAGAGAGAGAGAGAGAGAGAGAGAGAGAGAGAGAGAGAGAGAGAGAGAGAGAGAGAGAGAGAGAGAGAGAGAGAGAGAGAGGGGGGGGAGAGAGTTGAATGATAGAACCTCTTCCATCATTGTTAATTCTTTCCTTTTTTGTGCTCTGTCTTTCTCCTTGTTCCCTGTCGTCTTTCCTCACATAAAGCGCGGGGTTCTTTTTTTCCTGGAACCTTAAGGGCAAGCCACAACTGCATACGATCTGATCCCAATACCACACAATTGACACACGTACACAGAGAGATAGAGAGAGAGAGAGAGAGAGAGAGAGAGAGAGAGAGAGAGAGAGAGAGAGAGAGAGAGAGAGAGAGAGAGAGAGAGAGAGAGAGAGAGAGAGAGAGAGAGAGAGAGAGAGAGAGAGAGAGAGAGAGCGAGAGAGCGAGAGCGAGCGAGAGAGAGAGAGAGAGAGAGAGAGAGAGAGGAGAGAGAGAGAGAGAGAGAGAGAGAGAGAGAGAGAGAGAGAGAGAGAGAGAGAGAGAGAGAGAGAGAGAGAGAGAGAGAGAGAGAGAGAGAGAGAGAGAGAGAGAGAGAGATACTTCAGACTTCCAATACTTTATTTTACAAGGATAAGAATTTAGGCTGGGCCTAGTCTTCCATTATGTCCTTGGTTGTAAGCATGCAATACAAAACTTAATATTATAAATGAACACCTCATAGAGAGAGAGAGAGAGAGAGAGAGAGAGAGAGAGAGAGAGAGAGAGAGAGAGAGAGAAGATGAGAGAGAGAGAGAGAGAGAGAGAGGGAGAGTGTGTGTGCTTGCGTGCGTGCGTGCGTGCGCGTATCTGTATGTTATCGGAAGTGTGCGCACACACGTGCATAGCATACTGATAGAGTGCTTTAGCGTTCAAATTTCAATCTTGGCAAAGCGGGGTTGTAGGATTGCGCGTGTTGATTGTGTTGTGTGGTGTTGGTTTTTTTCAACTTACTGACACATAGAAAAGAAAGCTCGCTCTCTCTCTCTCACACACACACACACACACAAACACACACTCGCGCAACAAAAAAACACTCGCGCACGCACACACACACTATGTCTCTCTCTCTCATCACGTTGCTATGGTATACACTACGGGTCGGTTACCTACACATGTCAACCTCTCCGTCTCTCCTCTGGGGGGGGGGGGGGGGGGGGGTGCGCGCGCGCGCGCGTGTCGTGTGAGAGTGTGTGTTCAGTATTCACGCGCATTTACACACAGCACACAGTAACCTACCTTAATAACACGCAATTTCCATCGACGATCATTGAAGAAATGGACACCCCGCCGATACAGAAACCCACTGTAATGTATTATACACTCAAAAGGTGAAACGGTAATCACAGAACCAGCAGTACTACGTACTAGTCCTACACATACCATCACGACTACAGTCTGTGTGTTGCCTACCCGCGTAATACAGCTGTGCAATACTTGCATCGTAGAAATGCGCCAGCTGGTCCGATGTATAATGTTCATGTAATGCCCGGTGTCCATCTGTGTTCTACCGCGGACCCAGCATGTTTGACAATCGAGTGACAGGTAGCACACGCCTTGTCGCTTTTGACCTGCTCAACAGGTTATGCCACACAAGCAGGTCTGCTTCTTTTGGTCTCCCTTCCCCTAGACCCAAACAACACGGGCAGACAGCGGACCAAATGCGTGCACAACGCACAGCCAGTTGGTGTGAATGACACGGCAGCAGGTGTGAGAAAAACACAGAATGAAACAAATCAGAGGCTTTGTATTAGCCAGGGCTTGTATTCACGTTGAGATAGCATGAGACTTAGCATGATGCTAACTTAGAAGCTCTTCCAATGTCCTATAGGATTTAATAGGACTTTTGGAAGAGCTTCTAAGTTAGCGTGATGCTAAGTCTCATGCTATCTCAACGTGAATACAGGCCCTGGACACAAGATGTACACCGAGCCTAAGTCACATACAGTAATACTTTTTTCCCCCAACCCTTTCGCCGCCGATGTCGCATTTCTCAAATTTGTGGCCGACAACTGACAAAAACAAAAAAAATGTCTGGCGGCGAAAGAGTATTTTCGGACACTGTTCTCATCATCATATAGTAAAAAGCCAAGTGTCCGTCCGTCCGTGTGTGTATGTGTCTGTCTGAAACACAAAACGGGCCTTATAACTCCGCCGTTTTCTGACCGAATCGCTTCAAATTTACTGTGAGCCCTAACGGGGCGATGGCAACGGCAACCGGGGCGGACGTGTCATTTGCGCGGTTTCGCAAATGCACGAAACGCGTATCCGCCGGACTCTCGGCGCCCGTATCTCTGACCACAGCGTGAGTGACCCGGGTTCGAATCCTGGCCTCGCCCTTTCTTTCTGGTTTGACAGGAAAATCGAACTGAACGTCCAGTCCTTCGGATGGGGACTTAAAGCTAGTCTGACCCGTGCGCTTTGCGCACGTGAAAATCCCACGACCGTTGAAATCGGTAAGAGCAGGGAGAAATCTCACTGCCTGGTATGGCCAAATTGATAGCTAGGTTTTCCAAATGTGCCCACACCCCCTCCTCACACAGTGCCCCCCAAAAAAAGTTTTTTAAATGGGTAGGCGCTGCACTTGCGGCGACGCGCTCTCCGGGGGAGAGCAGCCCGAATTTCACAGACATAAATCTCTGTGAAAAAAGATGAAGTAGTGACTGCTGTACTTTTGAAATGAATAGGTAAAAAAAAACAAGGTGAAGGGAAAAGTACCTATAAATCTCTGTGACTAGAATATACCAAATACCAAAAACATACACACACACTGACCAAATTGTTTTCGCTTGTTTGCTGTTATGGAATTACATTTTTCCTACTTTTTCTTTCCTTTCCTTCACTGTATCCATTTTGCTGTTACAGTGCTAACAGTTTCATTACCCGGCCAGAGGCCGAGGTATTGCGATTGGTTTGTGTGTCTGTGTGTGTGTGTGTGTCTGTGTATCGATTATCTTAAAAATTACTGTTTGGATTTTGATTAAAATTGGCAGAGGGGTAGACAGCTTGAAAAGGAAGCTTCCTTTCGTTAGTCAACACCGTGCTGACCTTGACCTTGAAGTTTGACCTTGAAAACCGAAATTTCCTTCTTTGGGCTATGTAATTTCCCCCCAGTTTATTTCGTGAACTAGTGAACAGAATCGCTTCAAATGTTGTGTGTTGGTGTACCATGGTGCAAGGAAGTTTGTATAAAAGTTCAGCTGTATCTCGTGAACTACTGAACAGAATCGCTTGAACTACTGAACAGAATTGCTTCAAATTTTGGGCTATGTATTTTATGCGTTCTGTAAGGGTGGAATGTGGTGAGGGGTAGACAGCTTGAAAAGGAAGGTATTTTGGCATATGCCTTTCTATCTACTTTTTCTATTTCTAAACCAGTCTGTCTTCTGCCCCTGTCTGTCTGTCTCTCTCTCTGTCTGTCTCTCTCCCCGCAAGCGTTTGTCGCTCGTGCCATCTGCTCTCCGTTTACTTTTGATGTTTCAGCCACCACCTATCAAACCACTCAGCACAATAGTCTCGTGCCAACCCCCACCCACCCTCTCTCTCTCTCTCGCGCCCACGCGCCTGGTCTCGGTATACTTTGATGTTTCAGCCGCTCACTCAATTTTTACCCGGCCAGAGGCCCAGGTATTGCGATTGGTTTGTGTGTGTGTCTGTCTGTGTATCGATTATCTTAAAAACTACTGTTTGGATTTTGATTAAAATTGGCAGAGGGGTAGACAGCTGGAAAAGGAAGCTTCCTTTCGTTAATCAACACCGTGCTGACCTTGACCTTGAAGTTTGACCTTGAAAACCGAAATTTCCTTCTTTGGGCTATGTAATTTCCCCCAAGCTTTATTTCGTGAACTAGTGAACAGAATCGCTTCAAATTTTGTGTGGTGGTGTACCATGATGCAGGGAAGTTTGTATAAAAGTTCAGCTGTATCTCGTGAACTACTGAACAGAATCGCTTCAAATTTTGGGCTATGTATTTTATGCGTTCTGTAAGGGTGGAAAGTGGTGTGTTTATTAGGGGGTGGGGGGGGGGAGGACAGGACATGGTGCAAGGAAGTTTGTATAAAGTTCAGCTGTATCTCATGAACTACTGAACAGAATCGTTTCAAATTTTGGGCTATGTATTTTATCTTAAAAACTACTGTTTGGACTTTGATTAAAATTGGCAGAGGGGTAGACAGCTTGAAAAGGAAGCTTCCTTTCGTTAATCAACACCGTGCTGACCTTGACGTTTGAACTTGAAAACTGAAATTTCCGTCTTTGAGCTATGTAATTTTCCCCCAGCTTTATTTCGTGAACTAGTGAACAGAATCGCTTCAAACTTTGTGTGGTGGTGTACCATGGTGCAAGGACGTTTGTATAAAAGTTCAGCTGTATCTCGTGAACTACTGAACAGAATCGCTTCAAATTTTGGGCTATGTATTTTATGCGTTCTGTAAGGGTGGAGGGTGGTGTGTTTATTGGGGGGTGGGGAGAGGACATAACCTTGGGTGGGGGGGGGGGGGGGGGAGATGACATAACTCTGGCCGGGTTTGCATTGTTACAATGCCTTGCTGCCGCTCGGTGATGCCCTTGTTTCTGTTGTTCTAGGCCTATATATGATTTTGAACACTTCTTGTTTTGTTTTTCCATCCTCGTTTTGTATGTGTACATGAGAGAGAGAGAGAGAGAGAGAGAGAGAGAGAGAGAGAGAGAGAGAAGAGAGAGAGAGAGAGAGAGAGAGAGAGAGAGAGAGAGAGAGAGAGAGAGAGAGAGAGAGAGAGAGAGAGAGAGATTGAAGTGTAGGGGGGTGAGTAGTTAGGCTATGAGTAGGAAATTAATCATTCACTCTCATTAACATGCTCATGACATTACACTCTTTTTCTCTTACGTGCAATCATGCGCGCACGCGCATAGGCACCCATTCGCGCAAGCACCACGCACACAAACACGGGGGTGGGGGTGGGGGTGGGGGTGCTCACGTACACGCGCATGCACACACACACACAAACGCACACTCAAGTGTGCTGAAGCACATAACGATATTCTAATTTAACACATGCACACACACACACACACACACACAAGTGTAATACCGTAAACACGCATTCTAGCGCACAAAGCATGTAACATGTTTCAAATCAACATTTTTACGTGGGTTTTTTTTTTATTCCAAGCATCAGCAGACTTTTATTTGTGCATCAGAAACAATACACTTGTAAAAAAAACATAATAAAATACAATGGCAACAACACAGTAATCCTATATATGAAATAAGCACAATAATCTTACTGTAAAATTAAACAAGATTTCTAAACTGCGTAGGCCTAGTAAAAGTTCTTCCCAAGTTAAACCGGAGTTGTCACCGCGTTAAACAACAATGCTTGTCATGTTTGTAATACAAAGAGAGAGAGAGAGAGAGAGGTGCGCACACACACACGCACACATCAGCGGCACACAGCACACGCATATACACACACACACACACACGCACGCACCCGTGCGCAAACACACAGACGCATGTTTGCGCGCAAACATACATTAACATTACACAACAGACCTGTTTACCCCCTTACACAAGTCTTGAGTAGTCTGGGTAGCTGAAATGAGTAGTTTTGGGCGCAAAATGTGTAGTTTCATTCATTAAACCATCAAACAATGTTCACTGAAAATGAGTAATTAGAGCATTATTTTCAATTTTGAAGAGTAGTAGAGGTCCAAATTGAGTAGAATACTGCTCGAAAAGAGTAGAGTAAACAGGTCTGATACAATCATGCATATACACGTTAGCACAAGTATACATGTGTGCATGTATTAGCTTATGCATGCAGTCACACATACATGCATGCACACTCACTTCTTTTTATAACAGTATTTATTCAAGACAAGCCTCCCTCTCTCTTTCTCTCTGGTTCTCTCTTCATACTCTGATATCATAATTATTATTATATACAATACAGTGGAACCTCCCTTATAAGACCTTCAAAAACAATCCAAAATGAGGTCTTATAAGGGAGGGGTCCTTTAAGGGAGGGATCTTATAAGGGAGGTAATCTTAATACTTACAAAGAAGGGCAAAGTCTCAGAGTAGGTCTTATAAGGGAGGGGTTTTAATATAAGGGAGGTAATTTTAATACTTACAAAGAAGGGCAATGTCTCAGAGAAGTAGGTCTTAAAATGGAGGGGTTTTAATATAAGGGAGGTAATTTTAATACTTACAAAGACGGGCAATGTCTCAGAGAAGTAGGTCTTAAAATGGAGGGGTTTTAATATAAGGGAGGTAATTTTAATACTTACAAAGAAGGGCAATGTCTCAGAGTAGGTCTTATAAGCGAGGGGTCTTAATATAAGGGAGGTAATTTTAATACTTACAAAGAAGGGCAAAGTCTCAGAGAAGTAGGCCTTATTGATTAGATCAAAACTCCACAACACCCGGGGCTCACCTTAAAAGACACAAATTTTCGATTTATTAATCTTTCTCAAGTCACACACCAGTTTAAACACGGCAGCGGTGCCCAGATCACAAGAACAACAAATCTACAAATATTTGCCAATACACACACAAACACACATACCTACATACACACACACACACCCACACACACACACACACACACACACACACACACACACATATACACACACACACAAACAAACACCCATACCCATAGTAACCTCCCCCTCCCCCTCTCCCCCACATACCCGCGCAAGCACTTGTAATAAAATGGGCTATGGGTTACTGATAAAAGAGCCACACCAAATGCTATTAATGAATTTCAAAGCTAAAAACATTTCCAAATTTCAGTACTGTTAAAAAATCAATAAAACAAATTTTTGCTAAAAGAACTGCCAGGTTAACAACATACCTTAAAAGACACATTTTCGGTCCCAATAGGATATGTAGTAGAAGTAGGTCTTACGGTGGAGGGATTCTTATAATGGGAAGTCTTATAAGGGAGGTTCCACAGTAGATACAAGAAACAAAAAATGTACACAACACAGACTAATATGACGGCAATGCAATGGAGTTAATTGCTCTTCCAAATGTGTCTATCGTTATTACAGACCTGTTTACCCCCTACACAAGTCTTGAGTAGTCTGGATAGCTGAAATGAGTAGTTTTGGTGTGAAATGAGTAGTCCTCGTCATTAAACCATCAAATAATGTTCACTGAAAATGAGTAATTAGAGCATTATTTTCAATCTTGAAGAGTAGTAGAGGTCAAAATTGAGTACAATACTACTCAAAAAGAGTAGAGTAAACAGGTCTGTTATTATCGCGGGGATAAACAGTGCAGTCCATTGACATACATACACCCTGTTGCATGCATAACACAAGAAGCCCCGCGACAGTGCGAATCCGGCCAGACTTAGGCTTCCTATGTTGCAGCCAACCAGACACTTAGGTAATACAGTAGTACTCCTTGCCCAACACCTTAAGTAGTTAGTTCCCTTTGACCAGTCACCACAAAACAACATTCGAATGCTTAGTGATTGGACCCCAAAAAAACAATTATGTTTCCTATGTTGCAACCAGCCACTTAGGTCATAGTACTCCTTGCCCAATACCTAAAGTAGTTAGTTCCCTTTCACCAGTCACCACTAACAACATTTGAATGCTTAGTGATTGGACCCCCCAAAAATTTTTTTATTTTATTATTTTTAAATTATGTTTCTGATGTTGCAACCAGCCACGTAGGTAATAGTACTCCTTGTCCAATACCAAAAGTAGAAGTTAGTTCCCTTTGACCAGTCACCACTAACAACATTTGAATGCTTAGTGATTGGACCCCCCAACAAAATTATGTTTCCTATGTTGCAACCAACCAGCCACTTAGGTAATAGTCAGGCATGGGAATTAGAGAAGACAAAAAAGACTGAAAATTGGGGTCTGGAAGCAGGCATAGGAACAAGGAATAAAAAAACAACTGAAAACCGTGTGTGTTGGGATACAGCCCCCAGAAAATGAAGCTTCTTCTGTTATCTAAGCCTTAAAAACAGTATTAGAGATAAGACTGATATATTTAGTTCATTTTGCATGCATTTATAACCAATGACTTAAGTTTTACTCATTGGGCTTCTTTTTTTTATCTCATAAATGTCCTCTTGGACCATCAAAAAAGCTGAAACTTGCAAAAAAAAGACTGAACAGGACATCAAAAAAGCTGAAATCAGCCAAAAGACTGACAATTCCCATGCCTGAATAGTACTCCTTGCCCAAGACATAAAGTAGCTAGCTCCCTTTCACCACTAACACCATTTGAATGTTTAGTGATTGGAACCCCCCCAAATAAAAATTCCTTACAAAAAAATCCCTAATAACCAGCAAGGTCATGGTTATCGAAAAGAAACCTTCCTTTTTAAGATGCTTATCCCTGTACCAAATTTAATTAAAATCCGTCCAGCAGTTTTTTGTTGTTGAGAAAATCAATACACAACAGACAGACATACAGACCCCCCCAAAACAATACCCGTAAGTGTGTGTATGTGTGTGTGTGAGTGTGTGTGAGTGTGTGTGAGTGTGCGTGCATGTGTGAGTGAATGAGTGAGTGACTGTGTGTGTGAGTATGTGTGTGTGAGTGTGTGTGAGTGTGTGTGTGTGTGTGCGAGTTGGAATTGTGCACTGGTAAAGTGGTATGTTGTTTCAAACCAGTGTGTGTGAGGTGTTGTTCAGCTGCCGCAACATAATTGTGATTGTTTTCTTGTGCCCCTAGGGTTTTTTGGAAAATAAACTTAACTTGAACTTGAGAGTATGTGTGTGTGTATGTGTATGTGAGGGGGGGGGGGGGGGGGGGGGGGGGGTGTGCGTGTGTGTGAGTGTGTGTGTGTGAGTGTATGTGTGCATGCGTGCATGTGAGTGTGTGCAAGTGCGCGTGTGTGGCAGACAGAAAAAGGTAGCTGAAAGAAGCATGAAGTATGCATAAAGTATGAACATGACCAAGGACGGGATGCATGCAAGTTGTGAAATACAGTAGGACCCTGACATGATAATCATAAAGGAAAAACAACCGATCCCAGGGATCGGGTCTTGCTCGTCAGAAAACCTCTGCCTCGCGGTGGCTCGCACAAAAAATAAAATTAACAGGGAACAAAGGTCTCTCTCGCCAGCTGTGATTCAAATGTGGCGCGCGCTCAGCGCCTCCCCTCTTTTATAGTCCGGTCGCGGGTTTAACGTCATACCATACACTTTTTCATTTCTCTGTCGATTTTGCAGATGCAACATTCTCAAAGTATATTAAAAAAAAACCACCACACACACAAAATACTGTTTTTCTTACCTATATAATGCAATATCACATTGAACAAAAGTACACACACACACACACACACAATGACACACACACACACACAGACACTTTGATTTCGTTCTCGTTCCGATCATACATTAATGGTGTTCTCCTTTCTAAGTTTGGCTTTGGTTCATTGTCATATGGCGTCAAATGTAAAAAAAATAATACAGGCAAAAAACATTGTCTTGCAACAAACTGTCTTGTTTGGGTGTGTTTTTCCTTCTGGTTATCTCCCTTCTCGCAATCCTGACATCTTTCTCTCTCTTTCTCCGTTTCTCTCTTTCTCTATCTGTCACTCTTTGTAGGCCTATCTACATTTTTTTCTCCCTATTAATTTATTATTTTTTGTGAGTGTGTGTTGTTTTTTCTTCCACATCCACAGACATCATATGCATAGTTACACTTACTCATACACAAGGCACTCATATTCACATTTTACACACGCACACACACATACACACGTGCGCACTCAGGCACACATACTTTTTTTCTTTTGAATAGTCTAATATCACCATTGTGTGTGAACAGACTTTAAATTAAATCAATCAAATCTCGCCCCCCCAAAAAAACCCAGTTCATCGTTTAATTCACCCTTGCTCTTAGAAATCATTAAATCAATACACAAATAGACATTGTAATGATGTCGACCTATAAAAACGTAAGTATATAGGCCTATTGGCCAGTGCAAAAAACATGTTTTGCTAGAGTGAATGCCCTTGGCAGCTGCTTCAGTACTGACCAAACAAGGGTATAACTCTCGCCAATAACCCTATTTGAGGCCACCGAATGGCTGCCTTTCGCAAGAGTGAATTCCCTTCTCAGTACTGACCAACAAGGGTTTCACTCTCACTGTCAAGGGCGTTAATAACCCTAGTTGCAGAGGCTATATTACTCTTGCGTAGTATGAATACATAAGGCACTGAACTCTCCCTACCCACTCCTTTTACACACTTGTTCTCTCTTTCATTTAATTCTTCATCTCTCTCTCTCTCTCTCTCTCTCTCTCTCTCTCTCTGTCTCTCTCTCTCTAGCTGCAGAGGCCAATATGTGTAACACTCTTGCCTAGTATGAATACATAAGGCACTGAACTCTCCCTACCCACTCCTTTTACATACTTGTTCTCTCTTTCATTTAATTCTTCATCTCTCTCTCTCTCTCTTTCTTTTACTCACTCACTCGCTCAATCTCTGTACTTTTTCCTCTTTCTCTGTTCATTTCTTCCTCTCACTCCCCCACCCCCCTCTCCCCTGATTCATAACATTAAATAAGTATCAATGATGTGTGCGCATATACGTGCGTATAAAATAGTACAAACTTTGGTGGGGGGAAATGATAAGGCACAATATTTGGTTTCATTGCACTCTTGTTTCATTACCAACCCCCTCCCCATCTCTAACTTATAGAAGCCCCCATCACAATCTCTCTCACTCTCTCGGGGGCCTGAAACATTAAAATTATGTTCAATTGTGTGTTCTCCTTCTCTCTCTCTCTCTGGGGCCTGAAACATTAAAATGGTGTTCAATAGGGTGTTCTCATTCTCGTTCTCTCTCTCTCCTTTCCCTCTCTCTCTCTCTCTTCCCCCATCCCCCATCCCCATCCCCTCTCTCCCCCACTCTCACTTCCCCTCTCTCTCTCTTTCTCAGCTGTTGCTCTCTTCAATCCCTCCACCCTCCACAGGGGATACTCTCTCTCTCCCTCTCTCTCTCTCAGCTGATGCTCTCTTCAATCGCTACACTCTTCACAGGGGATATTCTCTCTCTCCCTCTCTCTCTCTCCCTCTCTCAGCTGATGCTCTCTTCAATCCCTCTACCCTCCACAGGGGCTACTCTCTCTCTCTCTCCCTCTCTCAGCTGATGCTCTCTTCAATCCCTCTACCCTCCACAGGGGCTACTCTCTCTCTCTCTCCCTCTCTCTCTCTCCCTCTCTCAGCTGATGCTCTCTTCAATCCCTCTACCCTCCACAGGGGCTACTCTCTCTCTCTCTCTCCCTCTCTCTCTCTCTCTCCCTCCCTCTCTCAGCTGGTGCTCTCTTCAATCCCTCTACCCTCCACAGGGGGCAAGGCGTAGCTGTGGGCACCGGCGTCATCCACCACACTGGACAGCCACTGCCCACAAATCAACCATCGACCATCAATATCAGCATCAACAGTCCCCCCCCCCATGGGGATACTGGCGGGGGGGGGGGGGGGGGGGGGGGGTCTTTTGTATAAATAGTTCCCTCACCTTCTGGAAGTTCTGTGCTCGTAACTTCCTCTAATCTGTCTCTCTCTCTTTGATTCAGCCTTTTTTCCTTTTGCCTACTGTCATCTACGATCTTTCTCGCCTTAAAACCGGGTCCATTTTCTTGGATTTTTTCTTCTTCCAAGAAACACTTTCAAATAAATTTCCTCCAGCCGAAGTCGGACTTGCTGGGCCTAACTATTTCTTAGTTAGGCGCATAACGGCAGCATGACGCATCTACGCTCATAATTGCCAGGAAACTGTCTGAGCAATCGACGAAGAAGAAGAAGCATCAACAGTTGCATAAATATCAGCTTCAAAATCAGCCATCAATATCAATATCAGTATCAATGCCAGCAACAAAATCAATCATCATTGTCACTTTTGACGTATCACATCAATGTCAGAATTGACATCAGCAGCATCCATGACCTTCTTCTTCGATCGCTCGGGCAGTTTCTTGGTCAATTACGAGTGCAGATGCGTCATGCTGCCGTTATGCGCCTAACCAAGAAATAGTTAGGCCCAGCAAGTCCGACTTCGGCTGGAGGAAATCTTTTTGAAAGTGTTTCTTGAGAAAAAAAAATGCAGGAGAATGGACCGGTAAGGCAGAAAGATAGAAGATGACAGTAAGCAAAGGGAAAAGGCAGAATCAAAGAGAGTGACAGATTAGAGGAAGTTACAAGCACAGAACTTCCAGAAGATGGGGGAACTATTTATATAAGACCCCCCCCCGGTCAAAAATCAATATCGGTATTCACATCAACATCCATGATCAATATCAGCATCAGTATCAATTTCACAACACCTGTAAAATTGTATCAATGTCAGAATTGCCATCAACATCCTGATCCAAGATCGATATCAACATCAGCATCAATTTTGCAACATCTGTAATAATTATCGCATCAATATTCCATGATCAATATCAACATGAGTATCAATTTTACAATATCTGTAATAATTATCGCATCAATATTCCATGATCAATATCAACATCAGGATCAATTTTACAACATCTGTAATAATTATCGCATCAATATTCCATTATCAATATCAACATCAGTAACAATTTTACAACATCTGTAATAATTATCGCATCAATATTCCTCCGAATTCGGAATGCGTCAGCTGAATGCAGCGAGGAGACCGATGAAAACTGAAAACTGAACACCTACGAATTTCGCCTGCTATGGCCATATGGCCTGGGAACGCAGAGAACTGATAACTCAAAAACACTGGATAACTCACAATAATGTTTGGGTCCCAGTATTTTTTTTATTTTTTTTTAATGAATTATTTTAGGTCGTTCTTAATCAGTATTATGTATCTTCTTTTTAAAAGAAAGTAATGTTTTATGAATTACAAAATGATTTAAGATGTATATCTTCTTAATTAGCATGTTATTAATGAGTATTAACTTTAAACTTAATCTGCTCTTAATGTACCTTCTCTTAAAAGAAAGTAATGTGTTTGTGAATCCTAAAATGATTTACTATTTAATGTATATTCTTACCTGGTATGTAAGCCATTTGGTGTGTGCAATATGGTTTGAGTGTTTGCTGGTGCAATGCGATCCTAGTATATGAATTGTTAAATTTGTGGCAATATGGTTGACATATTAGTTCTTGTGACTGTTGTGATCCACCCCAATTATCTCATGAAATGAAGCAAATTTCAGTCTCATTTTGCCCATGAGACGAGCGTTAATGTCTAGCATTCGTCTCATGGGCAAATTTGACTGAAATTTTCTTTATTTCATGAGATAATTGGGGTGGGCTTCTTACCCACCCATGGGCTTTTTACCCCGTCTTCCCCTATTTTTGTAATTCTGTGTTTGCACCCGAATGCAATTTCTCTGTATAGAGATAATAAAGATTTATTGACTTGACTTGACTTGACTTGACGACTATAATAACCTCTAACACTATGTTGAAAAGTCTTCTTAACTCAAAATATTGGCTATCTCAAAATAAAATGTCAGTCCCTTCAGTTTTGACTTAAGCGATTTTTACTGTAAAACATGATTGTCAAATTCGATATCAACATCAACATCAACCTGAACGTCAACCTCAATACTATATTATCAACGTTAAGATCAATATCAACATCAACTAGCATCATCAGAGACATCAGCTTCAACGTCAGAAGGAAACACCATAAACCATTGAATCATTATGCAAATTTAAAGCATTCAAATGTGACTGTTTTTCACTACAGATGTGGAAATTATTTAGGAATTACTTCTCTGAGACATTGCCCTTCTTTGTAAGTATTAAAATTACCTCCCTTATAAGACCCCTCCCTTATAAGTCCTCATTTTGGATGATTTTTGAAGGTCTTATAAGGGAGGTTGCACTGTATTCCTTGAACAAACATTGTCAAATAAAAGTGTTTGTACACATGTGTGGAAGGCCAGTTTTGCATCAGTGAAACGAAGAAATTGTGCAAAAATAATTAGGGGGGAAAATTCACAACTCTTATTCATTTCTTGACATACTCAGTTTTGTCGCACAGTGGAAGCGCAGTTATTGTAACGGTGCAATGTCGATATTTGTGCCCATGCACTTAGCACACGTTAATCCCAGTGGCAACGAAAAAGTGGTCATTTGGTCAAAATTTACCACCACTACCCTACTTTCCTTCCTCAATAGTCACACAAAAATCGCACGCAAATGTATTTATTTTTTAAATTGGGTGGCACGCCTCTGGCTGTGACACACACTCTCCAGGTGAGAGCAGCCCGAATTTCATGGAGATGCCTCTGTGACTATAAAGTACCTAATACCTATAGAATCATATCAGAACCACATTTTTTTTTTTAAACCTGAAATGTTGTATTCGGGACTTGTTACATTTACACAGGCTATTTTGCATCATTTGGGGATTTATTTTTATTTTCTCACTTAGCGAAAAAAGAAATGTCAGCATTGTGCGTTAGAGCACAGCATTATTTGTACGTGTCTAACAATTGTGAGCGTGTTCTTTCCTAGGAGTGAACACAGTAATCAAACTTCAAATACTTTATTTTACAAGGATAAGAATTTAGGCTGGGCCTAGTCTTCCATTCTGTCCTTGGTTCTAAGCATGCAATGTGTAACTAATACTATATAAATGAACATTGCGACAGGGAAAAAATCGTCAACAGAAACGGTAGCAGTAGCAGAAATATAACGACATGTTAGGCAGAGCAACAACATCAGTACTAAGAACAAGCAAAACAGAAAACCAACCGAACAAATAAACAAACAAAGAAATAAACAAAAAACACTACTTCCACCACAATTTACTTCTACTACCATTACCACCACTACTACAATTACTGCTACTACCACCATCACCACCACACCATACCACTACTTCTACTACTACTACTACTACTACTACTACTACTACTACTACTACTACTACATACTACTCAAGACCAACTAGCCAAAAACAACAACAAACAAACAAACTTCTTCTTCTTCTGCGTTCCCAGGCCATATGGCCATAATGGGTAAGGTACATAATGTGTCCGGTTTTCAGTTTTCACTGGTCTCCCCGCTGCGTACAGCCGACACATTCCGATTTCGGAGGAGCTCAAAGGAGAAAAATTATTTGGAAGATTTTTTTTTTAAAGGCAGGAATATGGGATAGTCAGAAAGATAGTAGATGACAGAAAGCCGCAAAGGGAAAAGGCAGAGTCAAGGAGAGAGACCGATTAGAGGAAGTTACAAGCACAGAACTTCCAGAAGGCAGGGGACCTATTTTTACGAAAGACCCCCCGGTATCCCCACGCGGAGAAAGAAAGAAAAAAAATCACAGCAAAATGTCATTATCAACTCACCGGTATCTTTTCGATAAAAGTTGCTCCCATGGCATATATGCAATGAATAGCCTGAAAATCAACGGTACACTGCATTAACAATAACGAAACCCAATGGCACAAATCACAATACACACACACAAAACATGATAAATAATAATAGTAATACCACTACTACTAATAATAAATAAAGTTTATATAGCGCTCTTTGATGAAAAAGTCATCCTCAGAGGGCTTTACAAATATTTTGAGAATAAAGAGAGAAAATAACAAAAGTAGAAGAAAACATTATAACAAATCAGTAAGAAGCATAACAATAATAACAATTTAGCAACAATTTAAAACAGTAAAAATGAAAAAGCTCACAAAGACCCCCCCCCCCCCCTCTTTTTTTTCCCACATACACTTTTTAGACACTCAGGGCCACTCAAAATCATTGAATCAGGAACAAACAAAAAAAAGGATTTCAAGGCAGGAACAAACAGAAAACAGACTAAAAGTGAAAAAAATCAAGAAGAACATGCCTGTCTTTCATCTACCCCCACCCCCACCCTAGCCCACATTTTCCACATACAAACCACAGGCACTCACAATACAGTGCATTGTCTTTCATCTACCCCCACCCCCACCCTACCCCACATTTTCCACACACAAACCACAGGCACTCACAATACAGTGCATTGTCTTTCATCTACCCCCACCCCCACCCTAGCCCCACATTTTCCACATACAAACCACAGGCACTCACAATACAGTGCATTGTCTTTCATCTACCCCCACCCCCACCCTAGCCCACATTTTCCACACACAAACCACAGGCACTCACAATACAATGCATTGTCTTTCATCTACCCCCACCCCCACCCTAGCCCACATTTTCCACACACAAACCACAGGCACTCACAATACAGTGCATTGTCTTTCATCTACCCCCACCCCCACCCTAGCCCACATTTTCCACACACAAACCACAGGCACTCACAATACAATGCATTGTCTTTCATCTACCCCCACCCCCACCCTAGCCCACATTTTCCACACACAAACCACAGGCACTCACAATACAGTGCATTGTCTTTCATCTACCCCCACCCCCACCCTAGCCCACATTTTCCACACACAAACCACAGGCACTCACAATACAGTGCATTGTCTTTCATCTACCCCCACCCCCACCCTAGCCCACATTTTCCACACACAAACCACAGGCACTCACAATACAGTGCATTGTCTTTCATCTACCCCCACCCCCACCCTACCCCACATTTTCCACATACAAACCACAGGCACTCACAATACAGTGCATTGTCTTTCATCTACCCCCACCCCCACCCTACCCCACATTTTCCACATACAAACCACAGGCACTCACAATACAGTGCATTGTCTTTCATCTACCCCCACCCCCACCCTACCCCACATTTTCCACATACAAACCACAGGCACTCACAATACAGTGCATTGTCTTTCATCTACCCCCACCCCCACCCTACCCCACCATTTTCCACATACAAACCACAGGCACTCACAATACAATGCATTGGCATTTTTTAAAAAGGAATAGTAACTGCAATTAGATGATTATTATTAACAAGATTAATAAATTTAAAAAAATTGAATGCTAAAGTAAAAACTGCACCGATCATTGAAAGCTCATTTTGGTGACAATCAGTTAAATCCTATTCCATAATTTCTAACCCTCGCGTATTCGCATATGTTACAGAAAAAAACCCAACACTTCCGTAAAGGTCAAGATGTGCCCCCCCCACCCCCCCCCCCCCCCCCCCCCCCCCCCCCCTCTACATTTCTCAGCTCTCCCCGCATTTTCACACTTGCCTTTCTTACCAAACATAAGCTGTATTTCATGAACCTTTTCAGCTAATTATCTTTGTTGAATAATTAATCGCAGTCATGATAAAGGCCATTATCTAATAGGACCCCCCCTATGTAGTGCAGCCGCGGAGCATTTGTCACAGTCCTGGTTCATTGAGTTTTTTCCATCTTGCCTTTATCTTCTACTATTATTGAATGCATGTGTCTAATTATGTAAATGGATGAAAAATAGTTAAATATAGCAAACGATAGAGGATGAAGTACTCAATCTGCAGTAAGAAAGGCAAGACGGAAAAAGATGTCTCTTGAAGCACACAGAGTGTAGTTACCACTGCACATCAGTGCAAGAAAGAAGCTTCTTTATAATGTGTGTATAGCGAGCCATAACTTTGCTCGTGATGGAAATGCCATCAGAGGGTGTGGGGGGTGGAGGGTGGAGGGGGGTCAGAATGGGGACAAGCTACAACCAGTTTTGCCCAGACTGAATGCACAGAGGCAATTTTTGCGTCTGGACAGTATAAATGCAAGAGGGTTTTAAACACAGACTGACACACATGCACGCACACACACACACAGAGACAAAAACACACCACAAAGTAACCCACCCCCACACCCTCAAAACACACCCAAGCACGCACAAACACACACCACACCTACAGACCAGATAGACAATGAAGGCCATATAAGCTAGGACCACCAGGGCTATAGCCACATAGACGTAAGCTCTTTGGTGCAACTCCAGGATACAGACCACCACAAAGGAAACCACCCCCATCCCCATCAACGCACACACACACACACACGCACCACACCTACTGACCAGATAGACAATGTTTTGTCTCTGTTTGTGTGTCTCTCTCTTGTCTCTTTCTCTGTCTGTCCCTCTGTCTGGCTCTGTGTCTCCGTCTCTGTCCTTCTCTGTCTGTATGTCTGTCTCTTTCTCTTTCTCTCTCTAGTTCTCTTTCTCTCTCTATCATTATAAGTGTGGGTGTGGGTGTGATTTGTTAATAGTGTGGCCTGGGCGTCTTTAAGTGTCCATCAGTGTGTGTTTCAAGTTGGTTGCGAAAGTGTACTGTAGATTATGTCATTCATTATTTGGGCGTGATTGATAAATTGACTGAGGGATCAGGGAAGGGGGGTGTTGGTCAATGTTTGATGTATACTTTTTGTTCATTGGGTTTACTATTCATTTTAGTGATTTCTGTAAAGCGCTTAGAGCTTAAAGATTAGGCGCTATAAAAGTTGTCTTAATAAATAAATAAATAAACAATGAAGGCCAGATAATCTCCTGGATACAGACCACCACAAAGGAAACCACCCCCATCCCCCTCAACGCACGCACGCACGCACGCACGCACACGCGCACACACACACAAACACACACACACTCTACACCTACTGACCATGTAGACAACAAAGGCCAGATAATCTCCTGGATACAGACCACCACGAAGTAAACCACTCCCATCCCCTCAACGCACACACTCTCTACACCTACTGACCAGATAGACAACGAAGGCCATATAAGCTATGACCAACAAGGCTATTGGGACGTAGACGTAAGCCTTTTGAGGCAGCTGCTGGACATAAACCACCACAAAGTACAAGTTGATGCCGATCACCGTGATGGACAGCAGGCCTGAGATCGTCTTCATCAGCCTGCAGAACAAACAGTACAACATAATATAAAATATATATCATCACTGAGTTTTCTTCAGTAGTTGGGGACACATTACAGCTCCTGGATATAGACCACCACAAAGTACAGCTTGATGTCGATCACTGTGATGGACAGCAGGCCTGAGATCGTCTTCATCAGCCTGCAGAACAGACAGTACAACATAATAGAAGACATATACATGTATCATCACTGAGTTTTCTTCAGTAGTTGGGGACACATTACAGCTCCTGGATATAGACCACCACAAAGTATTAATTAATACAAGTTGATGCCGATCACAGTGATAGACAGCAACCCTGAGATCGTCTTCATGAGTCTGGAGAACAAACAGTACCATATGGTTGTGTTGCTGTCTCATCTTTTGGGACGTACAGTAGTGTCGCTTCCACGACGCTCATTCCGAGTCCCAGCTTGCTGCCACACCCCGGCTTGTTCAAGTCACAGATTCCGAAACCAGCAGTCCAAGGGGAGAGAATCTATGTTAGACCATCAGGAAGCAGGCAACCAACCGAGGAGACACTGCACTGCTGCTGAGTCATTTCAGAGGAGTTCAGTGGAGCCTGTACTCAGGACACTGTATACTAAGCCTCCTACTGATGACAATAATGTCTTGGTTGCGGAGCCAGCATGAGTGAGGTCCTCCTCTGAGTGCGCCACCATGTCCGTCCATCGACAGCTCCCCAGAGCATACTGATCCCCATGACTTTGACCCGAACAAACCAAGGACATAAACTGGATTGGTAATCGAAACTGAGGTCACCATGAGAGCAGGGCACGCAAGGCCACAGAATGTGAAACTTTTTTTTTAATGTTTTTAATGATTGAAACAGTACCACATTTATGATATCTATTTGCACTCCATCTGTGTTAGACCATGACTTCCAGGTGCCTGAGGAGGCAGCTGCTATTCCAGAAAGCTGCGGGGCAGCTCCTGGATGTAGACCACCACAAAATACAGGTTGATGCCATGAGATCGTCTTGTTCGCCCTGGGGCAGTAAAGATACATTTCCAGTGTCATATGCCAGAAGCTCTTCTTCTTCCCTTGGGGGTCCCGGTCAATGCGCTGACCATTCTGGCCAATAGTAAAATGAATGTGAGCTAATAAAATTATATGATTTTTTTTAAAGCAACACGGAAAATCGCTAATAAAATTTGCAATAATCAAGCTATCATTTTGATTATTCCAGATTTATGAAAGAACATTCAATACATGAAAAGTTACAACAGTTTCATTTTCCAGGAAGCCTCGGAGTAGCACCCGAAAACAAACAGTATCCACGGTAACCCACTCTTCAACAAAATCCCTTTGAGAGGTGCAAAACTACGAAATAAAAGATAGAAAAAGAAGAAGTGAGAAAAGACAGAGAGAGAGAGAGTGAAAAAGAACAAACAAAAACAAGCAGAAGCACTGACTTTCCATTGGTGAAGTCGCCCATGATGTTGCTGGCGCTGGTGAAGGTGAGGATGGGCAGCAGGGCGAAGGGCAGCTGCAGGGACATGAGGACGTTGAGCAGGTCGTTCATGGTGGTCAGGTCCTCCAGGCCGGAGAACACCGTCACCAGGATGGTCGGGCAGATGGCCAGGGTCCGCGTCAGCAGCACGCGCTGCCACCGCTTCCACGTCAGGTTCAGAAACCCCTGTGTAGGAGAGAGAGAGAGAGAGAGAGAGAGAGAGAGAGAGAGACAGAAGGAGTGTGAATGATGAAGGAGAAAGGAGAGAGGGAAAGTACAAAGAAAGGAAGGAGAAAAATAAAGGTAGGAATGGAGTAAGGAAAGGAGCAAAGGAATGAAAGAAGACACAAGGAAAGAAGACACAAAGAAAACAGACGTCGAGAGAGGGAGAGAGAGAAAGAGAGAGAGGGAGAGAGAGAGAGGGAGAGAGAGAGAAAGAGAGAGGGAGAGAGAGAGAGAGAGAGAGAGAGAGAGAGAGAGAGAGAGAGAGAGAGAGAAGAGAGAGAGAGAGATTGTGGGTGAGGCTAAAAGTAAAAGAGATGGAAAAAAAAAGAAAAAAAAAGATGGGTCCAGGATTTGCTTCAACATCGCCGCTTCCATTGAACTTCAAGAAGACTGTACATGCAAAGTAAAATGACTTAAGCGACAGCATGGCATTTACGAGTCACGGAGAGACACACACAAAAACAGAGACAGGGGGAAAAGAGAAAGGAGAGATAAAAAAAAAATGAAAGAAGCTGCATGGGCCATGAGGACGTTGAGCAGTTTGTTCATGGCGTTCACGAAAGGTTCAGAACCCCCTGTGTGTGGGGGAGGGAGGGCAGGGAAGAAACAGTTCGACTATGGACGGCAACAAGGAGGCGAGGAAGGGAAGAAGAGAGCACAACTGTTTCGGGAGAAACATTTAGTTCATCTATATTTTCAGAAGTTTTTTCAAGCCAACTTTAGTTTATCATAAGTAACCTTTCATAAATACCAGTCAAGAATATGTGTGTATTTTAGCTTTATTCAGCTAAAATTCCTTCTTTCCTATTGGATCATTATAATACAGTAGAACCCCCCCCCACACACACACACACCTTATAAGACCTCCCCTATTAAAACTCCCTCCCCACTTTAGACCTACTTCTCCGAGACATTGCCCTTCTTTGTAAATATTAAAATGACCTCCCTATGAGCAACTTAGCTGGCTCTTTTGCCTGCCAGGTGGCATAACGCTCGAGTGGGGCTAATCCTCTCTATATTCTTCGTTGGAGATAAAGAGAGAGAAAGAGATAGGGAGGAGTCCAACTCTCCCTCTCTCTCTCACTACGCCCAACTAAGAATATAGCATGATAAGCCCCTAGCGGTCAAATAATCGCCATAAGTCGACCATTACAACTCCCTCCGACTTAAGACCTTATTTTGGAT
>CM065704.1:24856110-24863610 GCA_017654935.2 Phymorhynchus buccinoides
CAACCAGCAACCTGTGTCCTAGTCCAGGGCTCCCAATCGTCCCTGCAAAACAAGGGGTCCCAGGGTCTCCTTCACTTACAGCATAGAGGGTCCTAGAGGCGGGATAGAGGGTCCCAGTGGCATAGCGAATGCTCAAAATAAAAATAATTTAGTGCATCCCTGGGACCCCCTGTAGAATTTTAGTGCTTCATCACTCTGGTTTCTTAACACAATGTGGCGGTACCATAGCCGATGAGGTTTAACCAAGGCGTGGTTACTGCTACACCTATCTGTATTGTTAAAAACTCGGGACTTTACTGGTGTTGCACTGCCTCCGGGCATTGCCTCCAGTATTGTTCCCACCATCTTTGTATTTAAAAATGCCCCACATGGTCGAAAGACTGCAGAGGGCGTAAAATCCTATTTTTCTTCTTAGTGCTTCATAGACCCCCAAATGGGGGTCCCTGGGAGCCCCCTGCAGTAGTCACTCACTATCTGGGTGGAGTTCTTCCCGTAGTAGCCCTCAGCGAAGATGGACACAACGAAGACGTTGATGAGGAAGGAGATGAAGAGGGCGATGGCAGCCTCGATGAAGAAGTACTTGTTGGCCTCCTTCACCTCTTCCTTTTTGGAACGGTCCACTTGCCGGGACTGTGCAGGGGGGACAGGATGGAAAACGATGTGAGATGGACAAAACATCATAATGTACTTACGAACGTAAAAAAAAATGCACAGACGCGCGCGCACACATACACACAAATGCAGGCGCAAAAACGCATGCTCATTCACACGCACTTGTCAGGACTGTGTAGGGAAGAGATGGGGATAGGGAAGGGGTGGAGGAGGGCAGGAGAAAGGAAAAGAATGTGAGTGAGAAAACACACACGCACACATACGTGATCGAAGTTAGAGAAATATGCAGGAACGCGCACATACCAACTGATGTGTACAGACATACATGCATTGTATGCACACACATAGACGCGCACGCATGCACATGCACGCACGCACACACACATGAACATGAGCCCGCATGAATGCACACACATCAGAAACACACATGCAAACACACACATAGCACACACTCTCACTAACACACGCGTGTGCGCAAACACACACACACACTCACACAAATCAAGCACATGAGCACACACAGATACAGAACAGAGTGAGAGTGTGTGTGTGTGTGTGTGTGAGAGAGAGAGAGAGAGAGAGAGAGAGAGAGAGAGAGAGAGAGAGAGAGAGAGAGAGAGAGAGAGAGAGAGAGAGAGAGAGAGAGAGAGAGAGAGAGAGAGAGAGAGAGAGAGAGAGAGAGAGAGAGAGAGAGAGAGAGAGAGAGAGAGAGAGAGAGAGAGAGAGAGAGAGAGAGAGAGAGAGAGAGAGAGAGAGAGAGAGAGAGAAGAGTGATACAGAAACCGAGAGAGAACAGAGACCAGATACAGACTGTTACATATAGTTCGAGAGAGAGTGACAGACAGACAAACAGAGACACAGACAGACAGAGACAGAGAGACAGAGAGACAGACAGACAGAGAGACAGATAAGAGAAAAAGAGACAGAGTAAAACAAACGCACAGAGAGAGACGGAGAAACACACACCTTAACCAAAGCGGAGTGAAGGTAAATATTGTGGGGCATTATGATGGCCCCTACCACCCCCACAGCCTGTAACAACTGTTGGGATCCGCACCCCTCGCAGTAGAACACGAACAGGCCTTTCATCACTTCTGTCTGGTCTGGGCCCACCTTGATGTACTGAAATGATCATATCATCATGATATTCATAATCATCATCATCATCATCATCATCGCACCCCTCACAGTAGAACACGAACAGGCCTTTTAGCACATCTTTCTGGTCTGGGGCCACCTTGATGTACTGAAATGATCATATAATCATTATATTCATAGTCATCATCATTATCATCATCATCACCATCACCATCATCATCATCATCATCATCACACCCCTCTGTCTCTTTCTCTCACTGGCTGTCTGTCTGTCTGTCTGTCTCTCTTTCTCATGTTTACCTTTTCCCGCCTCCAAGCCCTCTCCCCATCACCTTCTTCCTGTATTAGTCTTGTACATTGATGATGTATATAGTGCTGTGTTATGCTATTTCTGGATATTTACTTTTCTTGAATGCTTTGTATTATTATTATTTGTTATGCAAGCGCTTCATGGTTTTTTTGTATATATTTATTTTGTTAACATTTGTTTAGCCTCAGGGCTGAGTGTAAAAAAGCAAATTGTATGCTTATCGTATAACCCTGATTCAACAAAAAAATTGTTTGTTCACTCTCTCTCTCTCTCTCTCTCTGTCTCCGACAATTGTTATCACTGTAAATGTTATTGGTCTTTCTTTATAGAATATATTGTATTATATGTTGTTATATTGTGTCCAACGTTGACTCAATTTGCATTTATTCATAATACATTTACTCTTTTTCGTTTTTTGCATGAATTCCTGACGCTGCAAATATGGTAATCCCCATTGACATAAGGACTGTACTTGTCAATGTCAATAAAAACGATTCTGAAGCGTCAGAAGCGTCTCTCTCTGTCTCTCTCTCTCTCCCTCCCCACCCCAGCCCCATACCTCATAGCCGAAGGTGATGGCCATGATGGTGATCAGTGTACAGAAGAACACCTCCAGTTTTCTCAGGCCGTACTTGTCCAAGAGGAGAAACGTGAAGGTGTCTGCTATGGTGATCAGCACCCCCGCGTACAGTGGAATCCTGACAGAGGAAAGAAATGCATGCACACACATGAAGGCACGCACACAAGACACACACACAAGATTGTATGACTGTGATGTAATGGGAACAAATGTGAAGATGTCTATGGTCACTGGCTGGTCACCCCCCCCCCCCCCCCCCCACCCACCCCCCGCAATGCAGTGGAAAGCTAAAGAGAAATACAGTGGAACCTCCCTAACTAATATTAAGACCTGCTACACTACATACGATTCTGTGTCAATGCGTTGCGATTGTGATGATGCGAGTCAGATGTGGGGCACACACACACACACACACACGTACACACACTGACTTTCCATTGGAGAGGAGGTAGAAGGCGATAGCTGTGCCGATGACCTCCTGCATGTCTGACCCAATGATGGCTATCTCCACCATCACCCACAGAATCAGGCACACACACACACACACACACACACACACACACACACACACACACACACACACACACACACACACACGCATACACATACTGACTTTCCATCGGAGAGGAGGTAGAAAGCGATAGCTGTGCCGATGACCTCCTGCATGTCTGACCCAATGATAGCTATCTCCACCATCACCCACAGAATCACACACACACTCTCTCTCTCTCTCTCTCTCTCTCTCTCTCTCTCACTGACTTTCCATTGGAGAGGAGGTAGAAGGCGATAGCTGTGCCGATGACCTCCTGCATGTCTGACCCAATGATGGCTATCTCCACTATCACCCACAGAATCAGGCACAGGCACACACACACACACACACACACACACACACACACACACACACACACTCTCTCTCTCTCTCTCACTGACTTTCCATTGGAGAGGAGGTAGAAGGCGATAGCTGTGCCGATGACCTCCTGCATGTCTGACCCAATGATGGCTATCTCCACCATCAACTACAGAATCAGACACACACACACACACACACACTCTCTCTCTCTCTCACTGACTTTCCATTGGAGAGGAGGTAGAAGGCGATAGCGGTGCCGATGACCTCCTGCATGTCAGACCCAATGATGGCTATCTCCACCATCACCCACAGAATCAGGCGGGGCACACGCCGGTACTGGCGGTAACACACCTCGGCCAGGTGCATCCCAGTCACCACACCTTGAGAGTTGCGGTTGAAAAAAAGAAATTACAGTGGAACCTCCCATATAAGACCTCCCATTATATATAGACTCCCTCCCATATAAGACCTACTTCTCTGAGACATTGCCCTTCTTTGTAAGTATTTAAATCACCTCCCTTATAAGACCCCTCCCTTATAAGACCCCTCCCTTATAAGACCTCATTTTGGATTATTTTTTAAGGTCTTTTAAGGGAGGTTCCACTGTATAGAGATAGCACACACACACAACCATACGAAGGCACGCACCCATAAACAATCACGCGCGCATGCATGTGCACGTACACGCCCTCGCATGCTTACACACAAACACACAATCCTAGTCATGCGGACGCACACACTCAGACAGAGGCACACACATTCACCAGGTCCTGAATTGTAGTCATGTAAACTTAACTTGTGCCTTATAAGCCTTTGATTGGGTTTCATGGCTTTAAACCAATGTTCAATGTTCGTACATGAGAATCGCGGACACACATGCACACACAAATCTAGATCCACAAGCGCAGCGTGTGCCTGTGTACACACACACACACACACACACACACTAATAGAGCCATAGATACACGTGCTGCATTCAATCTCGCAAGTGCAGACACACACACACACACACACAAACACACACACTAATAGAACCATAGATACACGTGCTGCACTCAATCTCGCAAGTGCAGACACACACACACACACACACACACACACACACTAATAGAGCCATAGATACACGTGCTGCACTCAATCTCGCACGTGCAAACACACACACACACACACATACACATACGCGCGCGCGCGTACAAAGAGAGGACTGAAAAACTTCATTGCACAAGGGTTGAGATTTTAGGAGGGAGGGAGGGAGAGAGAGAGAGAGAGAGATAGAGAGGGGTGAGGTGGAGGGTGGGAGGGAGGGAGAGGGAGAGAGAGGGAGAGAGAGAGAGAGAGAGAGAGAGAGAGAGAGAGAGAGAGAGAGAGAGAGAGAGAGAGAGAGAGAGAGAGAGAGAGAGAGAGAGAGAGGGGGGGGGGGGACTGAAAAACTTATTACACAAGGATTGAGATTTTGGGCGAGAGAGAGAGAGAGAGAGAGAGAGAGAGAGAGAGAAAAGAGACAGAGACACAGAGAGAGAGATACAGAGAGAGAGAGAGAGACAGAGAGAGAGAATGCGAATGCGAAAGTTTATTCAGTTCAGGCCTAGGCCCCTCACAGAGAGAGAGAGAGAGAGACAGAGACCCACATACCAAGCCGCGCTGCCAGGCGCTGCATCAGCAGTCCTAAAAAGGTGGACACCATCAGTACCCACAGCAGCTGAAACAAGAACCCTCCCACTGTTCAGTTAGTGCCCTCAGCAACAACACAAGCAATGGTCAACTTAGGACACTGATTTGACCGCCAGGGGGCAATCAAACCAATAGAGGCTTAGCACGTGATATTCTTAGTTGGGCGTAGTGAGAGAGAGAGGGAGATACCTGGGCGTAGAGAGAGAGAGAGAGAGAGGGAGATTAATATCTCCCTCTCTCTCTCTCTCACTATGCCCAACTAAGAATATCATGCGCTAAGCCCCTATTGGTTTGACTGCCCCCTGGCAGTAAAATGCGCGTCCTAAGTTGCCCATTGTAAAGGCTAAAGCCGTTTTTAGCGTGGGGATCAGGAATTAAATCATCCACCAGGCCCTGTGCTCATGAGTGTGTATTAGACATTCAAAACTGGGGTTAGTATGTAAATTAGGCTAAACGGCCAATCGTTTTGTTGGGGGGGTTCAGTCTGATTTACATACTATTCCCCGTGTTGACTGTCTAATGAGCGGCTTAGCTGGCTGTTTTGACCGCCAGGTGGCATAACGCTAGAGTGGGGCTAATCCTCTCTATATTCTTAGTTGGGGATAAAGAGAGAGAGAGAGAGAGAGAGAGGGGGGGGGAGTCCCTCCCTCTCTCTCTCTTTCTCTACCCCCAACTAAAGATATCACGAGATAAGCCCCTATTGAGTTGGTTGCCACCTGGCGGTCAAATTGGCGAGCTAAGTTGACCATTCGTCCTCATGACTACAGGCCCAGGCCTATGTCCAGGGGCCCGGTCACTGGAAGGGAGTCCCCACCCTCTTCTTCCACCACCCAAACCTCCCCCAACCGGGAGCACAAAAAACATGCACACTATCCAAAGGCGCACGGCAAAATGCGCACAATTTTACCGTCCAAAGGCGCACACTTCAACCGTTCAAAACTTGAGCTCATTCTGCTGAGCATTTGTATCATTGCAATTCTGCGTACCCAGGTATTCCTTGTTTTTCAGATAGGTTAGGGATAGGGTTAGGGATAGCTAAGGATATGCTTAGGGATAGGGTTAGGGTTAGGGTTAAGAATAGGGTTAGGGATAGGGTTAGGGTTAGGAATAGGGTTAGGGATAGGTTTAGTCCTAGTCCACCCGTCTCAAAAACAACTGTGCGCTTTCGGATTGTAAATATCGTGCGCTTTTCTACCATAAATATGTGCGCCTTTTGACGGCTGTGCGCGTTTGGGAAAAAGCAATATTGTGCGCTTTTCGACTGTTGCCCCCCAACCCAAGTCAGATGCCCACTGAGTGCGAGTGCACGTCTTACTCGGAAACCTATCCGCATATCCCCATTTGCAATCCGCAACAATATACTGGAAGTCGGAAATATAGAGATGGGATGTGCGGATTGGTTTCTGCGTATATGTTACACACACCTTCATATTATTTCTTATTTCGAGATTTTACTGGATACCGGGGGGTCTTTTGTAAAAATAGTTCCCCTTCACATTCTGGAAGTTCTGTGCTTGTAACTTCCTCTAATCTGCCACTCTCTTCGACTCTGCATTTTCCCTTTGCTTTCTATCATATACCATTTTTCTGACTTATTGGTCCATGCTCCTGCCTTTTTTTCTTTTCTTTTTTAAATCTTCCAAATAATTTGTCTCCTTTGAGCTCCTCCGAAATCAGAATGTGTCGGCTGTACAGAAGTGGGGAGACCAGTGAAAACTGAAAAGCGGACACATACGTACCTTACCCATTATGGCCATATGGCCAGGGAACGCAGAAGAAGAAGAAGAAGAAAATGCGCAGGATAAGTGTAGAAAATCCCCCCGTGGGGATACCGGGGGATCTTTTGTATAAATAGTTCCCCCACCTTCTGGAAGTTCTGTGCTTGTAACTTCCTCTAATCTCTCACTCTCTTTGACTCTGCCTTTTCCCTTTGCTTACTGTCATCTACTATCTTTCTGCCTTACCGATCCATTCTCCTGTCTTTTTTTCACGAACCAACATTTTCAAAAAAGATTTCCTCCAGCCTGAAGTCAGACTTGCTGGGGCCTAACTATTTCTTAGGTAGGCGCATAACAGCAGCATGAAGCATCTGCGCTCATTATTGGTATTAAACATCTTTATTCCTTCTTCATACATTTACAAATAACATTCATATATATGTATGCTTCAACATTCATGTATAATAAACAGTGGTTACCTGTAAATAAAGATGAATAAAACAGAAAAAAAGAGACAAAAGTTTGTATCTGCGCTCATTATTGACAGGAAACTGTCTGAGCGATCGAAAAAGAAGAAGAAGTGTGGAAAATGCGCAGGGGATAGCGTGGCCAAGAACGACTAACCCTGAATCCAGCAGTGGCCCCAGACTGGAGGTCA
>CM065704.1:24868610-24878610 GCA_017654935.2 Phymorhynchus buccinoides
TGAGACGAGTGTTCATGTTTAGCGTTCGTCTCATCGGCAAATTTGACTTAAATTTTCTTTATAATTGGCATGGGCTACTTACCCACCCATGGACTTTTTACCCCGTCTTACCCTATAATCACATGCACATACACACACACTTCAGTTCCCACACGTGATGCAATACACCCCACAATTATGCACGCATGAACACACATTTAGACTTCCTACAATCGTGTTTTATGTAGGTATTTTAAATGTGAGTTGTGCTATGCCTAATTAGACGTTAAACCAACCATTGAGAGAGAGAGAGAGAGAGAGAGAGAGAGAGAGAGAGAGAGAGAGAGAGAGAGAGAGTCTTTTTTAATGTTGGAAAAGAATAAGCACAATACACGCATGTTTACATCTCGCCAACAACAAAGAAGAGAGAGAGAGAGAGAGAGGATGAGAGAGAGAGAGAGAGAGCGAGAGAGAGAGAAGAGAGAGAGAGAGGGAGAGAGAGAGAGAGAGAGAGAGAGAGAGAGAGAGAGAGAGAGAGAGAGAGAGAGAGAGAGAGAGAGAGTATTTTTTAATGTTGGAAAAGAATAAGCACAATACATGCATGTTTACATCTCGCCAACAAACAAAGAGAGAGAGAGAGAGAGAGAGAGAGAGAGATGGAGAGAGAGAGAGAGAGAGAGAGAACGCTGAACGCTGAACATTTTATTGTCATTACCTCAACAGGTCTGATGACAAGGGGGGTAATAAACATGCACCTTTTGCTTAAAGAGATATCAACAATTTTATCAAATAACATTAAACACCTTAGCATATAACACATTCAATAATCCAAAGGAAAAATACTATCATAGAAACTTAGTATGATCAACACAAAAGCAGTCCTGTGATCGAGAAAGGAAAAATATATATATAGAAAAAAATCATGTTTACATCTAGTGCATGATAACTCACTCTCTCTCTCTCTCTCTCTCTCTCTCTCTCTCTCTCTCTCTCTCTCCCTCCCCCCCCCTCCCTCCCCCCCCCCCTCTCCCCTCCCCCCCCTCCCCCCCCCCCCCCCCCCCCCCCCCCCCCCCCCCCCCCTCTCTCTCTCTCACGCACACACACACACACACTCTCTCCTCTCTTTCTGTCAACTTCTCCCTCTCTCCTCTGGAATTCATGTTATCAATAAACAGAAAATCACAAAAGGAATAAGTAAATTCGACCATCCAACTGGATACAATAATAACATTTTAAACCTATAATTTCTATTTAGTCACACAAACCTAAATTTTATATAAATCCCACTTAGCTTAACTATTAATTGTCAGTAATGCGCCTCTGCCTTACTTTTAAAGCTTCAGCGATAAATTTTGCTACTGACTTTATAACATGTTCATTATTAGATGAAAGAATAGCAACAATGTCATGCCTTTTAGCGGCATCAAACTGAAAGAAAACACATCTTTTACGTACTGGTTCATACGCCACACAATGAAACAGGAAATGTTTTTCATCCTCAACATCTGCATTACACATTGGGCATTTAGGTTCAGTGTCCGTCCCAAGATGAAACCATCGTTTATTTGCATGAAAACCTAGAGTCCTTAAGCGAAATCGTGCATAATTGAGCCGATGCCATTTATCTATAATAACATTAAAATATTTTTCACACTGAAATAAACTTTTAAATAAAAAAACCCATCTGTATTTGTCTTTACTTTCCATATCAGAATGCCAATTTTGCTTAAATGAACAAATAAGTCGGTCTTTAAATTCAGAAATAAACTGTTTATCATGTCCTACTTCCTGAAACAACCACACAAATCCAAAACCGTGTTCTGATAATACCTTTTTTACTTGAAATGCCCAATTTTGTTTGTTAAGATCAAGTTGTATTACCATCATATCATACACTTGTCTACACACACGAGACTGTGGTAGCTTCAAAAGTTTAAGCCAATAACGTATACACTTTACATAGGATCTGATATACAACGGATATATCTGCCAGTTTCATGAGTGCATATAAAACAGTATTAGATGAGAAGAGAGAGAGAGAGAAAGAGAGAGAGAGAGAGAAGAGAGAGAGAGAGAGAGAGAGAGAGAGAGAGGAGAGAGAGAGAGAGAGAGAGAGAGAAGAGGAGAGAGAGAGAGAGAGAGAGAGAGAGAGAGAGAGAGAGAAAAGAGAGAGAGAGAGAAGAGAATCTTTTTTTAATATTGGAAAGGAATAAGCACAATACACGCATGCTTACATCTCGCCAACAACGAGAAGAGAGAGAGAGAGACGAGATGAGAGCACTGACGAGAGAGAGAGAGAGACGAGAGAGAATATTGGAGAGAGAGAGAGAGGGGGGAGATAGGACGAGCATGCTTACATTCGGCCAACAACGAGGAGAGAGACGAGATGAGGCGAGAGAGAGAGAGAGAGAGAGAGAGAGAGAGAGAGAGAGAGAGAGAGAGAGAGAGAGAGAGAGAGAGAGAGATCTTGAACAGATGTGTGTCACATTACGGTGATTACTCTATTTGGGAGATATCTCACTATTCAAGTGTGTATTATCATGGATGGTATAGGATAATTAATGTAGTGTCCATGGTGTTATCTATGCGGTGTTATCTAGCTAAAGCCTACGTCACTCAAAATCTTGGGGCATTTCTGATGAGGCACCCCCCTTTGACTCGGATATAAAGGGGTGACAAACTACCATAGTTAGATTCCAGTGGTCTCTCTGTCTGTCTGTCGGTCTCTCTGTCTGTCGGTCTCTCTCTCTCTCTCTCTCTCTCTCTCTCTCTCTCTCTCTCTCTCTCTCTCTCTCCCCTCTCTCTCTCTCTCCCTCTCCCTCTCTGCTCTTATTGCATCACGTGTGGGATAAGGACAGATTGTAAGAATAAGCATCGCCTAAAATCTTTATCCTTGTTGAATAAAGTTTGCCAGTCTTCAGTGTTCAATGGTCTCTCTCTCTCTCTCTCTCTCTCTCTCTCTCTCTCTCTCTCTCTCTCTCTCTCTCCCTCTCTCTCTCTCTCTCTCTCTCTCTGCTTATTGCATCACGTGTGGGATAAGGACAGATTGTAAGAATAAGCATCGCCTAAAATCTTTATCCTTGTTGAATAAAGTTTGCCAGTCTTCAGTGTTCAATGGTCTCTCTCTCTCTCTCTCTCTCTCTCTCTCTCTCTCTCTCTCTCTCTCTCTCTGCTTATTGCATCACGTGTGGGATAAGGACAGATTGTAAGAATAAGCATCGCCTAAAATCTTTATCCTTGTTGAATAAAGTTTGCCAGTCTTCAGTGTTCAATGGTCTCTCTCTCTCTCTCTCTCTCTCTCTCTCTCTCTCTCTCTCTCTCTCTCTCTCTCTCTCCTCTCTCTCTCTCTCTCTCTCTATGCTTATTGCATCACGTGTGGGATAAGGACAGATTGTAAGAATAAGCATCGCCTAAAATCTTTATCCTTGTTGAATAAAGTTTGCCAGTCCAGTGTTCAGTGGTCTCTCTCTCTCTCTCTCTCTCTCTCTCTCTCTCTCTCTCTCTCTCTCTCTCTCTCTCTCTCTGTGTGTGTGTGTGCGCGCGTGCGCGCGGTGTGTGTGTGTATGTGTGTGTGCATGCAAGTGTGTGTGTGTGTGATTATGTGCGTACATTATATTGCGTGTTTTGTGTGTAGGCTATGTGTGTGTGTGTGTGTGTGTGCGCGCCCGCGCGCGCGCGCGCGCGCGCGCGCGCGTATGCCTGTCTGTCTGTCCGTCTGTGTCCGTACGTGTGAGTTTATAACAAATCAACTTGCTTTAGAAATAATCACGTTGAGGTCCACACAAACAACGACTGGAAAGAGAGAGAGAGAGAAAAAAAAACCGTTAACGTTTTACCACATGCTCACGCGTGCACCCGCGCGCGCGCACACACGCACGCACACACACACACACACACGCACACGCACGCACACACACACACACACAACGCACGCACACACACACACACACACGCACACAAACACACACGCTGAGTTTGAAATGTGATGAAAGGTCACAGAGTTTAGAACACTTTTGGAAAGGTTAGGAGAGGGAGGGAGGGAGAGAGAGAGGGGGGGAGAGAGAGAGAGAGAGGAGGAGAGAGAGAGAGAGAGAGAGAGAGGAGAGAGAGAGAGAGAGAGAAAGAGAGAGAGAGAGAGGAGAGGAGAGAGAGAGAGAGAGAGAGACAGAGAGAGAAAGAGAGAGGGAGAGGGGAGACGCCTTAACCCTTTCGCCGCCAGCCATTTTTCAGCCAAAAAATACCATTAAACTTAACTGGGTAGAGAAAAAAATGTATCTGCAATGTTGGGAATTCCTGTGTGACATGCATAACATTAGGCCTATCATTACCTCCCAAAATTAAGAAAATGGGGTTTCAGATAACAGGCTCAGATTTGATGCCTTTTTAGTATCATGGGCATTAAACCACTGTGGTGCAAAAATGCGACATTGGCGGTGAAAGGGTTAAGAGTAGGCCTACACGGATAAAAACAACAACCTGGGGTTAGCAATGTTAAGCTATGTTTTCAAGATCAATCAACCAATCAATCAATCAATCAATCAATCAATCAGTCAAAATGTTTATTGTCAGATAGAAGGAAATATTTTGAGCAGTGATAAAACGGTAAAGGTCAAGATGTGCCACCGCCCCCCCTACCTATCTCGGTTAATTGTATTTTTCCGTTATTGCCTTTCTTACCATACATAAAGCTGTATTTTAGGAACATTTTTAGCTAATAACCTTTTTGGAATACTAACCCTAACCCTAACCCTAGCCCTAACCCTACCCCTACCCCCCACCGTATAAGACGGAAAAACGCAACGAACCACAACTGTGACAAATCGTGGTCCCTCGCGGTGTACTGCAGTACATAGTGGGGGGTAGGGTTAGGTTTATGGGTAGGGTTAGGGTTAGTATTCCAAAAAGGTAATTAGCTAAAAATGTTCCTAAAATACAGCTTTATGTATGGTAAGAAAGGCAAAAACGGGAAAATACAATTAACCGAGAAATGCATGGGGGGTGGCACATCTTTACCTTTGTGTACGATCGAAGGTAAGAGTATCAAGACTCAGCGATGATAATTACCACGCGGACATGAAAGCATACTATAAGCTTACATATATAGATACTTCTATCCACACATCCATAAGTGCATACATTCATTAATCCATCCATCCATCCATGCCTACATGCATACACATATTATGTGCCCCCGTCTGTATGTGTCCCCGTCTCTACGCATGCAACAATGATCAATGTTCGTTGTCGGCATTTCGATCCAAATAATGTGCCGATATGTGTTCCCTTTTCTCATACTTGAACGAATAAACTTGTGTGATGCTTTTAAGCTTTAGCTTATTAGCTGGGCTGGAAGTTCTGAAACTTGTTTATGTTAGGAAGTCGATGATCATCATAATATGTGCTATCGGAACATAGCATGTTACCATTGCATGTTCACACACATACACACACACGCACGCACGCACACGCGCACGCGCACGCACACACGCACACACACACACACACACACACACACACACACACACACGCGCTGACACAGGCAATACATGTATTAACCTACTATTTACATTTCTGCCTCTGGTGGAAATATTGTGACCAAAAAAAGAGCAAAACCGACGCTTTTTCAGTCAACAGATGATCTCCCTTAATTAAGAGCAGAAACGTGAATACTGCCTTGAGATTTTCAATATCACACACGGCAACATATACGTTTCCCACCGATTTATTTCGCATTTTTGGGGGCCATTTTTCAATGATATTATACGGATACGTCAAATATCTGTTAATTGTTTTGTCATTATTAGTACAACCAACACAAAAAAGAATTTACTACTAACCTCGATCCTGCACGCTGCCATACTGTCCGTTGCGGAAACCTTCACCCCCTCTCTGAGCCCCTGTTCCTCCCACCAGAGGCTGGTGGTCGGTGCCAGTACCATGACTGTCGTCCATCATCAGCAACGGTGACAAAGGTGAATTCCAACGGCAAAAACACGGGTCAACAAAGCCGTAGATCTACGATATAGATAGATGTACAGATCCGTTGTTGGAGACGATAGCGTTGGAAGGGTCCTTCGACGTTGTGTAATCAGATCCAGATCGAGAGCGAGAGAGAGAGAGAGAGTGGGCGTAGGTAACAACACAAGCGCAGTCCCTTTGTAGCAACACAATCGGTAGGCTAGTTATCGAAGTTAGCTTTCATTCTGTTTGATTTTTCAAACCGGTGAAGCTGAAATCTAATAAGTCCCCTATGAAGCCCTTCTGCTGTCAAAAGTTTGGTTCTTGTCTAGGTTTTTAAGTTGTTTTCCCCCCAAGTCAAATTCTGCGCTACGGTGCTGAGTGAAATAGCAAACAGATAAGAGTAACATTCGCACGTGCGTGATGTAAAAACAATTCTAGTCAAATTTTCATGTTCAGTGTTGTTATTTCAGGGTCGAAAGTTGATCTGTGCTCTTCCTAAAGTGAGCGCCTCTCAATATAACCAAAGATAAAGGGTAAAAGAGACCGGCTGTTTATCTTCCCCTGTACAGCTCAATGTGTAGTGTCCATGCTATAACTAAGGCAATCAGTACTGTTCAACAGTCGGTTAAATCAAATCGAGGATGGTCAGAATGGGCCAACCCAATCTCGAATACACACAAACTAGCATAATAATAGGTTCTCTTCGCTTAGCGTCTTAAAGACCCACCAGATCACGTGTCAAAATCACGGGTTTCACGTGTTTTTCCTCTTATAGCTGGAAAGAAATCTTGTTTTGACCAGGTCTCACTCCCATACAAATGCCCCCAAATTCAAACCGAAACATCATTTTAAAGAGCAGCCTCAATTTGAAGTTGGGGACATGTGTATGTGGGTCACAGCTACCCAGAAAAAACAAGGGACTTAATCGTGGTGCGTCAGTGTGTCTTTAAGGCTCGTTTTTGACAGTGAATGCTATGTAACTTTATACCAGTATTATTTTATCAATGTCAACCTAAAAAAAAAATCTTATATTCATGCATGCTATGAATGTCAATGTCTCTCTTATCTGGATGCAATTTGTCCGCGAGAGATAATACATGTAAAGTGATTTTTATTGATTCCATATGACTTATCACACCCTGGGAATGAAAACTTATCAACCCCGGATGACTATATCATGAATTCCAAAGCATAGAACTACGTAAAACACCATTTTTCATTCATTCAGAACCTTCAGTTTGTCCCCATAATTATTCTTCAATGTGATGAAGGGAAATGATAGCAGGCATCGGACTCTCAAGCTGAAATCACGGGCACAAAAAACTTTCATACCACGTTCTCTTAAATTCATGATTCATTTTTATGTCTCTCTCTCTCTCTCTCTCTCCTCGTCTCTCTCTCTCTCTCTCTCTCTCTCTCTCTCTCTCTCTCCCCGTCTCTCTCTCTCTCTCTCTCTCTCTCTCTCTCTCTCTCTCTCTCTCTCTCTCTCTCTCTCTCTCTCTCTCTCTCTCTCAGTCCTTATTCTATCTTGTTCTGATTGAATATTAACAGCTATCTGACTGCAGTAATTGTAATGTGTGGAGATACTATTATCATGTGTATTGATTGTTGATGGCGAGATGTATTCCAAATGTTGTTATTTGATTGACTGCTATAAGTTAATAATGGTTATTGACTCCTCTCTCTCTCTCTCTCTCTCTCTCTCTCTCTCTCTCTCTCTCTCTCTCTCTCTCTGTGTTTTAAATGTGCACATTTCTAAGTTGATGTAATGAATTTTAATGATAATTATTTGGTTGGTATAATTTTGTTTCACACGTTTGATTAATGTTCTTTCAGTTATGTTGTATCTGTCATGTTGTTGCACTTAACCTGAAATTCTCTTTTGGAGATACTAAAGTATACTTGAACTTGATAAGGAAGGAGATTACCAACTAAAACATAGCGTATTGGAGTGACAAAGCGGAAAAGATCTACGTACACTTGCCTACACAAAAACGAACCGAAGCAAAATGAATTTGGTTGAGTTAATAAACATAGCGCAATGTATGGCCTACTTCGGACTTTCATTTCAGTTCATAAACCATACTTTCCTTTCCACAAACATAATTATGTTCGAGCGTGCAGACATTCTTCCTTTGTGTGAAACGTTCCGAGGCCTTAATCCAGAAATCCTGACTCAACCAGCTGGGAGCATGATCAAATTCGCAGGCACAGCTTTCGAACAAAACTGTGGCGTGACAGATGGTCCTACGGCATTTGAATGTAGGGACAACTGGCCATAGATACAATAGGGGTCTAGTAAATTGCAAGCTTTGCAAATCTTCAGATAATCTGAAAGAAACTAAGAAAGAGTACAATTTCAATCGAGAATTCTGACCCAATTCTCGGACCCCTACCACTTTCAAGGCCTACGATCGCCCGGACATAAATTTTGACCTTGACCTTGGTCGGTATGCCACCATCAGACACAGGCATAAGCCAAAGTACCTACGTTAAACTGAACTTCATCCAAATTTGAAGACTATAACACTGGGTGTGAGAGTTATGGCCCCTTAAAGATTTTCGTTTTTCAAGGTCGTACGCCAAGGTCAAGGTCACGAAAGCAATATACACAGCGCGGATGCCTTCCTCTCATGGTGACACACCAGCACACAAAAAGACGTAATTCTGTCAACCCGTTCGAAAGATATCCTTGGGACAGACAGAAGGAGAAAAAGACCCTCCGATTTTCAGGCTCCAGCGATCTTTTTGACCTTGACCTTGACCTTGATCGGTAAGCCATCATCAGAACGGGCATAAGCCAAACCACCTTCATACCAAGTTTCAACATCCTATGTTGATCGGTGCCCGAGATTTTTGGTTTTCAAGGTCGTACGTCAAGGTCAAGGTCAAGGTCACGACGGCAAAATGGTTTGAGCCGATCTCTTCCTATTAAAGAGGCACACCTTCACACAAAATTTGACGCGATTCGGTCAAGCGGTTCGGGAGATATCCTTGGGACAGACAGAAAAAAAGAAAAGAAAAAAAAAAACCCAAAAAACCCCCAGCCCATCGCAATAGTCATCCGCAATAGATTGGAAGGCCCTGACGGACCAATTATGTTCCGTGCAGTTTTCTTCCTTTGTGTGAAACGTTCCGGTTCGTTCCGAGGCCTTAATCCAGAAATCGACACAGCCAGCTGGGAGCATGATCAAATTCGCAGGCACAGCTTTCGAACACTGTGGGTGACAGATGGTCCTACGGCATTTGAATGTACGGACAACTGCCATAGATACAATAGGGGTCTATTAAATTGCAAGCTTTGCAAATCTTCAGATAAAAAGAAAGAAACTAAGAAAGAGTACAATTTCAATCGAGAATTCTGATCGCTTCTCGGCCTTTTGGCTAAGACAGTGATTCAGGAACATATTTTGTTGTATATACCCTGGTTGGTTTGTTCAGCCCGTCGTACATGGCGAAAGCCGCGACGTTAAACTGAACTTCCATCCAAAGAGTACAATGGGTGGGTTTGAGACTTCGATTTACACATTCCCGTTTAACAACCCTTTCACCAGAGCCAGTGTATTTAGCTAGATACACAGGCCCTTCTGCTTTCACCGCCCAAAGTCGCATTTTAGCACCACAGTGATAGAAAAAAGGGGGAAAAGAAGAAAGAAAGAATAGATTTACACATCCCGTCCCCCGTTGAAATTAAGCTGGCTTTCTCCGTTCTATTCCTGTCCACTGTACATCGCCAGCTGTCTCTTTGCCCCCCCCCCCCCCCCCCCCCCCCCCCCCCCCCCCCCCCCCCTCCCCCAACCCCCTCTCTCTAATTCGGCGTGTGTACTGTGTATGTCTCTATCTAAATATCATAATATGTACTTGTACTGTGATGCAATGCATTGTACGGACTTGAGTGTAAGGTAATTACACTACTTGTAGTCAAAATGTTATTTTATGTATGTTATTTATTAGAAATTATGTTGTGTTATGTTATGTTAGTTATTATAAATTATGTTACTTAGTTGACTACTTGTAGTCAAAATTTATTGTTCCATCACTTATTTGAATCTCGTGATAT
>CM065704.1:24886110-24902554 GCA_017654935.2 Phymorhynchus buccinoides
ATCCCACCTACCTTTCCCAATGTGAGAATACCCGCCCAGTCGGTTTCCCATGCCGCTGAGCTGCATGTCATACACTGTCAACGATGTCACTGAATCGATCGAATCACGTTCATCTCCAGGTCTTCAATCATCAAGCACACAAGTTCCATTTCAAGCTAGACCTTGACCTAGACGTTGTAGGGCCCCCTTTTTTTTCTTCTTGAATTAAAAAAAAAATTAAATCACGTATCTCATCTTCAAACAGAGAAACCATTTTTGGCTCACTTCGTGTTGACCTCATGTTTACTACCCTCAAGCTCAAAGTCGTTATTTGTTGGCTATCTTGTACTTTAAACACCCCCATCATGTTTACGACCCTCAATCTCAAAAGTCATTATTTGTTGGCAGTCTTGTACTTAAACACCCCCCCCCCCCCCCCCCCCCCCCCCCGAGTGAGCCTTGAAGGCTTTGCCTCATGTTTTAATCGTTTTCTGTCAACTTTCTACGTAACGTTGTCAACTGATCCATTTTCCGACTTCTCTTTTTTTTTAATAAAAGGAATACTTTCAAAAGATTTTCTTCGAAGTTTATTGTACTTTCCAGACAAGAGTAATGGGAAAGGCCTACTGTAAACAGATTCCGTCGAAGTTATCAACAATAAAAAAGGATATCTAAGCCTGTTGAAGAATGATCTTTTTTGTTTGTTTTCAAAGTCAAAATAAAATGCATAGTTCACAATTTTTGTGGAATTGTTTCTCAGTATTCTCAATTAGCAAATTATTTCCCCCCAAAATCATCATAATTTCTGTTTACGATGAGCGGTTCGTTGCCTTTATTTACCTTTCAGTTTCACGCACCTTTAAAGAGACATAAATATATATATATTTAAAACAAAAAAACCAACAACCTCACTGCTTTAAATTCAACGAATTCCTCATAAACGGGGAAATGGTTATATGTTTACTTATTCAGAATGCTTAACGAATACTGATCGCTTCTCGGCCTTTTGGCTAAGACAGTGATTCAGGAACATAAATGTTTGTCTATACCGTGGTTCAGCCCGTCGTACATGGCGAAAGCCGATACGCGACGTTAAACTGAACTTCCATCCTATGTTTACTTATCTATTTATTTATTCATTTATAATTTACTTACTTATTGACATCGACCTAGTACAGAGCCTCGGCCCACCCTTACTACTGATTTCGTGATGTGACGCGGAACTAAACAGCTGCAAGAATTGTCTGAATTTCTTTCGATAAAAATAAATTCATTGGATAACCATTAATATTGGTTTCTTTTTTTTTTCTAATCCGGCTGATTAACAAGCTATGGGTTACAACAAAGACACTGAAAAGAAAAGACTAACGTAGTGAGGACAGAAACACTGGTTATGTCCCTTAAAAACAGTACACATTTACACGTCGATAGGCCAGTTGAATTCTCCGTTCAAATTCCAGTCTGATTTTTTAGATAGCCTCCACTGTGTGTGGTGTACTTTTCCCACTAACGATAACTCTATCAGCCCGGTTCGCCGTAACTCTTAAGCAGTCCATATTACCTTAATCTTTGGTTACAATAAATAGCATAATTGTAAATCAGATTCTTTTAAACTTTAAACTTTTTCATGTTTTCAACTATTCAAAATTTAAAAAGAAAATACGATGATTAATTTATTTTCAAAGGAATTACTTCGTCCCACTTTGGGTTTTTTCTCAGTAGTACATCCACTTGGAAAACAGTTTAAACGCATCTCAAATTCTGACACGCCCAAAATCTGTTTTGAAATTTCCAACACACTTCGATCACCAGTAGCTTGTTGCCTTGTTCCTGACTAATAAGCTCGAGCTGTTGCGACCTACGTGTGTATATGCTACGCCCAATCTGTGAAATTGCCCATTTCATGAAATGAGTAAAATGGTTTGCCCAGTTCCTGAAATAGTCAATTTAACACTTGCTATTTAGAAAAGCAGTATGAAAATACAAACGTTTTCCATTCATAAACACTCAGAGATCAAGAATGGGTTCAAACGAATGATACATCACGCCTGTACATGGGTTAAAATTGTTTTATTCAGACTTAATTTGATAAAACGTTTGATACAACATGTGGCTCAGGCATGCCTCAGAGTAGCATTTGGTAGTGTTGGGGGGTAGGATGGGGGTGAAAATGCAATGTAGAAAAATGTGCATCTGTTTTGCACCTTTATCAATGCCTGTGTTGCTGGGAATTTAAAATTATGATATACATTGTCCATTTCATGAATTGGGCAAATAAATTTGCCCATTTCATGAAATAGGCAATTTCACGAATTGGGCGTAGCATATACACGCAAACTCAATGGGGTCTGAATAAAATGCTTGCACCATCTGCTATCCTCCCACCTCGAAACGTTACTGTAGGCCTACACACACACACACACACACACACACACACACACGCGCAGTCTCTCTCTCTCTCTATCTGTATCTCTCTGTGTGTGTGTGTGTGTGTGTGTGTGTGTGCGTGTGTCTCTCTCTCTCTCTCTCTCTCTCTCTCTCTCTCTCTCTCTCTCTCTCTCTCTCTCTCTCTCCTCTCTCTCTCTCTCTCTCTCTCTCTCGCTCACACACACATAAACAGGCGCGCGCAAGCACACACACAATTTATTATATCTAAACAGAGACACGAGCAGATGTACACACATATACACGCATAGACAGACACTGAGACACACACACACACAAACACGCGCGCACGTGCAGAGAGAGAGAGAGAGAGAGAGAGAGAGAGAGAGAGAGAGAGAGAGAGAGAGAGAGAGAGAGAGAGAGAGAGAGAGAGAGAGAGAGAGAGAGAGAGAGAGAGAGAGAGAGAGAGAGAGGAGAGAGAGAGAGAGAGAGACAGAGAGAGAGAGAGAGAGAGAGAGAGAGAGAGAGAGAGAGAGAGAGAGAGAGAGAGAGAGAGAGAGAGACTGACACTGACACTGTTTTATTGTCATTACCACCGGGAGGGATCTGTTGAAAAGGGGGGGGGGGGGGGCGGCTACTAACAGTGTTTTAATTAATTATAATAAATCATATCAATAACAGAATTAAACAACAAATAGAAATAGAAATCATCCGTTTTGCCATGACATATTGAGCACAACTATGAAAGAAAAAGTAAGAGAGAGAGAGAGAGAGAGAGAGAGAGAGAGAGAGAGAGAGAGAGAGAGAGAGAGAGAGAGAGAGAGAGAGAGAGAGTGAGAGAGAGAGAGAGAGAGAGAGAGAGAGAGAGAGAGAGAGAGAGAAGAGAGAGAGAGAGAGAGAGAAAACTTTAACTTTATTTTTTCAAGGATAAAGATTTGAGCGAGAGAGAGAGAGAGAGAGAGAGAGAGAGAGAGAGAGAGAGAGAGAGAGAGAGAGAGAGAGAGAGAGAGAGAGAGAGAGAGAGAGAGAGAGAGAGAGAGAGAGAGCTCGAACTCGACATTTTTAATGAGGATAAACTGAGTAAGCAGAAATAGCTTATTTTCATCAGGTCCTCTAAAATAATGACATATGAAGTGAATAAATAAATAAATAAATTACAAAACAAACTCAAATGGTTCAAAAGTAAACAATGTAACAAATCCAAAGAACAAGGACAACATGACATAGAAATCAACATTCTCACAATTCCTTTCACACACATAAATCATAGTTAGACAAGTAATCAATTGACAATTTTACAATATCAGGTAGTAGGAGCATAGCTACAGACATGCGCATTTACTAAAATTATAACATGCACAATAGATAAGTTTAGAAAAGGGGAATGAACTGTTATAACCTTTCGAATAAATATTTATTAAAGCATCTTTTAAATGACAGCAATGTGCTTTTATATTAGAGAGAGAGAGAGAGAGAGAGAGAGAGAGAGAGAGAGAGAGAGAGAGAGAGAGAGAGAGAGAGAGAGAGAGAGAGAGAGAGAGAGAGAGATGAGGAGAGAGAAGGTGGGAGTCAGACAGACAGACAGACAGACAGAGATAGACATCAGACAGACTAACAGACAGAAGTGGCAAAGGCATCTTCAACAGTCAGCTGGTCTACTTTACACATTAGGTACGGGTAAAATAGTATTCATTTCCTGAGCTACATTCTCTATGGCTCCCCCCCCCCCCCCCCCCCCCCCCCCCCCCCCCCCCCCCCCCCCGAGTGAGATCCTCCTCCGAGGGCGCCCACCACCTGCGTGCGCATCTCGACCCTTCCAACGGAAGTGTCGCCATCTTAGTCCTTATTTGTGTGTAAACAAAGTGAAAATGTTATCTAAATGTGTAAAAAAAAACATCCAGATGTTATAAATACAGTTTAGATAAGTTTCGAATTGGAACAGCCAAATACGCAGCATCGATCTGGCATTTTTCAAACAAAGTTACTGACTAAGATGGCGGTCTCCCGTAATATGGCGCTCCTTGTGGCCGGATATGACGACACGTGGGTACCAGCCATTACAACTAACACTTCTTTAACTAATGTTTGTTTTATTTCTTTTTTTTCTTTTACTTCGATGTAGGGATACAGTATGGTCGATTTTCACCACGCACACATGCACGCGCGCACACATACAAGCACGCGCAGACACACACACACACACACACACACACACACACACACACACACACACACCAAACCAGACACAACACACACACACACACACACACACACTCCAAGCCAGACACACAAAACACACGTGTGCGCGCGCAAAACACACGTGTGCGCGCACACACACACACACACGCACGCACACACACAAGCCCATCCAGTATAGTCTAACTACATATGCGTTGCACACACACGCGCGCGCGCACACGCACGCACACGCACACACACACACACACACACACACACACACACACACAAACAAGCCCATCAGTATAGTCTAACTGCATGTGTGTTGCACACACACACACACACACACACACACACACACACACACACACACACACACACACACACACACAGCGCAGACAGATACACATACGCGCGCACACACACACAGACATGCAACGGTGTGTGGGAATATAGGTATGTAGGAACAAGGAGTTGTCACTGGTAATAACTATAAGCCGATAGCCAACTAATAATCCTCAGAAAAGCCTGCAACAATACATAGACAACACAGACTAGACTTAGACTAGACTAGATGTTAGCTGATCTATTTCTAACGAAACTCAAAAATCAACAAGACTAATTATCTGGTTTTCATTTGGGGGGTGGGAGGGTGGGGGGGACATTTATTATGTTCTAAGCCTATTTGAACGAACTTTAATCTTGGTCATAAGACTTTATGATAAGATCATGGATCCGAGATCTAACTAGAATCTCTAGATCTACCGTCTAAAATTTTCACCAAAGCTGCTATCAACATTATCAAGATCGAGTTTGCCAGTTTTGGTGGAGTTTCTTGCATTTCGTTATTTTGTCAAGATCTTAAATTTTCATCTACAGTTTGGAGTAATAGCCTTCATAGGCTCCTTCAACGTAGCAAATACAGAAATCTAGTCCACTGACCCAAACGTTGTTTCTGGATTATGAAGATCTAGTCTACAGATGAATCATTCATTGTTTTCATACATTTGCTCTTTAGCGGTCTAAGTCGCTTTTGTTGCAGTCAAAGGGAAATAAGTCTCTGCATTCAAAATCGCTTTTCTTTCAGTCAAAGGGAGTCTCTCTCTCTCTCTCTCTCTCTGGGACCCCCCTCTTCACTTACTCAGACTGCATTTTGGGGGGGCATAAAAATTCTAAATGGATTTACGTAGAAGGGGCTTGAACATTATAGGAGAACAGTCTTGGGCAAAGTTGCAGATCAACACCCCCTCCTCCATGTCTCGGTTCCTTCCGTTTATTCAGAAGCATACTTTTGTTACCACGTGCCGCTAGTGTTACCGGTGTTTGTGCGTGTGAGCAACGCACATGTAGCCTAGTGATATTCTGGATGGGCTCAGTTTGCGTGTGTGAGTGTACTACATGTAGGCCTATGTGTGTGTGCTTGTGTGTACGCGCGCGCATGCGTTTATGTGGGTTTGACAGACACAAGCAGAGAGAGAGAGAGAGAGAGATTGATTGATTGATTGAATTTTATTTATAGAGGGTAATAGAGTAAGCAATAACATGCTTTTTTACATCCAGCCCTCTGGACAAAATACATATATAAAAGTAGAAAATGGAAAACGAAAATAAACAGATACAAAGTAATATAAAGCATGCAAAAAAACATCCCTATATTGTAACACATCAATAACAAAATCAAACCTATTATTATTAACTATACTAATTATTAACATTCAAAAAAGAGAGAGAGAGAGAGAGAGAGAGGAGAGAGAGAGAGAGAGAGAGAGAAGAGAGAGAGAGAGAGAGAGAGAGAGAGAGAGAGAGAGAGATGTGGGAATAGCAGTATGTGGGTCTCGTTGTCATGGGTGTAAAATTACAGTGTGGGACTAGCGGTATGTGGTAACAAAAGTATGTTTCCGTTTTTTCAATCTGGCTGCAGATTGAGTACTTTAAACCTCTGGGTAAAGTCGAGGCAAAAAGCCCATGGGCGGGTAAGAAGCCCATGCCAATTATCTCATGAAATAAAGAAAATGTCAGTCACATTATGCCCATGAGACGAGTGTTAATGTTTAGCATTCGTCTCATGGGCAAATTTGATTGACATTTTCTTTATTTCATGAGATAATTGGCATGGGCTTCTTACCCGCCCATGGGCTTTTTACCCCGTCTTCCCCAATCGTTATCTATATTTATCGCTACTTTTCATCCATGTGTAGGCCTACACAATTTAAAATATGCAGTCAATAATTAGCAGAAGATAATGGCAAAACGGAAAGAACGCAATGAACCAAGACTGTGACAGAGGGTGTTGATCTGCACCTTTACCCAGTTCTGTTATGTTGGGGACAACCCATTGTTTCCAAATGAGAGACTTAGTGCGATTTTTCTCACGCCAGAGGGCATGACGCTCGTGTGGGGCTAATCCTCTCTATATTATTAGTTGGGGATAAAGAAAGAGAGACAGTGAGTGGTCCTACCATCACTCTCTCTCTCTCACTACGCCCAAGTAAGATAATCGCGTGATAAGCCCCTAGTGCATTGACTGCCCTCTGGCGTGAAAAATATCGCCATAGGTTGACCATTGTATGCAACGCCCATGTAGTTATATTATTATACGGGGTGGGCTTGTGTGTGTTCGCCGCGTGTATGTGTGTGCGCGCGTGCGTTTGTTCGCCTGGGTTCGACTGACAGACACAAACAGAGACACATTTTGTGGGGATAGCAGTATGTGGGACTAGTCGTCTAACAACCAAGCAAAAGACCTCTCCCCCCCCACCCCCACCCCCACCCCCCAGCAAATCCTCACTAAAGGCCAATAGCCACAATGCACACGATCCGATTTTGACATTTGTGAGGCATGATTGACGTGAAATTCTACTGTTTAAATAAATCTGATGAAATCCTACTAGTGATGCTCACTATTATTATTATTTGTAGTCTCCCGTAGGCCTGCATGAATCTGATAAAATATCTTATTTTTGTATCGGACATTTTATTTGATAGGGGAAGACGGGGTAAAAAGCGCATGGGCGGGTAAGAAGCCCACCCCAATTATCTCATGAAATGAAGCAAATTTCAGTCTCATTTTGCCCATGAGACGAGCGTTAATGTCTAGCATTCGTCTCATGGGCAAATTTGACTGAAATTTTCTTTATTTCATGAGATAATTGGGGTGGGCTTCTTACCCGCCCATGCGCTTTTTACCCCGTCTTCCCCTACGTGTATTGCGGTCTTCGTGACAATAGTGAACGAAAATAGTAGAGTTATTTTTAGATGGAAGTATTTCACCTCAATCATGACTCACAGACGTATCGTCACAATCGTATCGTATTGGGGTCAAATCGTATGCAGTGTGGCATAGGCCTTAAGTTAGCCCCTTTTTAAAATTTTTTATTTGTCCCTCTTCGGCTTCTCTTCCCTTTTAATCTTCTCAGGCCTATTGGACTTGTGCCACCCCCCCCTGCATTTCTCGGTTAATTCCATTTGTCCGTTTTTGCCTTTCTTACCAAACATAAAGCTGTATTTTATTAACCTTTTCAGCTAATTATCTTTTTGGAATAATAACCCTAACCCTAAACCTACCCCCCACCCTATAAGACAGGAAAAACGCAATGAACCACGACTGTGACAAATGCCGCGGGGTACTGCAGTACATGGGGGGGGTGGGGGGGGTGGGGGGGGTTGTCCTATTAGATAATGGCCTTTATCATGACTGCAATTAATTATTGAACAAAGATAATTATTCTGAAAATGTTCATAAAATACAGCTTCATGTTTGGTAAGAAAGGCAAAAACGGATAAATGGAATTAACTGAGAAATGTAGGGGAGGGGGGGGGGGGGGGGGAGTGGGGGGGTTGGGCAACATCTTGACCTTTACCTATGGTTGAACCTCCCCCGGTTCCGTGGCATAATAATAAGTGCGTTGATTGTGGCCACGTACAGCGAAGAAGAAGAGAAGAACAACACCGTCGTTTTTTTCTTAGTTTCCTCTTTCTAAACCCGCAACCCCTTCCCTTTCCCCCCATCTCTCTCTCTCTCTCTCTCTCTCTCCTGTCAATCCTCCTCGTCTCTCTCCACTCTCTCTCTCTCTCTCTCTCTCTCTCTCTCTCTCTCTCTCTCGTCTCTCTCTCTCTCTCTCTCTCTCTCTCTCTCTCTCTCTCACTCTGTCTGTATATCATGCTATTGCCAATCAAACTAGTTGAGCTGAGTTGAGTTGAGTCTCTCTCTCTCTCTCTCTCTCTCTCTCTCTCTCTCTCTCTCTCTCTCTCTCTCTCTCTCTCTCTCTCTCTCTCTCTCTCGCTCTGTCTGTATATCATGCTATTGCCAATCAATACTGTTTTGAGCTGAGTTGAGTTGAGTTTTCTCTCTCTCTCTCTCGTCTCTCTCTCTCTCTCTCTCTCTCTCTCTCTCTCTCGCTCTCTCTCTCTCTCTCTCTCTCTCTCGCTCTGTCTGTATATCATGCTATTGCCAATCAAATAGTTGAGCTGAGTTGAGTTGAGTTTCTCTCTCTCTCTCTCTCTCTCTCTCTCTCCCTCTCTCTCTCTCTCTCTCTCTCTCTCTCTCTCTCTCTCTCTCTCTCTCTCTCTCTTCTCTCTCTCTCTCTCATCTCTCTCTCTGTTGCAGAAAGCAACAAAGAAGTGAATAAAGTGTCAAGGGGAACGACTCGGTTCACGGATTCAGATTAATCTGTAAATATACTGGTCTCCAAAAGTTAAGGGCCGGCTTCTGTTTTCAGTAGTTTGATATCTATTTATTGTACACTAAGACAATAATGACGAAAATGGCAAAACTTAGGCTACTCAATAACTTTCCTTCCTGTTGCACGTGCCTGAACCAGTTTTGCAGACATTGCAGTACAGCAACAGCGTTTTCAGGTACGCTTAAAATGTGGCAAATTCACGAGAATTTCACGAAAGTTTGGTCTCTTTTCACTGAAGAATCAGGGTTGATGCAGGTTTCTTGCCTATTGCACGTGCAAGGCATGACTGTAGTGAACACTGCTGAGCAAAAGTTAGACACGAATGTGTATTTAAGGGCGGCAACCAGAGCTCTCGATAAGCATGCCTCCAAGACAGAAGAGAGAAGATCGTTCTTCCGGCCCTTAAATTTTGGAGACCAGTATAGTTAACGCCCTTGCAAGTGTGGACTTTGTGAGAAAGTGTGTGTGTGTTAAGAATAAACTTGCACTACACTAGTCTGGAGGGGTGGGATAGAATTTGGTTATAGTGGAGAAGCCTTGAGAAAATAATCTTTTAGTAAATCAACACAGAACTGTTAGTTGTAACGAAGGATGAAAAAAAACCCAATAAAACCCCAGAGCCTTTAGATATATAAGCAGAATAGTGTTTGTAGAATACAAAATGTGACCCAGCACCACGAAAGGGACATTAAGTCGCTGGGCTAGTTTCTCACAACAGGTTCGGAAAGTAAAAAATATCAGTTTTTATCAGTTTCGAGTAATGGATATGTTCATGCTCTCTATCATCCCATCTTTCATATTTATAAAGGACAATCTTTAGGTCAATGTATTTTCTTCAGCTAGGCTAAACTTCAGACTGCGATTTCTCAAAATGGCCAACAGTCGCCCTACCAACTTTAAATGCTCATACCTCTAAAACGAAACAAGTTACAAGACTGTTTCTTATACCATTCGAAATAGCATTGTCAGAAGATTAAAACTGTACAGTTTTCTCATAATGGTGATGTTGACACTTAATGTCCCTTTCGTGGTGCTAGGTCACAAATGTCATCTGCGCTGTAGTGCTTGATGGCTTTTCTCGTGCTTTATTTTATGTCACTAATGGCTAAAAAATGTTATGGGTTTTTAGGTGGGGGGTTTTAATGAATAAAAATGATGGCAATATTAACATTTCTTCCCCTCAACCCAAAACGGTACAAGTGCAACCCAAAACGGTACAAGTGCAACCCAAAACGGTACAAGTGCAACCCAAAACGGTACAAGTGCAACCCAAAACGGTACAAGTGCAGTTGTAGTGCACGCGCACTATAACTTCACTTGCGCTCCAAGTGTCAAGTGTACTATCCGGGACAGAAAATATTGGTGATTTTTGTGACGGAAAAAGTGATATTTTCATTCTTCAAATCCCCTATAGAGACAGCACTTTTTCCGTCTAAGATGGTTCAGATAGTGTTGTGAGGGGAAGAAATGTTAATATTGCCAAAATGATTATAAACCAAATAAAGGGGGAAATATAGGGCCTAGAAAAAAAGAAAGAAAGAAACATATGTTTAAGTTATGGACAATTTTGAAATCTATGATATGAACAATCGGAATCTTCCCGGGACAAATCCGAATTTTACCCAGGAAAATTCCGAATCTTCCCAACCTCGGGAATCTTTCAGGGAAGATTCCGAATTTTCATGGATCCAAAATTTGCTCGTGACATATATACATATATACTGAAGGATTAAGAAATCCTACCGATTTGGTGCCTCTACATAATATTCCCTCCACCCCCTCCATTTGAAGCTGAAATTTCTTTTTCGTTTAATCGTCTTAAGTTATTACAAAACATATATAAAGTAACTAAACAGGCTGAACGTAACAGTGCAAAACGCCGAGCGGCCATGCAAAGTCCACCTCGCAGCATCGCCGAGGTGCTTCTGAATCGGAATGTTCGGCGTACACACATACAGAAAAACGCCTCAAACAGCACGTGACTACATAAAACGCATCAAACAGCACGTAACTGAATAGTTTTTTTATATATAGCCTTAGTGTTCGGACCCGTGTTTGAAGCGCGCGCGAAATCATGCGGCACTGGAACGCGCCCCCCGGCACAGAAAAATTCATGACCTGTGTTATAGACCCTTCCTCAAGAAATGTTTGTGAAAAAACTGCATTAAAATACATGCATAAACTTCGCGAGATCTTAGCGGTTATGGTGTTTCGGGGTTTTGAACCCCGTAACTGGCGCGACCTTGACCTTAATGTAAAATACATAATCAGTGGATCGCTTGCATCTTTGGAAACTAGTAAGCCTAAATTTGATGATGATAGACTGAAATAGTTTTTGATAAAAAACGGGACGATAGCCGGACTGAGGCAAGACACACCGGACGGCCGCCGGACGGACCCAGCCGTGGACAGGACAAAAACAATAGCTTTCCCCAAAGAACCTTCGCTCGGGGACTAAAAAACAATCTCGTGTCTAGCATAGGTCAAGGCCCTTATCATGTCACCTATCCCGACTTGTCTGTTTGTGTCTGTCTACATGCGAGGGGTGAATGCAAACTGCCCCTCTGTGCTTTTATGTCCTTTGAAGATAGTACCGTCTCCTCTGGCATAGCACCCTTCGCATGTATTTTCAGAGTCCTTCAGCGTTATGAAAGTGTCGATAGTCTCAAAACTAACCATTATGTGAGCGAAAATGTCGGACAACAGCTTTGCTTTAACCAAACCCACTTGGTGGGCTTCAATGATCCCTTCTTTTTGTCATGTCAATTAAGCGCCAACACGAAGACATGTCAAAAAGACATAATAATTATTAACAACGATCGTCGAGCGGCAGATAAGTTTCCCGTAGCGGCGAATTTGATGCACACCATCAGCATGAAACGCATCTGCCGCTCCATTGACTATAAACTTAAGAACATTGTCAAAATTAAAACCTTAAATGAATTAACCGCATACAGCTCAGACAAGAAATACCTAGCGCAAAGAAGGAAATTTCTCTTTTCATGTCAACTTCAAGGTCAAGTTCCTGCACGCCAATAATTTTAAGCTCCGATGTCTTCTACTCTGATCGTCATACACCATGACAGACACAATCTGAAGCGCCTTCTGTCAAGTAAAAATATTGCAAATATGGCTTAAAAACCCTAATTTTTTAGACCGCAACCACATTCAAGGCCTATCGATCTTCCTTTACCTTGACCTTGATATCGCTTTACCATCAATCAGATTTGCCATACACAATGCAAACCTACATGCCAAATTTGAAGACTCTTAAGTCCTAACGGTGTATACGTTATGCCTTTACGATTTTAGGTTTTCAGGCATTACACAGGTCAAGGTCACGATTAGCTAATTTATGCGCGGATGCCTTCCTCGCTTGGGTGACACATCACCACACAAAAACCTGAAGCGAATTCTGTCAATCGGTCGGGAGAAAACGCGCACGGACGTATGAATTGACGTCCAACGTCTACGGACGTGATGAAACAGAAACAACTACTTTGTTAGAATTCCCGAAGCTCGTTTCGCTCGGAACTAACTACGCGTAGACCTAGCTACCTACTTATCAGTTTCTAGACAGGTACCCAATTATGATCTAGGCTCTGTTCTTATAGTGAGCTTTAACGCTGCTGCTCTGTATGTTTTGTTTTACTTCATGTTTTCACCTTCTTTTAGCTTTGGTTTTACTGGGTGAGAGTGCTTGAAATAGGCCTACAACTCTAATGTGGACTGAACTACAGTAGAATGTTCTCATATTATCCACATGGCTTAGGCACATTCTTTTTCCTTTGAAAGGGTGTACATTTGTGTTTGGTATTAGAGCAGCATGCCTAGATATATGAATACATGTCATTCTGCTTTGGTTTACTTTTACAGTGTTGTTTCATCATACAGCACTGTCTTTCTTTTTGCGTGGCGTGTGTTAAAACTCTGTTTGTTTTCTTACAAATCTAATTTAAATCTTAATAATTAACTTTTCAAACAATACTTAAAGTCGGCTCGCAAAAAGGTCTCGTGATTTAGTCGCTGGGTGCCGATTTATTCCCATCTTCCGGGGATAGTTCGCCTTTTTTTTTCGTAGAGGGTTGATTTATTCCGAGAACAGATAAAATACGGTAACCAACGTTTTCCTGCAACAGTTGACCCCAAATAATGAAAAGCTTACGGACTTGATCTCTCTGTCTCAGTTGTCATCGTCTGTTTTGTCATGTCTGTCTGTCATACGTCTGTCTCTCTCTCATCTTCTCTGTTCTCCTTCTTCGCTCTCGTCTCGTCGTGTACGTCATCATCAGCAACTCTCTCTCTCTCGTCTTCTCTCTCTCTCCAAAATTCTCTCTCTCTCTCCTCTATTTTACGTTTTCAACATTCACTACGCGATTGTGTGTTTTTTACTAGATCTTTAGGGCTCTTTATACAATATTGTCATCTCCCGCCTGCCTCCCCCCCCCTCCCCCCCCCTTCTTATTATTTAATATTTTTGAAGAGTCAACTTGCTAGTAGGCCCTTCAGATATCTGGGCTGCTAAACAAACAATCAGACACTAGATACAACAGATTGAGAATTAAATTAAAACACACACCCAAACACATGCACCCACACATGCTGCACAACACGCGATCATGCGCACACATACACTCCGTCATAGAGAGAGAGTCAGGGGGGGAGGGGGTGGGAGCAAGGGCGTAGCAGTATTTCCAGTAGGAGTCCGGCTGAAATAGGGTCTGGTGAAATTGAGGGGTCTGGGGAGCTCTCCCTCCCCCCTCCCCCGACTCACACGCCCGACACTGACGCGAATAGTTTTGACTGCACAAAGAATCAATGGACAGCCTCCTCCTGGAAGCATTACGAGGTATGCATTTGCAAACCCATACTCTTGACTGGTTTTTTTTTTTTTTTTTTTTTCTTGACTTGACATCGAATTCCGATCACGCACTCCACTGCACCCCCTGTTTCAATATTACTCCACGCACCTACATGTATTTATGTATGATATGTATGTATAGTATGTATGTACTGTATGTAGGAAGACAACCATTCCTTATTATTAAAATGTCTTCCTGTTGGGGTTGATTACCCCAAGATAGTGTTTGTTAGCAGATATCATACTGATTGACGAGAATTCCATAATTCGAAGAGATCCTCTCTATGTACCATGCTCATACAAGCTGTCTGTCCCCCCCATTGGACACAAAACAAGATAAAACCAACACAATCATTTTACTTTGTTATTTATTCCTTTTCACAGCACAATGCTCCCTTCAAAAAAGTATACGACAAGTTAGTGGTGTTTGTGGTTTCTTTGATCAAATACTGTATGTATGTATGTATGTATGTATGTATGTATGTATGTATGTATGTGTGTATTATTATGTATGTATGTATGTATGTATGTATGCATGCATCATGCATGCATGTATGTCTGTATGTATGTATGTATGTATGTATGTATGTATGTATGCATGCATGCGATGCAGGGATGTATGTAGGTATGTATGTAATTATGTTTGATGTATGTATGTATTTATTATGTATGCATGCATGCATTCTGGATGTAGTATGTATGTATGTGTGTATGTATGTATGCATGCTTCCAGTCGTTTTCTGATCATCGGCTGCCAGATAGCTAGTCAGTCAGATACAATTCCGTGGGCTGTTTATGTGGTGATGCTTTCTTTAGGTACGATCCAGCCCTCGAACTTCTGCCAAACCGAATGAACAGCTGGCATCGGGAAATACCCCAAATGCCACACCGATCCCATTGGCTGCAGCACTGAAGAGCTAGTTCATAATTATGTCCCCTAGTTTGAGTCATGTCTTCCACAAAAGACTAAACTCACCCGCCCATACTCTTAACACTATATTATCTCCAATAACGGATTGCTCATGGACATGACTGCAATAAGCAAGCAGAAACAGAAGAAGAGAGGGGGAGGAGGAAGAAGAGAAATATAAGTTGAAACAAAAGAAGACGAAGAGGAGATGAATATACGAGGAAGAAGAAGAAGAAGAAAGAAGAATAAGAAGAATACGAAGAAGAAGAAGAGAAGAAGAGACGAAGACAGAAATGTCCAATAATCATTCAGAAGAACGCCTTTGTTTTCAATTGGTCAACTAGCTCTTGAACTTGGTTCAAAACACATACAAAAAGTCAGTTGGGTAGTCATGGTCGAGACGGAATGAGCTTCTAATTCACGGACGTAGCAGCGGTCCGGCTGGCGCCTGGGCCATGCCGTGTTGACGGCCGAAAAGCACCCCCCGTAGGAAAGCAAACCCAGGGTCTTGTATTCTACAGCGACTACAAACCCGGATCAATATTCTACACCTGCGACGGGTACCGTTTTCTACGGAGGTCATCAACGGCGAAAAGCACACTACGCACAACGCATTATTGCTCGCTTCTTGCTTTCGCTCAATCGCTCCGTAACATGATCTGTTCTAAGTACATGACTCCGTTTCTTAACACGAAGATGTCATTCAAAAAGATCTGGCAAACGCGGCAGAGAGAGGGAGAGAAGAGGGAGAGGAAGGGGGGGGTGGAAAAAAAAAAAGGGGTGGTTGGAGGGGGAGAGTAGGGGGGGTGGGAAAGGTAGGGGAGAGAGGTGGGGGGAAGGGGAGGGGGGTACGGGGAGGGGGAGAGAGGGGGGGGATAGGGGGGAGGAGGTGGGGATAGAGTCAGAGACAGAACGGCAGACAGACAGAACGATGAGACAGACAAGACAGACCGACCCGACAGATAGATAGACAGACAGGCGAAACAGAACAGTCGACCGAACAGAGGAAGACAGAGAGATAGACAGCTGGTGCCAGAAGAAGATAGTAGACAGATTCTGCTTTTACTGGACTATTTGTTCATATTTGTCCGGTTTTGTTAATTACAACATTGCAGTGGTTATTAGCTTGTTAGCTCATGTTCTTTGCTGGGTGATAAATGTGTTTATTGTTGTTTTTCTTATGTTCACCTGGTCTGCAATTTCTCTGTTGATGAGATAATAAGATGATTTGGATTTGGATTTGGATTTTGGACTGGATAGACAAATTAGATCAAAACAGAAGAAAGAGAGACAAAGACAGACAGGACAGACAGGGATACAGGGACAAGAGAGAGAGAGGAAGATGAGAGAGAGAGAGAGTCAGAGTAGTAGAGAGAGAGAGTAGAGAGAGAGAGAGAGTAGAGAGCGAGAGAGAGAGAGAGAGAGAGATCTACACAGAAACAGACAGAA
>CM065704.1:24905554-24913054 GCA_017654935.2 Phymorhynchus buccinoides
GAGATATTTTGTGGGAATAGCAGTATAAAATTATGTGGTCTCTCTCTCTCTTAGCCACAATGCACACGATTCGATTCATCACGATCCTCTCTTTTAACCATTTGTGAGGTATGGTTATGATTGACGTGAAATTCTACTGTCTTAAATAAATCTGATGAAATCCTACTAGTGATGCTCACTATTATTATTATTTGCAGTCTCCCATAGACCTGCATGAATCTGATAAATTAAAAACAAATCTTATTTTTTGTATCGGTCACTTTATTTGATACGTGTATTGCGGTCTAACGTGAGCATAGTGAACGAAAATCGGTCTAATTATTTTTAGACGGAAGTATTTCACCTCAATCATGACTCACAGACATATCGTCAAAATCGTATCGTATTGAGGTCAAATCGTATCTCACTACTTTGTGGCGGTGCCATAGCCGATTTAGGTTTGCACCGAGGTGTGGTCACCGCTACACCGATCTATTATAAATTTTATTCACAATTTCGGGACTTTACTGGTTTCGTACTGACCTCCAATCATCTGCCTCCAGTAACCCCCACCCCCCCACCATATTATTCTTATTAGCCAAATGTCCCATATGCTGTCTGACTTCAGAGTCAAGAGGACGTAAATCTCAATTTTCTCTGATCAAATCGTATGCAGTGTGGCTAGCCCCTTTTTTAATTTTTGTTTTATCTGTCCCTCATCTCCTCCTCTCATTTCACTCTCTTCTCATCACATCTCTATTGGATCTCTCTCTCTCCGGGGTAACAAGCGTATTCTGCGTTGAAGCCCTCCCTTTTTATCTCTAATCAAATCTCAGTTGATTGTGCCCACAGACGAGCGAAAAAGTCTACATTCGTCTCATGGGACTCTCTGAAGATTCTTTATTTCCGAGAATAATTGGGGTAGCTTCTTACCAGTCCCATGCATACTTTTCTCTCTCCTCCCTTCCCTTTCTCGCTCTTCCGTGACTTCATCTGAACGAAAATCCTAGAGTCACTCCGATGGAGTCCTCAGGTCCGGCATCCCTCGCCGCTTTCCGTCAAAATCGTATCGTATCCCTCTCTCCCCCATGAGGTCTAAGGCCTTAACTTCCTCTTTCTAAAATTTCTTATTTCTCTCTCTCCGCACGCCTCCCTTTCCTCGCCTTCTCAAACTCCACACTCCCCACTCCCACCTACCTTTCCTCTTATTCCTCCCATTCCCGTAACACCCTCTCTACCAACTCATAAACCTCTTATCTTTTCCTAACCTTTTCAGATAATCTCCCGAACCCCGCCTATCACTAACTCCCCACTCTAAGAAGGAAAACTCCCTTCACAACGACTGTAAAAAATGCCGCGGCGTACTCAGTCCTTTCTTCTCCTCTCTCTCTCTCCTCCATCTCTCTCTCCTCTATCATGACTCCCCACTCTCATCTCCTCTCTCTCTCTCTCTCCATGACTAAAATCCTCTCTCCCGTATCCTAAGTCCCTCCCTCGCTCCTCACTCCTCTCTCCGAAGATCTCCTCACTCTTTCTCTCGTCCCTCTTTCTCTCCCTCCCCCTCTATCTCTCTCTATCTCCCAACCCTCACCGTCCTATCCTCAATTCTTTCTATTTCTCTCCTCTCTCTCCTCTCCTTCACCTCTCTCTCTCTCCGACTCTCTCTCTCTCTCACCTCCTCCCCCCCTTCCTCTTTCTCTCCCTCGTCTCTTCTCTCTCTCTCTCTCTCTCTCTCTCTCCTCTCTCTCTCTCTCTCTCTCTCTCTCTCTCTCCTCTCTCTCTCTCTCGATCTCTCTCTCAACTCTCTCTCTCTCTCTCTCTCCATCTTTCTCTCGTCTTTTCTTCTTCCTCTCGTTTCTCCTGCGTTTCTCGGTCTCTCTCTCTCTCTCTCTCTCTCGTCTCTCTCCTCTCTCTCCCTCTCTCTCTCTCTCTCGTTCTCTCTCTCTCTCGCTCTCTCGCTCGCCTCCGTCCATATCTCTCTCCCCTCCGCCAATCACATCTCTCTTTCATAGCTGATACCTCATCTCTCCTCATCCATCTCTCTCCTCTCTCTCTCTCGCTTCTCTCATCTCTCTCTCTCACCGCCTCTCTCTCTCTGCTCCGTCTCCTATATCATACTATAATCTCTCTCTTTCAGTTCTCCCTCTCTCGCTCCTCTCTCACCCTCCTCCTCTCTCTCTTCCTTCTCTCTCTCACTCTATCTCTAATCCTCTCTCCTCTCTCTCTCTCTCGTCCTCTTCTCATCTCTCGCGTCCCTCTCTCTCCTCTCTCCCCTCTCGCAGCTCGAAGAAGTGAATAGAGGTCAAGGGGAACGACTCGGTTCATGGTCCGACTTTCTGTAAATATACTCTCCGAAAAAGTTAAACATCCGGCTTCTCCATTCAGTCGTCTCTCCAGCCTCTACCCTCTCGTACCTCACCATCTCATCTCTCTCGTCTCCTCTCTCTTAGGCTGCTCAATCTCCTCTCTTCTCTGTTCGCACGTCTCTCATCTATCTTTCATCTCAGTTCTCTCTCTCTCTCTCTCTCTTAGCTCTCTCTCTCTCTCTCTCTCTCTCTTCTCTCTACTCGCTGAAGAATCTCAAAGCAACAAAGAAGGGAATAAAGTGTCAAGGGGAGCGACTCGGTTCACGGATTCAGATTAATCTGTAAATAGTTAACGCCCTTGCAAGTGTGGACTTTGCGAGAAAGTGTGTGTGTGTGTGTGTGTTAAGAATAAACTTGCACTACAAAGTGCAAGCCAATCACATACGATCATGACTTCTAGAGAGTGTAGGAGGCGACTGCTAGTCTGGAAGGGTGGGATAGAATTTGGTTATAGTGGAGAAGCCTTGAGAAAATAATCTTTTAGTAAATCAACACAGAACTGTTAGTTGCAACGAAGGATGAAAAAAAACCCAATAAAACCCCAGAGCCTTTAGATATATAAGCAGAATAGTGTTTGTATAATACAAAATGTGACCCAGCACCACGAAAGGGACATTAAGTCGCTGGGCTAGTTTCTCACAACAGGCTCGGAAAGTAAAAAATATCAGTTTTTATCAGTTTCGAGTAATGGATATGTTCATGCTCTCTATCATCCCATCTGTCATATTTATAAAGGACAATCTTTAGGTCAATGTATTTTCTTCAGCTAGGCTAAACTTCAGACTGTGATTTCTCAAAATGGCCAACAGTCGCCCTACCAACTTTAAATGCTCATACCTCTAAAACGAAACAAGTTACAAGACTGTTTCTTATACCATTCGAAAGAGCATTGTCAGAAGATTCTAACTGTACAGTTTTCTCATAATGGTGATGTTGACACTTAATGTCCCTTTCGTGGTGCTAGGTCACAAATGTCATCTGCGCCGTAGTGCTTGATGCCTTTTCTCGTGCTTTATTTTATGTCACTAATGGCTAAAAAAATGTTATGGGTTTTTAGGTGGGTTTTTTTAATGAATAAAAATGATTATAAACCAAACAAAGGGGGAAATATTATAGGGCCTACAAAAAAACAAAAAAACAAAAATATGTTTAAGTTATGGACAATTTTGAAATCTATTATATGAACAATCGGAATCTTCCCGGGACAAATCCGAATTTTACCTAGGAAAATTCCGAATCTTCCCAACCTCGGGAATCTTTCCAGGAAGATTCCGAATTTTCATGGATCCAAAATTTGCTCGTGACATATGTATAAAGGATTAAGGAATCCTAAGGATTTGTTGCCTCTAAATATTCCCCCTCCATTTGAAGCTGAACATTATTTTCGTTTAAACGTCTTAGTTATTAAAAAAATATATAAAGTAACTAAAACAGGCTGAACGTAAACAAGTGCAACGCTGAGCGGCTGCAAAGTCCCCTCGCAGCATCGCCGAGGTGCTCCGAAATCGGAATGTGTCGGCTGTACACATACATAAAAACGCATCAAAACAGCACGTAACTACATAAAAACGCATAAAAACAGCACGTAACTGAATAGTTTTTTTATATATAGCCTTGGGGTTCGGACCCGTGATTTGAGCGCGCGCGATCATGCGCACACGCGCGCACAGAAAAATTAATGACAACTGTGTTATAGACCATTCATCAAGAAATGTTGTGAAAAAAACTGCATTAAAATACATGCAAAACTTCGCGAGATATTAGCGATTATGTGTTTCGGGGTTTGAACCCCGTAACTGGCGCGACCTTGACCTTAATGTAAAACTAAATACATCAGTGGATAGCTTGCATCTTGGCAAACTAGTATGCCAAATTTGATGATGATAGACTGAATAGTTTTTGAGAAAAACGGACGAATAGCCGGACGGACGGAGGCACGCCGGACGGACGGACGGATACCGGACGGACGGACCAGACAAAAACAATAGCTCCCCGAACCTTCGGCTCGGGGACTAAAAAAACATATTGTGTCTAGCATACGTTCAAGGCCCTTATCATGTCAGCTATCCGACTTGTCTGTTTGTGTCTGTTTACATGTATATTTCTGAGTCCTTCACGTTATAAAAAGTCGTAATCAAAACTAACCATTAGGACGAAAATTAGGACAACAGCTTTGCTTTACACCTACTTGGTGCTCAGTATCTTCTTTCTGTCCATGTCAATTAAGCCAAACACAAAGACATGTTCGAAAAGACATAATAATTATATAGCAAGTGGATCACCGAGCAGCAGATAAGTTCCCGAGCGGGCGAATTTGATGCACAAGCACTGCGTTCCAGTGACTATAAACTAAGCAATTGCCAAAAACCAAAACCTTACTAAATAACAAGATACAGCTCAGACAAGAAATATCTATCGCAAAGAAGGAAATTTCGCTTTTCAAGGTCAAACTTCAAGGTTAAGGTCAGCACGCCAATAATTTAATACTCGGATATCTTCTACTCTACGTCATACACCACGACACACAATCTGAAGCGCTTCTGTCAAGTAAAAATGTGGAAAATATGGCTTAAAACCCAATTTGTAGACCCCAACCACTTTCAAGGCCTATCGATCTCCTTGACCTTGACCTTGATCGTTTTACCATCATCAGATTCGCCATACACCAATGCACCTACATGCCAAATTTGAAGACTCTTAAGTCCAACGGTGTATACGTTATGGCCCTTTACAGATTTTAGGTTTTCAAGGCATTACACCAAGGTCAAGGTCACGATTTAGATAATTTATGCGCGGATGCCTTCCTCGCTTGGTGACACATCACCACACAAAACCTGAAGCGATTCTGTCAAGCGGTTCGGGAGAAAACGCGCACGGACGGATGATGGACGGACGCACGGACGGATGAAACAAAAACAATACTTCCCGAAGCTTCGCTCGGGAACTAACTACGCGTAGACCTAGCTACCTACTTAGTCAGTTCTGGAAGGTACCAATTATGATCTAAGGGTGTTCTTTAAAGCTTTAACGTTGCTGCGTGTTGTTTTGTTTTACTTCAGGTTCACATTCTTTGTATCTTTGGTTTTACTGATGAAGTGCTTGAAATAGGCCTACAATTATGTGGACTGAAATACAGTAGAATGTTCTCATATTATCACATGGCTTAGGCACATTCTTTTTCCTATGAAGGGTGTACATTTGTGTTGGTATTAGAGCAGCATGCCTAGATATGATACATGTCATTGGGGTTTTTTTTTACATTTGTTTCATCATAAGCACTGTCTTCTTTTGCGCAATTGTAAACTCTGTTTTGTTTTCATTAACCCTTTCACCGCCAATGTCGCTAAAAGGCATCAAATCAGGGCCTGTTATCCGAAGACCCTATTTTCTTCATTTTGGGAGGCAAGGATAGGCCTAATGTTATACATGATTTAGAGGAATTCTCAATGTTGCTGTAAAAAAAAGTTTCTCTACCCAGTTAGATTTAAAGTTATTTTTTTGGTTGAAAATGGCTGGCGGCGAAAGGGTTAAAATCAATTTAAAACCTTAAAAAATATTTTAAAAGAATACAGTAGAATTCGGATTGAAAAAGGTCGATTTATCCGAGGGTCGATTTATCCCATCTTCGGATAATTCGACCTTTTTTTTCTAGAGGGTTGATTTATCCGAGGAACAGATAAAATACGGTAAGCCAACGTTTCCTGCAACAAGTTGACCCAAATATGAAAAGCTTACGGAATTATCTCTCTCAGTGTCTCTGTCTGTTTGTCTGTCTGTCTGTCTGTCTGTCTCTCTCTCTCTCTCTCTGTCTCTCTCGTCTCTCTCTCTCTCTCTCTCTCTCTCTCTCTCTCTCTCTCTCTCTCTATATTTACTTTTCTCACATTCACACAATGTATTTTTTACTAGATCTTTAGGGCTTAACAATATTGTCATCTCCTCCCTGTTCCTCTCCCCCCCCCCCCCCCCCCCCCCCCCCCACCCCCCCCCCCCCCCCCCCCCCCCCCCCCCCCCCCCCCCCCCCCCCCCCCCCCCCCCCCTCCCCCCCGCCCCCCCCCCCCCCCCCCCCCCCCCCCCCCCCTTTTATTATTTAATATTTTAAGAGGCAAACTGTAGTAGGCCCTTCAGATATCTGGGCCTGCTAACAAACAATCAGACACAGAGACAACAGATTGAGAATAAATTAAAACACACACACACAAACACATGCACACACATGCATGCACACACGCGCTCATGCGCACACATACACGCACAGTCATAGAGAGAGAGACAGGGGGTAGGGGGTGGGAGCAAGGGCGTAGCAAGTTTTCCAGTAGTAGTCAGGCTGAAATAGGGGTCTGGGGAAAATTGAGGGGTCTGGGGGGCTCTGCCCTCCCCCCTCCCCCTACTCTCCCCCGACGCTGACGATAGTTTGAATGCAAAAGAATCAATGGAAGCCTCTCCTGGAAGAATACGAGGTGAATTTGCAACCCATACCCTTGACTGGTTTGAGTGTGACCATCGATTCGATCACCACTCCAACTGCACCCCCTGTTCATTACCCCACGCACCTACATGTATGTATGTATGTATGTATGTAGAGAAGACACCATTCTTTTATTAGAAATGTCTTCCTGTTGGGGTTGATCCACAAGATAGTGTTTGTTAGCAGATATACATACTGACGAGAATTCCATAATTCGAAAGAGATCTCTCTATGTACCATGCTCATACACTGTCTGTCCCCCCCATTGGGACAAAAAGTAAACCAACACAATCTTTTACTTTTATTTTATTCTTTTCACAGCACAGAGCTACCTTCAAAAAGTATACACAGTTAGTGGTGTTTGTGGTTTCTTTGATCAAATATGTATGTATGTATGTATGTATGTATGTATGTATGTATGTATGTATGTATGTATGTATGCATGCATGCATGCATGCATGCATGCATGCATGTATGTATGCATGTATGCATGCATGTATGTATGTATGTATGTATGTATGTATGTATGTATGTATGTATGTATGTATGCATGCATGCATGCATGCATGCATGCATGCATGCATGCATGCATGCATGCATGCATGCATGCATGCATGTATGTATGTATGTATGTATGTATGTATGTATGTATGTATGTACGCATGCTAGTCAGTCGTTTCCGATCATGGC
>CM065704.1:24918054-24920554 GCA_017654935.2 Phymorhynchus buccinoides
CTCTCTCTCTCTCTCTCTCCACGGTTTTATTCCTTTTATTTGCATGAATTCTCTTTAATGCTTGGTACTATTATTTTTGTTTATATTAGTTTGTTTTGCCTCAGGGCTGAGTGTAAAACAAAACACTGTATGCTTATCTCATAACCCTGATTAAACATACTTTCGTTGGTTCGTTCGTTCGCTCTCTCTCTCTCTCTCTCTCTCTCTCTCTCTCTCTCTCTCTCTCTCTCTCTCTCTCTCTCTCTCTCTCTCTCTCTCTCTCTCTCTCTCTCATTTATCCTTGTCAAATAAAGTTTTACAGTGTCCAGTGTCTCTCTCTCTCTCTCTCTCTCTCTCTCTCTCTCTCTCTCTCTCTCTCTCTCTCTCTCTCTCTCTCTCTCTCTCTCTCTCATTTATCCTTGTCAAATAAAGTTTTACAGTGTCCAGTGTCCTCTCTCTCTCTCTCTCTCTCTCTCTCTCTCTCTCTCTCTCTCCTCTCTCTCTCTCTCTCTCTCATTTATCCTTGTCAAATAAAGTTTTACAGTGTCCAGTGTCTCCTCTCTCTCTCTCTCTCTCTCTCTCTCTCTCTCTCTCTCTCTCTCTCTCTCTCTCTCTCTCTCTCTCTCTCTCTCTCTCTCTCTCTCTCTCTCTCTCTCAGCCTCGTGAAATAAACAGCAATGATGAAAAATTCATGTCAGGCCGCGACATTATTTCCTTCTTTCAGTCACGATCCCTACAGCCGGCTGTGATCAGTATTCTAGTCTCCTTGCTGTGATACCGGTTTACACACAGGTCATGAAATTCTGCTTAACATCAAAATACTAGTCTGCGCTTTTGTTCTCTCTAAACTAGATTATTGTAATTCACTCTTGTATGGCTGCCCCCAACACCTCATTGACAAGCTTCAAAAAGTCCAGAACTCTGCTGCCAGACTTGTCCTCAAGGTCTCTAAGTATCATCATGTTCAACCACTCCTATCTCTCTGGCTTTCCATCAAAGCACGTATTGACTACAAAATTTCCACTCTATGTCATTCTTATTTCTCTGGAAATCTCTCATCTCTGACTGCTTTCTGTCTCTACTCCATCAAGGCAATTGCGGTCATCTTCAGATTCCAAAATTCTCTGTGTTCCTAGTACACGAACAAAAATGTTTGGTGAGCGCTCCTTTTCCTTTTCGGCCCCATCAGTTTGGAACTCCTTACCACGCGAAATCCGCCATATCCAGTCCTTGCAATGTTTCAAATCAGCTCTCAAGACCCACCTGTTCAAGCTACATCACAACCTTTAGGCCACACTGGACTCTATTCTCACACACACACTCCCCTCCCCCCATATTAGTTTCACTGTGTGTTGACTGCAATGTGTACGTCAGCTTTGTGAGAATAAGACAGCAATGATGAAAAATTCATGTCAGGCCGCGACATTATTTCCTTCTTTCAAGTCATTTTGATTTTTGGTGGGGTACAGCCGTGCTGTGTGTCAGTATTCTAGTCTCCTGGGTGGTGTGATGTGTACCGCATGTTTGACGACACAGGTCATTTTTACACAATGAACCACAGCACAGAGGTAGGGACACTAAATGTCAACAGCCTTGCCAAAACCCAGCACAGAGCTAGGGACTCTCTCTCTCTCCTCTCACTCCTCCTCTCCCCTCTCTCTCTCTCCTCTCAGTCTTCAGCTCTCTCTCTCTCTCTCTCTCTCTCTCTCTCTCTCTCTCTCTCTCTCTCTCTCTCTCTCTCTCTCTCTCTCTCTCTCTCTCTCCTCTCACACACACACACACACACACACACACACACACACACACACACACACACACACACACACTACAAACAGAATAGTTTCAGAGTTTTGATGAAATTCTGCTTAACATCATCCGGTCTGGAAGAGACACATATGGGATATTAGTAGATATAAAGATGCTGGGAACGATCCTGGAGGCAATGCCCGGAGGCAGTGCAACACCAGGAAAGTCCCGAATTTTTAACAATACAGATGTGTATTTATAAGTCAAGTAAGTTATACATATTTTCAGTTTTCTTTTTCTTTCACTTTTTTTCCTGACTCCTTAATGGTGCGTCCAGCAGTATGTGTCATCTTCCCGACTAGCTTCCACGAAATCTTTTTCTTTTTTTTTAAGGTTTGATACTTTTGCTTTATTTCATCTCCATGAAAACTGAACAAATTATGAAAATCGTAATGATTTCTTTTGTCATTGATTTTTTCTTCCCCACAATGGACTATTATGTCACACTAGCGCAACTCCGAGTACCAGTAACGCCTAGTAACGGTAACGCCTAGTAACGGTAACGCAAAGTACTGGTAACGCTGAGTACAGCAAATTTGAAGCGATTCGGTTAAGAAACGGCGGAGTCGTATAGCGCACGCGTTTCTGAACCGATTCGCTTCCGGTTTGGCACACGGATAGTCCCCGGCTACGGTCATCTTTCTGCCAAATGCGAAGGCAATCGGCCCAGAAACGCCGGTGATACGGGCGCCGAGAGGCCGGCGGATGCACGTTT
>CM065704.1:24923054-24928054 GCA_017654935.2 Phymorhynchus buccinoides
AAAATTTTCACTTGACTTGACTTGACTTGACTTGACAGAGAGAGAGAGAGAGAGAGAGAGAGAGAGAGAGAGAGAGAGAGAGAGAGAGAGAGAGAGAGAGAGAGAGAGAGAGAGAGAGAGAGAGAGAGAGTAGAGCAAACTGTTCGTGTTTGATTGTTATAAACTTGCATTGTTGGTTGCTAGCTGTTTGTGCATTCCGGCTATGGAACGGGATGGCTAAATTACCCCCCCCCCCCCCCCCCCCACCACCACCACCACTCGCGCGCATGTATATATTTCTGTCAGGGTCGAGGTTATTAGTTATTAGTCCCCATGCACCTTCAGGTGCGGAAGGCTATTGTAACCCTTCGTTTTGTGCGCACAAACACTTTTTTTTTTTCTTTTGAAAAGGGGTAGAAGATTAGTACCCTATGTACTTTTAAAAGGGTTGATTTGTTTTTTGGCATGGTAAACAATAAAACCAAGGAGATAAGTGGCCAAAATTAGGCTACAACCAGTACAAATACAGGGTTCAAATCAGTAAGAACACGTACAAGATGAGTGAACTAGAAATGTTACGAATAGTGTCAAGAGGAGGTATCAACGTCATATATATATATTATGTGACCCAGCACCACGAAAGGGACATTAAGTCGCTGGGCTAGTTTCTCACAACAGGCTTGCAAAGTCAAAGCAAAATGTTTTTTGTCAATTTTCCGTTATGGGTATGTTGGTGTCCTCTAACATCTTATCTTTCATATTTATACAGGATAATCTTTACTATGGTCTCTAAAATGGTGGTCTTATAGGTGTTATAAAACGAGTAGGTCAATGCTTTTTCTTCTGCTAAGCTAGACTTTAGACTTTTCTCAAACATTTTAATGTTTGAACGCTCACCCAACTATAACTGTAAATGCTTATAACTTGGGAACGGAAAAACCGATAAAGAATGGTTCTTGTATCAGTAGAAAGAGAATTGTCTGAAGTTTTCAAATGTATGATTTTCTCAGAATGGTCAGTTTGACACTTAATGTCCCTTTCGTGGTGCTGAGTCACCTATTAGCCATATTTATGGCGACTCCTTTGACTCTCTTGCATTTTCCCTCCTCTTTATTGGAAGTTGTTAGCATTAATTTGATCCTTCAGTGAAGGGACAGAGTGCATGAGGTGAGCATCATCCTTGAAACACTGCAAACTATTTGTTTTTTTGGGGTGCAAAATCACACCATGATAAGTTCAGTAGTTCAGCCCTTGTTGATAAGCCGAAATGATCAAGTGGTTTAGGCCTATAGTGCATGCCCTACGCGTGAACACCTATATACTATGGCTTACAAGCTAACGACGGCCAAGAAAGGAAATAGATAAACACACACATGACACACATTGCTTGCGCTCGGGCGTACACATTCATACAGATTGACATACACACGCGCGCGCGCACGCGCGCACGCACACACACACGCACGCGCGCGCACACGCACGCGCGCGCACACGCACACACACACACACACGCACGCACGCACGCACGCACGCACGCACACACTCAGATACTCTTGCATGTAGGCCTACGCACCCTTGCGTGTGTGCATGAAAGATACTGACATAATATATGCACGCATTCACTCTGATCGACACACGGACGCACGCACACGCACCTATAGCACCTTTCGCGCGCGCGCGCAGTCACATGCGCGCGTGCGCACGCACAGTACAATACTCAGTTATTGACACTGACATACACGGCGCGCGCGCACGAATTCACAAACAGATCGAGACACATACACGCGCCCGTTGTATGAATTCGACACACGGACGCGCGCGCGCACCTATAGCACCTTTCGCGCACGCAGTCACATGCGCGCGTGCGCACGCACACACACACACACACACACACACACACACACACACGCACACACACACATTATGACAGTGATAGCAAAATAACAGGCAAAAAATGCTTATTATTCTGGGAAATCATGTCATTTTTTTTAAAAAAGCAGATGACAGGTAAAAAAATAAAAATCAACAAACAAATTAAACAAACAAAACGAAAACCCATGCGCATTCCCTAAAAGATCCGCAACAGACGTCATAGCGTTAAAAATAAAATTGGTTTTGCCACAGGTTGTTTTTTTAGGACAAAAACTGTCTCAGCCTAAGGCTCGGTGTACAGCTTGAAAACCTGGGACGGTATTCCCTAAAAGATAGCAACAGACTTAGCATGATGTTAAACTTAGAAGCTCTTGCCAAAGTCCTGTTAAATCCTTTAGGACATTGGAAAAACTTCTCAGCCTAAGGCTATCTCGACATGAATACCGTCCCTGGCTAATACGAAGCATCTGTTTTGTTTCAGTCTGTGTTTTTCTCACACCTGCTGCCAGCCTGCTATATCATTCACACCGACTGGCGTGCGTTGTGAAGGCAGTTGGTCCGCTGTCTGCCCATGTTGTTTGGGTCAAAGACTGTATAGGGGAAGACAAGCATCCGGTCTCTTTTCCCTATATGAGTAGTGAGGACAGAAACACTGGTTATGTCCCTTTTAAGCGTGACACATTTACACGTCGATAGGCCAGTTGAATTCTCCGTTCAAATTCCAGTCTGTGTTTTTGGATAGCCGCCGCTGTGAATGGTGTATAACTACCCCACTAACGATAACTCTATCAGCCCGGTTCGCTGTAACTCTTAAGTAGTCCATCTTACCCTTTTAGAATCTTTGTTTGGGTCTTGGGGGAGAGATCGAGAGACCAAAAGAAGCCGACCTGCTTTGTGTGTAGCCTATAACCTGTCAGCAAGTCAAAAGCAACAATAATAATAATAATAATAATAATAATAGTGAATCATTTATATAGCGCACTCCTCCACCAAATGTGGAGCTCTATGCGCTTAACAACAACAAAAATTAAAAGCAAGAAATTCAAAAACAAAAACAAGTAATCGCTCACACACATGCAAAATAGGCATGTATACACACACCACCCCCCACCCACACATACACGCACGTACGCACATATCCACACACACACACACGCACTCACACACACACACCGTTACCATCACCACCACTCACCGCACCCAAGAACACAATACAAAATACAATCAGTTGAAGAATGCATTTCTCGGTTAATTCTATTTTTCCGTTTTTGCCTTTCTTACCATACATAAAGCTGTATTTTAGGAACATTTTTAGCTAAAAACCTTTTTGGAATACTAACCCTATCCCTAACCCTAGCCCTAAACCTAACCCTACCCCCCACTATGTACTGCAGTACACCGCGATTTGTCACAGTTGTGGTTCGATGGAAGTTCAGTTTAACGTCGCGTATCGGCTTTCGCCATGTACGACGGGCTGAACAAACCAACCAGGGTATAAACAAAAATTTATGTTCCTGAATCACTGTCTTAGCCAAAAGGCCGAGAAGCGATCAGAATTATAAAAGTTGTGGTTCGTTGCGTTTTTCTGTCTTATAGGGTCAACACATAGTTTTTTTTACTCTCTCTCTCTCTCTCTCTCTCTCTCTCTCTCTCTCTCTCTCTCTCTCTCTCTCTCTCTCTCTCTCTCTCTCTCTCTCTCTCTCTCTCTCTCTCTCTGTGACTCTCTGCAACAAAGCTGACATAGACATTGCAGTCAACACACAGTGAAACTAATATGAGGGGAGGGGGGGGGGGGGAGAGGGGAGAGGGAGGGTGTGTGTGAGAATAGAGTCCAGAAGTAATGTGGCCTAAAGGTTGTAATGTAGCTTGAATAGGTGGGTCTTAAGAGCTGATTTGAAACGTTGCAAGGACTGGATATGGCGAATTTCGTGTGGTAAGGAGTTCCAAACTGATGGGGCCGAAAAAGAAAAGGAGCGCTCACCAAACATTTTTGTTCGTGTACTAGGAACACAGAGAATTTTGGAATCTGAAGATGACCGCAATTGCCCTGATGGAGTATAGACAGAAAGCATGTCAGAGATGTAGCTAGGGGCATTTCCAGAGAAATAAGAATGACATAGAGTGGAAATTTTGTAGTCAATACGTGCTTTGATGGGAAGCCAATGGAGGGATATCAGGAGTGGTTGAACATGATGATATTTAGAGACCTTGAGGACAAGTCTGACAGCAGAGTTCTGGACAAGGCGTGCTGCTACCTTTCACATGATTGTCAAGCATGCTAAGTCCTCGGTAGAACACAGATGGACACCGAGCATTAACAGTGTTGCTGAGAGGAGAGTAGAAGCCCGCGCGAGCGTCAGTGCAGAAACTCGAGAAAGGTTTGAGGATACACACTTTGAGTGCATGGTGTTGACAGAGCCTACCTGCCATGTATTTCATCAAACTACAATGAATCACTGGTGTGCGTGTTGGCCCTGGGCTTCGCTAACAAGTGAGGGTAATCACACGCTATTGTTTACTTGCATTGTAGTCTATGTCATATGCAGACCTATATTATTATGATTGACTTGGCGCAACGAAAAAGGCCTGTGCTGTAGGCGGGTGTGTACTGTGTAGCGCTTTCACTACGTAGCGAAATTTGTTTTTTATTTTTTTATTTTAAGTTTATGTTTCCTTCACTTGACTTTTCTTATTGATTCTAAGCCAATCTGATAGTTTGTATGTGTGTTCTCTTTCTCTCTCTCTCTCTCTCTCTCTCTCTCTCTCTCTCTCTCTCTCTCTCTCTCTCTCTCTCTCTCTCTCTCTCTCTATCAATCTCTCTCTCTCTCTCTCTCTCTGAGTCTCTCTCTCTCTCTCTCTCTCTCTCTCTCTCTCTCTCTCTCTCTCTCTCTCTCTCTCTCTCTCTCTCTCTCTCTCTCTCTCTCTCTCTCTCTCTCTCTCTCTCTCTCCCCTCTCTCTCTCTCTCTCTCTCTCCTCTCTCTCTCTCTCTCTCTGATCTCTCTCTCTCTCTCTCTCTCTCTCTCTCTCTCTCTCTCTCTCTCTCTCTCTCTCCCCTCTGATTCTTTTTCTATGGTCACCCCCTATAAAGCGTGTACAATTACTTCTATATAAAGAAGTTGGTCACCACCACAGAAGAAGAACAATACCCG
>CM065704.1:24933054-24938286 GCA_017654935.2 Phymorhynchus buccinoides
ATTGGGTTTCATAAAAATAATGTACATGTAGTATTAGGTATTAGGGGGGATACTTTATAGTCACAGAGGCGTCTCTCTGAAATTCGGGTTGCTCCCACCTGGAGAGTGCGTCGCAGCTAGAGGCGCGCCACCCTTTGGTTTTTTTGGCATGCGATTTTTGTGTGACTGATGAGGAAGTAAGGGAGGGTGTGTGTGTGGGTGTGTGTTAAATTTTGACCAAATGACAACGTTTTCGTTGCCACTGGGTTTAGCGTGTGCTAAATGCATGGGCACACGGGACCTCGGTTTATCAGTCGTCTCATCCGAAAGACTCCACGTTCAGACCGTTAACCCTTTCGCCGCCAGCCATCTTGTAGCCAAAAATGTCCATTAAACTTACTTGGCTACTGAAACGATTTGGTCTGCAATATTATGGAATTTCTATGTGATGCATTCATAATAGAGTCAATCCTTACTGCCCAAATTTAGGAACACAATATCATTGAACAACAGACCCTGATTTCAAGGGTTTTAATGACATGGGTGTTTAATCATTGTGGTGCAAAAATGCAACATTGGCGGTGAAAGGGTTAAGGCCTGGTGTAAAGTGAGAGGAAGAATCTCGTGTACCCAGGTTCGAAGTCGGGTTTACTTAACACGAGGCGAACGCGCTACCACTGTGCCACTCTACACTAGTAAGGTACTATCATTGTTCTCGGGGTGAAAGCCTGAGGGTAAGTACTATGCTTATGCCAGCTCTCTTTGTTCCCTTTGTGGTAGTAGGCCTACCTTCTGGCTGTCACCCAAGAACATTGATAGTACTTCTGGTACATTGAAATTTGAAAGCAGGGGTTCAGAATCAGCGCACTAAAATATTTTGTTTACGTCTCTACATTTTTAGGAGGGGGGGGGGGGGGGGGGGGGGGGGGGGGGGGGGGGGGGGGGGGGGGGGGGGGGGGGGGGGGGGGGGGGGGGGGGGGGGGGGGGGGGGGGGGGGGGGGGGGGGGGGGGGGGGGGGGGGGGGGGGGGGGGGGGGGGGGGGGGGGGGGGGGGGCTGTCAGCTGAATGTAAATTTTTTAAACCTTTTTTTTTTTTAAACTTGGGAGTCAAGTGAGAAACGTTGCAACTGTTAGTGATGCACTCGTCTATTTCAGTATTTTTATTATTATTTTTTAAAGCATAACAGATGGACGTATGTGCGTCAAACTTAACACTGAATTGTGACATCTTGAGTAGGGGAAAGGGGGCAAATATGGAACACTTTTTTTAAAGTCCAGTAACACAAAAGCGGAGGAGAGTTTCGTAACGTTGTACATGGCTTTTAGTATGTGATGTGTCCATGCAGGTTCAAACAAAACAACAGTTTCCTGACATTACATAGAACTGAGTAATTGAACGTTTTGTGAAAAATTAAAATGCTGGCAATATGAAACACTGGCAGGCAATATGAAACAAGACTGGTGTTTAAAATTAAACACATTTATAACATTTACCTTCCATTTATTCAATAAAAGAAACAATCATCCTTCAGATTAACATCAAACAAAAGCAAATTGATTTTACAATTCCCAAATGCACATTGACCATCAAAGGCATGTTTCATATTACCAGCCAAGGGGTAATATGAAACATTGCAAAGCATTGTTCCTTCTAACTTTAAAAACCATGTCCATAATTAAAGTGTGTGTGTGTGTATATGTGTGTGTGTGTATGTGTGTGTGTGTGTGTGTGTGTGTATTTCATATATACCTCTACAGGTGTTTCATATTAGCCTTTTCACCCTGTTTTGAACATGACAATTTGCTGCCATTCTGCTTGCTTTCGGTTAGATCAAACTCTGCCAGGTATCAGATTATTCCTTTCACTTACAATAGGGATATGTTCTTCAATCTACGTGTTCTTTCCCCATTACCACAAGGGTTTCTGGATGTGTGCCTTAGCCAGCCATGGTTAAAAAGAAACTTTCACTCACCTTTTGGTGGCATTTCCTTTTTTCGCCATCTTTACATGCGTCACGAGTTCAGGGGAAGTAAGACTTGATATACATTAGAAAATCTGCAATATTGTTATTTCCCTTTTTGAGATATGGGGGTGTTTCAAATTACACTCCGTTTCATATAATCCCTTTCCCCTACTTGTCCTCGTGTGTGTGTGCGTGTGTGTGTGATAACTTTGTTTCAGCTAAGTGAATTACATTATGCTTTTTTATGTTATTTTACAAAATTGTGTGTTCTGTATCTTACATCTTAGTTTGTAACACAGGTCTTGTCTGTTTTCATCTTTATGTGCATGCCGAAAAAAACCGAATTTCTTCACTTGTTTGGAGACAATAAAAATTGTGAATTGACCTTTGACTGGGGCGGACTAAATGATTCGTAAGGTGGGGTGAGATGGGGAGTTCCGTGGGGAGTCAGGGAGCTGCATAGGTGCTGGGTTCAGTGACTTTGTGGGGGCTCAGTGGCGGGGGGGGGGGGGGGGGGGGGGGGGGGGGGGGGGGGGGGGGGTGGGGGGGGGGGGGGGGGTGGGGGGGGGGGGGGGGGGGGGGGGGGGGGGGGGGGGGGGGGGGGGGGGGGAGGAGCGCGGTGGAAGGGGGGGAGCAAAGCCCCCCCAGAAAATTTAGCGATTATTAAAGCAAAAATTGGGCCATTTTCTTACTTTTTTCCGTTGTGTAAGGTACATGCCTTGGGCAAAGGGGGGTGTTGTTGTTCGGACCCCCCCCCCCCCCAACTCAAATCCGCCCCTGTGACCTGCCAGGTACAGCAGCACGTGCCTGATCTACGCGGTGAAGTGGAGGGACCGGCAGACGGCGCGCAGCATCCTGCAGCGGTTCGGGCGCGGGGTGAACCTGGATAAGGCTGACTACGCCAGCTTCACGGCCCTGGCCTACGCCGCCTGTAACAACGACCTGGAGCTGTGTGCCCTGCTCCTGGAGGCCGGGGCCAGGACCGACATCAACTCCATCTCCCCGCTCTTCCAGGCCGTCAGGTCTGTGGACTGGAATGACCCATCAGGGCACACCCTGGCCCTATGTGCCAGTTGTCCGGCCGAAGTTTCAAGTGTTATTAATTTAAAAAAGCCTGTACATGTGTACAGCATGGGATATCGTCAGTGAAATTAAAAAACCCGGTATCTCGATTTTATTTGGGGGGTTGAGTTAGATACATAGTCAGCTCTCTAATTTTTCCAAAAGCTCGTATCTCTAACGACTTTCTATCTGGGGTAAATAAGGTTGTGAAAATAGAAGAAAAACTCGTAAGTCCCAAATTCAGATCTAGTTAAGGATAAAAAAAAACCTCGTATCTTCGTTCTTTTCAAGTCTAATTTTTTTTTTTTTAAAGTAATTTTAACGAAATGCAGGACGAAACTCGCAATGTCTTTTACAACATATTCATCATAGTTAATCAATTGTGGTCAACGTGGTTAATTTTTAAAAGTTTTTTTTCATTTTTCCTAAAACTACCAAAATTGACAACAAATTCAAACAGAGTCGAAATTGAAACCCAAAATAAAAGGTTTAATAAAACAAAACACAGAGCAAAACAAATCACTGTAAATATTTACAAATTTGCAAATCATTGTAACTATTTCAGGTGATTTGTTTTGCTCTTTTTTTTTTTCTTTTTTTTATTAAACCTTTTATTTTGGGTTTCAATTTCGACTCTGTTGTAATTTGTTGTGAATTTTATAGAACCCAGCAGGCATCTTCGTTTCTTCAAATTCTACCAAAATTGAGATACGAGGTTTTTGAATTTCACTGACGATATGCTTATATGTGACCCAGCACCACGAAAGTGTGACATTAAGTGTCAAACTGACCATACTGAGAAAATTACTCATTTGAAAACTTCAGGCAATTCTCTTTCCAATGATACAAAAGCCATTCTTGTGTCTTTTTCCGTTCCAGAGAATTATGAGCATTTGAAGTTAGTAGGGTGAGAGTTGGCCATTTTGCGAAAAGTCTAAAGTCTGGCCTAGCTGAAGAAAATGCATTGACCTGCTTGTTTCAAAACACTTATAAGACCATTTAGAGACCATATTAAAGATTATCCTTTATAAATATGAAAGATAAGATGGTAGAGAACACAAAAAGACCCATAACTCAAAATTGACAAAAAATGAGATTTGTTTACTTTTCAAGCCTGTGGTAGAAACCAGTCCAGTGACTTAATGTCGGTTTCGTGGTGCGGGGCAAAGCGTCTCCATTGTAAATATTTCAGCCCTTTTTTTCTTTCTTCTAGAAATAGCAGTTGCCTCCTTTGCTATCTGAAGGTCATACCCATACTGAAAAAGCACAAAGCGCCCAGTTTTGTGGAGACAGTCCACCATCAGCCTACTGATATCCTTCTAATTTGGAGTGTGGCTGCTCACGTGGCGGGGTAATAAAAAACGGTCACACACATAATGTTCTCATCCCTAGCTGGTGCATTTGTACCATAGTGTTCAAGTGCTTCGGCTGTTGGGCATGGGATGATCCCTGGAGTCTCTTAGCCAGGGTACGACAACAACAGCAGCAGCCTACTGATGATTCTGGTTCAAATTCTTCTCTCGGTGAAATTCTGCAATTCTTAATTTCTGTCACTAATGATGTCAGTGTAGGTATGCGACATTTGTATACCGGCAATAGGGTCTACAAATACAATCCAGTCACTGAAAATGGTTTGCTTGCTTTCAATTCAGCTCATATTGTGACACAAAATTGTCAATTCATGGGTATACTTCAGCCACCATTTTCACAAGGCACATTTCCATGTGTGATCTATTTCCACATCACGTGACATCTATTCTAACTGAACACTGATTTTCCTTCTTTTCAGCAACGACGCTTCCTTGGAACTGATCCAGCTGCTCGTCTCCAAGGGAGCCTCGGTGAACGTGTCCAACTCCGAAGGCCTTAACGCAATAGCCGTCGCCACTCGGAACCGGAAACCGGAAACTGTGTCCCTTCTCCTGCAAAACGGCGCCATCCTCTCCCCCGTGTGGCACAAAACCAAGGCCTTTCGCATCGCCCTGGAAAGGGACCAGCTGGACGTTCTGAAACTGCTGATCCAGCACGGGACGGACGTGACCTGCGCCAACCCTAAAGGCTGCACGGTCATCCACGAAGCCTGCCACCACGGCAGCGTGCAGGCGCTGTTCCACCTCGTCCAAACCACCGCCGTCGACCTGGATGCCAGGAACCGTCAGAGGTGTTCGGCGGCTCACTGTGCCGCCCAGCAAGGTCACGGGGCGTGCCTGGAGGTGCTGTTTCGGGCA
>CM065704.1:24938786-24946286 GCA_017654935.2 Phymorhynchus buccinoides
TGGGGCAGTAGCATCTAGGCATTTTAAGCTACCACAAAGTAAAATTAGTTCTCAAAGGCCTACATGCAACCTCAGAGCCACACAATGCCTCATCGCATGCAAATGTCAAGAGGCCCAATAGTCTTTCACTAAAAGGACTGCCATAAGCTGCCATAAAACTAGTTCTGAACCACATCTAATAAAAGCCATTGATTACAAGTTCTCACTCTCATTTACGAATAGGTCCCACATTCAGGCTAGTTTCGAACAGTTTTGCACATTTATACTACTGTAAGGGGACCCAACGTAGTTAATGTTTCTAAAGCGATCATTAGATGCAAAGCATGAATAATCATGTAACACATAGTCCAATATTCTATCAGCACTGCACGAAGTAAGATAAGCCGGGTCTTAACTAGTAAGTGCGGGGCCAACAACAATCATGGAACCTGCGTGGAGGCCTACAAAATCAAATCTAAATAATAATCTAAATAAATACTAATAATAATTTCTATTCATTCACATATTCATGAGCCGGCTGCTGTGGCCGAGTAGGCTTGTAATAATTGACTCGTAACTACAACAGGATGCCGAATACAGAAGTTTGAATCCTAGTTCAGTTGTGAGTAGTTCTGTCCATTAGAAAGACACTTTGCCTGCTACCACCATCCCCCCCTCAGTTGCGTGATAAATAAACGGCGTCTGTAACATCAGTGTGTTGAAAGAATCCTTGATGAGACTAGAAACAAGGCAATGTGTGTGAAGCTTGCACAAGATTCTTGTCACAGGCTTAGGGGGGGGGGGGGGTGGCGGAGGGGGGGGGGGGGGGGGACCATTCCACTATTCAGTGAATGTAAAGGCTGTGTTGGAGTGCCGTGGGATAGGCTGACACTAGCGCCTTAGCGGTCTGAACGTGCGAGTCTTTCGCGCACATGATGATGATAAACCGAGGTCCGCGTGCTAAGACCCATGCACTCTAGCACACGCTTAAACTCATGTGGCCAACGAAAAGTTGCTCATTTAGGTCAAAATGTTAACCCTACACTCCACATACTTCCTCATTGGTCACACGAAAATCAGCACTTGCAAAAAAAAATTATAAAAAAATTAGGGAGCCGCCTCGCTGCCCCCCGACGCGCCCTCTCCAGGTGCGGAGCGACCCGAATTCACAGAGACACATATGCTGACTTATATGCCTACTAACCTACAATATTCACACAGCATGCAAAGCAGCAAAGATGGTAGCTGCATTAGCGGCGGGGACCGATGAGCACTCTCAGGTAGGGAGCCACCGAATTTACAGAGACACATCGTGACATAATACCTAACATAACCTCAACCTAACCTATTCACACAAGCAGCAAGCAAAGATAGGTGCTGCCACTAGTGGCGAGCACTCTCAAGGCTAGGGAGAACCGAATTCACAGAGACACATATCGTGACTATAAAGTTACCTAACCTAACCTACCAACACAATAACTATTCACACAGCATGCCCTCGAGCAAAGATGTGCACGTGCATTAAGCGGCCGATGCACTCTCTAGGTGGTTGGCTTATTTCTTGGAGACAACCCGAATTTCACGATGACACATATGTGCACTGAATAATGTACCTAAAACCTAAAACTAACAACATATCAACAGCATGCCAAAAGCAAAGATAGGCTGCAGCATTAGCGCGATCGCATCTCCAGCGTTTGGAGCAACCTGGAATTTAAGCCCCAGAGAGAGTCTCTGTGAGCCTAGAAAGTATACCAGCAATCACCAATACCAATGTCTATTGGCCTTATGCCAATAATTTCATGCATTTCAGCACTGGAGTTAAGCTGTCTTTCAACCACATTCGTACTATGTAGCCTAGCGGCGGCCAACTACATGTGGATCCTGGTGGAAACAATGTGATAACATCTTTGCTCCTCTCAACATTCTTTCCATTTACAAAAAAAAAATTAAATTATTTCTAATAAAAATGATATGATGCCAAGCTAATTCCATTGCATTTCTTCACACTGCGGTGTGTAAGCTGTTCACACATAACATACATGTGCTTGCGGAGCCAACTACAGGTGGATCTGGGTGCGAAACAATGTGAGAACATCTCTAGTAATTATTAACATATCTCGTCATTACCGATATGATGCAGTAATCTCATGCATTCTCAGCCACATGGCGTGGTCGCCTAAGGCTGTTTTTCACACGTTTACTACGTGTAAAGGAGCAATGCTGAGTTAATTTACAGCTATATCAACATTATGTCTTTTCACTAAACAATAATACAAGACAGTAATTCCAGATCTTTCAGCCATAAGGGAGTGCTAGCCATGTTTTCACTACGTTCCTATACGTGTTAAGAGGAGCCCAATGCTGAGTGTAATTTTTGTCACTAATCAACATTAGCTCATTACTAATACAAGACAGCTAATCAGATTTATTCAGCACTGGGAGTTGTAAGCTGCTTTTCACTACGTTTACTAACGTGTTAAAGGGAGCAAGCCCTGCATGTAATTTTATGTACTATCAACATTATGTCATTCTACTAATACAAGACAGTCAATTCCATGATTTCCAGCACGGGAGGTAAGCTGCTTTTACACTACGTTCCTACTACGTGTTAAGCGGAGCCACGACAATGCCTTTGGTTTGGTAGAGAATTCTGCTACTAACAACATTATGACATTCACTAATACAAGACAGTAATATCCATGCATTTATTCAGCCACTGCGGAGGTAGAAGACTGCTTTTTCACTAGTTACTAACTAGTCGTCTAAGGGCAGCAATGCTGAGAATTTTGTACTATCAAAATTAGTGTCATACACTAATACAAGACAGTAATATCCATGATTTATCAGCACTGCGGAGTGTAAGCCCTAAAGTAAAAAAACCTGCTTTCTCACTAACGTTACTACTACGTGCTATAAGGTGAGCAATGCCTGATGTAATTTTGTACTATCCACGTTATGTCATATCACTTAACTACAAGACAGTAATATCCATGCATATTTTCAGCCCTTTATTGTAAGTCGCTTTTTCACTCACCGCTTCTACATACGTAGTTAAGGAGATGCCAATGCCCTGATATTTTGCTACTATAAACATTATGTCATTCACGAATACAAGACACAATTCCATATATTACAGCACTGAGGAGTGTAAGTGTTTTTCACTTTCACGTTTTTTTCGATACGTGTAAAGGGAGCAAGAGCTGATAGTAATTTTGACTAAATCAACATTATGTATTCACGATCATACAAGACAGATAATTCCATGATTTCAGCCACTGCGGAGTGAAGTGTTTTTCACCACGTTGACTCTACGTGTTATAGGGAGCAATGCTGCATGTAATTTGCTACTATCAACTATTATGTCATTCACTAATACAAGCCAGTTATATTCCATGCATTTTTTCAGCACTGGAGTTAGTAAAGCTGTTTTTCACTACGTTACTCACTACGTGTAAGTAGCAAGGGATGCTAAATTTTGCTACTCATCACATTCATGCTCATTTACCACTAATACAAGACAGTATTCCATGAGTTTAGCTACTCAGGAGTGTAAGCTGTTTTTCACACGTTCTATAAGTGTTAGGAGCCAAGCTGCATAGTAATTGTACTATCAACAATATGCATTCCTAAACAAGACAGTAATTCCATGATTTTAGCACCAAAACAACACCTCCTAAAAATCAAAACCCGACCATCCCCCAATCCCCTCCCCCCCAATGGGAGTGCCTAGCTAGTTTTTCACTACGTTCTACTACGTGTTAAGTCGGCATCAATGCTGATGCTAATTTAATCGCTACTCTCAACATTATGTCATTCACTAATACAAGACAGTAAATTCCATGATTTTCAGCACTGGGAGTGATAAGCCTAGTTTTTCACATACTGTTCTTTACTACGTGTTAAAGGGTTTTTTTGTGGGGTGTTTAGAGCCCAATGCTGACTGTAATTTGTGACTACATATCACATTATAAGTCATCAACTAATAACAGACAGTAATTCCACTGATTTTTTCAGCACTGTGAGTGTAAGCTGTTTCTTCACTACGTTCATACTACGTGTTAAGCGGAGAATGCACGGATGTAATTTAATGTACTATCCCATTCATGCCTCCATTCAATATACAGAGACAGTAATTCCATGATTTCAGCACTGGAGTGTAAGCTGTTTTTCACACGTTCTACTACGTGTAAGGGAGGCAATGCTGATGTAATTTTGTATATCAAAAGTAGGTCATTCACTAAATACAAGACCAGTAATTCCATGATTTTCAGAAATGGGAGTGTAAGCTTTTTTCACTACGTTCTATACGTGTTAAGGGAGCAAGGCTAATGTAATTTTGTACTATCAAACATTATGTCATTCACTATTACAAGACAGTAATTCCATGATTTTCAGCACTGGGAGTGTCAAGCGTTTTTCACTACGTTACTACGTGTTAAGGGAGCAGTGCGAGGTATTGTACTATCAACATTTGTCATTCACTAATACAAGACAGCAATCCATGATTTCAGCATGGAGTGTAAGCTGTTTTTCACACGTTTACTACGTGTTAAGGAGCCTCCCCCCAGTGCTGATTTAATTTTGTACTATCAACATTATGTCATTCACTAATACAGACAGCAATTACATGATTTTCAGCAGGGAGGTAAGCTGTTTTTCACTCGTTCTCTACGTATTAAGGGAAATGCTGATGTAATTTTGACTATCAACATTATGCTCATCACTAATACAAGACAGTAATTCCATGATTTCAGCACTGGGAGTGTAAGCTGTTTTGCCATACGTTCTTACTAGTTGTTAAGGGAGCAATGCTGATGTATTTTGTACTATCACATTATGTCATTCCACTAAATACAAGACAGCAATTTCCATTATTTTTAAGGCATGGAGTGTAAGCTGTTTTTCACCACGTCTATACGGTTTAAGGAGCAATGCTGAGTAATTTTGTACTATCAACAATTATGTCATTCACTAATACAAGACAGTAATCATGATTTTTCAGCACTGACGGAGTGTAAGCTGTTCACCACGTCTACTATGTGCGGGGGCAACTACATGTGGATCCTTGTGGAGGCGGTGTACCTCAACATGCTTATCACTGTGGCTGTTTTTCTTCTGAGCGGTCCGGGATTAAGTACTATATCACCTTTGGCTGGGGTAGGTGGAGGTGTTGTGTTGTATTGCATTGCATTGTATTGTGTATCTCAACGATGCTCATACAGTGTCTGTTTTTCTCTGAGCGGTCGGGATTAGAGCGTCCGGATTAAGTATACATCACGTCTTGCTGGGGTAGGTGGATGGTGTTGTGTTGTGTTGTGTTGTGTTGTGTTGCATGCATTGTATTGTATTGTGTATCTCAACAGGCTTACACTGTGGCTGTTTTCTCTTGAGCGGGCCGGGATTAAGTACGTACATATGCTTTGGCTGGGGTAGGTGCGATGTCGTTGTGTTATGTTGTGTTGGTTGTATTGTAGTATATCTTGCATTGCATTATATGGTATTGTGTTGTGTACTCAAACATGCTTATTATGGTGGCTGTTTTCGCTGAGCGGTTCAGGATTAAGTACTACATCATTCTTCGCTGGGGTGGTGGAGTGTGCGTTGTGTTGTATTGTATTTTATGTATTTGTATTTGTATTGTATTGTATTTGTTGTGTTGTATTTAATGTATTGTATTGTGTACCTCAATATGCTTATTAAAGTGGCCATGTATCTCTGAGCAGTCCGGGATTAAGTACTGACATCACATTTGGCTGGGGTAGGTGGATGTGTTGTGTGTTGTGTTGTGTGGTGTTGTGTTGCATTGCATTGTATTGGGTTGTGTACCTCAACATTGCTCATTACAGTGCTGTTTTCTCTGAAGGTCCGGGATTAAAGTATACATCACCTTTGGCTGGGTAGGTGATGTGTTGTGTTTGTTGTATGTACTGGTGTGTTGGACTGTATTGCATTGTGTTGTGTTCACTCAACATGTTAATTATGGTGGCTGTTTCTCGGAGCAGTCGGGGATTAAGTACTACATTCACCTTGGCGGGGAGGTGGAGTGTGCGTTGTATTGTGTTGTGTTGTATTTGTATTGTATTGTGTGCATTTGATTGTATGTATTGTAATTAGTTGTATTGCATTTGTATTGTATTGTTTAGTCAGCCTACTCATCACAGTGGCTGTGTTCTCTGAACCCTGTTTGCGGTCCCTGAATCAACTACACATCAACTTTGTGGGTAGGTGGGGACTGTATAAGTATTGTTTTATATTGTGTTGTATGGTATTGTATTGTATTGTATCATATCATTCGTATCGTTTTGCATGTGTTTCATCTTTTATTTGTAATAATGTTGTATGTTTTACATGTTGTTTCATAGTTTGATGCTTTCGTTGGGTTGGATGGATCATGTTGATCGAGTTGTGTGGCGTAGGGTTAGGGTGGCTAAAGTATGACTTTTACTCCTTAATATTTAAAATTATTTTATAATACTATCAAATGAGCTGCTTACCATCAGGTACGGTTATGGTTTAGTCTGTTCATCCTGTGTCGACAAGATTTGTATGAGCTTTCTTAAATTAAAAAAAAGGGCATTACGTCAGTGCTTCTGACTCGCAACATGCAGATGACAACTATTGAATCAAGAAGTAGAAAATGTTTAGTAGTAGTGTGAGTGAGAGAGACAAAACAGGCAGTCAGACAGGACAGGCAGGTTTTATGATTGTGTGCACCTCGGATGGTGGAATGGTGTGTGTGTGGGGGTGGGGGGGGGCAGTAATGAGCTGTTTGTATCTTTCGTTTTTTTTTATTTGAGGACCGAGTAGGATGGGGAGTAGGGTGTGGATGAGGGGGGGGGTTGGGGTAGGTAGGGGGGTTGTGGGATGCGGGGTCGTTCCGCGTGTTGGGGGGAGAAGAAATGTTAATAGTCCCCGCCTTGGGGGGGGGTCGTCGGGGTTTGCGTGGGGGGGTTATTGTCACGTTGATGTTGTCTGTGGGTCGGCGGTGAGATGTTGTTCATTGGAGGAGGTTGTTTTGGGGTGTTGGAGGTTTGGCGTAGGGGTTGTTTGTGTGGTGCTTGTGGGGGTTGGGGGGGGGGGTGGGGGTTGTTGTGGCTGGGGGGGTGAGGCTTCATGCCGGAGTTCTGGAGGGGGAGTGTTTTTTTGGCTGTGGAGTTCGAGCATGTGGGCGGGTGGGGAGGGGAGGACTGTGTGTGGGGGGGGGGGGGTTATGGTCAGAAAGTCGTCTTGATGGGGGAAAGCAGGTGGTTTGTTGGTAAAAAGGCATCCATTTGTATGTCACGGACTCTTGAGTGATTTCCTGTGTCTGAATCCAGTGACCAGAAGCGTAATCGCACGAATATGCACACGCGCGCACAACAGACACACACACACGCACGTACGCACGCACGCACACACGCACACATAAACTGTCTCTCTCTTCTCTCTCTCTCTCTCTCTCTCTCTCTCTCTCTCTCTCTCTCTCTACTCTCTCTCTCTCTCTTTTGCACTAAAACCTATATCCTTGCGTAATTAAGT
>CM065704.1:24948786-24951286 GCA_017654935.2 Phymorhynchus buccinoides
CTCTCTCTTCTCTCTCTCTCTCTCTACTCTCTCTCCTCTATCTCTATCTCTCTCTCTCTCTACTCTCTCTCCTCTCTCTCTTCTCCTCTCTCTCTCGACTCTCTCTCTCTCTCTCCCTCCCTCCCTCATTCTCTCTCTCTCCCTCTCCTTATTCCCTCTCATCTTACTTCTTTCTTCCTTTCATGATGAATATCCCTTTCCACCCATACTAAGCACAGGCTAGTATTGTGCCACAGACTTTCATCTATAATATAAGAACATTCATTTGGCGTCTTTTTCTCTCTGTGTGTGTGGGATGTGTGTGTTGCTGTTTGACCTGTAACTCATGAACCGGTGTACAGAATCGCTTACAATTTTGTGTGATGGTTTATCATTCACATCTGTTTCAAGAGGAACATTCAGTTGATCTATATTAATTTGTTTCAAGCCAACTTTAGTTTACCATAAGTAACTTTTCATAAATAACAGTCAAGAATATGTTGTAGTATGTGACTAAATTAGTTGTATTCAGTGGATATTGCTAGATTTTCACTCATGGGCAATTTTATTAATTTATGTTTGCGATACTAAGTGAATCATATTCGAGAACATTTTCTACTAAACAATGTTGCATGCTACTGCTCAACAAAAATGAGTTTTTACCACAAATCTGATGGAAGAAAAAACAATTTTAAATGAAGAACACACATACAAAATATTTTTGCAAACAAAAGCTTGATGCAGTTTTTATCTAAGATTATTAGATTCAGTCTTTTCACTAAACAGGCTGATTTTGTGTGGGAAGGAAACAGCTGAGCATGTACACACATGGTCCCATAAAAAAACATCGATGGACCGTAGCTGACCTTGACCTTGACATATTACCTTGAAAACCTAATATTTCGTTTAGGCGAGGTATCTTGTACCCCGTTGAACTTACAGGCTGCAAACTTGGTATGTATGTGCATTCGGTTATGGTAGTTCTGAATCTGGGATTCTGATCAAGGTCAAGGTCTAGGTCAAGGACATCCAGTAGACCTTGGAAGGAGTTAGGGTCTATGCAGTCATGTCTTTACCGATATCTTTCACATTTTTGCTTGACACAATCGCTTTAACTTTTGTGTGGCAGTGTTTCACCTTGAGTAGAAGACACCCGGGCATACATTATTGGCGTGTTGACTTTGACCTTGAAGATGGACCCTCAAAACCGAAATTTTCTTCTTTACGCTATATATTGTTATTATTATATTTCATGTCTAAGCTGTATCTCATGAACTGGTGTACAGAGTGGCTTCAGCTTTTGTGGGTGGGGGGGGGTGGTGGGGGGGGGGTGGGGGGGGGGGGGGGTGTATCCACTGTTGTAGGAATCATCTGTGAAGTAGTTATAACCGCGCCGACATTGACCTTCAAGTTTTGACCTTAAAAAACGAACTTTCTTCTTGATATTTTCATATGGTTTGACTTACAATGTTCAAGCTTGGTATGGGGGTGGATTGGCTAATGGTGATTCCGAACAATTGGAATCAAAGTCAAGGTGCAGGTGTCAAATTGGTGTTTTAGCCATATATTGCAATTATTTTGCAGCTACAGGCTTGATTGTTGGTAGATTGGTAGATTGTCAAACGGTCATGTGTTACTTGGAGAAAAAAAAAACTATAACCATGCTGACCTTGACCTTGAAGTTTGCCCTTGAAAAGCGAAATTTCTTCTTGAGGCCATATGTTTCACACCTTTGGACTTACAATGTTCAAACTTGGTATGGGGGTGCATTGGCTAATGGTGATTCTGAATATTGGGTACTCATGAAGATCAGGGTCAAGGATGTAGGTTTTGAACGGGTTTTTTTCTTTTGCAGATTAGTGTTTTGACCATATCTGTCACATATTTGCAGTTATAGGCTTCTACGTTGGCAGGTTGGTAGACTGACGTGCAAAGTATCGATTATCTTAATGACCTTGACCTTGACATTTGAACTTCTCTTTTTTACCTGTGGCTATATAGTTCGGACACCATTCAGTTTAACACTCACATTCACAATATATATATTCTTGCTCAGTATGACCCAAGGAATGCGGTGGGAGACATTTGAAGCCACTCGACCTTGACTTTTCACCTTGAGGCTGTTATATGAAAATGGACTTTATCTCGAGAACCACTGGGAGGAATTACTTCAAAGTTTGCTTGGGGGTGTATCAACCCGGGCGGGATATATTTTGAAGCAGCCTTGCTATGCAACATTCTCCAAAACCGATGCTCATAGTTTCAAAACCACGAAGCGTAGCGAACTGGGCGTAGCTGCTAGGAGGCTCATGCTTCCACAGCTGCATCTCTTTTATTTTAGAGCCCCGCTGACCTTGTTTAGAGCATAGACAAAAAATTTATTTACCCCTTGCGTATCATATCTCTCTCTCTCTCTCTCTCTCTCTCTCTCTCTCTCTCTCTCTCTCTCTCTCTCTCTCTTCTCTCTCTCCTCTATTTCGCTATCATTAATATCAATCTGCTATGCTCGTGTTCAGCTATT
>CM065704.1:24958786-24964765 GCA_017654935.2 Phymorhynchus buccinoides
TAGTAGTAGTAGTTAGTAGTTAGTAGTTAGTAGTCTATAGTAGTAGTAGTAGTAGTAGTAGTAGTAGTAGTAGTAAAGTATTCTAAAAGGGTTTCAGTGTCTTTAGGTAGTAGTAGTGAGTAGTAGTAGTAGTAGTAGTTAGTAGTAGTAGTAGTAGTAGTAGTAGTAGTAGTTAGTAGTAGTAGTAGTATAGTAGTAGTAGTAGTAAGTAGTAGTAGTAGTAGTAGTAGCAGCAGCAGTAGCAGTAGTAGTAGTAGTAATAATACTATGTTGTCAATGTGTGTTTATTCTTCTGTGTGCAGTGTCTCCCCTGACCTTCGTCATACCCTGGGCCATTGTGCGGGCCACCAGTGAGCGATGTGACTGTAAGCGCTTTACAAACCTCTCGTGTTGTGTGGAGAATGTGTGTGCGTGTGCGTGTTGGGTGTGAACAGTTGTGCGTGTGCGTGTGCGTGTGTGCGTGTGTTTTTGTGTGTGCGTGCGTGCGTGACGTGCGTGTGTGTGTATGTGTGTGTAGTCGCATAGATGTGTGTAATATATATGGTGTGTATTTCGCGCGCAGCACGTGATGTGTGTAGTACAAATGTCTGCGCGCGCGCGTGTGTTGTGCCGCAGCAGACAGCGTGCTGTGTTAAGTGGAAGTTGTGTGTGTGTGTGTGTGATGTGTGGTGTGTGTAGGTCATAGCAGTAGCTGTGTGTGTGTGTGGTGTGTGCAAGTGTGTGTGTGTTCGTTCTTTAGTTTTTACGTCTGTACACCCGTAAGTGATATTAGACACACACCCAAAAAAGGAACGGAAAAAAAGATGATTTATATGTGTGTAATTAAGCCCACAGAAGTAATTATTGTGGTGAGATTGTGTGTGTGGTAGTGTCAGGTGTGTGTGGTGTGTGTGTGTGTGTGCGGTGTGCGTGTGCGTGTGTGCGTGTATGTGTGTTTTTGTTGTTGTTGTTTAGTATTTATTGTCTGTTCAACTAAAAGTGTGTTTAGTCAGAAAGGTTTATGTTGTGTGTATGTGCGTGTACTATGTAGTGTGCGTGTGTGTGTATGTGTTTGTGTATCTGTGTTTCTGTATGTGTCCATGTGTGGTTGTGCTCACGCGCGCGCGTGTGTATTTGTGTGTATATCTTTGTGTTTGTGTGTGCATGCATGTGTTGTGTGTGTGTGTGTGCGCGTGCACGCGCGCGCGCGTGTGTGTGTGCGTGGATAATACCTGTATAAAAACGATGATATATAACCCTTTCACTCCCAAAGTCGCATTTTAGCACCACAGTGATTTATCACCTATGTCACTCAAGGGCATCAAATTGGGGTCTATTAATCCAAAGACCCTATTGTCTTAGTTTTTGGGAAGTTAAGGATAGACCTTATTTTATATATGTCACAGAACAATCCCCAATACTGCAGATGGATTTTGTTCTCTACCCAGTTAAAATTTAATTGGACATTTTTGGGCTGAAATATGGCTGGCGGGTGAAAGGGTTACAAAAAGTTGAATCATGTCATTTGTGGGTATCTTTTCCCCTAACCACCCTTTCCCTTCCTTTTGCTCGGTACAATAATCAGGCTTTCATGTGGTTTTTTACAATTTCCTTGTTCCCCCGATAGTGTTCGTCTTTCTCTTCCCATTATCATCTTCATGCATGTTTATCGCCTGATGTGACAAATGGTGTTTTACGTCCTCTTGGTCTGATTCAGACACATATGGGACATTTGTAAATACAAATATGGTGGAAACAATACTGGAGGCAATGCCCGGAGGCAGTATACTAAACCAGTAAAGTCCCGATTTTTTTTATTTATTAATACAGATAGCTGTAGCTGTAGCGGTGACCACGCCTCGGATAAACCTAATCGGCTATGGCACCGCCACAAATATTTGTGTGCATTAAGTATCATCATATGTCATCGCCTGATATCAGTAGGGGTTTTTATTTATAAATCAGTTCAACAAAAAGACTTGGATTAATTCAGCTATTAATGTGCGCTTTACGATACAACGTGCTTGGTCTGCAGTCGAATGTGAAAAGGCAGAGGCTATGTAGCGCAAACGTTTTATTGACATTTCCGGGTTAGGGGTTAGAGATTAAGTTATCAAGAGTGAATGCCCGGTATAGGTTGCGCTCCACTTCTACAAAATATTATAAACCTTCACATCTCGATTCCTTGCAAAATTTTGTATTTATTTGTTTACTTTAGATGATAAAACAAAATTATCTGACAATAATAATTTTGTAGGGTTAGCTACATGCTTCGTCCGAAGTCGGAGTGTGGCTGCCCTCGTGGCAGGGTAATCAAAAACGGTCATGCACTTAATGTTCTCATCCCAAGCTGGCTGCATTTTTTTTTTTTACGGCAGTGTTTCAAGGCGCTTCGGCTGGTGTGATGATTGTTCCCTGGAGTCTTTTAGCCAGGGTTCGACAACAACAACAATAACAAGAACATGCTGCAAGAAGGTTCCATCATTCTTTATGCGTGCAAGGCCAAATTGTTCTATATCACAGCACGAAGATAGAATGTGGATGATTTCGATGACTGGACCAAGTTCAGATAGTCTTTTTATTATTATTATTAGTTATTAGTATTATTATTATTATTATTATCCAGAGAATAACTCCCGAAAAAAAATCATCTTTATTGTCCCAAATGTTCGCTTTAAAATCTGAATAAAAACAAATATTTTATATGTTGTTCTCTTTTGACTCACAAATACATCCAGATTTTTTTTGAGGGTCAAAAAAAGATTAACTTCAGATAGTCTTAAAAATCAAAATAAGTCAAGTAAGAAATGGCCAATTTTGACACGTCAAAAATCACTAGACATTTGTAGCAGTTATAATTTTGAATCAAAAGGGGATATGTGTTAATATAGATTTTGACTCGAAACGTTCTAACTTGAAAAGTGGAAGGAACAAAAATCATAAAAAGGTACAAACATTCGCCTTTGATTTGGTAGCACCTTTTGGCGATTCCGCGCCACGAGAAGAAGACACTAAAGCAGAATGATATTATATCCACTTAATCTACATCCCTTGGATAAACAATTCGAAGGGGTGTTTATATGCCAGAAGGTAACTATCTCACAAGGAATTTTAACACAGGTTAATAATACCATTCTGGTAAATACGCCACAATTTTGATTTATTTGTTTATTTATGATGTATTTATTATTTTATTATATTTAATTATTATTTTGATTTTATGTAATTTAATTAATTTATTTAGTTATTTATTTTATTGATTTATTCATATTTATTATTTATTATTTCTTATTATTTAAAAAAAATTGTGTTATAGTAGTATAGTGTTAGGCCTAATATTATGTAATTTATAAGTCACGGAGCCGGCTCTGTGAAATACGGGTGTCCCACCTGGAGCGAGCGTCGTCGCAGCCAGAGGCCCGAACCACCACCACCTTGTTTTTTGGGGGGGGGGTGGGGCATGCGAGTTTTGTGACGAGAGGGGAAAGAGGAGGGGGGTAAATGTTTACATTAATAACAACTTGTTTGTTGCACTGGGTTTTAACGTGTGCTAAGTGCATGGGCAACGGGACTCGGTGTATCGTGCATCCCAAGACTCCAAGTGAGACCGTAAGCCCCCTAGTTGGTAAGAGAGAGGAAAACATCCCCATGCTACCAGGGTTCGAACTCGGGTTTGCTTGACAGATGCGAAACGCCCCCCCCCCCCCCCCTGCTACATCTGGTGCCCACTCGACTACACATATACACCTCTTGCTCCATTTTATTCCGTTGCTGGAACACCCACCACTCTCACCTCTACACTCTGTTAGTCCCGAGCCGAAGGTTCGGGGAGCTATTGTTTATGTCGGATCCGTCCAGTGCCTCCGGCGTGACTCCGGCGTGCCTCCGGCGTGCCTCCGGCGTGCCTCCGGCGTGCCTCCGGGTGCCTCCGTCGTCCGTCCGTACGTTCCCGGCTATCGTCCGTTTTTCTCAAAAAATAGTCAGTCTATCATCATCAAATTGTTATATAGTTTGCCAAGATGCACGCTATCCCACTGATGTATTTAGTTTAGTGTTACATTCAGGTCAAGGTCGCGCCAAGTTACGGGGTTCTCAAACACCAAAAAAACATAATCGATAATTTAATCCTCGCGACGTTTGCATGTATTTCAATGCAGTTTTTTTCCACACATTTCTTGATGAATGGTCTATAAACAACAGTTGTCATGAATTTTCTGTGCGCTCTTGTGACGCAGGGATCGCGCGCGCTCAAATCACGGGTCCGAACACCAGCTATAATAAAAAAAAACTATTCAGTACGTGCTTGTTTGATGCGTTTTTTTTATGTAGTTGCGTGCTGTTTTGATGCGTTTTATGTATGTGTACAGCCGACACATAGCGATTCGGAAGTAGCTCGGCGATGACTGCGAGGGACCTTGCAGCGCCGGAGTTGGCACGTGTTGCTTTTATTTCAGTTGCGGACACCAACCCGACTGAAGGCTATTTGGGATCATGAGAGCTCCCATTGTCGCTTCCATTTGGTAAGGACAAAACAACAACGGTCTCGTCTTCTTTTCAATTTGATTTACACTCCAGTTCATGGAATAACAGGAGTGGGTTGGAATGGGACCGAGGTTTGTGGGGGTCTCTGTCTGTCTGATATGAGTGTATGTTTATGTATGTGTGTGTATGTATTTATGCATGTATTTATGTGTGTATGTAGTGTGTGTATCTATGTGTGTGATTGTGATGTATGTATGTGTATGTATGTAATGTATGTAATGTATGTATGTATGTATGAATGGATCGTAGATGATGATGTAGTAGTGGATGTATGAATGAATGTATCGTGTGTGGATGGATGGATGATAGGACTGTGTACGCGCAGATGCGCATGTAGGAAAGTATGTGTGTCTTTCTGTATGGCTGGAGGCATGATGGATGGTCTGGTATGGTATGGATAGACATGGAGGTGAAGGAGAGTATGAATGTATGTATGCGGGTTGTATGAATAGACTAGTAGGTGTGTATGTGTGTCGCGGTACAGAGGCAGGTGCCGTTATGGCGTATCGGCTGAACAAAGAGGGTCACCAAGCATAGTCGGCTTCGGTTGCAGAGATAGAAGAACGCCTGAACGACGTTTTAGAAAACAAAAATGCAGGAGAATGGATCAGAAAGCCGCAAGATAGTAGATGGCAGTAAGCAAAGGAAAGGCAGAGTCAAAGAGAGTGACCAGATTAGAGGAAGTTACAAGCATCAGGTTCTACCAGAAGGTGGGGGAACTATTTGTACAAAAGACGCCGTATCCCTACGGGCGAAACACACACACACATACATACATACACACATGCGCGTGAACACACGCACAAACACACACATTTCAATCACACACACGCACACAAAAAAACACGCACGCACAAACGCACACAGAGAAACACAGGAGAGAGACGAGAGAGAGACGACGAGAGAGAGAGGAGAGAGAGATCGAGTGAAGGATCGAGGAGAGAGAAGGAATGGGGGACCGAGAGAGAGAGAGAGATGTGTATGATGCGAGGGGTACGATGAGAGAGAGAGAGTGTGAGAGAGAGAGGGAGAGACGACAGACAGACTGATAGAAAACATGTTCATTTCACACAAAAATAAGAGAGGTGAGAAACATAGAGATTTTGTTCAATAAAAAGAGGAGAGTGTAAAGACGAGAGGAGAGCGAGAGTAGAAGAGGGAGAGAGAGAAGAGAGAATAGGAGAGAAGATGAGAGAGCGAGGGGAGGACGAGAGAGAGGGAGAAGAGAGAGATGAGAGGAAACGAGAGAGAGAGAGAGGGAGATCTGAGAAGAGAAGAGAGAGAGAGAGAGAGAGAGAGAGACACACCCACCACACAGAGAGAGAGAAGGACAGACAGACAGACAGAGAGAGAGACACACAGAGAGAGAGACAGACAGACAGAGGAGAGAGAGAGAGACCACAGAGAGAGAGAGAAAGACGGACAGACGACAGAGAGAGAAGGACAGAGATGAGAGAG
>CM065704.1:24980265-24982765 GCA_017654935.2 Phymorhynchus buccinoides
TTAGGGAGGTGGGTTAGTGTGTGGCAGTCAGGGAGGTGGGTTAGTGTGTGGCAGTTAGGGAGGTGGGTTCGTGTGTGGCAGTTAGGGAGGTGGGTTCGTGTGTGGCAGTTAGGGGCGGTTGGTTCGTGTGTGGCAGTTGGGGAGGTGGGTTCGTGTGTGGCAGTTAGGGAGGTGGGTTCGTGTGTGGCAGTTGGAGAGGTGGGTTAGTGTGTGGCAGTTAGGGAGGTGGGTTAGTGTGTGGCAGTTAGGTAGGTGGGTTCGTGTGTGGCAGTTAGGGAGGTGGGTTAGTGTGTGGCAGTTAGGGAGGTGGGTTAGTGTGTGGCAGTTAGGGAGGTGGGTTCGTGTGTGGCAGTTAGGGAGGTGGGTTCGGTGTGGCAGTTGGGGAGGTGGGTTCGTGTGTGGCAGTTAAGGAGGTGGGTTCGTGTGTGGCAGTTAGGGAGGTGGGTTCGTGTGTGGCAGTTGGGGAGGTGGGTTCGTGTGTGGCAGTTGGGGAGGTGTGTTCGTGTGTGGCAGTTGGGGAGGTGGGTTCGTGTGTGGCAGTTGGGGAGGTGGGTTAGTGTGTGGCAGTTAGGGAGGTGGGTTCGTGTGTGGCAGTTAGGGAGGTGGGGTCGTGTGTGGCAGTTGGAGAGGTGGGTTCGTGTGTGGCAGTTGGGGAGGTGGGTTCGTGTGTGGCAGTTAGGGAGGTGGGTTCGTGTGTGGCAGTTGGGGAGGTGGGTTCGTGTTTGGCAGTTGGTGAGGTGGGTTCGTGTGTGGCAGTTGGAGAGGTGGGTTCGTGTGTGGCAGTTAGGGAGGTGGGTTCGTGTGTGGCAGTTAGGGAGGTGGGTTCGTGTGTGGCAGTTGGGGAGGTGGGTTCGTGTGTGGCAGTTGGGGAGGTGGGTTCGTGTGTGGCAGTTAGGGAGGTGGGTTAGTGTGTGGCAGTTGGGGAGGTGGGTTCGTGTGTGGCAGTTGGGGAGGTGGGTTAGTGTGTGTCAGTTAGGGAGGTGGGTTAGTGTGTGGCAGTTAGGGAGGTGGGTTCGTGTGTGGCAGTTAGGGAGGTGGGTTCGTGTGTGGCAGTTGGGGAGGTGGGTTCGTGTGTGGCAGTTAGGGAGGTGGGTTAGTGTGTGGCAGTTGGGGAGGTGGGTTCGTGTGTGGCAGTTAGGGAGGTGGGTTAGTGTGTGGCAGTTAGGGAGGTGGGTTAGTGTGTGGCAGTTAGGGAGGTGGGTTAGTGTGTGGCAGTTAGGGAGGTGGGTTCGTGTGTGGCAGTTAGGGAGGTGGGTTAGTGTGTGGCAGTTGGGGAGGTGGGTTCGTGTGTGGCAGTTGGGGAGGTGGGTTCGTGTGTGGCAGTTGGGGAGGTGGGTTAGTGTGTGGCAGTTAGGGAGGTGGGTTCGTGTGTGGCAGTTAGGGAGGTGGGTTCGTGTGTGGCAGTTGGGGAGGTGGGTTCGTGTGTGGCAGTTGGGGAGGTGGGTTCGTGTGTGGCAGTTGGGGAGGTGGGTTCGTGTGTGGCAGTTGGGGAGGTGGGTTCGTGTGTGGCAGTTAGGGAGGTGGGTTCGTGTGTGGCAGTTGGGGAGGTGGGTTCGTGTGTGGCAGTTAGGGAGGTGGGTTAGTGTGTGGCAGTTAGGTAGGTGGGTTAGTGTGTGGCAGTTAGGGAGGTGGGTTCGTATGTGGCAGTTGGGGAGGTGGGTTCGTGTGTGGCAGTTAGGGAGGTGGGTTCGTGTGTGGCAGTTAGGGAGGTGGGTTCGTGTGTGGCAGTTAGGGAGGTGGGTTCGTGTGTGGCAGTTGGGGAGGTGGGTTTTATTGTTTGGTTGATTGATCGTTCTTTGCAAGGTTGGTAAGCTGCAAATAAATCACTCTTTATATTTTTATGAATGAAAGGTAATGTCTAGCCGCACGTCCACTAAAATCGTACGACTGTACGATACGATTCGATCACGCGATCTCGATGCGCCAATCAAGTCTGTCCTCGGAGACCGCGTGATCGAATCGTATCGTGCAGTCGTGCGATTTTAGTGGGACGTGTGGCTGGCCCTTTAGGTTTTACGTGGGACGAACCATCAGCCAACCATCATCCAATGGTCTGAGCAGATCCTGGAGGTACTGCAATACCAGGTCTGATAACTTTATATGAATGAGTGAAAATCCGTTTAACGTCCTCCGGTCTTGAACAGACACATACATATGGGACATTAGTAGATAATAAAGATGGTGGGAACGATGATCCTGGAGGCAATGCCCGGAGGCAGTGCAACACCAAGAAAGTCCCGATTTGTTTAACAATACTGATGCATTTACATGAATGCTTTTTGCTTCCACCTATATAAGCTAAATTTGACATCCTTACCAACCATTATTTTTAACAATTAGTTATTGTGGTGGTGCCATAGCCAATGAGGTTTAACCGAGGCGTGGTTACTGCTACATAGAGTTGAGAACCGGTTCGAAAATCCGAACCGGTTTTAAACCGGTTTTCCCTATTCGAACCGGTTTTACTGAACCGGTTTTTAAACCAGTACTCGCATCACTA
>CM065704.1:24987765-24997765 GCA_017654935.2 Phymorhynchus buccinoides
AGAGAGAGAGAGAGAGAGAGGAGAGAGAGAGAGAGAGAGAGAGAGAGAGAGAGAGAGAGAGAGAGAGAGAGAGAGAGAGAGAGAGAGAGAGAGAGAGAGAGAGAGAGAGAGAGAGAGAGATTAATTAATTTTCAATGTTTACAATAAAAACTCCGCGCGCTCGCACGCGTTTGTGTGTATGTGTATGTGTGTGTATGTGTGTGTGTGTGTGTGTGTGTGTGTGTGTATGTGTGTGTGTGTGTATGTGTGTGTGTGTGTGTGTGTGTGTGTGTGTGTGTGTGTGTGTGTGTGTGTGTGTGTGTGTGTGTGTGTGTGTGTGTGTGTGTGTGTGTGTGTGTGTGTGTGTGTGTGTGTGTGTGTGTGTGTGTGTGTGTGTGTGTGTGTGTGTGTGTGTGTGTGTGTGTGTGTGTGTGTGTGTGTGTGTGTGTGTGTGTGTGTGTGTGTGTGTGTGTGTGTGTGTGTGTGTGTGTGTGTGTGTGTGTGTGTGTGTGTCTGTGTCTGAAACACAAAACGGGCCTTATAACTCCGCCGTTTTTCGACCGAATCGCTTCAAATTTGCTATCAGCCCTAACGTGGCGATGGCAATGGCAACCAAGGCGACCATGTCATTTGCGCGTTTTGGCAAATGTACGAGGTTAACACGTGCGCGTGTGGTGGGGGTGGGGAGTAGTCATCACATATTAAAAAGCCAAGTGTCCGTGTGTGTGTGTGTGTGTCTGTCTGTCTGAAACACAAAACGGGCCTGTGTGTGTCTGAAACACAAAACGGGCCTTATAACTCCGCCGTTTTTCAACCAAATCGCTTCAAATTTGCTATCAGCCCTAACGTGGCGATGGCAATGGCAACCAAGGCGGCCTTGTCATTTGCGCGTTTTGGCAAATGTACGAGGTTAACGCGTGCGCGTTTGGTGGGGGTGGGGAGTAGTCATCATATAGTAAAAAGCCAAGTGTCCGTGTGTGTGTGTCTGTCTGAAACACAAAACGGGCCTTATAACTCCGCCGTTTTTCGACCGAATCGCTTCAAATGTGCTGCCAGGCTTGCTGTGGCCGGGGCAAAGCCTGGCAGCAAATTTGAAGTGAATCAGGAGAGCGCGTCACTCTCAGAGCAGCGCCAACCGGAAACGGGGCCTTATAACTCCACCGTTTTCTTAACCGAATCCCTTCAATTTTGCTGTACTCTGCGTTACCAGTACTTGGCATTACCGTTACTAGGCGTTACCATTACTCGGGAGAGTGTGTCACTCTCAGAGTAGCGCCAACGGGAAACAGGGGCCTTATAACTCCACCGTTTATTAACCGAATCACTTCAAATTTGCAGTCAGGCTTGAATTCATTCCCTGGCGGCCTTGTCTCTGTCATCTCGTCCCATATTTCAGGTCCTAAACCAACACCAGCTTCTACAGAAGAAAACAATAAACAATTTGTTTTTCCTTTGCCATGTTTTCGCATCTGTTTGACCAATACACACACACACACACACACACACAAGGTTTCACCATTTATTATATTACTCTGCTAATATGCTAATATGCTAATACGATAAGGAACTGGCTTTGAAGATACGGCACGACCATCTGATACAGTATATCAAATTTAGAATTATTCTGACAAGTAAATCTGATTATCTGCTGAAAACAGCACATAGGAAATCTCAATGAAGGCAGCTCATCTATCATCATAGTCGTCGTCGTCATCCTCCTCCTCATAACTGTGACCCAGCACCAAAATAGGGACATTAAGTGTCTAACTGACCATTCTAAAAAAATTGTACATTTGAAACCTTCAGACGATTATATGTGTAATGATACAAGAACCATTCTTGTGTCTTTTTCCATTCCAGAGTTATGAGCATTTAAAGTTAGTAGGGTGAGCGTCGGCCGTTTTGAGGAACCAAAGTCTAAAGTCTACCCTAGCTGAAGAAAATGCATTGACCTATTCATTTAGGAGAGAGTGTCACTCTGAGAGTAGCGCCAACTGGAAACGGGGCCTTATAACTCTGCCGTTTCTTAACCGAATCCCTTCAAATTTAACAAGTTCCTACCAGGTTATTTTTAAGTGTTTGTCAAGTTATAACAAAATCTTAAACAAGAACTTAGTAGGTTCTTAATGGGAACATGGATGGTTCTTAATAAGAACTTGGTCAAGTGGTTGGGTGGTTCTTAATAGAGGGTGGCCAAGTGCAAAGAAGTTCTTATAAAAGAACCAGTAAAGTTCTAGAGCAGGTTATTAAACAAGAACTTCTTAAAAACTTAAAAAGTAATTGTTTAAGTTACTAAGATTTAATTGTGGTTTTGTTGTCAAGTTTTAAAGAGGAGTAAAAATGGGGTTTTATAAAAATAACAAGTGTGTTTTATTTTAAAAACAAAATGTGGTGTCAAGGTGGGTTAGTTGTTTTGGTGTGGTGTGGTGGGTTAGTTGTTTTGGTGTGGTGTGGTTGTGTGGTTGGTTAGTTGTTTTGGTGTTGTGTTATTTGCAAAACAAAACAATAGGGTGGGGTTAGCTGCTCGACGCTATGCGGAGTGTTGTGGAGGATTTTGGTAATAACAACGACGCTGTGCGGAGTGTTGTGTTGTTATTTGCTCGACGCTGTGTGGAGTACTATTATCTGCTCAACGCTATGCGGAGTGTTGTACTATTAGCTGTTCGACGCTGTGCGGAGTGTTGTTATCTGCTCGACGCTATGCGGAGTGTTGTACTATTAACAACCAAAAGTGTTGTGCTGCTGCAGGTGTTGTGGATTAAAATTATAAAGAATAAAAAACATAACAAAAAAAAAAAGATGTTAAAGAAGATCTGTATACAAGGATTAAAGGGTGCCTGTTGTTGTTGTTTAAAAGCGCATATATTTTATTATAACAACACAAACTTTTGTATTCTTATGTTTATTATAATTAAAGTGTGTTTAGCATTAAAATAAATCTTAATTAGTGCGACGATTCTTTAGTAGTGCGGTGTGTACAAAAAACTTAGTATTGTATTTAAGTGGGTTCGGTGGATCTCCAATGACCTGGTGCGTACGAAAACTCTGGTGTTACAAAGATGCGTTTGGTGTTGGTGGAGTCTAACGATTTTTTATTAACTACTACTGTATTTATTCGGTGTAAATCCGATCTAAGTGACACATTATTATGGTAGAATGTTTTATCATCAAATAGGGCTTCTTTGTAGTTATTATGTATTATTTGTTTTTTAACAACAGAATAACTAATTCCTTTTGCTTTTTTAACATCTTTATTAACAACTTCTCCTTTTTCATTTGTTCTTTTTTGTGTTAGGATGGAGTACATCTTCGCTCTTAAACCTACGTACTCGCTAATAATCGTACCGTTTAATTCATCTTTCATTTTTCCGATTACCTTTTTATTTTGGGTGGAGTGTAGTGGAGAGTCTTTGGGGTAGTCAGATGTGTCGTACCACGAATCTGCTCCTTTTGCTACATCGGTTTTAAGGTCCTCATAAAAATCATTTGTGGGTATATTTAAAACAAAAGAGTCGGTGTCGGTGTACAAAAGAGTAGCATCCGGGTAGAGCGGTTTAATGTAGTCATACAAAAATTCTAACATGTGCAGTTTAGAGAGTTCAAGTACAGTAAATCCAATAAAGATTGGTTTATTTAACAACACTTTTAACTTCTTCATCATTATACCGTAAAGTTCGTCACTAAATCTTTTAAAACTTTGGTAGTTGGGTTTAGAGGTTAGTTTTAGGGCTTTCTTTTTTGTTATAACTAATTTAACCTCCTTTCGCTTGTGTGGGTTCTCCATCGTTTTACCGAAGCAACTATTATTCATTAGTTTAAAGAAGTTTTTTTCAGCATCATCTGTTGCTTTGGTTCTAAGATTTGTATTCTTCATAATGTACGGTTCCATAAATTTACTTTGGTCAAACAAGATGGCTCTATGTACAGCGGTTAGTTTTAATCCGTGGGTTATATAAAATTGTAACAATCTGTAGTGGCAAATGTATTTTTTTTTGTTATTTAGATTTGGCACAAGTTTTGGTAGAGCAGATCCGATTGCTTTTGTTTCTGCGGCTAATGGGAAGTCGTTATGCTGGTCATGCAGCTCCGTGGGGTAAACTAAGTCAACTTCTAAAATATAACCCCTTGGTTGGTTGGGGGTTTGTTTAAATAACCACTCTATAAAACCGTTAATGTTGGATAGATTCATAACTTCAATTTTAAAGTTGTTTAGTGGGAGCGTTTGGCACATAGAGTGTCCATAAAGATTGTTAGCATCTAAGTACATAATGTAGTTGGATGGTTTTGTGGGATCGTAGTCGTTGAGGTATTTGTTGTTGGCTTTACAGTAAGGGTGGCACGCCAAACTAATTCCGCCACGCAGTCCACGTTCTAACATTTGTGTTATTGCATCGTTGGAGAGTAAATCTATTTTAATGTTGGTGGATCTAAGGAATGCATCCCAACTCATTCCTGGAGCGGTTATATAATTCACAGGATCTAATTCATAGTGACGCATGCAGGTTTTTCTGTAGTTCTCAAAAACATCAGTAAGTAAACAAACGTCGGCTTGTAAGTATGCGTCGTGGTAATCACCCATGTTTTTACATTTTAACTCGGTCCACGCTGCTTGTGCGTCTTCATATTGTTTGTCGCTTATATCCGATCCAGTTAATTTAGAAAAGAATGCACCTTTAGCAGGGAGCCAAAGTTCATCAAATCGATCCCAAGAATCCATGTACTCGTAGGGATAGATTCCTTTTTTTATTAGTTCGGGTTCAAAGTATTTACTTGTAAATGGGAATGTGGTTAACGCTTTAGTTAATCCGTCGAGCGACATTCCTAAGTGTTGTAGCGAATCAAAAAACGATAGTTGACCGAGTGTAAATGTCATGTACTTTTCAGAGGATTGGGCGATGCACGAACTCGACTTAAATCCTAACTTTTCAAAGTGGGCTCTAAGAATTAAGTGGGAATCGTATCCACGTAGATTGTGGAAGAATATGGGTAGTTTCCAATTCTTTGGATCGATCTTTAACAGGAGGTTGCATTTGTTATGTGCAGCACCTCTAAATTTACCTGTTATGTGATCATGGTCTCTTACTTTGTGGTTTTTGGGTTTACTTGGGTCTTCAAACTCGTCAAAATCATCTTTACAAATCCAACACTTAGTAGCGGCGTCGTAATTAAGTTGATCTTGGGGTTGCATAGTTAATTCGTTTAAATTAAGATTGTTGGAGCAGTGATTTTGCAGGTCCATCATTTCCTTTAGGAAGTAAGATTCGGCGTTGGGTCCTCTGTACATTTTAGGTGTGGAGTGTTTACCGTCAGATCTAACAATAATATATGCATAAGAGCAGATTTGGTGGTTGTTTAATAAAACAGTTTTAGGGAGTGTTTCTAGGGTTGGTCCTTCGTAGTGATTCAAAGTCTGCGTACACGGTGTATGGAGCGGTTAACAACTTTTTATAATTTGTAAAGAATACTTTACTTCCTTCTTTTGGAGTAATTCTTTCAATTATACTGCTAACGGGGCTTTCACAATTTGTTTGGTGTTTATTCGCAGCAGATGCACTTGGTATTCTAAGTAAACATCTTCTACAAATGTCTTGTTTTTTGTTGTAGTCAGTTGTGTGGGTTAGTAATCTACTCATTGTACGAATTAAAGTGTAATGACAATTTTCTTCCTCATCTGTTATTAAAAGAAGATCTATATGATTATCATGTGAATCCAATATTCTTGGAGCATTTTTTGAAGCGCGAATAGGTTTAAGTTTATTTTTTGACCAAGTATAAACATTTACAGTTAGTGGTTTATTTTGTTCTTCGAATTGATTGATTTGATCAAAAGTTACTGGGAATTTAATATTTGTAAAGTTCAACTCATTAACATAGGGTTTGTAATTAGAAATTCTGTCTGGGTTCTTAACTACTGCATGTATTTTTGCGAGTACACACCACATAAAACATTTGTTATCCGTATTTTTTATATTTATGACGGCTCGTTTGGTTGCTAAGTCAGGAGGTAGGGGCATGTATGAATTTCCTACAATTGGTTCGTATTTACTTTCTACTAGTTCTATTTCAATCACTTCCCCTTCACCCCATCCAGATCCTCTTTGTTTTGCTTCTTCAGATGCTTTAACAAACTGATCATACATATTGCTTTCCCATTCACTTGTAAAATCATCGTGTGTTAGTACAGTTTGTTGTTTTGTAGAGACCCAAATTAACATGGTTTCATCACCACCTTCAGAAGTAAACTCTATTCTTACTGCTAATAAAACTTTAACTGGTGGTTCAATTGTTAATCTGTTTATGATTTGAGAAATAGCGAATTTAACACTTTTTAAAACAATAAGTGAATCAATAATTCTCATATTAGTTTCCTTAAAACTTTGGTCTAATTCACTAACATCTCCAAAATCAATTTCATCTTCTTCAAATAAATCACGTAATTGTCTATTCAAGCGTTTTTTGTTTTGTTGGTTTTTTTTTTAATATCATGCAAATATTCATCATTATTGTTCTGGTGTTTTTTATTGAGACTCATTTTTATAACACAAAATAAATACGTAATTTAAAAATTAATTATTTTTCTTTTACTATAAAGTTGGCAAAGAATTCTATCAATGTCTCTCTTCACTATGCTTGACACAATCGGACTTTCCCTGTAACCAAATACAGGTCGTGCATTATCTAGTCAGAGGCGATGACGTCAACGGTGTTCCTTTCTGCTATAATTAGATCGTGAATCACTATAGCTGGTAAACAGGACATGATCTCTCTATTCACAGAAAAAGACACCCCTGAGAATAAGGTTGCTCAAGAGAAGGACCTGAAAGAAAGAATAACATATAGAAAAGAAGCAATTAAAAAACAGCTTGCGGACTCACAATAAAAGGTAAGTGATGGTGTTTTTTTTTTTTTTTTTTTGTTTAGGATTTTATGTTCAAAAAATCAATAAAATCAGAGTAAAAGTAACTTTTCTAATTTTACTTGATCTTCCATGAAAATTTGGACTTTTGGGGTGAATTCAAGTACTTGATTAAAACAAAAAACTCAAATAAAATCAGAGTAAAAGTAACTTTTCTAATTTTACTTGATCTTCCATGAAAATTTGGACTTTTGGGGTGAATTCAAGTACTTGATTAAAACCGAAACCGAAACTGGGCTGGAATTCTGGTTTGATCGTTCTTTGGGGCGCATGCGCAACATGGCGAAGGCATGTTCGTGTTACCTGTGAGTCCTGACAAAATTCCATGTAAATAGTGTTTGGACAGTGTGTACAACATTCAGGTTGGTACGACAACAGTGCTCTAGTTGTGTGCTACCGTGAAACAACCAGAAATGATTGTATTGACGCGTGGAGAGCCAGAATTGGTAACTTCAACTTTTCACTGCGCGGTGCAAGAAAATCTCGTGCAGCAAAGTGTGTCACAACAGCACAGCAATGCAAGGCAAGTGTCGTTGACATTCTAACGTGGTATGGCTGCCTTTTCGTGCTCTCGGTTTTCGTCTACAATATCAAGTCGAATTTGGACATTGCTCTCTCTCGACCCTTTGCTGAAAACCATCTGCCCAGTACCTGGTCAACAGAAACGTGTAGCAATGTCAGTCAGTGTGTGCAGCCGAATGACGTCACCCAGGTAGGGCCGCCATTTTGGGCGGGGCAGGACAGATGTGTTGTTGTTGTTACTGTGAACTGTGTGCTGATGCTGTGGAGGATACTATTATCCAACGACGTCCAGCAACATCCAGGCCCGGGAGATAATCAAGGTAAGAAAGAAGACAGCAAGATCCAAGACAGAGAAGAAGAAGATAACAGACTCAAAAACATATCTTCCCTCTTAGAGACAACTAGGTCAGGTCGTGCGAGCAATGAACAATCAGGCATTGAACGATCACAGAAAAACCTGGAAGATAAAATCACGAGCCTGCACGAGAAGGTTGCTGATGCAACAAACATAGCCACTGATAATCGTGCCCGAATTGACCAGTCCATGAAACAACAAGATGACATGAACACGATGCTGACCGACTTGGAGCAAGAGATCGACAGACTGGAGGGGTTTTCCAGAAGAAATAATGTGAAGTTGTTTGGGAAACAACTATTCCATTGAATTAAAAAGCCTCCTTGCCAATGAAAATACATTCAAAACTAGAGATGTTGCCATGTTTATATTTTATGCGCTTAAAAAAAGAGATGAACTTATGTCAGTTAATACATGAACTTATGCATTATGAAATTTATTTGGATAACATGCTAGTGCTAAGTGAAATAATATTCACATTTGTCCTGTTTTCATTTATTACATTATGTGTGTATATGCGCACCCTCAATGTTATAGGCCGGAGGTCTGACATTAAAACATTTTTGAGTTTGAGTTTGAGTTCTCTCTCTCTCTCTCTCTCTCTCTCTCTCTCTCTCTCTCTCTCTCTCTCTCTCTCTCTCTCTCTCTCTCTCTCTCTCTCTCTCTTTCTCTCTCTGACTCTGACTCTCTCATACACACATACATTGTTTATACATACATATAAAAAAAAATGTTGTTGTTTTTAACAAAAAAAATACACATAGTGAAACAAATAATTGATGACAAGTAGGAGGTGAAAGCAACATCAATCCAAAGACATTTAACAAGCAGTTTAAAGGCAAACAAATAAACAAAGCATCAAACTGAGATGTAAACATTCAATTGACATATACCATGTATATAACATGTAGTTGTACACAAGGCAATAAAGTTATACAGTGTGCGTTCAAAATGACACAGGATTTAAGCACGGCTGTAAATTATGTTTGCCCGCACCATCTTTTTGTATCGTGAGATGGAAGGGCATAACTGAATGGCAGAGGGAAGGGAATTCCAAATTGAGGAACCTGAGAAGGCAAAACTTGATTTGTATTTGTCAATTCTAGTGTTTGGCAAAATGTAGTTGCTGGAACCATAACGATGTGATGCCGGGGTAACTAATGATTTTAGGTATTGTGGGACTAAGTCATTATGCACTTTGTACATGATGATTGCTTTGTTGTACTTTAATTGTGAATCTAACGGAAGGATGTTTAATTTTGCTTGTTTTTCTGATGTGGTGAGGTTTGCGTCAGGAAGAATAATTTTAGCTGCTCTTTTGTAGATAGAATTGAGTTTTAATAGGTGACATTTGGCGGTAGAATCCCAAACTACAGATGCATAGTTGACGTGAGAGAGACAGTGGGCATGAAAGAATATTTTGCGTTCCTCTGTATCTATGAAAGGTTTAAGTTTTTTTTTAGTAGGAATAGGCTACGTGCAAGCTTGTGTGCTACCTTCTCAATATGGGTCTGCCACTTCAGTTCTTCATCTATGATCACACCCAGGACGCGGTGCTCTTTTACTTAGTCAATGATGTTATCCTTTAAATAAACAGAGAGAGAGAGAGAGAGAGAGAGAGAGAGAGAGAGAGAGAGAGAGAGAGAGAGAATCACACAAAAGTACAAATACAGAAACACACACTCGCGCGTACACAAACACACACACACACAACACACACACACACACACACACACACACACACACACACACACACACACACACACACACACACACACACACACACACACACACACACACACACACACACACACACACACACACACACACACACACACACACACACACACACACACACACACACACACAGTCACATGAATGCGTACCGTAATGTCGCTTCGCCCTAAAGTGCAAAGCAGCACATACACAATGTGCAGAAGATCATTTTTGTATTGTCTCTTAAAAAACAGAGAGACAGAGTGTGTGTGTATGCGTATGTGTGTGTTAGTGCGTGTGTGTGTGCGTGCGTGTGTGCGTGCGAGCGTGCGAGGGTGTGTGCGTGCGCGCGCGCGCGTGTGTGTGCGTGTGTGCGCGTGCTTGCGTGCGTGCGTGTGTGTGCGTGTGTGCGTGTGTGTTTGGGTGACTCATTTCCTCATTACCCCACCCACCACCACAATATACAAGTGGTGTGTTTGTGTTTGATAAAAGACCCCCCACGTCACGTGTCA
>CM065704.1:25010265-25020265 GCA_017654935.2 Phymorhynchus buccinoides
GAGGGGGTTGGTGTAGGGAGGAGATAGCTGCCACGGGGTTAAAACTGCCATGGGGTTAAAACTGCCATGGGAGTTAAAAAAAATTAACTGCCACGGGGCGATTGCTAGTTTCTACTAATCCAACAATGAGCCATGAACCACTCAGCACAAACCCCCACCCACCATCTCTCTCCGTGCAAGCGTTTGTCACTTGTGCCATCTGCTCTCCGTTTACTTTGATGTTTCAGCCGCCACCTATCAAACCACTCAGCACAATAGTCTCGTGCCAACCCCACCCACCCCCTCTCTCTCTCTCTCTCTCTCTCCTCTCTCTCTCCTCTTCTCTCTCTCTCTTCTCTCTCTCTCTCTCTTTCTCTCACTCTCTCTCTCTCGCGCGCCCCGCCCGCGCCTGGTCTCCCTATACTTTGATGTTACAGCTGCCACTCAATTTTTTTTCAGTGCGGTCACTTGAAGAGCAATGCTAATTAGCACGTCGTTATGCACCACTCTCTCTCAGACTGCGTATGTGTTACGCACATACAGACAGACAGTCACGCACACGCACACACGCACACGCACGCACACACACAACGCACATGCACGCACACGCACACACACCCACACACACACACACACAACACACACACACACACACACACACACACGCGCGCCTTTAAAACCCACAAAGTGCGGCGACCAAACACTATCTGAACCATCTTTTACGGAAAAAGTGCTGTCTCTATAGACAATTTGAAGAATGACAATACACTTTTTCCATCGATAAATCCTACCAATATTTTCTGTCCCGGGTAGTACACTTGACACTTGGAGCGCAAGTGAAGCTATAGTGCGCGTGCACTACAACTGCACTTGTCATAATTAATTATCGGTTAAAAAAAAAAAGGTGTCACAATGGGATGAGGCAAGAGAGAAGAGGAAGTGGAGGTATGGAATGGTGATAGGGGGTACAGAGAACAAAGTGGGGATTACGCTGTCAGGTACTGAGATTTCCAAATGTATTGGCTAGTGTGTTCGTTATGCATAATAGTATGCAAACTGATTTTATGCGTTCTGTAAGGGTGGAAAGTGGTGTGCTTATTGGGGGGTGGGGGTGGGGGGGGGGGGGGGGGAGAGGACATAACTCTGGCCGGGTTTTGCATTGTCACAATGCGTTGCTGCCGTTCGGCGATGCCCTTGTTGTTGTTGTGGTGGTGGTGGTGTGTGTGTGTGTTTGTGTGGTGTGTGTGTGTGTGTGTGTGAATCAGAATCAGAATCAAAAAAAGTTTATTGCCCTTTTAAAACCAATACAAGGTTTTATATGACACTAATAAAAAATATAACAATAACGGTAATAATAACAGTTCATAAAGTTCAATTACGTAACATTTTTGTTAAATACTTCTTTTTTTTCCTTTCTTTGTACTGGTTGCGCTACTGCTTCAGGCAATTGAGGCTATTGATTGAGACAACTGTGTATATATTTTGCAAGCTCACTTACAAGGGCGTCATTTGTAATTAATTTGCTAGGTGTAACATTATGTATATTGTATTTTTCTTCAACGAGTTTTATAAATTGTATTCTTATTTCCGTATGTTTTGTACAATTGTCTAAAAAATGAGTTTAATCTTCTACTTCCTTGCATTGTAAACATAGCCTTTTCTCTCTAGGTATATTAGAATGTCTACCTTTTTCTATTTTAAGCTCATGGCATGAAGTTCTTAGTTTGCATAACGTCTGTTTTTGGTTAAAGTGTATTAAAGGATTTGTCAAATATGGTTCAGTTCTGTATTCATTTGTAATCTTGTTATAAAAGTTTAGCTTTGATTGTGTCTCAGATTTTCTTTTTCTCCAAAATGAAATATATTCTTCTTTTAGTTTATTTTGAATTACATGACATAATTTATTTATGTTAAACGTGTATTGGTTGTTCCAGACATGTGTCAATCCAAGGGCGTTTAAAATAGATTTGACGAATTTAACCCATGGTGACTGACTAGTTTCATTGTTTAACATTTCATTGTAAATGACATTAATGTAAGAATCTTGTTTGGATTATAAGATATGATGTCAGAATTTTATAATTTGACAAATTGATGTTAAACTAACAGGAAAACTGCCTAGCTCTCCAATAACCGCTAAATTTATAGCTTTTTTATGAACCCCTAAAATTTGTTTGAAAAAATTATGCTGGATATGTTCATGCTGTAATTTATTTGAAAGGCATTGGGTGAATAACTTTTCTAAGTTAAAGTTGTCATTTAATTTTATCGTAAATGGTGGCCAAACATCTGCACCATAAGTTAATATTGGAGAGATAAGACTATCAAATAGTTTTAAAATAACTTGAACGTTTATGTTTTCATTTTTAAACATTCTTTTAAGGCTATGTGTTGCTTTATTTCCTTGCTTACTGAGATGCTCAGATGCTATATCAAGTTTTCCTGATTTATGGAATATAATTCCTAGGTACTTGTACTGATCTGTCGTTTCAATAATTTTTGTGCCACATCTAAAAAATGTTCTAGTTTTGGGGTCTGTTTTTGAAAATATTAACACTTTAGTTTTCTCATTGTTAATGTGTATACCCCACTCTTTACAATATAAGTGCAATTTATCAGTATGTGCAGTTTAATTGTAAACCATGCTTAGATGTTGCAAGAAGTACGAGGTCATCTGCATAGAGTAAAGAAGATATACATTTATTTTCTGATTGGCTAATTTTTGGTGAATCTACGTCTGGAAACCACTTAATTATATCATTAATAAATATATTAAATAATGTCGGGCTTAAGGAGTTTCCTTGTATAATTCCTCTTCGTACATAAATGGAGTAAGGAATCCCGTTTTTGCCGGATGAGCAAATTTGTGCATTTGTGTGCATACTTTTAATCAGATTAAAGCATTTACCTTGAATACCATTGTTTTTGTAATTTTATAAGTAATCCTTCGTGTGATATAATATCGAATGCTTTTTGAAAATCGACAAAGCATGCATATAATCTACTGTTACGTGATTTTAATGTATAGTCTACTATACTGTTTAAAATGAGAATATTATCTGAAGTCCTATGGTCTTTCTAAAACCAGCTTGTTCTTTTGCTAGCAGATTGTTTGATTCTAAGTAATCATTTATTCGAGTATTTAGTATTTGACATAATACATTACCTAGCGAACAGTTAAGCGTGATTCCTCTGTAGTTGCTTGGGTTTGATTTATCCCCTCCTTTATGTATTGGGACTGATATGCCTTTCTTCCACATATCTGGATATTGGCCACTTTTCAAGATGTAATTGAATATGTTTTTAATTGTGGGCAACAATTCTGAAGTGCCAGCTTTTAAAAATTCATTTCTAATTCCATCTATTCCAGGAGATTTGTTATTTTTTTAACTTTCTAATAGCTTTAGTTATTTCTTTATCTGTGATATCATAATCTAAATTATGACTATCGATATCAGTTTTCATATTATGTATATCAGTTTTGATATAGTTTTCTTGGTTATTATCAATTACTAGTAAAGTAGCCCAACTTTGGAAACACGCTTCTACCAACGTTCTTCGCAACTGATTGTTGGGCCTTCCATGCAACGTCTTTAACTGGATCTACGCTTTTCTAAGTCTATTCTTCATCCTTACCCTACCAGCACTCAACCCCCCACGACTCCACCAAACCACAACGCTCCACCATCAAATATCTACCCAGCGTACCCTTATATGCTTTTTTCTGTACCACCATTTTGTCATATGACGTCATTGAAAGCCACGATGACGTCACCACCAAGCCCCCGCCCAGGCCGCTCGTGGTATTGATCCCCTGGATGAACGCGAAGAGGCAGCACGTGCGCAAGTTCTGTGAGCTGTACGCTGAGATGGGCCTGGATGTTCTGGTGGTGAGGATCACGCCGTGGCAAGTCCTTCGTCCTCTGAAGCTCTTTGGACTCGTGGAGGAGTTTCCTGGACCTGCTTCAGGTATTGATAGGGACGTAAGCCTATACGTGTGTGGAGCCCACGTTAAGTTGATATTTATTAGCCCAAAACACAAGTTATTAGTTTTCGCAATATTTCCCATATTTAGGTTAATGGACCATCATTCTGAAGGTTTTGTACGTATTTTATTTTCTCTAACTAACCCATTGAAATTTTATCGAATTGACCACCCTTGTCGACCCTTTTCAACCACTTTTTTTTAACCCCTTTTGTAGACACTAACCCTTTTTGTCGACCCCTTTCAACCCCTTTTGTCGTTATGTTTGAAAGGGGTCGACAATGGGTTAGTGTCTTCAAAAGTTTTATTGTAATTTTCTTGAAAAGTCGACAAGGGTGGTGATTTCGATAAAATTTCAATGGGTAGTTGGAGTCAAAACCTTCAGAATGCTGGTAAATCGTGAACTTTCATATTGGAAATATTGCGAAAACTAATAAGTTTTGTTTTGAGCATAATAAATAATCAACTTAACGTGGGCTCCACATCACGTATAGGCTTACGTCCCTATCAATACCTGAAGCAGGTCCATGTAAGTCCTCCACGTGTTCAAAGATTGAGAATACGAAGGACTTGCCACGTCGTGATCCTCACCACCAGAACATGAGTTTCCTACCAGCGTTTTGCTCACAGAACTGTCGCACGTGCTGCATCTTCGCATTTATCCAGGGGATTAATACCACGAGCGGCCTGCTCAGGGGCTTGGTGGATATGTCATCGTGGCTTTCAATGACGTCATTGATGTGTGTGGTACACGTCAAAGCGGCCCAGTGTACGCTGGGTGGTGGTGATGGTGGTGTGTTGTGGTTTGGTGGAGTCGTGGGGGGTTGTGTGCTGTGTAGTGTAAGGATGAAGAATCGACTTAGTAAAGCGTAGATCCAGTTAAAGACGTTGCATGGAAGGCCCAACAATCAGTTGCGAGAACGTTGGTAGAAGCGTGTTTCCAAAGTTGGGCTACTTTACTAGTAATTGATAATAACCAAGAAAACTAGATCAAAACTAATATACATAATATGAAAAATGATATCGATAGTCATAATTTAGATTATGATATCACAGATAAAGAAATAACTAAAGCTGTTAGAAAGTTTAACAAAAATAACAAATCTCCTGGAATAGATGGAATTAGAAATGAATTTTTAAAAGCTGGCACTTCAGAATTGTTACCCACAATTAAAAACATATTCAATTACATCTTGAAAAGTGGCCAATATCCAGATATGTGGAAGAAAGGCATATCAGTCCCAATACATAAAGGAGGGGATGAATCAAACCCAAACAACTACAGAGGAATCACGCTTAACTGTTCGCTAGGTAATGTATTATGTCAAATACTAAATGCTCGAATAAATGATTACTTAGAATCAAACAATCTGCTAGCAAAAGAACAGACCATAGAAAGACTTCAGATAATATTCTCATTTTAAACAGTATAGTAGACTATACATTAAAATCACGTAACAGTAGATTATATGCATGCTTTGTCGATTTTCAAAAAGCATTCGATATCTATATCACACGAAGGATTACTTATGGGAAAAAAACAATGGTATTCAAGGTAAATGCTTTAATCTGATTAAAAGTATGCACACAAATGCACAAGTTTGCTCATCCGGCAAAAACGGGATTCCTCACTCCATTTATGTACGAAGAGGAATTTTACAAGGAAACTCCTTAAGCCCCACATTATTTAATATATTTATTAATGATATAATTAAGTGGTTTCCAGATGTAGATTCACCAAAAATTAGCCAATCAGAAAATAAATGTATATCTTCTTTACTCTATGCAGATGACCTCGTACTTCTTGCAACATCTAAGCATGGTTTACAATTAAACTGCACTACTGTAAATTGCACTTATATTGTAAAGAGTGGGGTATACACATTAACAATGAGAAAACTAAAGTGTCAATATTTTCAAAAACAGACCCCAAAACTAGAACATTTTTTTAGATGTGGCACAAAAATTATCGAAACGACAGACCAGTACAAGTACCTAGGAATTATATTTCATAAATCAGGAAAACTTGATATAGCATCCGAGCATCTTAGTAAGCAAGGAAATAAAGCAACACACTAGCCTTAAAAGAATGTTTAAAAATGAAAACATAAACGTTCAAGTTATTTTAAAACTATTTGATAGTCTTATCTCTCCAATATTAACTTATGGTGCAGATGTTTGGCCACCATTTACGATAAAATTAGATGACAACTTTAACTTAGAAAAGTTATTCACCCAATGCCTTTCAAATAAATTACAGCATGAACATATCCAGCTTATAATTTTTTTAAACAAATTTTAGGGGTTCATAAAAAAAGCTATAAATTTAGCGGTTATTGGAGAGCTAGGTAGTTTTCCTGTTAGTTTAACATCAATTTGTCAAATTATAAAATTCTGGCATCATATCTTAGAATCCAAACAAGACTCTTACATTAATGTCATTTACAATGAAATGTTAAACAATGAAACTAGTCAGTCACCATGGGTTAAATTCGTCAAATCTATTTTAAGCGCCCTTGGATTGACACATGTCTGGAACAACCAATACACGTTTAACATAAATAAATTATGTCATGTAAAAAAGTCAAAATAAACTAAAAGAAGAATATATTTCATTTTGGAGAAAAAGAAAATCTGAGACACAATCAAAACTAAACTTTTATAACAAGATTACAAGCGAATACAGAACTGAACCATATTTGACAAATCCTTTAATAAACTTTAACTAAAAATCAGATGTTATGCAAACTAAGAAAGTCATGCCATGAGCTTAAAATAGAAAAAGGTAGACATTCTAATATGCCTAGAGAGAAAAGGCTATGTTTACAATGTAATGAAGTAGAAGATGAAACTCATTTTTTAGGCAATTGTACAAAACATACGGAAATAAGAATACAATTTATAAAACAGTTGAAGAAAAATACAATATACATAATGTTACACCTAGCAAATTAATTACAAATGACGCCCTTGTAAGTGAGCTTGCAAAATATATACACAGTTGTCTCAATCAATAGCCTCAATTACCTCTTCCAGTAGCACAACCAGTACAAAGAAAGAAAAAAATGGTTCAAGAAGTATTTAGTATTTAACAAAAATGTTACGTAATTGAACTTTATGCACTGTTACTATTACCGTTATTGTTATATTTTTTATAAAGTGTCATATAAAACCTTGTATTGGTTTTAAAGGGCAATAAACATTGATTCTGATTCTGATTCACACACACACACACACACACACACACACACACACACACACACCACCACCACCACAACAACAACAAGGGCATCGCGCGAACGGCAGCAACGCATTGTCCACAGGTGGGTGCAACCCGAATTTCACAGTTATGTCCTCTCCCCCCCCCCCCCCCACCCCATACCCCCCAATAAGCACACCAGTGGCCAATAGATAGGGGAGAACGGGGCTCGGTAAAACCACTTCTGCTTGTCTCGTTAGAAATGGCAAACAAGTAGAAGCTCCGTTTTTCAGACTCAGTAGTTAGACACTCCAACCTCCTTTTTTTTTTGTGGACCATACGAAGATATAGGACAGTTTCACCCCACAAAAGCATTTCATTCCTGAATGCTTCCTCGATAGTAGGCTTTCCTCACACTCTTGCTGTGTGACACCTTTTTTTTTTTAACTCGTAATTATTTGCATGTACAAGTGCAGTTGTAGTGCACGCGCACTATAACTTCACTTGCGCTCCAAGTGTCAAGTGTACTATCCGGGACAGAAAATATTGGTAGATTTTTTTGACGGAAAAAGTGATATTTTCATTCTTCAAATTGTCTATAGAGACAGCACTTTTTCCGTAAAAGATGGTTCAGATAGTGTTTGGTCGCCGCACTTTGTGGGTTTTAAAGGCGCGCGTGTGTGTGTGTGTGTGTGTGTGGTGTGGGTTGTGTGTGTGTGTGCGCGTGTGCACTGTGCGTGTGTGTGTGTGTGCGTGCGTGTGCGTTGTGCGTTTGTGCGTGACTGTATCTGTGTGTATGTGCGTAACACATACGCAGTCTGAGAGAGAGTGGTGCATAACGACGTGCTAATTAGCATGCTCTTCAAGTGACCCGCACTGAAAAAAAATTGAGTGGCAGCTGTAAACATCAAATTATAGGGAGACCAGGCGCGGGCGGGCGCGCGAGAGAGAGAGTGAGAAAGAGAGAGAGAGAGAGAGAGAGAGAGAGAGAGCGAGAGAGAGAGAGATCCGAGAGAGAGAGAGAGGGTTGCCGTGGGTGGGGGTTGGCACGAGACTATTGTGCTGAGTGGTTTGATAGGTGGCGGCTGAAACATCAAAGTAAACGGAGAGCAGATGGCAAGAAAAAAAAAAATAAAAAAGCACAAGTGACAAACGCTTGCACGGAGAGAGATGGTGGGTGGGGGTTTGTGCTGAGTGGTTCATGGCTCATTGTTGGATTAGTAGAAACTAGCAATCGCCCTCGTGGCAGTTAAACTCCCATGGCAGTTTTAACCCCAGTGGCAGTTTTAACCCGTGGCAGCTATCTCCTCCCTACACCTACCCCCTCCCCACATTTACTTGCTCGGGGACTTATCTGCCACTCGGCGACAAACTTGATTGCTATTGTGGCTTTCAACAGACAGCCAGTCTCAAAGACACGAAAGTGAAACTTTAGGTTTTACATTTCTAAGAAGAAGGCAGCATTTCACCTTCACCGAGGTGTGTTACCGCCACAGATATATGTAGTATAATTTGAAGCGATTCTGTTCACTAATTCACAAGATACAGCTGGGAAAGTAATACATAGCGCAAAGAAGGAAATTTGGGTTTTCAAGGTCAAACTTCAAGGTCGAGAATGGTCGAAAGAAGCTTCCTTTTCAATATGTCTACCTTCCTCCGAAGTCGGAGTGTGACTGCCCACGTGGCGGGGTAATAAAAAAATGGTCCAAAATTTGAAGCGATTCTGTTCACTAGTTCACGAGATACAGCTGAACTTTTATACAAATTTCCTTGCACCATGGTACACAACACCACACAAAAGTTTGAAGCGATTTCTGTTCTCTTAGTTCAGGAAATAAAGCTGGGGGGAAATTGCATAGCCCAAAAGAAGGAAATTTCGGTTTTCACGGTCAAACTTCAAGGTACAAGGTCAGCACGGTTGCTTGATTAACGAAAGGAAGCTTCCTTTTCAAGCTGTCTACCCCTCTGCCAATTTTAATCAAAGTCCAAACAGTAGTTTTACAGGTGGGAAAACAAAATACATAGCCAAAAATTTGAAGCGATTCTGTTCAATTTGTATGTTCACGAGATACAGCTGAACTTTTATGCAAACTTCCTTGCACCATGGTACACCACCACACAAAATTTGTAGCCGATTCTGTTCGAAACTAGTTCACGAAGATAAAGCTGGGGGGAAACTAAATACATAGCCCAAAGAAGGAAATTTCGGTTTTCATGGTCAAACTCCAAGGTCAAGTGTCAGCACAGTGTTGATTAACGAAAAGGGGAAGCTTCCTTTTCAAGCTGTCTACCCCTCTGCCAATTTTAATCAAAATCCAAACAGTAGTTTGTAAGATAATCGATACACACACACACACACACACACACACACCACACACACACACACACACACACACCACGGCTCTGGCACACCAATCGCAATACCCCGGCCTCTGGCCGGGTGTTGGGGTTGTTCGTAATTTAACAACAACTACAACATACAGTAAATACGGCGCTGAATCTTGATATAAATCAAATCAAAGCGAGCGCACACACACGTTAGCATTCATAACGCATTCAAACAAAAAAACGCAATACAAAAGCGAACACACACACGGATGACATAAATGGAATACAGCAGAAACAGACCTAATGGCAAGAGAGAGAAGAAGAGGGGAAAGAGAGCGGAGCTTAAATGACGGGGGGAGCTTAAAGGAAGGGGGGAAACAGGTGTGGTTTTGAGGTTAGCTTTGAAAGAAGAGAGAGGGGTCGGTCGCGGGGAGGTGACGGAGTGAAAGGGAACACACACACACACACACACACACACACACACACACACATACACACACACACACACA
>CM065704.1:25027765-25042765 GCA_017654935.2 Phymorhynchus buccinoides
ACAGAGACAGAGAGACACACAGATACAGAGAGAGAGACAGAGAGAGAGAGACAGAGATATAGAGAGAGAGAGATATATATATATATATAGAGAGAGAGAGAGAGAGAGAGAGAGACAGACGGACAGACAGAGAGACAGAGACAGAGAGACAGAGAGAGCAGCTGTTCAAACACCTAATTTGTCAAGACTATTTGGTTGTTTGTTTCTAACTTACTTACTCCCAGTTCTGCGACGATTCGTGGAGGCATCATCAGCGGCCTCCACGAGGCTCCTCTTTACCGAGTGACTCAGGGCAACGTGATGGAAGACCGGCTTGTCCCTGAACGAACCCGTCTTCTTCCCTTGCAGAGGTCGTCGTCCCTGGACTCTGGTCCGTGTGTCTTGGGAAAGCTGCCGGTGCTTGACAGAACCCTGACGTCTCGTTGCCAAGAACAGGGCCGCGAGGATGTTAAACTGTCCTTCACCCACAGAGACCTGAAGCAGCCCGTGAGCCGATTTTTGTTGATGTATCATCGCAAACCCATCGCCCTGAATCCAAGTCTTAGTGATTCTTCTGTTTCTTGCTCTGTCTGCTGATGAATCAGCGAGGGACATTCTTCTGGGTGGCATGTTGATGGAGGATAAGGACCGTTTATTAGTAATGCATGTAGCACTGCTGTTTACCAAGACCACTTCTACTTCGTGAGCGCAGTTCATGTCCAGAAATCTATCGGTCCACCGCGTGGCATTTTTGACTTTACTCTGCGGCAGTCTGCCGAGCATCGTGGACACACTCTTGAAAAGCGTTGACATTTTGTGTTGTTGGGTGGGTTGTTGTTTTTTGCAAATACTTGTTGTTTGTTCTTTTCCAAACACATGCAACTAACTCTCCACCAATGTCCTTGAAGCCAGTTGAAAATGTCACTACAGTAATAAATAATGTTCCATTGATGCGTGTGTTATTAATTGTTCCTTGCGTTTCCCTGACACAGTTCCTCCAGAATCTTTATTCTTCGAAGTAGCGTGGTAGGGCACTAACCCAAATGGAACAACCGGGTATCAAGAAAAAGCAAACAAAATGGGCGCTGCATCCCCAGACCCTCTTCCTCATGACCATCAACCGCTTTGCGGCCATCTCCACATCGAACCCAGCACCAGAACAACTTGTCCCTAAGGGGGTTTCCGCCATGAGGACGTACAACCTCCACTCAACAACAACGAGGGGAGCGAACAAAACGTAACAGGAATAAGAAGTAACGGAGGAAAATAAACGGTGTGTAACGGCGTGTTGTCAGATATCGTTGGTAGTGCGAAAAGTGCGAACCAAAAACGTCCTTTCCTGCTCAGAAAGTATAAGCTGTTTGGCAGATACCTTCATATTTGTTTTGTTGTGACTCCTATAACATAATTTTCCGTGGCTCAAACGCAAATCTCGCTCTTCTTGCTCAGAAAGTGTCAAACGTTTCGCAGGTGTCTTCATATTTTGTTGTTGTTGTTGTTCTACTTATAAAGCATTTTGTGTGGCCGAACCAATGGTTAGTATTAGGTCATTGCTATTGGTGACTTTGACAAACTGGTATCCATTATCCTTGTGCCATAGGGAACGGGTCTGAAACATAATTGATTTGATCATCCTTCTGTGCGGACTTGGAACACTTTTTCTGCTTTCACACACACACACGCGCGCGCGCGCGCACACACACACACACACATCACACAAACACACGCGTGCACACACACGCGCGCGCACGCACGCATGCACGCACGCACAGAGAGAGAGAGAGAGAGAGAGAGAGAGAGAGAGAGAGAGAGAGAGAGAGAGAGAGAGAGAGAGAGAGAGAGAGAGAGAGAGAGAGAGAGATGAGAGAGAGAGAGAGAGGCCTACTCCTTCGTCCAGTATATTGAGGCCAAGGACAAAGACATGAGATGGTAGGGTGAGGGTGCGGATGGGGTTACCGGTAGAGAGAGAGAGAGAGAGAGAGAGAGAGAGAGAGAGAGAGAGAGAGAGAGAGAGAGAGAGAGAGAGAGAGAGACAGACAGACAGACAGACAGAGACAGAGAGAGACACAGAGAGGACACGCTTCAAACGCTTCAAACGCTTCAGAATGTTTTAATTGACATTGGCATAATAATACACCCTAATGTCACGGGGTCTCTTTTTTTCTCCGCAGCGTATGCATTATATCGTAACAAACAATAAGAATACAAACAGAGAGAGAGAGACAGAGAGAGAGACAGAGAGAGAGAGAGAGAGAGAGAGAGAGAGAGAGAGAGAGACGAGAGAGAGAAGACCGCGAGAGAGAGAGAGAGAGAGAGAGAGAGAGAGAGAGAGATTCAAACAATTTTAATGACTAGGCCTTCTGCCCGTATCATAGGGAGGCTGGGGGAGGGGGTTATAAAGACACATAACATTTGTATCGAAAACTAGAAAATAACACAAATTCTTGTGGATTTAAACATTTAAGCAAAAATAAACAAATTAGTAAGTAAATAAATGAACATATATAAATAAATAGGTAAATTAAAGAGAAAAACAACAACAAATAATCCAATATGATAATGAGTCGATGAAACAGATGGTTAAACAATCAATTATCCAGAACAAGTCGATTATAAATATACCAAACTATTAAACTATCAAACAACCAATCATCCATTATTAATTAATAAATAATCAAGTAAGCAGTCCCACATCAATCAGCCACCGATAATTAATAAATAAATTAATACAAACAACAATAAGCAATAGAGTATAATATAAGCCTGCATGTACATAATTATTATTATTATAAATCCTTGCCTTCTTCCATTTGTGCTACTGCGCACCGTTCTTCATCCTGCACACCAGCCATGAAGACACACGAGTCAGAACTGCCACATAACGTAACTGCCAACTGACAGTATCAGATAGACTGACGTACTTAGTTTATGACATAAGCGAAACAAACAAAAACCCAAACGAGATAGATGATAAACAGCTCTAGTCCTTTTTGGAAAAAAAACACCTCCACACAAACATACTACCGCTTTTCTTATAGGAAAAGCGTTCGCGTTTTGTATGCTGTTTTGTATGTGAGTGGGTTATATAAAACTATTATATATCTATTGGCCACTGCAAAGAACACCTTTTGCAAGAGTGAATGCCCTTGGTGGGTGGGGGGAAGATGGTGGAGTACTGACCAAACAAGGGCATAATTCTCGCCAATAACCCTATTTGAGGCCACTTAATGGCTGCCTTTTTGCAAGAGTGAATGCCCTTTTGGATACTGATCAACAAGGGCTTAACTCTTGCCGTCGAGGGCGTTACTTAACCCTATAGCTGCAGTGGCCAATAAGGAAGAAATTAAATCAAACGAAAGTCATCACAAACACCGAATCGCGCCGTAACATATAAGTACCTTCGCAGTAGGCTACATACGTACACCAGCCACCAACACACGTTTTTTACTGTATATAATGTAGGCATTTGCGCTATTACAAACAAAGCAAAAGCAAAACGGAAATAACGGGACATAACCAAGGTTTTAAAGACCCACCACGTCGCGTGTCAAAATCACGGTTTTTACGTGTTTCCCCTCTTATAGCTGGTAAGAAATCTTACAAAATCTTCCTAGCATAAGAGGGAATGTGACACGTGACGTGGGGGGTCTTTTATCAAACACAAACACACCACTTGTATATTGTGGTGGTGGGTGGGGTAATGAGGAAATGAGTCACCCAAACACACACGCACACACGCACACACACGCACGCACGCACGCACGCGCACACGCACACACACGCGCGCGCGCACGCACACACCCTCGCACGCTCGCACGCACACACGCACGCACACACACACGCACTAACACACATACGCATACACACACACTCTGTCTCTCTGTTTTTTAAGAGACAATACAAAAATGATCTTCTGCACATTGTGTATGTGCTGCTTTGCACTTTAGGGCGAAGCGACATTACGGTACGCATTCATGTGACTGTGTGTGTGTGTGTGTGTGTGTGTGTGTGTGTGTGTGTGTGTGTGTGTGTGTGTGTGTGTGTGTGTGTGTTTGTGTGTGTGTGTGTGTGTGCTGTGTGTGTGTGTGTGTGTGTGTGTGTGTGTGTGTGTGTGTGTGTGTGTGTGTTGTGGTGTGTGTGTGTGTGTGTGTGTGTGTGTTTGTGTACGCGCGAGTGTGTGTTTCTGTATTTGTACTTTTGTGTGATTCTCTCTCTCTCTCTCTCTCTCTCTCTCTCTCTCTCTCTCTCTCTCTCTCTCTCTCTGTTTATTTAAAGGATAACATCATTGACTAAGTAAAAGAGCACCGCGTCCTGGGTGTGATCATAGATGAAGAACTGAAGTGGCAGACCCATATTGAGAAGGTAGCACACAAGCTTGCACGTAGCCTATTCCTACTAAAACAAACCTTAAACCTTTCATAGATACAGAGGAACGCAAAATATTCTTTCATGCCCACTGTCTCTCTCACGTCAACTATGCATCTGTAGTTTGGGATTCTACCGCCAAATGTCACCTATTAAAACTCAATTATATCTACAAAAGAGCAGCTAAAATTATTCTTCCTGACGCAAACCTCACCACATCAGAAAAAACAAGCAAAATTAAACATCCTTCCGTTAGATTCACAATTAAAGTACAACAAAGCAATCATCATGTACAAAGTGCATAATGACTTAGTCCCACAATACCTAAAATCATTAGTTACCCCGGCATCACATCGTTATGGTTCCAGCAACTACATTTTGCCAAACACTAGAATTGACAAATACAAATCAAGTTTTGCCTTCTCAGGTTCCTCAATTTGGAATTCCCTTCCCTCTGCCATTCAGTTATGCCCTTCCATCTCACGATACAAAAAGATGGTGCGGGCAAACATAATTTACAGCCGTGCTTAAATCCTGTGTCATTTTGAACGCACACTGTATAACTTTATTGCCTTGTGTACAACTACATGTTATATACATGGTATATGTCAATTGAATGTTTACATCTCAGTTTTATGCTTTGTTTATTTGTTTGCCTTTAAACTGCTTGTTAAATGTGTTTGGATTGATGTTGCTTTCACCTCCTACTTGTCATCAATTATTTGCTTCACTATGTGTATTTTGTTAAAAACAACAACATTTTTGTTATATGTATGTATAAACAATGTATGTGTGTATGAGAGAGTCAGAGTCAGAGAGAGAGAGAGAGAGAGAGAGAGAGAGAGAGAGAGAGAGAGAGAGAGAGAGAGAGAGAGAGAGAGAGAGAGAGAGAGAGAGAGAGAGAGAGACTCAAACTCAAACTCAAAAATGTTTTAATGTCAGACCTCCGGCCTATAACATTGAGGGTGCGCATATACACACATAATGTAATAAATGAAAACAGGACAAATGTGAATATTATTTCACTTAGCACTAGCATGTTATCCAAATAAATTTCATAATGCATAAGTTCATGTATTAACTGACATAAGTTCATCTCTTTTTTTTTTAGCGCATAAAATATAAACATGGCAACATCTCTAGTTTTGAATGTATTTTCATTGGCAAGGAGGCTTTTTAATTCAATGGAATAGTTGTTTCCCAAACAACTTCACATTATTTCTTCTGGAAAACCCCTCCAGTCTGTCGATCTCTTGCTCCAAGTCGGTCAGCATCGTGTTCATGTCATCTTGTTGTTTCATGGACTGGTCAATTCGGACACGATTATCAGTGGCTATGTTTGTTGCATCAGCAACCTTCTCGTGCAGGCTCGTGATTTTATCTTCCAGGTTTTTCTGTGATCGTTCAATGCCTGATTGTTCATTGCTCGCACGACCTGACCTAGTTGTCTCTAAGAGGGAAGATATCATGTTTTTGAGTCTGTTATCTTCTTCTTCTCTGTCTTGGATCTTGCTGTCTTCTTTCTTACCTTGATTATCTCCCGGGCCTGGATGTTGCTGGACGTCGTTGGATAATAGTATCCTCCACAGCATCAGCACACAGTTCACAGCAACAACAACAACACATCTGTCCTGCCCCGCCCAAAATGGCGGCCCTACCTGGGTGACGTCATTCGGCTGCACACACTGACTGACATTGCTACACGTTTCTGTTGACCAGGTACTGGGCAGATGGTTTTCAGCAAAGGGTCGAGAGAGAGCAATGTCCAAATTCGACTTGATATTGTAGACGAAAATCGAGAGCACGAAAAGGCAGCCATACCACGTTAGAATCTAAGAATGTCAACGACACTTGCCTTGCATTGCTGTGCTGTTGTGACACACTTTGCTGCACGAGATTTTCTTGCACCGCGCAGTGAAGTTGAAGTTACCAATTCTGGCTCTCCACGCGTCAATACAATCATTTCTGGTTGTTTCACGGTAGCATACAACTAGAGCACTGTTGTCGTACCAACCTGAATGTTGTACACACTGTCCAAACACTATTTACATGGAATTTTGTCAGGACTCACAGGTAACACGAACATGCCTTCGCCATGTTGCACATGCGCCCCCAGAGAGAACGATCAAACCAGAATTCCAGCCCAGTTTCGGTTTCGGTTTTAATCAAGTACTTGAATTCACCCAAAAAGTCCAAATTTTCATGGAAGATCAAGTAAAATTAGAAAAGTTACTTTTACTCTGATTTTATTGATTTCCAGCACAGTTTCGGTTTCGGTTTTAATCAAGTACTTGAATTCACCCCAAAAGTCCAAATTTTCATGGAAGATCAAGTAAAATTAGAAAAGTTACTTTTACTCTGATTTTATTGATTTTTTGAACATAAAACCTAAACAAAAAAAAAACAAAAAAAAAACACCATCACTTACCTTTTATTGTGAGTCCGCAAGCTGTTTTTTAATTGCTTCTTTTCTATATGTTATTCTTTCTTTCAGGTCCTTCTCTTGAGCAACCTTATTCTCAGGGGTGTCTTTTTCTGTGAATAGAGAGATCATGTCCTGTTTACCAGCTATAGTGATTCACGATCTAATTATAGCAGAAAGGAACACCGTTGACGTCATCGCCTCTGACTAGATAATGCACGACCTGTATTTGGTTACAGGGAAAGTCCGATTGTGTCAAGCATAAAGAAGAGAGACATTGATAGAATTCTTTGCCAACTTTATAGTAAAAGAAAAATAATTAATTTTTAAATTACGTATTTATTTTGTGTTATAAAAATGAGTCTCAATAAAAAAACACCAGAATAATAATGATGAATATTTGCATGATATTAAAAAAAACCAACAAAACAAAAAACGCTTGAATAGACAATTACGTGATTTATTTGAAGAAGATGAAATTGATTTTGGAGATGTTAGTGAATTAGACCAAAGTTTTAAGGAAACTAATATGAGAATTATTGATTCACTTATTGTTTTAAAAAGTGTTAAATTCGCTATTTCTCAAATCATAAACAGATTAACAATTGAACCACCAGTTAAAGTTTTATTAGCAGTAAGAATAGAGTTTACTTCTGAAGGTGGTGATGAAACCATGTTAATTTGGGTCTCTACAAAACAACAAACTGTACTAACACACGATGATTTTACAAGTGAATGGGAAAGCAATATGTATGATCAGTTTGTTAAAGCATCTGAAGAAGCAAAACAAAGAGGATCTGGATGGGGTGAAGGGGAAGTGATTGAAATAGAACTAGTAGAAAGTAAATACGAACCAATTGTAGGAAATTCATACATGCCCCTACCAACTGACTTAGCAACCAAACGAGCCGTCATAAATATAAAAAATACGGATAACAAATGTTTTATGTGGTGTGTACTCGCAAAAATACATGCAGTAGTTAAGAACCCAGACAGAATTTCTAATTACAAACCCTATGTTAATGAGTTGAACTTTACAAATATTAAATTCCCAGTAACTTTTGATCAAATCAATCAATTCGAAGAACAAAATAAACCACTAACTGTAAATGTTTATACTTGGTCAAAAAATAAACTTAAACCTATTCGCGCTTCAAAAAATGCTCCAAGAATATTGGATTCACATGATAATCATATAGATCTTCTTTTAATAACAGATGAGGAAGAAAATTGTCATTACACTTTAATTCGTACAATGAGTAGATTACTAACCCACACAACTGACTACAACAAAAAACAAGACATTTGTAGAAGATGTTTACTTAGAATACCAAGTGCATCTGCTGCGAATAAACACCAAACAAATTGTGAAAGCCCCGTTAGCAGTATAATTGAAAGAATTACTCCAAAAGAAGGAAGTAAAGTATTCTTTACAAATTATAAAAAGTTGTTAACCGCTCCATACACCGTGTACGCAGACTTTGAATCACTACGAAGGACCAACCCTAGAAACACTCCCTAAAACTGTTTTATTAAACAACCACCAAATCTGCTCTTATGCATATATTATTGTTAGATCTGACGGTAAACACTCCACACCTAAAATGTACAGAGGACCCAACGCCGAATCTTACTTCCTAAAGGAAATGATGGACCTGCAAAATCACTGCTCCAACAATCTTAATTTAAACGAATTAACTATGCAACCCCAAGATCAACTTAATTACGACGCCGCTACTAAGTGTTGGATTTGTAAAGATGATTTTGACGAGTTTGAAGACCCAAGTAAACCCAAAAACCACAAAGTAAGAGACCATGATCACATAACAGGTAAATTTAGAGGTGCTGCACATAACAAATGCAACCTCCTGTTAAAGATCGATCCAAAGAATTGGAAACTACCCATATTCTTCCACAATCTACGTGGATACGATTCCCACTTAATTCTTAGAGCCCACTTTGAAAAGTTAGGATTTAAGTCGAGTTCGTGCATCGCCCAATCCTCTGAAAAGTACATGACATTTACACTCGGTCAACTATCGTTTTTTGATTCGCTACAACACTTAGGAATGTCGCTCGACGGATTAACTAAAGCGTTAACCACATTCCCATTTACAAGTAAATACTTTGAACCCGAACTAATAAAAAAAGGAATCTATCCCTACGAGTACATGGATTCTTGGGATCGATTTGATGAACTTTGGCTCCCTGCTAAAGGTGCATTCTTTTCTAAATTAACTGGATCGGATATAAGCGACAAACAATATGAAGACGCACAAGCAGCGTGGACCGAGTTAAAATGTAAAAACATGGGTGATTACCACGACGCATACTTACAAGCCGACGTTTGTTTACTTACTGATGTTTTTGAGAACTACAGAAAAACCTGCATGCGTCACTATGAATTAGATCCTGTGAATTATATAACCGCTCCAGGAATGAGTTGGGATGCATTCCTTAGATCCACCAACATTAAAATAGATTTACTCTCCAACGATGCAATAACACAAATGTTAGAACGTGGACTGCGTGGCGGAATTAGTTTGGCGTGCCACCCTTACTGTAAAGCCAACAACAAATACCTCAACGACTACGATCCCACAAAACCATCCAACTACATTATGTACTTAGATGCTAACAATCTTTATGGACACTCTATGTGCCAAACGCTCCCACTAAACAACTTTAAAATTGAAGTTATGAATCTATCCAACATTAACGGTTTTATAGAGTGGTTATTTAAACAAACCCCCAACCAACCAAGGGGTTATATTTTAGAAGTTGACTTAGTTTACCCCACGGAGCTGCATGACCAGCATAACGACTTCCCATTAGCCGCAGAAACAAAAGCAATCGGATCTGCTCTACCAAAACTTGTGCCAAATCTAAATAACAAAAAAAATACATTTGCCACTACAGATTGTTACAATTTTATATAACCCACGGATTAAAACTAACCGCTGTACATAGAGCCATCTTGTTTGACCAAAGTAAATTTATGGAACCGTACATTATGAAGAATACAAATCTTAGAACCAAAGCAACAGATGATGCTGAAAAAAACTTCTTTAAACTAATGAATAATAGTTGCTTCGGTAAAACGATGGAGAACCCACACAAGCGAAAGGAGGTTAAATTAGTTATAACAAAAAAGAAAGCCCTAAAACTAACCTCTAAACCCAACTACCAAAGTTTTAAAAGATTTAGTGACGAACTTTACGGTATAATGATGAAGAAGTTAAAAGTGTTGTTAAATAAACCAATCTTTATTGGATTTACTGTACTTGAACTCTCTAAACTGCACATGTTAGAATTTTTGTATGACTACATTAAACCGCTCTACCCGGATGCTACTCTTTTGTACACCGACACCGACTCTTTTGTTTTAAATATACCCACAAATGATTTTTATGAGGACCTTAAAACCGATGTAGCAAAAGGAGCAGATTCGTGGTACGACACATCTGACTACCCCAAAGACTCTCCACTACACTCCACCCAAAATAAAAAGGTAATCGGAAAAATGAAAGATGAATTAAACGGTACGATTATTAGCGAGTACGTAGGTTTAAGAGCGAAGATGTACTCCATCCTAACACAAAAAAGAACAAATGAAAAAGGAGAAGTTGTTAATAAAGATGTTAAAAAAGCAAAAGGAATTAGTTATTCTGTTGTTAAAAAACAAATAATACATAATAACTACAAAGAAGCCCTATTTGATGATAAAACATTCTACCATAATAATGTGTCACTTAGATCGGATTTACACCGAATAAATACAGTAGTAGTTAATAAAAAATCGTTAGACTCCACCAACACCAAACGCATCTTTGTAACACCAGAGTTTTCGTACGCACCAGGTCATTGGAGATCCACCGAACCCACTTAAATACAATACTAAGTTTTTTGTACACACCGCACTACTAAAGAATCGTCGCACTAATTAAGATTTATTTTAATGCTAAACACACTTTAATTATAATAAACATAAGAATACAAAAGTTTGTGTTGTTATAATAAAATATATGCGCTTTTAAACAACAACAACAGGCACCCTTTAATCCTTGTATACAGATCTTCTTTAACATCTTTTTTTGTTTGTTATGTTTTTTATTCTTTATAATTTTAATCCACAACACCTGCAGCAGCACAACACTTTTGGTTGTTAATAGTACAACACTCCGCATAGCGTCGAGCAGATAACAACACTCCGCACAGCGTCGAACAGCTAATAGTACAACACTCCGCATAGCGTCGAGCAGATAATAGTACTCCGCACAGCGTCGAGCAAATAACAACACAACACTCCGCACAGCGTCGTTGTTATTACCAAAATCCTCCACAACACTCCGCATAGCGTCGAGCAGCTAACCCCACCCTATTGTTTTGTTTTGCAAATAACACAACACCAAAACAACTAACCAACCACACAACCACACCACACCAAAACAACTAACCCACCACACCACACCAAAACAACTAACCCACCTTGACACCACATTTTGTTTTTAAAATAAAACACACTTGTTATTTTTATAAAACCCCATTTTTACTCCTCTTTAAAACTTGACAACAAAACCACAATTAAATCTTAGTAACTTAAACAATTACTTTTTAAGTTTTTAAGAAGTTCTTGTTTAATAACCTGCTCTAGAACTTTACTGGTTCTTTTATAAGAACTTCTTTGCACTTGGCCACCCTCTATTAAGAACCACCCAACCACTTGACCAAGTTCTTATTAAGAACCATCCATGTTCCCATTAAGAACCTACTAAGTTCTTGTTTAAGATTTTGTTATAACTTGACAAACACTTAAAAATAACCTGGTAGGAACTTGTTAAATTTGAAGGGATTCGGTTAAGAAACGGCAGAGTTATAAGGCCCCGTTTCCAGTTGGCGCTACTCTCAGAGTGACACTCTCTCCTAAATGAATAGGTCAATGCATTTTCTTCAGCTAGGGTAGACTTTAGACTTTGGTTCCTCAAAACGGCCGACGCTCACCCTACTAACTTTAAATGCTCATAACTCTGGAATGGAAAAAGACACAAGAATGGTTCTTGTATCATTACACATATAATCGTCTGAAGGTTTCAAATGTACAATTTTTTTAGAATGGTCAGTTAGACACTTAATGTCCCTATTTTGGTGCTGGGTCACAGTTATGAGGAGGAGGATGACGACGACGACTATGATGATAGATGAGCTGCCTTCATTGAGATTTCCTATGTGCTGTTTTCAGCAGATAATCAGATTTACTTGTCAGAATAATTCTAAATTTGATATACTGTATCAGATGGTCGTGCCGTATCTTCAAAGCCAGTTCCTTATCGTATTAGCATATTAGCATATTAGCAGAGTAATATAATAAATGGTGAAACCTTGTGTGTGTGTGTGTGTGTGTGTATTGGTCAGACAGATGCGAAAACATGGCAAAGGAAAAACAAATTGTTTATTGTTTTCTTCTGTAGAAGCTGGTGTTGGTTTAGGACCTGAAATATGGGACGAGATGACAGAGACAAGGCCGCCAGGGAATGAATTCAAGCCTGACTGCAAATTTGAAGTGATTCGGTTAATAAACGGTGGAGTTATAAGGCCCTGTTTCCCGTTGGCGCTACTCTGAGAGTGACACACTCTCCCGAGTAATGGTAACGCCTAGTAACGGTAATGCCAAGTACTGGTAACGCAGAGTACAGCAAAATTGAAGGGATTCGGTTAAGAAAACGGTGGAGTTATAAGGCCCCGTTTCCGGTTGGCGCTGCTCTGAGAGTGACGCGCTCTCCTGATTCACTTCAAATTTGCTGCCAGGCTTTGCCCCGGCCACAGCAAGCCTGGCAGCACATTTGAAGCGATTCGGTCGAAAAACGGCGGAGTTATAAGGCCCGTTTTGTGTTTCAGACAGACACACACACACGGACACTTGGCTTTTTACTATATGATGACTACTCCCCACCCCCACCAAACGCGCACGCGTTAACCTCGTACATTTGCCAAAACGCGCAAATGACACGGCCGCCTTGGTTGCCATTGCCATCGCCACGTTAGGGCTGATAGCAAATTTGAAGCGATTTGGTCGAAAAACGGCGGAGTTATAAGGCCCGTTTTGTGTTTCAGACACACACAGGCCCGTTTTGTGTTTCAGACAGACAGACACACACACACACACGGACACTTGGCTTTTTAATATGTGATGACTACTCCCCACCCCCACCACACGCGCACGTGTTAACCTCGTACATTTGCCAAAACGCGCAAATGACATGGTCGCCTTGGTTGCCATTGCCATCGCCACGTTAGGGCTGATAGCAAATTTGAAGCGATTCGGTCGAAAAACGGCGGAGTTATAAGGCCCGTTTTGTGTTTCAGACACAGACACACACACACACACACACACACACACACACACACACACACACACACACACACACACACACACACACACACACACACACACACACACACACACACACACACACACACACACACACACACACACACACACACACACACACACACACACACACACACACACACACACACACACACACACACACACACACACACACACACACACACACACACCACACACACACACACACACACACACACACACACACACATACACACATACACACACACACACACACACACACACACACACACACACACACACATACACACACATACACACACACACAAAGTTTTTATTGTAAACATTGAAAATTAATCATTCATTCTCTCTCTCTCTCTCTCTCTCTCTCTCTCTCTCTCTCTCTCTCTCTCTCTCTCTCTCTCTCTCTCTCTCTCTCTCTCTCTCTCTCCCTCTCTCTCTCTCTCTCTCTCTCTCTCTCTCTCTCTCTCTCTCTCTCTCTCTCTCTCTCTCTCTCTCTCTCTCTCTCTCTCTCTCTCTCTCTCTCTCTCTCAGAGCCAGATCAGCTGTGTCAGACTATGACTTCCACATAGCAGAGAAGGCGACAGCCGGCTATTCTGGAGGGCTGGTCTGACATTTTGTTCACAGCCGCGGTGGCAGAATGAGAAAAAAACACCCTGTAAAGCGGCGGTGGGTTGGTGCAGGACACGCTAATGGTACAGTGGAACCTCCCTTATTATAAGACCTCCCATTATAAGACTCCCTCCCACATAAGACCTACTTCTCTGAGACATTGCCCTTCTTTGTAGGTACAGTGGAACCTCCCTCATAAGACCTCCCATTATAAGACTCCCTCCCACATAAGACCTACTTCTCTGAGACATTGCCCTTCTTTGTAAGTACAGTGGAACCTCCCTTATAAGACCACTCATTATAAGACTTCCTCCCACATAAGACCTACTTCTCTGAGACATTGCCCTTCTTTGTAAGTACAGTGGAACCTCCCTTATAAGACCTCCCATTATAAGACTCCCTCCCACATAAGACCTACTTCTCTGAGACATTGCCCTTCTTTGTAAGTACAGTGGAACCTCCCTTATAAGACCTACCCTTCTCTGATTATAAGACTTCCCTCCCACATAAGACCTACTTCTCTGAGACATTGCCCTTCTTTGTAAGTACAGTGGAACCTCCCTTATAAGACCTCTCATTATAAGACTTTTCCCACATAAGACCTACTTCTCTGAGACATTGCCCTTCTTTGTAAGTACAGTGGAACCTCCCTTATAAGACCACCCATTATAAGACTCCCTCCCACATAAGACCTACTTCTCTGAGACATTGCCCTTCTTTGTAAGTACAGTGGAACCTCCCTTATAAGACCTCTCATTATAAGACTCCCTCCCACATAAGACCTACTTCTCTGAGACATTGCCCTTCTTTGTAAGTACAGTGGAACCTCCCTTATAAGACCTCTCATTATAAGACTTCCTCCCACATAAGACCTACTTCTCTGAGACATTGCCCTTCTTTGTAAGTATTAAAATTACCTCCCTTAGACCTCATTTTGGATGATTTTTGAAGGTCTTATACGGGAGGTTCCGCTGTAGTAGCGTGGCAAGGTGGGGGTAAAAAGCCCTCTCTTGTTTTTCTTCTTCTCATTTATTGCCTCTTGTGTGCGAATGATTCTTTCAAAATTTAAAGGTGGACCCTGACGGATGAGGTTTTTTGTTGTTACAAGAAACACGTCGAGATCACCAGAAAGACAGCCTTTTCAAGGGTCGTTCCACTCACTTTGCTCTGGTTTCCTATAAATCAAACCGTCAAATCGGCGATTCCTACTCGGCGGAGATGCCAGAGAGAGAGA
>CM065704.1:25047765-25050265 GCA_017654935.2 Phymorhynchus buccinoides
CTGCCAATCATCAACTCAATGTGTACATGTATGCAAACCAAGGCTCATGTACAAATGTTTCAGCACACTACATAAGTATTGCTTTGTGGCTATACATACACACTTGTGAATGTTTTGTTACAGTTAGCAGTAATGAGATATTCATTGAGTAAAATTAACAACAAAATATTTCATTAAAAATTTGGAGAGATGCATATATATCCCAGTAATGGTGGAACAAAAATGAGTGCAAGGAAACATGGTGTGAGTCAAACAAACAATTTAAACCTTTTACTTTTCATTTCATCTTCTATGGTGAAGAGAGAGAAAAAGTAGGAGGTGGGAGGAAGGAAAACAGAAGTACAGGCTTACTGGGTACCACTACATGTATACAAAAACAAGGCTAATTTAATTCATCAAAATGGTGAAGACCAAGCAAGAAACAGTATCAAAGTATGACTAAATTTAGTACTTGTAACATTATGTCATGAGAGAGAATATGAGTGGACAGAGAGACTTGGCACATTCTCTATGTTCTGTATGCCAGGCATGGTAATGGAGGGAAAGAATTTTTCTCTGAAAATATTATAGGTTTTGAGGAGATGTGTCTTGGTGTAATCAGTGGATTATAAAAAAAGTGAGTGGAAATAGGGTTGTACGCCCTCTTCGGCCTTTCGGCCATGTGGGGCATTTGTAAATACAAAGATAGTGGGAACAATACTGGAGGCAATACTAAACCAATAAAGTCCCGATTTTTTAATAATACAGATATGTGTAGCAGTAGAGGTGGGGGGAAAAACCGGTTTGAACCGAAAAACCGGTGCTAAACATTCGCGGTTCGAAAAACCGGTTCGAGTTGCTGTGAACCGGTTTTTTAACTGCAAACTGAAAGTAAGTTTTTCTTAGAATAACGCATTCTTTTAGAAGAACAACACTGATTCTCAGCGCAGATTGGGTGTTTGTAAACCAAGAGTAGCTGTTTCTAGTTTGTGGTGGTGTATGGCTTTGACTTTGACTGAGTGTTGAGTTGAGTGTGTGTAGTGTGTCATAAGTCACAAGTTTCTTTATTGTGTGTGTGTGTGTGTGTGTGTGTGTGTGTGTGTGTGCGTGTGTGCGTGTGCGTGCGCGCGTGTGCGTGCGCGTGCGTGTGCGTGTGCGTGTGTGCGTGCGCGTGCGCGCGTGCGTGCATGCGTGTGTGAATATTCTGATAAATAAATATGTGTTTGCATAGGTGAAGCTAGTGATGCGAGTACTGGTTTAAAAAAAAACCGGTTCAGTAAAACCGGTTCGAATAGGGAAAACCGGTTTAAAACCGGTTCGGATTTTTGAACCGGTTCTCAACTCTATGTAGCAGTAACCACGCCTCGGTTAAACCTCATTGGCTATGGCACCACCACAATAACTAATTGTTAAAAATAATGGTTGGTAAGGATGTCAAATTTAGCTTATATAGGTGGAAGCAAAAAGCATTCATGTAAATGCATCAGTATTGTTAAACAAATCGGGACTTTCTTGGTGTTGCACTGCCTCCGGGCATTGCCTCCAGGATCGTTCCCACCATCTTTATTATCTACTAATGTCCCATATGTATGTGTCTGTTCCAGACCTGAGGACGTTAAACGGATTTTCACTCATTCATATAAAGTTATCAGACCTGGTATTGCAGTACCTCCAGGATCTGCTCAGACCATTGGATGATGGTTGGCTGATGGTTCGTCCCACGTAGAACCTAAAGGGCCAGCCACACGTCCCACTAAAATCGCACGACTGCACGATACGATTCGATCACGCGGTCTCCGAGGACAGACTTGATTGGCGCATCGAGATCGCGTGATCGAATCGTATCGTACAGTCGTACGATTTTAGTGGACGTGCGGCTAGACATTACCTTTCATTCATAAAAATATAAAGAGTGATTTATTTGCAGTTTACCAACCTTGCAAAGAACGATCAATCAACCAAACAATAAAACCCACCTCCCCAACTGCCACACACGAACCCACCTCCCTAACTGCCACACACGAACCCACCTCCCTAACTGCCACACACGAACCCACCTCCCCAACTGCCACACACGAACCCACCTCCATAACTGCCACACACTAACCCACCTCCCTAACTGCCACACACGAACCCACCTCCCTAACTGCCACACACTAACCCACCTCCACACTAACCCACCTCCCTAACTGCCACACACTAACCCACCTCCCTAACTGCCACACACTAACCCACCTCCCTAACTGCCACACACGAACCCACCTCCCCAACTGCCACACACTAACCCACCTCCCCAACTGCCACACACTAACCCACCTCCCCAACTGCCACACACGAACCCACCTCCCAAACTGCCACACACGAACCCACCTCCCTAACTGCCACACACTAACCCACCTCCCTAACTGACACACACTAACCCACCTCCCCAACTGCCACACACTAACCCACCTCCCCAACTGCCACACACGAACCCACCTCCCCAACTGCCACACACGAACCCACCTCCCTAACTGCCACA
>CM065704.1:25057765-25062765 GCA_017654935.2 Phymorhynchus buccinoides
CGTTACGTGCGTGTGTGTTGTGTTGTGGGTGTGTGTGTGTGTGTGTGTTGTGCGTGTGCGTGCGCGTGTGGGTGCGTGCGTGCGTGGTGGTGCGTGCGTGCGTGTTGTGTGTTGTGTAGTGTGTGTGTGCGTGCTTGTGTGTGCGCGCGCGTGTGGTAATGGCTATGTGTAACCTATTAAAACAAGGATCAGTCAGGCGTGCGCTACTGGTTATGGTTTGTGCCATACATTGATTTACTTACCTAGCAAGAGATAGAGAGAAGATAGAGAGAGAGAGAGATAGAGAGCAGAGAGAGAGAGAGAGGAGAGAGAGAAGGAGAGAGACGAGAGATAGAGAGAGTAGAGAGAGAGAGAGAGAGAGGGAGAGAGAGGGGAGAGGGTAGAGAGAGAGAGTGAGAGGAGGAGAGAGAGAGAGAGAGATAGAGAGAGAGGAGGAGAGAGAGAGAAGAGAGAGAGAGACTACCCAACCCTTTTAATCAGTATGGTCCAATTGTTTTGCATCTTGGTAGAAGGCTTTCTGTCGTGGGACTCTGTGTTTTAATTGGAAAATCTATATCCAAGGGGTATGTGCGTAGTGCCAGGTGATGGATGCTCATAAGTGTGGTGGTGTGGTGTGTGGATGTGGACGTGTAAATGGGGGGGTGTGAAGTGTTGTCACATACTTGGGTGCGGCTGGTGCTGAACTGGAGGGGTGTAGTTTTAATGTGAGATAATAAAAAGTGTACAATGCTCGGTGACACCCAATCTAAATACACATCATCCTCTCTTCAAACGAAGAACAATTGTTTGCTTGGTAGAGAGGCTTTCTGTCGTGGGGACTTGTTTTAATTGAAAATCTATAGCAAGGGGTTTGCTGTCGGTGATGTGTGTGTGTGTGTGTTCGTTCTTAGTTGATTTTCCTCTTTTTCTTCTACTTTGTTTGTGTGTGTTTATCTGAGAACTTAAACTTCAGTCCAAAGTTGGTTGTCAACAATATTTGTTGTTCACGAGTGAACGTTCGCAAAAGGTTAGTACGGCCAGGCTATGCATAGTATCAAAGACTCTAACTCCAAGGGTAAGATGGACTACTTAAGAGTTTACGGCGAGCCGGGCTGATAGAGTTATCGTTAGTGGGGTAGTTACACCATTCACAATGGCGGCTATGCAAAGTATAACTGACTCATGAAAAGATAACTCTCTCAGGTTTGAAAAAAAGCGTTATGTAACCTGAATGTGTCACGTTTAAAAGTGGACATAACCAGTGTTTCTGTCCTCAACTGTTCATAATAGGGGCAAAGGGGATCCGAGGAATGTTTAGTCGCTTTTTTCTTTTCAGTGTCTTTGATTATTAATTATCCAACTATTCTGTCTTCGCTCTCAAAACATTCAGAAGCAAACATTATTCAGAATGCAGAAGGTTTTTGCTTATTGGTAAGATGAACTTTGCTTTTATTAAAACAATTTTGGGTGTGCCTTGATTTTTTTTTTTTCTCTGTTCCTTTTGTTTTGTTCCAAATGCATGGATAGTTTGTTTTCTGTTGCCCTTGTTGTGTGATGAGACCACAATAATATTGTAATTTCTCTTGTTGCGTAGTGGGTAAATAATTATAGACACTTGGACCGTTGATTTTGAAGCTATTTACCTTGCAATACATTCAGTGAAGCGGACGTGCCGATGTCACGGTGCGACTGTCAAGTCATTTTAGTTAGGTAGAGGGCCACCTACGAATGTTTGGCTGTTAATTTTTGTTGTGCTGACCTGGTGGAAAGATTTGGAATAGACCCCCCCATTACAGATCTCGTGATTATGTATAGACTGATTGAACTCATAACAGAACCATCAAAAAGATGATGGCGGTTGTCTACTGCAAGAAGAAGAAGAAGTCCTGAGAGAAATTGGCAGAAAAAAAGATTTTGGAATACCCCATGAAGAACGATTATGTTAAGAGACTGCGCGATCAGAATGATCTTGGTGGGCGGGGTGAGTTTCATTTTGTAATTAAATGTCCCAAATACGATGATATTTAGATGTCAGTTTATCTCCAGAAAATGTACATGTGTAAAGTCTGTATTTAACTATTGTCGTTTGATCTGTGGTGGTAAAAATGTGTCATTAAATTTAGCTAAATTTCTAAGGTTTAGTAAATTTGTGTGACGTTGCATTTGGTGTGCTAATTATATTAGAGTTATTTTTTGTAACCGTTTTCAATTGTTGCAATGATTTTGTATTTGCTTGATTTGTTTCAAGTTCTCCATGCCCCAAAAGGGGTCAAGGGATTTAAACAATCTTTGAATCTTTGAATCTTTTTCCTACGCTGACAAACATGTTTTGTCTTCTTTGCTTATACAAAAAACTGGTTAGGGGTGGTGAGAAAGTATACAGGGGGAGGGGGGAGGGAGGAAGCAGGTAGAGAGAGAGAGGAGAGGCGGGGGGGGGGGGGGAGATAGAAAGCGAGAGAGAGAGAGAGGGGGGGAAGAGAGAGAGGGTAGGAAGAGAGAGAGAGAGGACGAAAGGGCCGAGAAGAGAGAGAGGAGTAGAGAGAGGGGGGGAGAGAGAAGACGCGAGAGAGGAGAGAGGAGGAGGGGGGGGGGAGGGAGAGGGGGAAGAGAGAGAGAGGGATAGAGAGAGAAAGATAGAGAGAGAGAGAGAGAGAGAGAGCAGAGGAGAGGAGAGGGGAGGGAGAGAGAGGGGGGAGAGAGAGGGGAGAGGGAGAGAGACACAGAGAGATGGAGAGGAGAGAGGGGGTAGAGAGAGAAGAGAGGAGGAGAAGAGAGAGAAGAGGGGAAGGGGGGGGGGGGAGGGGGAGGGGGAGGGGAGGGGGGGGGGGGGGGAGGATGAAAGAGGAGAGGAGAGAAGAGACGGAGAATTCCAGAACACATTCATTCAAAAATAATTCAAAATAGATGAATACTTTAAATTTTAATATTCCTCTGCTTTCTGGTTTAGGCTATAGCCGCGGAGAGAGAGAGAGAGAAGGGAGAGGGGATAGAGAGAGAGAGAGAGAAGAGACAGAGAGAAAGGAGATAGAAGAGAGAGAGAGATAGAGAGATAGAGGTAGAGAGAGAGAGAGAAGTGAGAGATGAGGAGATAGAGAGAGAGACAGAGATAGACAGAGGGAGAGACAGACAGACAGACACACAGAGAATACGAGAGAGAGACAGAGAGAGAGATAGGCGAAAGATTAGAGAGAGAGAGAGAAGAGAGATAAGAGGGGGGGTGTGTGTGTGTCAGAATTCATAATTTTCAATATGTTAGGTCCATAGGCACAAGGAGAGGGAGTGTGGGGAGAGTGTGGTAGAGTTAGAGAGAAGAAGAGGGAGAGTAGGGAAGAGAGAGAGATGAGGGAGGGAAATAAAGAGAGAGATAGAGGAGAAGGAGTGGGTCGGCGAGAGGAGAGGAGAGACAGAGAACCAGAGAAATATACGGGAGAGACCACGAAAGAGGGGAGAGAATGGGGAAAAGGACACAGACAGAGACGCACAGTGACCACAATAGAGAGACAGAACAACAGAGCTTACAATGACATGTTCACTATGAGACAGGTGATTTGGGATCATGTGACGAAGAACTGGTAGTAGTTTCTAAAGTTTACTCACGTCCTAGTCCTGGTACAAGTACTTTCACGAGTGGCGTCTTAACCATTTAACCCGGTAAAAGCCCCGTAGGGGTAGTATGCAGATTAGACTAAAGTACGCAAATCTCTTGTTCCCTTCTTTGTTTCACTCACTTTTTAATGGATTGCGCACGGGTTTTTTACCGCATATGATATCCGCTTATTATAGTGTGTACATGGCATTAGAATGATAGTTCCTTACGGCATATAAACAGATAATATCAATTCACCATCTGCTACTAGAATGCCCAATGCCTATTATTCTTAAAAACACCTAATGTTCTGTAATAAATGGGACTTTTTTCTTTTTCTGGGTTTTGTTTTTTTTTTTTTTCTTTAACCCTTTCACCGCCAGAGCCAAACATGTCCATTAAACTTACTTGGCTACAGAAAATATTTTGTCTGCAATATTGTGGGATTTCTCTGTCACACATTTAGAATAGGGTCAATCCTTACTACCCAGAGTTAGGAACACGAGATATTATTGAATAATAGACCTACCCTGATTTCAAGAGTTTTTAATGACATGGGTGTGAATCATTGTGTGCAAAATGGTGACATGTGGCGGGCTGAAAGGGTTAAGTGTAATAATGGCAAGTTTTTATGTTAACCTACACCCGAAAATTGATATTGTTATGATCGCAAAATTAATGCTGTCCGCGCTTATTCTGAATATTTTTGTGTCGGATGTTTTTTTGTTTTTTTGGTTGATTTAAGCACCCCCTCCCCCCTCTCTCTCCCGAGGACCCATGTATGTGTGTGTGTGTGTGTGTGTGTGTCGTGTGAAGTGTGTGTGTGGGGTGTGTGTGTGTGTGTGTGAGAGTGGTGTCTGAGAGAAGTGTGTGTGTGTGTTGTGTGTTGGTGTGTGAAGTGCTGTGTGTGTGTGTGTTGTGTGTAGTGAGAGCTGGCGGCGGTGTTGTTCGTGCGCGGTGGTGTGTGTGGTGTGTGAGAATTGGTGTTGTGTTGTGTGTGCGCGTGTGGTGCGCGCGCGCGTGTTGAGTGCGGTTGTTTTGTGTGTGTGTGTGTGTGAGAGAGTGTGGAGTGTGTGTGTGTGGGTGTGTGTGTGTGAGAGAAGAGGACGAGAGAGAGAGAGGAGAGAGAGATGGAGAAAGAGAGAGAGAGAGGAGAGAGAGAGAGGGAGAGACAGAGAGACAGATACAATGAGATGAGAGAGAGAGAGAGAGAGAGAGAGAGAGAGAGTAGGTTTTTTTGGGGTGTTTTTCGTGTTCTGTGTCAATCAAATGAAATCAAATCAAATCATCTTAATTATCTCATAACTGAGAAATGGCAGCCAGGTGCACATAAGAAAAAACAACAATAAACACATTTATCAACAACAACAAAAACCACAACAAACAATAAACACATTTATCAACAATTCAAGAAAATAAACTAATAACTAATAAC
>CM065704.1:25067765-25075265 GCA_017654935.2 Phymorhynchus buccinoides
GAGAGAGAGAGAGAGAGAGAGGAGAGAGAGAGAGAGAGAGAGAGAGAGAGAACAATGAACACATGAACAATGAATTAGGGGAGGCCTTTTGGCCTTTTGGCCCATGATTAGGCCTTTGGCCCATATCACTGGAGGTGAGTTACAAAAAATATATGAACAATTGTACTTGTTATAAATAAGAATGACATAATACACAAAAACACGAACGAAAGAACTCAGATCAACAATAACTAGATACGTCATTAACGATAACCGTCTTAACTGCAATGATTTATGGACATAAGTGGCAAAATTGTTGACGATTACACTGTTCTCATTTGCAAAGAGAAGGGATACTCTAAAACTTGATGGATATTTATAAAACTTTGCTGGAATATATCTTTCTCTAAGGTATTTATATTTAGAGCACACAAGCACAGAATGCATTTCACTCTTAACAACAGAACAAAATGAACACTTCGGATATCTAGCAGAAACATTTTGAGCATGTCGCTCGCTTAAACTGATGGGGGAGAAAGAGGTAAAGTGGAGAGAGAGAGAGAGAGAGAGAGTAGAGAGAGAGAGAGAGAGAGAGAGAGAGAGGAGAGAGAGAGAGAGAGAGAGAGAGAGAGAGAGTAGAGAGAGAGAGAGATCCGATTCAGAGGAGAGAGAGTTCGAATATTAATTCTGTTAGGCCCATAGCCCAGGAGAGAGAGAGAGAGAGATGAATGAGAGAGAGAGAGAGAGAGAGAGAGAGAGAGAGAGAGAGAGAGAGAGAGAGGGTTGGGGGAGAGAGAGAGAGAGAGAGAGAGAGAGAGAGATAGAGAGAGAGAGAGAGAGTTCAGAATTTTAATTCTGTTAGGCCATAGCCCAGAGAGAGAGAGAGAGAGAGAGAGAGAGAGAGAGAGAGAGAGAGAGAGAGAGAGAGAGAGAGAGAGAGAGAGAGAGAGAGAGAGAGAGAGAGAGAGAGAGAGAGAGAGAGAGAGGTTTTGCATTGAAGAGTTATAAAACGTAAAATATCAAAATGACAGTTTACTTATTACTTACATAGCATCAATTGCAGTCTATTAGACCTAATTACAGTTTCGGTATCACATAGTGATAGTCTTATTTTATCTACAATCTCATAACTCATACTATGATATAGTCTACTATTAACTACTGGATCATGATTATACTAAATAGTCTACTTTTGTCCCATGATCATATACATCATACAGTCACGGTATAACTACATTTCTTGTCAACACAATCACAGCCAATAATTAAGTTACGATAGATTGCTTTAGGGCCTACACCCATCGTGAACTATTACCTAATAGTTACACCCGTGCTCTGCACGGGTCCAGAAATATTTTGTTTGAAATGCAAAGATAATGTATTCAACGTTACATTGATAGAACACAATAATGCTGTCCGTGAATGTAAGAGAGTTCCTCATACCACGTACTAAAGAATAAAAATGTAATACTGGAAGCAATGCATTGATTTGAGCACATTTTCCGTGACTTAGTGACAAACTTTATCAGCACTGTTGTCGTTGTTACGAAACACAGGTTCGGCATTCGTTTTCCGAGGTAGACTCGGCAATTTCCGACACAGCTCGGGCGACGCAGACGACACAAAATGTCAATGAAATTTCATACGTTTTGCTTTCAAAATGAACTTTCCAAAGCGACATTTTGAAACAGACCTAGCGGAATCGCGTCCCAACGCGTACTTCCGGAACTGTATCATGTGTATGGCCAGCAAAAGTCCGACATTTACGCAGTATCCGAGTTTTCACGTTCTTGTGCACTTCGGGCCTTAGCGTATTATATTATAGATAGGTAAGCTTATTAATAGATGATAATGAATATTGTTCTGTTCTGTTCTGTTTCCTATGTTTCAGACCGTGGTCATTGTTTGACTGAATAAATTATCAGTTGCCACAAAGAGACCCGAGTTCTTATTTATGACCACGGTCTATTTAAGGCCTTATCGTAATATGACGTCGATTTGTGGATCTCCAGTTCCATATTAGAAAAGATTTGGATTTATTTTCTTACAAAATGAATACATTTGTAACTACGTTTTGTTCTACCATTCTTTGCCCATTTCTTTAAAAGATTAATGCGTTAATTTACAATGTGTTTATTTGTGTGCTAAGAATTGGATTTATTTTAATAAATCAGAAACGCAAAGGGACAGACACACTGCATACGATGCGACCCGATTGCCATGATGTCTGTGAGTCATGATTCACGTGAAATACCTACGTCTAAATATAGCTCTACTGTTTTCGTTCGCTATTGGGGTCTGCGACGAACACCTTTTGCAAGAGTGAATGCCCTTGGAGGGTGGGGGAAGATGGTTCAGTACTGACCAGACAGGGGGATAACTCTCGCCAATAACCCCTATTTGATGCCACTAAATGGCTGCCTTTCGCAAGAGTGAATGCCCTTGTCAGTACTGACCAACCAGAGCAATTACTCTCACTGTCAAGGGCGTTGATAACCCTAGTTTATGTCATTCGTGTATTGGAGTCTATTTGAGTAGAGTGAACCGAGTTAGTTTTAGACGGAAGTATTTCACGTGAATCATGACTCACAGACACCGTCACAATCGTATTGTATTGGGGTCAAATCGTATGCAGTGTGGCTAGGCCTTTAGCCTTCTCCGCTCTAGAAGCTCTTGTTCCCCCATAGCGTAGAGAACCGCAACTGCAAAAACTGGCTGTTTAGGTGGGTTTGTAGTCCTTAGCTCTTGACACCAGGTGACGTTTCATTTGTATCGAAGGTCGGTCGTTTCTTGTAAGCAACGCTAAACTCACTCTCTCGTTATCTCACGCTCTCTCGGAACCAAGCAACAAATATAGATTTATGCCTTCTGTTAGACAAAGGGACATGATAGGAGCCGGTAGAGTGATCGCCCAGAAGCGCTCGTCGAACGACAGCCTACATAGGCCTAAGAGGGACCGCCACACCAGCATACGATCCTATCAATCCAACTGGGATCCAACTGTGACATTTGTGAGGCACAATTCACTGAAATACCACTGCCTAAAATAATCTCATGAAATCCCACTACATGTTTTTTTGTGTTCACCTAGTCCCTAGTCCCCCCCCCGGACCCCACCCCCACCCCCCCCCCCCCCCCCTATTCCACCCCTCAAACCCGTACAGTCGAATCTGATGAAATATCTGAATTTTTGTATCAGACCCCCCCCCCCCCATTTTATGTGAGATCCACCCCCCCCCCCCCCCCCAGTTCCCCCCCCCCCCCCCCCCCCCCTCGTAATGGTGTCTACGCGAGTATCGTGTGAAGGAAAAATAATGGAATTAATTTAAAACGGAAGTATTTCACGCGAATTCAGGCCCCACAGACTTCGCCGCAGTTGGATCGCAGTTGGGATAGAAATCGCACCTTTAGCCCTGCACGTGAACAGTATCAAGGCATAGACAAGAAAAGTTAAGGTGAGACTTCTCGAACTATACAATTCAGTACAATACAATGCAAGTACAGAGCACAGTACAGTACAATACAATGCAATGTAATACAGTAGATTACGAGTCTCTAAAAGAAGGAAAGATGCAAGGATAAAACGAGGAGAAGATTTTTTGTTAAATGTGCTCAAAGAAGGGTAGATGATAGTATTGAATGCCTCTATAATTATTCTAACCACAGGTAACGAATCTTACAAACCCGTAACACTATCCTTTTCAACGAGAGGAGAGAGAAGAGAGAGAGAGAGAGGGAGGGGAGGGAGAGATCGGAGGGGGAGGATTCAACGAGAGAGAGAGTTGGGAGAGGAGAGAGAGGAGAAGAGGAGGAGGAGAAGGAAGGAGGAGCAGAGAGAGAGAGAGAGGGAGTGGTGGGAGAGGGAGGAAGAGAGAGAGGGGAGGAGGAGTGGGGAGGGAGAGAGGGGAAGCGAGAGAGAGGAGAGATGGAGGAGGGACGAGGAGAGAAGGGGAGGGGTGAGAGAGCCGATAGTGCTGAGGAGCGAGAGAGAAGAGAGAGAGGGAGAGAGACGAGGATAGAGGAGAGGAGAGAGAAAGAGAGTGAGAGAGAGACCGGGAGAGGTGGAGAGGAGAGCATAGAGAGAGAGAGAGAGGAGGGGAGAGAGGAGAGAGAGAGAGAGAGAGAGAGAGAGAGAGAGAGAGAGAGAGAGAGAGAGAGAGAGAGTGGGACTCAGATTTGGGGGACAGAGAGAGAGAAGAGAAGAGGAGAGAGAGAGAGAGAGAGAGGAGCGACTGAGAGAGAGAAAGAGAGAGAGAGTAGAGTGACACTTTCTTGGAGCGACATGAAGAGAGAGGATGGACAATTTTTTTCAGGGACTTTATTTTCTTCTCAAATCACGATACATTTTCTTCTAACATGTAATTATAATTCTACAGGTTTTTTTTATATCATGTTGTATAATCTATATTAATATCTTCTAATCTAAGATTTATATTTATTATAAAGCCATTGCGTGCGCAGTTCTCGAGTTGAAAGATATACAGTAGGCCATCAGTAGACGTATGACCTCTTCTATTACATAAATCAAAGACACTCATAAACCCACGGTGTAGGACCATAAAAAGACTACATTTCATCAAACAGTTAGTGAAGAACTTTTTCCTTTGTATTGCTCTTAAGTCTCTCTGCAAAACCTCTTTTGAAACCATTTTCTGATTTATCCCTTAAAATGTTTTTTCTTCTCCCTCTCTCTCTCTCTCTCTCTCTCTCTCTCTCTCTCTCTCTCTCTCTCTCTCTCTCTCTCTCTCTCTTCTCTCTCTCACAATCACACACACACACACACACACACACACACACACACACACACACACACACACATTTCTTTTTTTATTTCTTCTTTTTAAAGGGTGCATCATGGCCTGAGTACACACACAAAAATTTCCCTCTAAATTAAAGCTGAAAGAAACGGACGTACCCCTTTCTTAATTAATAACGTGGGTGGTTTGTTTTTTAGCAGGTTTCAAGTCATCTCTGGCTTATGGACAGAATCGGTGTCAATCCTTGGACGTCATCTACCTTCTTGTAGACCTGATTTTCTTCACTCGACGAACGTGTCTTCGTCGTCTTGACGTGCCCCTCACCGTGATCAATCGGAATCCTCCACCACGCCCACTCCTTCCTCCTCCTCCTCCTCCTCCGCCTCGTCTCCTCCTCCCCTTCCCCTTCCTCTTCTTCCTTCTTCTTCCTCGTCTTCTTCTTCTTCTTCTTCCCCCTCCCTTTCTCTTCTTGCGCTTTTTGTTACGACCTCGTTTCCCTTTGCGGCGTCCTCGACGACTTCTTTTCCCTTTTCGCGCCTTTTTCTCCCCTCCTCCTCCTTGTTGTTGCCCGCAGATCTGTCTGGCCTTCTCCACCAGGCTCTGGAAGTCGAGCTTGAAGGCGGGTCTCTGCACAGGCGGCGGTCCGCTGGGGAGGATGCTCCGGAGCTTGCGGCCGATGTCCTCCGTAGCTCTTTTCAGCAGCATGGCCAGCTGCTTGCGGGTGGGCATGCGGAGCTTAGGCAGGTTGTTGGCGAGGTACTTGTAGATGGTCTTGAAGGAGGAGCCTCTCCTCTCGGCCAGGTAGGCCAAGGCGCGCTCGATGTGGTACTGGGTGATTCGGAAACCCATGATGATGATGATGTTAGTGTTGTTGAAGAAGCTTCAGGAGATTGTCTTGCATTATTGTGGTGTGGATGGTTGCTGTAGGGATGGTGGGATGGTGGGGTGGGGGGGGGTGGGGGGGAGCGTGATATCTTCAAGCTTCCTTCTTTCCCTGTAAGTGTTGCAGCAAAAAATGGAATGATTAAAAAAAACCAAACCCAGAATGGTTAGTCTATTATGTGTCACAGTCCCGGGAATAAGTTTACCCGGACTTGACCAAAGTCATTAACTAAGTAATCTGGTTAGATTTAGAGCCCATAACTAGAGCCTGAAAACGCTTGATCACCGGACGCGCGATCACCGTGTGTGTGTGTGTGTGTGTGTGTGTGTGTGTGTGTGCGTGTGCGCGTGTGCGTGCGTGCGTGTGCATGCGTGCGTGCGTACGTGCGTGCGTGCGTGCGTGCGTGCGTGCGTGCGTGTGTGCGCGCGTGCGTGCGTGTGCGTGTGTGCGTACGTAAGTGATTAATGTTATTTATTTACTTTTTTTGTTTAGGTACTTGCAACAGGGGTTTCTGGGATTGTATTATCGGGGTTTCGAGTGGTTGGTTCGAGACCGTAGGCCAACAAAACAAATCTACAGGGTTTGTTATATCCACCTGCTCATGTGAGCCTCCTTGACGCATTTCTGAAGCGCCCTAAAAACAAATCTTGCTGCTCTCCTTTGGACCGCTTCGAATCTGTCAGTGTCCTGCTGTATGTTAGTGAGGGTCCCACATACACTGTGGAAGCGTATTCCGGTATGGGACGCACAAAATGTCTTCTAAGCTCTTTCCCTGATGGTCTGGGAACTGATCTTGAGGCTTCTTCTATAAAAACAACAACAAAAACCCCAAAACCCGGGAGTCTTACAGTGGAACCTCCCTTATAAGACCTTCGAAAATCATCCACAATGAGGTCTTATAAGGGAGGGGTCTTACAAAGGAGGTAATTTTAATACTTACAAAGAAGGGCAATGTCTCGGAGAAGTAGGTCTTATGTGGGAGGAAGTCTTATAATGGGAGGTCAAAAGGGAGGTTCCACTGTATTGGCCTTTGAGCAGATGTTCTGGATGAGGGGAGCAATGGTCGGGGTAGGAGCGAGGTGGGGGTTCTAATGGGGACGGTCTCTGTTGAAGAACTCAAGAAGAAGGAGAAGAACCTTGGCCTCAATTTTCTAGTTTTCACAGTTGCCGCTTGATTAAACCTGGACCTGGATCTGGATCATATTTTGTACAAGGAAGCGGCTGTGGTTAGATAGTCTAATCGGATGAGACGATAAACCGAGGTCCCGTGTGCCCATGTACTTAGCACATGTTCTCCTTCTTCTTCTTCTTGGCCACAATCAACACACTGATTATTATGCCACATTAAACCCAGTGGCAACGAAAAGGTTGTCATTTGGTCAACATTTACCCCCCCCCCCCCCCCCCCCCCCCATCACTTTCACCCCAAAATCGCATCAAAATGCAAAAAATAGATAAAAAACAAAAATTAAAAAAAATTGGGTGGCGCGCCTCTGGCCGCGACGCGCTCTCCAGGTAGGAGCAACCCGAATTTCACAGAAACGCCTCTGTGACTCTAAAGTACCTAATACCTAGGAAAATAAATGACTAAATGCACGTGACCTGAACTGACCTGTCTGGTGTTCAGACAAACTAATAAGGACCATGAAAATGTGAGCACTCCATCTCAGACTTTTTGTAATAGACCTACTACTAACCATGACGTTATTTTCGTCTTTATATGACGCCAGAAGGAGTTTTGAACAAGCTGCCTAAGAAACCTGGCTCTCCTTTGACGTGTTTTTCACGAACAATTGACGCTCTGAATGGCTTAGGGTAAATTGCTCAATGAATTAAGGGTCAATTCGGAATGTTTTGGCCTCAGTTCTCAGCTTCAGTTGC
>CM065704.1:25087765-25090265 GCA_017654935.2 Phymorhynchus buccinoides
ATGGAAGTTGAAAATGGTGACTGCCAGCAGGTCTAGTCGCAAAGATGATGAAACGTAAGACGAGAAAGAAGTTCTGAACTGTTGCGGGATACATCACAGGTAATGCTGACACGGGATAACCATAACATTGAACATCAACTTTAGTGACGAGGCTTAGAACCTTGGCACAAGAGATTCCAGTGCGTGTTTGACTGACGGCATTTTGTGTATTTATTTTGAACTTTGTATTATATGTTTCCGTGATTTAGATTGCATGTCGCAACGTACCTTTTCTGATTTGTATTATTTTGATAATTCGGTTATCTTTTGTGTAAGAAGCCCCACCCCCCAATACTCCCTTTTTGTGAAAGGCTTTGTAAAGCTGCCACAATAAACCATTCATTCATTCATTCACACTCTCTCGATCTCTTTTTTTTTCCTTCTCTCTCTCCCTCTCTCTCTCTCCTCTCTCTCTCTCTCCCCCTCCTCTCTCTCTCCCCCTCTCTCTCTCCCCCTCTCCCTATCTCCCTCTCTCTCCCTCTCTCTCTCCCCCTCTCTCTCTCTCCCCCCCTCTCTCTCTCCCTCTGTCCCCTCCTCTCTCTCTCTCTCCTCTCTCTCTCTCTCTCTCTCTCTCCCTCTCTCTCTTTCACACACTCTCTCTCTCCCTCTCTCTCTCTCTCTCCCTCTCATATTCTCTCTCTCTCTCTCTCTCTCCCTCTCATATTCTCTCTCTCTCTCTCTCTCTCTCTCTCTCTCTCTCTCTCTCTCTCTCTCTCTCTCTCTCTCTCTCTCTCTCTCTCTCTCTCTCTCTCTCTCTCTCTCTCTCTCTCTCTCTCTGTCTCTCCCCCCCCCCCTCTCTCCCTCTGTGTTTTATGTTCTGTTACTGATGTTGTACCCCCCCTTCCAAAAGGGGCTTTAGCCTTATGGAATACATATTTTCATTTCATGTCATTTCTCTCTCTCTGTGGTCTGCCATTATGATGTCCTATTATTCTGCTCAGTTCCATTGTCTCTGGCCAGTGCGCGCGCGCGTGAACGCGTTTTTTCGTGAACAAATCGATGGTGTGGGTAACTGTGATGCTTGTGACACCGGTTCTGTGTTGTAAGCGAATTTGTGTTTGTGCCTTCGATCGTAGCCTATTATGTTTCTAGCAAATGTTAATGTTTTGACTATCTACATTCATAGCACACAACAGTTTCGAAGAGAATAATAAAGAAGAGGAACAAAATTTCATGGCTTTGTCTGATACATATATCGGAAGTCTAATGTAAAATGGGTGTAGTCTACGCGTAGTTAAGTTATTATGAATTACCAATAGGGCATTTGCCGCGTGCCGGCGACCTTGAATTTCATTGAGTTGAATTTAGAGAGTTGAATTAGAAAGGTCAGCGTAACTCGGGCAGAACGAGTGCGGGCAAATTAGTAGTCTAGTATAGAGAATGAACACTCGTGGCAAATGCCCTATTGATACGGGACGACGACTTGGGCGTGACTGACAGGATTGTTTATAGGTCACATTAACGTATGCGTAGGCTATAACTGGTGACTGATGAATGGCTTTGTGCTACTGAATGCAGAACTATGTATAGCTTAGTAGTGTTTTTTGCCAAGAGAGGGAGAGAGAGAGAGAGAGGAGAGAGAGAGAGAGAGAGAGAGAGAGAGAGAGAGAGAGAGAGAGAGGAGAGAGAGAGAGAGAGAGAGAGAGAGAGAGAGAGAGAGGGGAGAGAGAGAGAGAGAGGGAGAGAGAATGAGAGGGAGAGAGAAAAAGAGAGGGAGGGAAAAAAATAACTTGTTTGTTCGTGTGTGTTTTTGTCAACTAACGTTGCGGCCAAAATTACAGTTATATATAATTTTTTTAATCAAAAACATGGCGGGGGGGTATATAATTTTTATATATTAGTATTAGGTATTTGGTAGTTTATAGTCGCAGAGGCGTCTCTGTGAAATTCGGGCTGCTCCCACATGGAAAACGCGTCGCAGCCAGACGCGCGCCACCCAATTTTATTTTTTTGCATGCGATTTTTGTGTGACTGGGGAGGAAGGAATTGGGGTGGTGGTGGGGGTAAATGTTGACCAAATGACAACTTTTTCGTTGCCACTGGGTTTAACGTGTGCTAAATGCATGGGCACACGGGACCTCGGTTTATCGTCTCATCCGACAGACTCCACGTTCAGACCGTAAGGCCTAGTGCGAGGAGTGAGAGGACAAATCCCCTGTACCCAGGTTCGAACTCGGGTTTACTGTGCACGAGGCGAACGCGTTACCTCTGTGCCAGTCTACACATAATATGCATTTCCCCTTAGTTTTGTGCTATGCATATGTGTATTTTCTGCGTGTGACCACCTGTTTTATACCCTGTTCATTTCCCATGCTCCCAAGAGAGGTCAAAGGATTAGGAGATTGAATTGAAATGAGTGGTTATTAAATTGAACATTTTACAGAGTCTGTATCATTTACGTGTTTTCTTCTTCTTCTTCTTCGATCGCTCAGACAGTTTCCTGTCAATTATGAGCGCGGAT
>CM065704.1:25095265-25097765 GCA_017654935.2 Phymorhynchus buccinoides
GTGTTGTGTTTACGAGTAGCCTAACGAACAAAAATATACTTGACTCAGAATTCGAAAATGGTTTAATGTAATGGCATTAAGCCACAAAGGACTGGGGAAACGGGAAAAAAGCACAAACGAACGAGTAAAGCTATGAAGGCAAATGTTAAGAAAAGCCCCCTCCTCTGCACCCTTCTATTCATTTCAGGCTGTTCCGTCCACCACTGTCGCATTTTCAGATTACTGTGTTCTGAATTTACGTGCACGTGTACCATCAACTTGTGTGTGTGTGTGTGTGTGTGTATTTGACACTAAACTGACCATAAACCTATTCCTAACCCTATCCCAAACCCTAACCCTAAGGGAAAGCGACAGCGGTTTCATGTTAGGGTTAGGAATGGGGTTAGGGGTAGGCTTAGGGTCAGTTTAGTGTCAGCGGGAATCTGAGAATGCGACAGCGGTCGACGGAACAGCCTGAAATGCATGGAAGGTGGCAGAAGAGGGTGGGTTTTTTTTTATAAACATTTACAGTTATGAACACAATCGATTAACTTATTAAAAAGATCTTGAATACTGAATCCCCAAAAGAACCGACAAACAAACAAACAAAACTTCTGCTTTTAAGCTTCACAAGTCATTCACAAGCAAACGTAACACGAACAACAATTTAAAAGTAAATGGGAAGACAAAAAAAAAAAAAAAAAAAAAAAAAAATTCAATCAAGAAAGATCACTCACTGGACAAACAGGAACAGGAAGCACATCCATATTGGTCCGTGACGAATCCGTGGGGGCAGGAAGAGAGGCAGAAGATCTCCGGACAGACGAAGTTGGCTGTAAGTAATATTTGTTTATATTGAATATTGCTGCGAAACGTTTGAACATTTACGCTTAGAGTTTACAATAACGAGTAGAAGTCTATTTTTTTGGCATGCCAGTCAGTCGTTTCAGATCATGACTGCCAGATAGCAGAGGGGGCAGATACTGTTTTGGCGGGGCTGGGCGAGAATTTGTTTATAGTGGAGATGCCTTGCCCAGGGTACATCCTCACTATCTTGGCCAAATGGATTTGAGGACACGGCTGGCTTTGAGGAAGGTCTCCAAAAGCCAACCCATTCCTTTGGCTGCAGCACCAGAGCCGGTGCAAGGGCCCCCTCGTTCGAAAGTCATAGTCTTCCACAAGAGACTAAACTGTACCATGAGTTTCCATTACTGTAAAAAAAAAAAATCATATATTGTACAGCTCTCATGTTACTGTTGGCCCTTATACTACAGGTTAATGCTTTAGAAGTCTATGATGTTCTGGAATTATGTTGATTGTTTTAATACATTATGAAGAAAATTAATCTGGAGCTTCTTCTTTTTAAGGAATTTGTGAGTTTTGTATCCCTTTACCTGTTATCTGCACAAAGCTGAGTGGGTTACAGGTTTGGGGTTTTCTGATAGGATTGCTTAGCTTTTCAATCGAGCGTTTTACCTTTGTATGATTGTGTTATTTTATGTTCAATAATCTCTTTGAGAAATGATGTGCTAGAATTTTAAAATCTCGTGAACATTAAACAAAAATGATGATGAGCTTGGATTATACATTTATTGTTAATATGCAATGCAGTACTAACTCGTACACTAAGAATTAAAAAAGAAATCGTCACTCTACCTATTAAATTGGCTTAGTTTTAAACATACACATCTACCTACTTTGAACGCACAGTTTGCAAAATATCAAAGCATGACTTTGATGCATAACATGCAACAGGGATACGTACATATACTCAAGCAGTGTCCAACAAGAATGAATGTGCTGTTCAGACGAACTTGGAAACAAATTAAAACAGGCTTTTCTTTCAAGTACCTCATGGATACTGATAAAACCACAAAACCAGATAATAGTCATCACCATAATCATCATCATTATTATCATCATCACTACCAGAAGAGAGAAAAAAACACCCAAAACGTTGAAAATAATTGATGATAGCATTTAGCTTCAAACACTTCCTTGCAATATAAGAACATACACCTTTTCGCTGTCAACATAGTCGACAAAAAAACAACCAAAAAACCAATTGGGTGGCGCGCCTCTGGCTGCGACGCGCTCTCCAGGTGTGAGCAACCCGAATTTCACAGAGACGCCTCTGTGATTATAAAGTACCTAATACCTAATACATAATACCTAATACAACAACATCAAAAACAACGACAACAACAGCATCAACAACAAAACCCTTGTGAGAGAGAGAGAGAGAGAGAGAGAGAGAGAGAGAGAGAGAGAGAGAGAGAGAGAGAGAGAGAGAGAGAGAGAGAGAGAGAGAGAGAGAAGAGAGAGAGAGAAGAGAGAGAGAGAGAGAGAGAGAGAGAGAGAGAGAGAGAGAGAGAGAGAGAGAGAGAGAGACAGAGAGAGAGAGAGAGAGAGAGAGAGAGAGAGAGAGACAGAGAGAGACAGAGAGAGAGACAGACACAAAAGTTGTCACCTCGTTTGGACACAGAAGTCTCCTGCTTATCTGACGGCATGCCAGCTTTGG
>CM065704.1:25105265-25115265 GCA_017654935.2 Phymorhynchus buccinoides
AAATGAGCTTGTCATCTCTCCCCCGTCCTGTCCTGCCCAAACTGCCCCTCTGTCCCCTTCTCCCTCCTTTGATGGCACCAAAGACTGTATAGGGGAAGATAAGCATCCGGTCTCTTTTCCCTATATGAGTAATGAGGACAGAAACACTGGTTATGTCCCTTTTAAACAGGACACATTTTACACGTCGATAGGCCAGTTGAATTCTCCGTTCAAGTTCCAGTCTGAGTTTTTGGATAGCCGTCACTGTGAATGGTGTACTGTCGCCACTAACGATAACTCTATCAGCCCGGTTCGCCGAGCTCTTAAGTAATCCATCTTACCCTTTTAGAATATCTTTGATGGCACTCCTGACCAACAGCAGCAACTCAAAGACTTACTAGCCAAACATGCTGCATGTTTTTCTAAAGATGACCATGATTTAGGCTTGACGGATGCTGTCCACCATCGCATCCGCAGAACTGACTCTGTCCCTGTGGCCCAACCATATAGGCATATTCCACCGCATCAATTTCAAGAGGTGCAAGAGCACTTCTGGCTCAAAAGGTCATTGTGGAAAGCCACAGCCCCTACGCAGCCCCTGTAGTCATTGTTAGAAAGAAGGATGGCAGCCTAAGACTGTGTATTGACTACAGGCGGTTGAACGCCAAGAGTATAGGCGACGCCTACCCCTTGCCCAGAATCCATGAGTCTTTCGATGCGCTGGCCGGAGCACAGTACTTCACCACCTTGGACCTGGCCAGTGGCTATCATCAGATAGCGATGCACCCAGATGATCAACAGAAAACAGCTTTTGTTACACCCATGGGTCTGTTTGAATACACCCGCATGCCTATGGGTCTGGCATCAGCGCCTGCCACCTTCCGTGACAGTGTGCCATAATATCATAAGGCCTACCTGTCACCTATAAACCTGTCAGCAAGTCAAAAGCTACAAGGCGTGGTGCTACCTTTCACACGATTGTCAAACATGCTGAGTCCTCAGTAGAACACAGATGGACACCGAGCCTTAGCCGTTCTGACCCCATGCCGTTAGATGATGACGGACCGTCCATCACGCAGAACCATAAGCTTGACGCCTGAGGGGAAAGTAGGGTGGGGGTGGGGCTGGAGTGGTGAGGGTGGGGTTTGGGGAGATAAAGGGAATTTTTGCAGGTAAATAAGATTGGAGGGGTAGGGTGGGGGGAGTGAGATGTAGGGGGGGGGGGGGGGCAATGAGGTGTAGAGTGGCACAGAGGTAACGCGTTCGCCTTGCCGTGTCAAGTATAGGGCCCGAGTTCGAACCTGGGTACAGGGGATTTTTCCTCTCACTTTGCACTAGGCTTTACCCGGTCTGAACGTAGAGTCTTTCGGATGAGACGATAAGCTGAGGTCTCCCGTGTGCCCATGCGCTTAGCACACGTTAAACCCAGTGACAACCAAAAAGTTCTCATTTGGTCAATATTTAACCCACTCCCTTCCTCATCAGTCACACAAAAATTACATGCCCAAAAAATAAAAATGGGTGGCGCGCCTCTGGCTGCGACGCGCTCTCCAGGTGGGAGCAACCCGAATTTCACAGAGACGCCTCTGTGACTATAAAGTACCTAATACCTAATGGTGATTAAGTACAGCTGTTGTGTATCACCCGGTCTTTTTTCTCTATGAATGATGCGTGCTTGAGTAGATGCATCATGTATATGTTACGCCCAACCCGTGAAATTGCCCATTTCACGAAATAGGCAAAACGGTTTGCCCAGTTCGTGAAATAGCCAATTAAAAACTTGCTATTTATAACAGCACTATGAATGAAAAATATCTTTCGCTCATAGACACTCAGAGATCAAGAATCGGTTCCAACGAATGAGAAATCACATCTGCAGATTGAAAATCTTTGATTCAAACTTAATTTATTTGATAAAACGTTTAATAAAACACGTGGCTCAGGCATACCCCTATGGTAGTATTTGGCAGGGTTGGGGGACAGGATTGGGAAGAAAGTACAATCTAGAAATATTTGCTGCTGTTGAATCAACCTTAATCAATGCCTGAGTGGTTGGGGATTGGCTGTCATGTATATTGTCCATTTCACGAATTGGGCAAACCATTTTGCCCATTTCATGAAATAGGCAATTTCATGGATTGGGCGTAGCATATACACATTCCCCTTGTTTCTTCCTTCCTCCTCTGCCTATATACTTTAGCTGAGTGAAATTGTTTTAAAATTCTTCTAATCATCCTCTGTTTCTGTTTGTAGAGAAAAAAGACTGCAGAAATATCAAAAGCAAAAACCCCTTTACATAGTTCGGCATTCATTCTTTGATACAAGTTATTAGTTTTTGTAATAGGTTCAATAATACGTCAATGGACTATCTAAAGACAGTCCGTTTTCACTCCAAGCCGTCGCTATAATACTGTACGATCAATGATTCGTACCGGCGGAAACCTACTGCGTTGTCTCCGTTTTGAAAAGGGTGGCTTGGAATAAAAACGGTTAATGGTAGGGTTAAATATCCTGCAGAATAGTCTATAGTCCGAAGGGTCAGTGAGTTCGAAATATTCACCGTGCATAGGGCCTGGTATTCTGTTCTCTTCTTCATCTGCGTTCCCAGCCCATATTATGGCCATAGTGGGTAAGGTACGTATGTGTCCTGTTTTCAGTTTTCACTGGTCTCCCCGCTGCGCACAGCCGACACATTCCGATTTCGGAGGAGCTCAAAGGAGAAACATTATTTGGAAGATTTTTTTTAAAATAAGGCAGGAGAATGGGCCAATAAGTCAGAAAGATGGTAGATGATAGAAACCAAAGGGAAAAGGCAGAGTCAAAGAGAGTGGCAGAGTAGAGGAAGTTACAAGCACATAGCTTCCAGAAGGTGGGGGAACTTTTTTTTTTTACAAAAGACTCCCCCAGTATCCCCACGGGGGAGAGACTCGTGGAGGGGGCGGGGTCGTCCAGCTCCCCGTATGGAGGCACGAGGCATCCACCCACGTGCCCCAGCTTGGTATTCGAAAACGGAGTTTGTTTTGTTACCCATCCTTCAACAGCCTTTAACCCCCCCTCCCTCCATCCCACCCCCAAACGAAGGTAGGTATATGCGTTGCTTAAAACGATAAAGCAAAGGTAGGTCAGAAAATATGCTGAGAGCGTAATTCAGATAATTGATTGTCTTGACACTGAGTCACAAATCACAAATAGTTTTATACTTTTTTGGAGTTACATGCCTCTTGCCCCCTCAATTTCAATTTCAATTTCAATTTCATTTCATTTTCATTTTCAATATCTTTGTTCTTGTTGTTCTTGTTGTTGCTCGCTTGTTCGTGCACGTCTTGTATGCTATCATTTTCATTATCATGTTCTGTTCCATTATCTTATTACTTGTGGCAGCCAATATTGTATAATCTACTTCTGTTTGAGCGCCTTGTATAAGCTTTAAGCTTGTTGTGCTCGTTCCAATTTATGTTGCTGCTTTACTATGTGTTATTTAATATTAAAAAATTTCGTTTAAACCAAAGGTAGGTCAGAAAACCGTATTATTTAAGCTACAGATAATCAACAGATTGCTGTTTTGTGTTCACTGGCAATTTGAAACGATTTTCTTTTTTAACACGGAAAAGAGCATGTTCGTCTCCTTTAAAGAGAACTCTTCCTCTTGTGTGCAATGAAGCTTCCGGCCGTGACAAGGAGAGTAAAAGAAGATTAAAAACAACAAAAAGTGTTTTGGGTATAATAAATCGTCCTCTTAATTCCATTAAAAAAAACCTTGAAAACTTCACGAAATATCTATGATTCGTAAAATGAACGATTTACGACTTTAAATTTGTTTTAAAATAAAAACCAAGATTTTGAACGGAACGATCTTGAAAAAGTATATTAGTATTGTATATTATCAACACATTTTCCCCCTAAATTTTAATTACGATCCTTCCATAACCTTTTTAATTGTTCACAGAGAGACAGACCAATTATAAAGAGATAAAGGAATATGATTCAGTGTCCTCTCCTTCTCCCCACTGCGCCTCCATCCCCTCCTCCACCCCCTCCCGCCCCCCGCCCCTCCCAATTAATGTTAGGTGAGGTTGCCTTACGCATGGCGCTTTGTGGCGCTCGCTGTGAAGAAAGCTTGGCAACTCCTATATATCTGACCATGGGCCCTTCGAGCCGCTCAGCAACATCACAAGGAACATTTATGTTTTAAAAAAGCACGCATACAGAAACAACAACAACAACAACACGCGCGCGCGCGCGCGCGTGCAGAGAGAGAGAGAGAGAGAGAGAGAGAGAGAGAGAGAGAGAGAGAGAGAGAGAGAGAGAGAGAGAGATACATACACACACACTTACACACATGGGTGTGGGTGTGTTTGAGCGCGTGCGTGTGTGTGTGCGTGCAAGAGCATACGCACATGTGGTGTCAGTGTGTGTGTGTGTGTGTGTGTGTGTGTGCGTGTGCGTGTGCGTGTGCATATGTGTATGCGTATATATGCGTGTATGTGTTTAGGTGGAGTTACAGCCCTTAAACCTTGTGTTGGCGTCCCATCTGGGGGCGGGGCGGTTTTTTAAGCGACGCCAAACTCATTCCTTCATTCTCTTTCTCTATCGTGCGCGTGAGGTGTAAACATAGATTATGTCTTTATTTATAAATTGATCAATGGAAGTGAAATAAGCCAAAAGAGTGATACCCCGTGGTGTAGACAGAAGCGCTCATTCTGCTGTTATTACGTTGCTTTTTGTTTGTTTAAGGTAGGACAGGTATCCTCAATATCACAACTTCATATCCGATCGCATTTAGATACATTTTGGCAGCTGTTCTTGCATCGCCACAATGGGGACGACCCGACCACTGGGTACGATTCAACCCAAAAACGATCCGATCGTGACGATGTCTGTGAGTCATGATTCACGTGAAACACTTCCGTCTGAAAACTAGAGGTGGGGGAAAAAACCGGTTTGAACCGAAAAACCGGTGCTAAACTTTCGCGGTTCGAAAAACCGGTTCGAGTTGCTGTGAAAGTGAAAAGACGTTAAATTAAAGAACAACAACAACCGGTTTTTTAACTGCAAACTGAAAGTAAGTTTTTCTTGGAATAACGCATTCTTTTTTTTAAGAACAACACTGATTCTCAGCGCAGATTGGGTGTTTGTAAGCCAAGAGTAGGTGTTTCTAGTTTGTGGTGGTGTATGGCTTTGACTTTGACCGAGTGTTGAGTTGAGTGTATGTGTGTGTGTGTGTGTGTGTGTGTGTGTGTGTGTGTGTGTGTGTGTGTGTGTGTGTGTGTGTGTGTGTGTGTGTGATAAGTCATAAGTTTCTTTACTGTGTGTGTGTGTATGTGTGCGTGCGCGTGTGTGAATATTCTGACGAATAAATATGTGTTTGCATAGGTGAAACTAGTGATGCGAGTACTGGTTAAACAAAAACCGGTTCGGTGAAACCGGTTCGAAGAGGGAACACCGGTTTAAAACCGGTTCGGATTTTTGAACCGGTTCTCAACTCTACTGAAAACAACTCTATTTTCCTTCACTTTTCACAATCATGCAGACCCCTATAATACACTAATCAAGAAAAATGTCTGATACAAAAATACAGATATTTAAAAAATAAAAATAAAGGGGGGGGGGGGGGGGGGGAGGGGGGGGGAGGGGGGGGGGAAGGGGGGGGGGAGAGAAAAAGGAGTAAGGAAAAAAGGAGGAAAGGAAGGAAAAAAGAAAAGAAAGGGTTAATAATGAAGGCGGAAGTGGTGGTGGGTTGCATGATGAGTGAGCAAGATAGCGGAGAGCGGATGAATGATTGGGTGTGGTGTGAGAGCTACATATTTGTTAATGTAAATTTATGTTTCATACTTTTATTTCATATTTTTACAATGTACAATGGACAATAAAGAAACTTATGACTTATGAAGATTGAAAAAATGACTGCAGTACCTTTTGGAGTAACGTAAAAATGGTAGGTATAAAAAACAAGGTACCTGTGAAAAGGAGAAACTTCAACGTTTCGTGCCCTAGGCACTTAGTCATGAACTAATGAAGTGAAGACAGCAAAGTTGGCAGGTTGTAGATCTTCCTCTTGTGAGCATAGTTCACAATCAGCCCAAAGGTCAGTGGGAGAGAAATAGTGGGGTAGTGGAAAAATAGTGTGATTACAGTTTATGAGGGTAGAAGAGCAAAAGGGTACATGGGCAACAAGTGAGGTGGGGGGAGGGGGGGGGGGTGAGGGGGAGGAGAGGGGTGTAGATGGCTGTTGGAGAGGCAGAGGGGAAGGGGGAAAGGGAAGTGGGGGGTGTTGGAAAAACAGCATTGGGGGGTAGGGGGGTGAAGGGGGATGGGGATGGGGGTTGATGAAATGGAACAATGTTTATTCCCTGACATTGAGTCCATGTGGACTCAAGGTGCCAAGGCGCTGGATAAGTTGGCTTTCCATGAATTTCCGGTATTGGCCCTCCTTTCGCCCATTGCGCCAGAGGGCTGCCACTCTGATGAGCGACAAGTTGTGGTGATCAGAGGTGAAGTGGTTTGCAACTGGCTTATCTTTTCCTGTGAGTATGCTGTCCCTGTGTTCTTTGAATCGGTCATTGAGCGACCTGTAGGTGTAATCACACTATTTTTCCACTACCCCCACTATTTCTCTCCCACTGACCTTTGGGCTGATTGTGAACTATACTCACAAGAGGAAGATCTACAACCTGCCAACTTTGCTGTCTTCACTTCGTGACTAAGTGCCTAGGGCACGAAACGTTGAAGTTTCTCCTTTTCACAGGTACCTTGTTTTTTATACCTACCATTTTTACGTTATGACTTATGATTTCATCAAATTCGTGTACAGGGGACTACAAAACAATATAATTAAAAAAACACCAAACTAATAGGATTTCATCATATTCATTTAGACAGTAGAATTTCACGAGAATCATGCCTCACAGAATGTCACAATCGGATCGCATTGGGATCGAATCGTATGCAGTGTGTCTGCCCCTTTATCAGAGAAGTGAAAACGATGGTCGCTAAATCAAAAACCTACAACCATTTTCTTTCAGCTTCGGCTTTTAAAAACAAGCAAACAAACAAGAAAACAAAAGCAAACCAAGAAAAAAGGAAACGGAACAGAAAATTGTCGAAGAAATAGCATGCTGTTTGCATAATAATAGAGTAGAAACAGGTCTGTGCGTTGGTTGAGTCCGTGCGTACCCCCCCTTGAAATCGTAGAAATTGTAAAGAAATCACGTCATGCTTCGCGTCATTCATTGCACTGATGTTTATTTCTTCTTGCTTCCATTTTTCAACCGAAAGAGATCAACTTTCATGCAGTTGGAAGGTAAAATATGAATCTACTCATTTTACGTGAAGGTTTCCTTCCTCACTTTGTATGGGGTGACTGGGTGACATATAAGTGTATGATGGATAAAAACGCAACACCCGTATGTAGGGTGCGCGCTGACCCGTACCGGTACGCAATGACTAATTTCAAATTGCCACAGTCTTCAGAAATCCGCTTGCTTCTAGAAAACACTTTTAGTTACAAAGCAGAGCGTTGATACAGTGGAAGCAGAAACATTTTAGCAGACGCTGGTGATCTAAATCTTTTCCAATATCGAACTGGAGATCCACAACCCCCCTTTCTACACTAGATGTTTGTAAGAAAATAGCGCCACATTAGAGCGGCTTATGCCCGCGCAGAGCGTTAAAAGTAAACGAACCTTTTGTTTTTCGTAATGTAAATGAACTTCCTCCTCCTATATATATCGCGGTTCACCTGTTCTGATCGATGGGTTTCGTAACACGATAATTATTATTATGCTATGTTCATTATTAGAACCCCGTTAACCCCGTTATCAGTTGATCAACGAGTCAAATCTTCCATCGTATCAGTAACAATAATAACATTTCTCTTTGTCTCTGCCTCTGTATGTCTGCCTCTGTCTGTCTGTCTCTTTGTCTCTGTCTGTGTCTGTGTCTCTGTCTCTCTCTCTCTCTCTCTCTCTCTCTCTCTCTCTCTCTCTCTCTCTCTCTCTCTCTCTCTCTCTCTCTCTCTCTCCCCCCCCCCCCCTCCACAAAACACGCTCACGCATTGCAGTGCTGGCACAACCTCTAACATGCGATCCTGTCTCTCTGTTTCTCTTTCTCTCTGTCTGTCTGTCTGTCTCTCTCTCTCTCTCTCTCTCTCTCTCTCTCTCTCTCTCTCTCTCTCTCTCTCTCTCTCTCTCTCTCTCTCTCTCTCTCTCTCTCTCTCTTCTCAGTCAACATATAGACTCTTAAGTGCTAAAAATGTGATGAAGTGATAATAAATGTCAGCAACAACAGGCAGGGGTTGTTTAATGGTTAAGGGACTTTAAAGACCCCCAGTGACGCACCACGATTAAGTCCCTTGTTTTTATCTGGGTTGCTGTGACCCACATACAAATTTCCCCATATTCAAATTGAGGCTGCTCTTTAAACTGATGTCAGTTGAATTTGGAGCCATTTATATTGGAGTCAGACTTGGTCAAATCAAGATTTCTTTCCAGTTATAAGAGGGAAACCCCGTGAAACCCGTGATTTTGACACGTGATCTGGTGGATCTAGACCCACCACGTCACGTGTCAAAATCATGATTTTCACGTGTTTCCCCTCTTATGGTGAAGCGGCGTATATCGCGCGCGTTTATAAATCTGTTCGCTTCCGGTTTGGCACACAGATAGCCACCGTCCCCGGTCATCTACCTTCCAAATTCGAAGGCAATCCGTCCATAAATACCGGAGATACGGGCGCCGAGAGGCCGGTGGATACGCGTTTCGCGCATTTGCCAAACCGCGCAAATGACACGGCCGTCTCGGTTGCCGTTGCCATCGCCCCGTTAGGACTCATAGCAAATTGGAAGCGATTCGGTCGAAAAACGGCGGAGTTATAAGGCCCGTTTTGTGTTTCAGACACACACACAGACAGACAGACAGACAGACACACACTTGCCTTTTTATTATATGATTTTGGGGGAAATCAACGTTCTAAGGGCAAGCATTGCTGGACATTTTGTACGCCTCTTTTATAAGACAACCGGTGATCACTGTTCGCTGAATTTTGTAGGCTTACTTGCACGAGCACCTCATCGTTTTATTTGAATGGAAATCCGTGTAACGTCCGCCGACCTATACCAGATCAATACATAATGAAGCTTTATACCGAAAATTATCTGCCCCTGTCTCGTGCCCTGAGATGCGAACGCCACCTACTTAAGATTATCGCCCTTGTCTGTCAGGAACTAGTAGTGTATAGCCACAGAAAAGTATCTGCTCCTGACTCGTCACCAGGGGGGCATGGGCACTTCGGGCCTAAGATTATCGCCCTTTGTAGTCTCCTCCCCTCCTTCTCCTCCTCCTTCCTCCTTCTCCTCCTTCTCCTCCTCCTTCTCCTCCTTCTCCTTCTCCTCCTTCTCGTCCTTCTCCTCCTCTTTCTCCTCCTCCTTCTCCTCCTTCTCCTTCTCCTCCTTCTCGTCCTTCTCCTTCTCCTCCTTCTCTTCCTTCTCCTCCTCCTTCTCCTCCTCCTTCTCCTCCTTCTTCTTCTCCTCCTTCTCCTCCTCCTTCTCCTCCTCCTCCTTCTCCTCCTCTTCCTTCTCCTCCTCCTTTTCCTCCTCCTCCTCCTCCTGATTTGTAGTTATAAAGATAGTGGGTCAATCCCGGAGGCACTGCAATACCAGAAAAGACCCGTTAGGCATTTTTAAAAAATTCTGTATTCCCTTGATTATTCATTGAAAAGGACTTAAAATTTATCAACCAAAAAAAGGAATGGTTCCAGCAAAAAAATAGTATAAGTGCATGGCTTTGTACATCGATGTCTCGGCAAATATGTAGATTTACACCCTCCTGCTCTATTTCTTGGTTCTTTCCGTGGTTAGGGATAGGGTTAGGGTTAGGGTTAGGGATAGGGTTAGGGTTAGATGGTCTTTTCTTTTGCCACAAGCATCTGTTTTTTGGTCAAAATCATCTTTTTTTTTTGGAGCATTAAATCGCTGCCATTGAAAAGGGTTAACATTTTGTGCCGATTTGAGAAAAAAAAATCTTCT
>CM065704.1:25122765-25125265 GCA_017654935.2 Phymorhynchus buccinoides
AGAGGAGGAGATGGAGGGGTGGAGAAGGAGGAGGATGGAGGAGGAGGAGGAGGAGGAGGAGGAGGAGGAGGAGGAGGAGGAGGAGGAGGAGAAGGAGGAGGAGGAGGAGGAGGAGGGGAGGGATGGAGGAGAAGGAGGAGGAGGAGGAGGAGGAGGAGAAAGAGAGAAGGGAAGGGGAGAGGAGAAAGAGGAGGAGGATGAGAAAGAGGAAGAGGAATGAGAAGGAGGAGGAGGAGGAGGAGGAGAAGGAGAGAGGGGGGGGAGAATGAGAAAGAGGAGGAGGAGAGGGAGGAGGAGGAGGAGAGGAGGAGGAGGAGGGGAGGGAGAGAGAATGAGGAGGAGAGGAGAAAGGAGGAGGAGGAGAGGAGAAGGAGAAGGGGAGGGGGAGAAGAGAGGAGGAGGAGGAGGAGGAGGAGGAAGAGGAGAAGGGGGAGGAGGAGGAGGAGGAGAAGGAGAAGGGGGGGGGGAGAGAGAGAGAAGAGGAGGAGGAGGAGAATAAGAGGAGAGAAGAGGAGAAGGGGGAGGAGGAGGAGGAGGAGGAGAAGGAGAAGGGGGGGGGGAGAATGAGAAAGAGGAAGAGGAGAAGGGGGAGAGGAGGAGAAGGAGAAGGGGGGGGGAGAATGAGAGGAGGAGGAGGAGGAGAGATGAGAAGAAGAAGAGGAGGAGGAGAAGGAGGAGGAGAGGGGTGGGGGAGGAGAGAAGAAAAAAACTCGAGGAGAAGGAGGAGAATGAGAAAGAGGAGGAGATGGAGGGGTGGAGAAGGAGAGAGGAGGTCGGAGGAGAAGGAGGAGGAGGAGAGGAGGAGAGGAGAGGAGAAGGAGGAGGAGAAGGAGGAGGAGGAGGAGGAGGAGAAGGGGGGGGGAGAATGAGAAAGAGGAGGAGGAGGAGAATGAGAAAGAGGAAAAGTAGAAGGAGGAGGAGAAGGAGGAGAGGGGGGGGGGAGAATGAAAAAAAACTCTAGGAGAAGGAGGAGGAGGAGAAGGAGGAGGGGGAGAAGGAAGAGGAGAATGACGAGGAGGAGAAGGACGAGGAGGAGAAGGACGAGAAGGAGGAGGAGAAGAAGAATGGGGATAGAGATGACTAAAATAGGGGAAACAAAACAGGAGAAATGGAAGCAGGAGAAATTGGTTTTGAAAAAACAAAAACGTTGTTTGATTTCAATTTAATTTGTTTTTAGTTTTATAAAACAGCTCCGTGAGCCGTTGGGTTTAAGATAATTGAAAGTAAGTCCATTGAAGCATAGCCTATACTTTGTCAGAAAATCATTTTGGATGCTTTCGTTTTTGAAAATATGTTCTCCCCCCTCTCATTACAGGTTGTGCAGTTTAAAAAAATGTTTTTAACTATTTTTGTCAGAGTATGGCAACTAATCATAATGTGTGGACATATTTTTTGTAGAACAAAAATTACGAGCAGGTCTCGGAAGGAATTGGCGACTGCACGCACCATTTACGTCCAACTCACTCAATAACAAATGCAAAGATGTTGTCGATTGAAATTCCTTCAACAGGTCGGAAGGAATGGTCAACCTATGGCGATATTGTTCACGCCAGAGGGCAGTCAATGCACTAGGGGCTTATCACGCGATTTTCTTACTTGGGCGTAGTGAGAGAGAGAGTGATGGTAGGACCACTCACTGTCTCTCTCTCTCTCTTTCTTTATCCCCAACTAATAATATAGAGAGGATTAGCCCCACACGAGCGTCATGCCCTCTGGCGTGAGAAAAATCGCACTAAGTCTCTCATTGGCGGCTGCACCATTTTACGTCCAACTCACTAAGGCAGTTGTGGGGGAAAAAAACACCCAGCCATAAGTCATAAGTCATAAGTCATAAGTCATAAGTTTCTTTATTGTCCATTGGCATTGTACAACGCACATGGAAACTTGTCTTCCACCATGCAAAATAAGATGAGATAAAATTATATCAAAATCAAAATATAAAATAAAAATATGAAACATAAATTTACATTAAAACAAAATATGTAACTCTCACACCACACCCAATCATTCATCCGCTCTCCGCTATCTTGCTCACTCATCATGCAACCCACCGCCACTTCCGCCTTCATTTTTAACCCTTTCTTTTCATTTCTCTTTCCTTTCCTCCTTTTTTTCTTCTCCTTTTCTCTTTTTCTTTTTTCGTTTTTTCTTCCTCTTTTTGTTCCCTTTTTTTCCTTCTTTGATGTGTATTAGCCAATGCTTGCTGATAGTGTGAAGTCGACACACGGCCACAGATAGCTGAATGGAGCTAGCTCACGACTTCGACTAAAAGGTTGGATAGTGTGAAGTCGACACACGGTCACAGATAGCTGAATGGAGCTAGCTCACGACTTCGACTAAAAGGTTGGATAGTGTGAAGTCGACACACGGCCACAGATAGCTGAATGGAGCTAGCTCACGACTTCGACTAAAAGGTTGGATAGTGTGAAGTCGACACACGCCCACAGATAGCTGAATGGAGCTAGCTCACGACTTCGACTAAAAGGTTGGATAGTGTGAA
>CM065704.1:25130265-25157765 GCA_017654935.2 Phymorhynchus buccinoides
GGAAAGAAAGAAACAAAAAAAGAAAGAAACAAAGGAAAAAAGAAAGAAACAAAGAAAGAAAGAAAAGAAAGAAACAAAGAAACAAAGACGGAAAGAAAAATCAAAGAAAAAAAGAAAAAAGAAAAAAAGAAACAAAGAAAAAAAAAAAGAAAAAAAAAAAAAAGAAAAAGAAAAAGAAAAAAAAAGAAACAAAGAAACAAAGACGGAAAGAAAAGAAAGAAACAAAAGAAACAAAGACGGGAAAGAAAAGAAATAAATAAACAAAGAAACAAAGAAACGGGAAAATAAGAAATAAAGAAAAAAAAGAAACAAAGACGGGGAGATAAGAAATAAACAAAGAAACAAAGACGGGGAAGAAAAAAAATAAACAAAGAAACAAAGACGGGAAATATAAGAAATAAACAAACAAAGAAACAAAGACGGAAAGAAAAGAAATAAACAAAGAAACAAAGAAAGGAAGAAAAGAAAAAAACAAAGAAACAAAGACGGGAAGAAAAGAAATAAACAAAGAAACAAAGACGGAAAGAAAAGAAAGAAAGAAGTAAAAATAAAAGAAAGAAAAAAGAAAAAGAAATAAAGAAACAAAGAAACAAAGAAATGAAGAAAACAAAGAAAAAAAAGAAACAAAGAAACAAAGAAACAAAGAAAAAAAGAAAGAAAGAAAGAAACAAAAAACAAAGACGGAAAGAAAAGAAAGAAAGAAATTGAAAAAAAAGAGTTAAAACAAACAAAACAAGAACAAGAGAAAGCGTAGTGAGACAATGGGCATGAGACTTAATGATATTCACAAAATTAGCTGACTTGAAATTTCACGTCCACATTGTCACAATAAAACCGTCATAGAGTCACAATGTAATTAATTTTTTTTGTTAAAGACGGTGTTGTGGCATTCCCGAGTTACCTACCCCCCTCACCAAATTAAAAGCCCTGGAATAATAATTGGGTGCGTGTGTGCGCGGTTTGATTTGATTTCTATCACGATTCAGCGCCGTATAAATACTGTATGTTGTTGTTGTTGTTGTTGTTGTTGTTGTGTGTGTGTGTGTGTGTGTGTGTGTATGTGTGTGTGTGGTCCCGTGTGCCCATGCACTTAGCACACGCTAAACCCTGTGGCAACGAAAAAGTTGTCATTTGGACAAAATTTACCCATCTCCTTTTCCTTCTTCATCAGTCACACAAAAATTGCATGCCCAAAAAAAAATCGAGTGGCTACGACGCGCTCTCCAGGTGGGAGCAACCCGAATTTCACAGAGACGCCTCTGTGACTATAAAGTACCTAATACCTTATACCTAATAGAACATACCAATGTCCCAAATAGGTATATCGGGTCAAGAGGTCGTACAATTTCAAATATCGTTCGTACCTAATACAACAATGGCGTCGAAGCTTGAAACCGCAGGATGCGAGTCAGCGACTTGCAAACATTTTTTTAAAGAAAAATGAGGAGTAGCCAGTAGCCACAAACTGATAGAACTTGCAAAATGTGACGTAAAAAATATAAATGACATCAATTTTAGAATGACGCACGGTGTTCTAAGTGATGCAAGTCTACTCAAACACACGAGGCGAGAGGGCTGGGGATCTACCTGAAGGTAGAGTAACTTCCCCTGTTTGACTGATTGAATTAGGCAAGATAATATAATAATAATAATAATAATAATTTTATTTCATATAGCGCTAAAATCCATACAGTAGTATGCTCGATGCGCTTTACAAAAGCAACATTAAAATCAACATTAAAAACATGCATTAGAATCAACAAGATAGTCATACTACCAACATTCCAGTGCAAAGAAATAAAGTAACAAAAATAACATGATTCTCACTCACAAAGACATCCACCCTCGTTCACCAGCACTGTCTCTCTCTGATAACACCTCACCCTCACAGAAACTAATGACACTCCCACACACCATGAAATTACTCTCCTTAATTATTTCCGAACAATTCCTATTAGAGGAGGCCGGGGGGTTGGGGGGGGGGGGGGGGGTTTGACATTGTTTTCACCGTGACACCGGCTGCAAGAACAAGACATAAAAAGCAAAGGGCAGTAACTGCTTTCCACACTTCTTGGACAGGTATGGCGCGCTGACAGTGTCAAAAAGGCAGAGAAACAGCTAGTAGCGCAGTTTTCTTTTTAAATTGAAGACACAGCACATTATATCAGCAGAAAGAGACAAGCGTATATCGTAAATTGTACATCTTTTTGCCTGAAGTGTCTTGCTTCTGTTTCTGTGTGTGTGTTATGTGTGTGCTCTTCGGTTTAGAAAACGAGAGAAGCTCTTGAGTCTTGTATTCTCTAACGTTTTCTCTTTACGGCAGTTTCGTCACCCGAAAGGTTGTTGGAGTTTACGAGTTTGACAGAACACATTGTAAGTATTCTTTTATTTGTAATGTTCTTTTCTCTAAGCATACATGTAGGCTACTTTAAACTTGATTGCTCATTTTTTTTTAAATCTAAGTTTTGGTCGTTTAGAAAAAATGGTGATGATAAACTTTTCGTTTTGGACAAAATGGGTTGTTTGTTTTGTTTTGTTTTGTTGTTGTTTTTTTTATTTGAAAATTATCTTGCGAATAAGTTGAGTGAATGGAAGAGCGTTGGATTAACTGGAGAGAGAGAGAGAGAGAGAGAGAGAGAGAGAGAGAGAGAGAGAGAGAGAGAGAGAGAGAGAGAGAGAGAGAGAGAGAGAGAGAGAGAGAGAGAGAGAGATCTGTAAAATACAATATCAATATCAATTTACTTTCTTTCTTTTCCTTCTTTTTTTAACTTTTTTTTTTTTTATTTTTTTGGGGGGGGGGGAATACATGTTTCACGTCCTCTTGGTCTACACTTAGTCCATTATGGGATATAAAATCTGTCCTTAGGTGTATATATATAAAGTAAATATACATAAATAAATTTAAAAAAAAAAAAAAAAAAAAAAAAAAAATATAAATAAAATATATTTTTTTTTAAAATAATAAATACATTAATTAATTAATTAAAATTTAGAATTAAAATTTGCAATTAAAATCATTTAAACCAATTATTCCCTCGTTCTTTCCGCAACTTTGCATCGTTTCCATTGGGAAATGTGGAATATTGTGTTGACTTTTTGTCATTTCGATTATGCTGAGCGTTTAGAAACATCTTTAGAGCGTTTAGACCGTCTTTCATCTGACTATGGAAGTGTGTGTGTGTGTGGTGTGTGTGTGCGTGTGTGCGTGTGTGCGTGTGCGTGCGCGTGTGCGTGCGTGCGTGCGTGCGTGCGTGCGTGTGTGCGTGCGTGTGTGCGTGCGTGCGTGCGTGCGTACGTGCGTGCGTGCGTGTGTGTGTATATATATATATATATATATGTGTGTGTGTGTTTTTTTTGCTGGTAACTGGGACTACGTGTACATGGCGTTACCATCTTGGTTTTTTTCCGTTCCTCAGAACCATCTTCACGATGCTCAGCACCGTTTCATCGTTTCTGGTTCTTCTAGCTCTGCCCGCCGCTGTCACCGGTGAGTTGACGTTCACATGTCATGGAACAGAATTCTGCACAATTTTCGGTATAAAAAGGTCCCCCCCCCCCCCCCCCCCCCCCCCCCCCCCCCCCCCATGTGCCCCCCCCCCCCCCCCCCCCCCCCCCCCCCCGCCCTCTTACATTTCTCAGCTCTCCCCACATTTTCACACCTGCCTTTCTTACCCAACATTAAGCTGTATCTTATCAACTTTTTGAGCTAATTATCTTTGTTGAATAATTAATCGCAGTCATGATAAAGGCCATTATCTAATTAGGACCCCCCTCCCTCCCCCCCCCCCCCCCCCCCCCCCCCCCCCCCCCCCCCTATGTAGTGCAGTACACACAACAGCCGCGGAGCATTTGTCACAGTCCTGGTTCATTGCCTTTTTTCCGTCTTGCCTTTATCTTCTACTATTATTGAATGCATGTGTTTAATTATGTAAATGGATGAAAATTAGTGCTAAATATAGCAAACGATAGAGGATGAAGTACTCAATCTGCAGTAAGAAAGGCAAGACTGAAAAAATGGAAAGAACCGAGAAATGGAGGAGGGGGGGAGGGGGGCCGCATCTGTTCCTTTTCAAACAGAAAGCAGGTAAGATATTTTCCTACGGTTGCTCGCATTACAAACAAACAAAATGTGGTGAAAAAAATGTACATTTTTTTTAAAAAGTTTAACTGCTCGAGAGAAGACCGGTTTGAAGTTCCTGCAACAGGCCACAGTGCAAAAAAAAAAGAAGTGTGCAAAATTTGAAGTCTTTATCTCAATTAGTTCTTGATATATGATTTGCAAACCACATTGCGTGAACATTTCGTGAACATTCTGTTTTTTCGACTCTAAACACACCTGAAAAAAAAAAATTGTTTTGGCAAAGTTTAATCCCTTCTACATCAAGTTCAATGTATTTTCTCATATAAAGCCAGCTAAATAAAAATAAAACTATTGTAAACTATTGTAAAAGGTTGTAACGAAAGTGACAAAAACCGTGCCTCGGCTTGGGTGGTACTAATACCTTAACATACCTTCATTATCTTTAATACCTTAATATTGGGGGGACTACCGTAACTCCAATAGACGATTTTTAAAAAAAACAACCTAGGGGAGAGCACTTCGTGAAAATTAGAGTTGCTTACCTCCATTACTCGGTCAAATACTATAGCAACAATGCAACAATGGCGTCGAAGCTTGAAACCGCAGGATGCGAGTCAGCGACTTGCAAACATTTTTTTAAAAATAAAAATTAGGGGTGACCATTGACCACAAACTGATAAAACTTGCAAAATGTGACGTACAAAATGACATACGTTTTTAGAATGACGCGCGGTGTTCTCTAAGTGCTGTGTGTCTGCTCAAACACACGCGCGAGGCGAGAGCTGGGGATCTACCTGATGGTAGAGTAACTTCCCCTGTTTTGACCGATCGAATTAGGCGAGGTCACTCCCACACACACACCATGAAATTACTTCCCCTTAATTATTTCCGAACAATTCCTATTATCATACAGGAGAGGCTGAGAAAGTGTCTCGGTCATGGTATCTCCACTGCAGTGAACAAAAGCACAGTCCACAGTTTTGAAGAATAGCAGTCACCTTCTCGGCTGTCTGGTGCTCATAGTCGGACACGCCTGTCTAGCACCCAACAAAATCAACACAACACAACACAATAATGTTCTTTTGCGGCTCATTCCTCTGTCATTTGAGACCTTGTACTTCCTCGCGGGCTTCCACCTTGTCGTGGTGGGGGAGCTTTAAACTAAGAGTAGCCCCTCATCTCCATTCTTCTTTTAAATCTACCCGTTTTTAACAAAATCCAAAAAGATATAATAAATGTCCCGCCTGACCCTTAGTCGGTTAGGAGGACGCTGAAGCAAATCAAACAAACATTTGAGACCTTGATAAAGTGAAGTAAAAACCCAGCACGAAAGATTGGGACAAATATAGGGGAAGACGGGGTAAAAAGCGCATGGGCGGGTAAGAAGCCCACCCCAATTATCTCATGAAATAAAGAAAGTTTCAGTCAAAGTTGCCCATGAGACGAATGCTAGACATTAACGCTCGTTTCATGGGCAAAATGAGACTGAAATTTGCTTCATTTCATGAGATAATTGGGGTGGGCTTCTTACCCGCCCATGCGCTTTTTACCCCGTCTTCCCCTATACACTGTTTTGTTGTGGGGGGTTTTCAAATCGGTGTTGTTCACACAACAAAATCATACACAAGAAATGTATAATAATCCATCTCTCCTTTTTGTCCGTCTACTTGCATACATAACTATCAGGGAGAAAGGTGGCAGAGTGGGTAAGACGATCGCCTGCCAAATGTAATGCGTGACTGCAGCGCGTGAGAGACCCGGGTTCGAATCCCGCCCGGCCTCCTCGCCCTTTCTTTCTAGTTTGACAGGAAACTCGAAACTGAACGTCGAGTCCTTCGGATGGGGACTTAAAGCTAGTCTGACCCGTGCGACTTTACGCACGTAAACATCCCATGGCAGTTGAAAGTCGGTAAGAGCAGGGAGAAATCCCGCTGCCTGGTATGGCCAAATTGATAGCTAGGTTTTCCCCCTCCTCACCCTGTGTCCCCCCAAAAAAGAAAGAAATTGGGTAGGCGCTGCACTTGCGGCGACGCGCTCTCCGGGGGAGAGCAGCTCGAATTTCTCAGAGATAAATCTCTGTGACTAGAATATACCAAATACCAAAAATACCAAAATATTATTATTACCGTATTTTTGTTTGTGGCTCAAGCCACAAACCTATAACTCACTTTGTCGGTCGGTCGGTCTGTCTGTCGGTCCAAAATTGTCGCACATTTTGACAAAATGTCGCACTTCAAATCGAGGCTACACTTCAAATTGAGGCCGCACTTTAAAATGATGTATTTTAAAAGCGTACAAAATAATAAACATACGTAATACAGACACTACAACAGACACGACGAGTATGCGGTGCTTCTTTTGATGAGTATAAGTAGGATACATAGTTTTAAATGTTTTCCAAAAGATATAAAAAGTTACGAAAGGGTGCAGAGATAACATTCTGGTTTAGGGGAAGACGGGGTAAAAGGCGCATGGGCGGGTAAGAAGCCCACCCCAATTATCTCATGAAATAAAGAAAATTTCAGACAAATTTGCCCATGAGACGAATGCTAGACATTAACGCTCGTCTCATGGGCAAAATGAGACTGAAATTTGCTTCATTTCATGAGATAATTGGGGTGGGCTTCTTACCCGCCCATGCGCTTTTTACCCCGTCTTCCCCTACAGATTAAAATTATTGAAAAGCCAGGGGAGGTGACTCATGATTGGAGTGGTAAAAATAGACCGCGTGCCACAAACTATTGCGATTTCGCGCTTGTTTCGGACTATAAGGCGCACCTTTTTATAAGGCGCACTCCCCACATTTTACACACAATTCAGATTTTGTTATTATATTTTCTTGCTATTACGATTGGTCATTATTACAAGGCGCGGGGGTCTTTGTCTGGGTAAAATTTAAAAAAAAAGGATCGCCTTATATTATACTAGTCGGTAAAATGGTATAGCATGCAATGGAAGATCCCACTGGTTCTCTGATGTTTGATCGAGAGATAGACTTCATCTCTTGGTCATTTTACTTTTGGCAAAATGGTATAGCATGCAATGGAAGATCCCACTGGTTCTCTGATGTTTGATCGAGAGATAGACTTCATCTCTTGGTCATTTTACTTTTGGCAAAATGGTATAGCATGCAATGGAAGATCCCACTGTTTGCTCTGATGGTTGATCGAGAGATAGTCTTCATCTCTTGGTCATTTTACTTTTGGCAAAATGGTATAGCATGCAATGGAAGATCCCACTGGTTCTCTGATGTTTGATCGAGAGATAGACTTCATCTCTTGGTCATTTTACTTTTGGCAAAATGGTATAGCATGCAATGGAAGATCCCACTGTTTGCTCTGATGGTTGATCGAGAGATAGACTTCATCTCTTGGTCATTTTACTTTTGGCAAAATGGTATAGCATGCAATGGAAGATCCCACTGTTTGCTCTGTGGTTGATCTAGACTGATGTTATAGATCGGAAGATCCCACTGATAGAGAGATAGACTTCATCTCTTGGTCATTTTACTTTTGGCAAAATGGTATAGCATGCAATGGAAGATCCCACTGTTTGCTCTGATGGTTGATCGAGAGATAGACTTCATCTCTTGGTCATTTTACTTTTGGCAAAATGGTATAGCATGCAATGGAAGATCCCACTGTTTCTCTGATGTTTGATCGAGAGATAGACTTCATCTCTTGGTCATTTTACTTTTGGCAAAATGGTATAGCATGCAATGGAAGATCCCACTGTTTCTCTGATGTTTGATCGAGAGATAGACTTCATCTCTTGGTCATTTTACTTTTGGCAAAATGGTATAGCATGCAATGGAAGATCCCACTGTTTGCTCTGATGGTTGATCGAGAGATAGTCTTCATCTCTTGGTCATTTTGCATGTTCTCATTATGTTTTACCAAAGAGGTTTCAAGGCTTATTACAGCATAAAGATAGTTTGGTAAAATTCTTGGAAAGAAATGTAAAATGTAAATTAAAAATAAATTAAAAATAATGAATTTATCTTATTTATCTCAGTTGTTCTTTTAAACAATGAAATGAATGCCCAAACTGGCCGCAAAATGTCGTTAATATATGTTTTTTATATTTAACACGAGATGTGATGAAGTCATAAACTGACCAAAAATGCATATTAAAAAAATTAAAATGAGGAGATCCTGTTTTAATTGATTCTTCAGAAAATGTTATGTTTGTTTTTAAAAATCTGTTTAATTATTAAACGTTTCGTTTGATTAAACTTTATAAACTCGTGTACAGAAATCAATAAGCAAACACTAGATAGACAAAGACAACTACGGCCTATGAAAGTATCAACTCCTCTCCTTTCGAAGAAGGTATTAAATTGAGGTAAATGTGAGTCATGAATCAGTTCTTTTTTTCTTTTTTTAATGGAGTATTTATTTAATTATCTATTTGTCGTTTGTTTGTTATTTTTTTTCTATTAATTTTATTATTTAGGCCTGCTTATTTACCTATTCACTTATGGCCTCAATATTCAATCATTCATTCATTCATTTATTTATTTATTTATATTCTGATCGACTGGCCGATTTCATTGAATGATTGATTGGTTTCATTTTGATAGGTATTACACCGGTCGGTTGAGTCAATGCATATCTGAATTGCTAACAACAAATCAGGACTTTACTGATGTTGCACTGCCTCCGGGCATTGCCTCCAGGATCGTTCCCACCATCTTTATATCTACTAATGTCCCATATGTGTCTGTTCCAGACCGGAGGACGTTAAACAGATTTTCATTCATGGTTGGTTGAGTGATTTGGTGGAGTTACTGATTGATTGATTGATTGATTGATCGTTTCATTGCATTCATTTGTGGAAGGTTTTTGGTTTTGTTCTCGTCCAATCAGCGCTGTGCTACAGTCCCATGATGCACGGCTTCATGCCTGACGTCATCCTGCCCTCTGTCCTGGGCTCCGGGGTCCACTGTCCCTCCCCGAGGGTCTTTGACCACTTCCTCTGCCTGTGTGTCGGTCAGTCTGCCTGTCTGTGCCTCTCCATGCCTGTCTGTCTGTCTGTCTGTCTGACTGACTGCATGTTTGTCTGCCTGTCTTTCTGCTTGCTTTTGTGTGTGGTCTTGTTTGTTACTTTGATATCGGCGTTTAAGCAGAGTATTATAGGAATGCATTTTGTTGGAATTTTGCGGGCAAGGTGGCACGCGCGCACGCGCGCACGCACACAGACTGACAGACAAACACACACACACACACACACACACACACACACACACACACACACACACACACACACACACACACACACACACACACACATTTAACATTATTGCAATATTTTGTTTTAAATGAATTCAAACGAAGTCTATAAATCATTATTCTGTTCTTGATTCAGTTTGTAAATGCTTATTAAGTAGTCCAATTAGTATTTACCTTTAACATTGTTCATTGTTCGATTATAGTTCTTTATTGTAAGTTTTGTTGTTGTTTTTCTCAAGAGGGTGGAGGGGGGGGGGCGGTGGGGGGGGGGGAGAGGGGGGGTTGGAGTGCAGGGTCATGATTTTCATCACTGCTTACTCTATTACTTACACACAATCACTACAGACACGCCCACTCTCACTTACATACACCAAAATCACCCCTCATTATAATACTGTCTGAATCGCTTTTAGTGGAAGGACGTTAAACTGAAGAACAACAACAACACACACGCGCCATTCACAGATTGAAAACTTGGAGTCATTTTCATTACATTTATCTCTTTTTTTTTTTACCTTTTTTACGCCTTCCTTTCCAAGAACACAAGACGAGCAATGGGCTTTAATAGGGCGTTTGCCACGAGTGTTCGCTCACTATACTAGACTACTAATTTGCCCGAGCTCGTTCTGCCCGAGTTGCGCTGACCTCTCTAATTCAACTCTCTAAATTCAACTCAGTGAAATCCAAGGTCGCCGGCGCGTGGCAAATGCCCTATTCGGGCCCAGGTTGCGTCCCTAAATTTCATTATTAGCTTAGTGTGTGCCGCCAGAGAAATTTGAAACACATCAAATTTAAACTGTACCCCTAGGCGGCGGTTTGCACTGTGACAGTGCGAACAAGCTTTTCTTCCATTTCTTGTTTTTTCTTTCTTTCTGTTTTTTGTGTGCTTTTTAATAAAGGCTACAAGTTATGACAGTTACACAGCTTACATGGTATTTATTATATCATTGGGCTGGGCCCACCACGCCTCAGAAGCCTGGTCCATGTCGTGTCATGTCAACAGGAGCTTAATTAAAACCCTGACAATTACTTACCACTGGCGTGCACTTGCATAGGGGAAGACGGGGTAAAAAGCGCATGGGCGGGTAAGAAGCCCACCCCAATTATCTCATGAAATAAAGAAAATTTCAGTCAAATTTGCCCATGAGACGAATGCTAGACATTAACGCTCGTCTCATGGGCAAAATGAGACTGAAATTTGCTTCATGTCATGAGATAATTGGGGTGGGCTTCTTACCCGCCCATGCGCTTTTTACCCCGTCTTCCCCTACTTCGTGTGCAAAGCTTAAAGAACAAAGAAAAAACAACAAGCAAACAAACAAACAACCAACATTTAAGTTTGCACACAAACTGGATGTGGAAATCTCCGCAGCAGTAAAGGAGTCGACCCACTTCAAACAACCCCATCCAACTGCGATCCGACTGTGACGATGTCTGTGAGACACGATTCTCGTGAAATACTAATTCTTTCTAAAAATAATAATTTCTACTGGGGGTTTTCCGTTCATCCCAGTACGTGCAGACCCCAGTACATAAATCACATAAAATGTCTGATAACAAAATACAGATATTTCATCAGATTCGTGTACGGGGGGGGGGGGGGACTACAATATACGGCTGGTACCCACGTGTCGTCATATCCGGCCACAAGGAGCGTGCCATATTATGGGAGACCGCCATCTTAGTCAGTAACTTTGTTTGAAAAATGCCAGATCGATGCTGTTTACACACAAATCTGACTAAGATGGCGACACTTCCGTTGGATGCGCACGCAGGTGGGGGGGAACCATAGTGCACAAAGCTAGTAGGAGTTCATCGGATTCATGTAGACAGTGGAATTTCGCGAGAATCACGCCTCACAAATGTCATAGTCGGATCGCAGTTGGCTTGAACCGTATGCAGTGGATCGGCTCCTTAAAGACCCACTGACCCACCACCATTAATTAAGTCCTTTGGGTTTTTTCGGGGTAGCTGTGACCCAGATACAAAAAGGCTGTTCTTGAAAATGATGTTTCGTTTTAAATTTGGGGGACATTTGTATGGGAGTCAAACCTGGTCAAAACAAGATTTCTTACCAGCTATAAGAGGGAAAACGCGTGAAACCCGTGATTTTGACACGCGATCTGGTGGGTCTTTAAGACTTTCTGAAGGCAAATTTGCGCAGTTAAGATGGGATGGGGAGGGGGTGGTTGTAAGATGGGAGGGGAGGGGGGGGTGGTTGGCAGATAATGTGTCGGGGGGGAGGGGGGAGGGGGGGGGGGGGGGGGGGAGCTTAGCCGGATTCCTGACGTGATGGTCTTGATACGAGTCGTTTAAGCTCTCTACATGCCTCGTTGAATGTCATCAGTATAATAGCTTTTTTGTCTTACTTGTGTGTGTGTGTGTGTGTGTGTGCCGGTGTGTGTGTGTGTGTGTGTGTGTGTGTGTGTGTGTGTGTGTGTGTGTGTGTGCGTGTGCGTGCGCGCGCGTGTGTGCGTGCTTGCGCCCGCGCACGCGTGCGTTTCTGTGAGCCTTTTTAAACCTTTGTATATGTCTGTCTTGTCTATATAGAGCTGCTTTTCTCAGCACATCTTTGTACTCTTCACATTCTTACTCCTTGCAGGTAGGTATCACACATACATACACGCGCGCACGCACGCGCGCACGCATGCACGCACACACCATTCTAGCATGTTTCCATGTCATGTTTTGCTATGCCTAGTTTGACCTATATATCCAAATCCTCTTCCTCTTCAACTATTATTATGATATCTAACGGGTTGGGTTTTTTTCTATGCAATCACTGATTCCAACTGTTCGGTTGGTTTGTTTTATCCCCTTTAATTATGCTATCAGCAACCAGTTCCCACGCATGTTGTTGCCTGTTTGTCGTTTCCGACAATGACTGCCAGATAGCAGAGGGGGACAGCTGCCGTATTCCGGCGGGCTGGGCTACAATTATAACGGAGAAGCCTTGCCCAGGGTACATCCCTACTCTCTCGGCCGAAAGGGGTTTAATAAGGACGAGAGTTGCTGTTGGTCCCTATGCTACAGGCTAATGTCAACCAATGATAATAGCCATTTAAATGAAAGACCAGGGCTCCCAGGGACCCCCATATGGTGGTCTATGAAGTACTAAAATTCTACAGGACCGTCTAAAAGAATGTGCAGGGGGTCCCAGGGATGCACTAGAAATTCTTTTTAGCATTCGCTATGCCACTGGGACCCTCTATCCCGCCTCTATGACCCTCTCTACTGTAAGTGAAGGAGTCCATGGGACCCCTTGTTTTGTGGGACGTTTGGGAGCCCTGAAGACCGTTAAAATCTATAACCGTACGTGTTTTTCTTCCAGACCCCCGCGCCATGGTCCAAGATCGGCTACCCGCCACAGAAGGACGAACCGCTCTGCGACTGAGCAGCCTCCTCCCTTCACCTTCCCCCTCCTCCTCCCCCTTCTCCTCCTCCATCCCTTTCGCCCCTCCTTTCCCTAAAAGCGGACCCCACCTCGTGGGACTTCCGGACATGCACGTGCTGGCGGGCATGGAGGAGTCTTGGAGGAGGAGGACTCCCTTTCAGCAACAACAACAACACTCTTCGCCCGTGCTGATGCAGGACGCTAAAGCACCACCACCACCACCATCACAGGTCGTAGTGCCTGCCCTGAACCCTTTCGGCTCCTTCAACATCCCAGCCAACAGCAAGATGATGGCCCTCGCCGAGGAGAAACTCAAAGCTAGAAAGAACACCGCAGCCCGTACTTATAGTAGTAGTAGGGTCCGGCCCATCCTCACCATGACAGCCAAAGAGCGCGAGCTTCTAGAGAAAAGGAGATGGCGCGAGCAGCTTCGGAGGGAAGCTTCTTCTGCGGCTGCTGCTGCTGCCCAAATGGCTGCTGCTGCTATGTCTTCTTCAGCCTCTGCTCAGTCCTCCAGCGGCGCCGGTGCCGGAAGATCCGGGCTGGAGCTGTTTATGCAGGACACTTTAAGACGTATTCTGTATGGCTAAAAATGGGTGCTAGTGGTTTAAACATGGGTGCTCCTGGGAAATGTAAAAAAAACCTGCAAGGCAGCTAGGGGTCCAGGGGCCGCCCATGCAGGCCCCGGCAGAGTCCAGGGACAGCGCTCCTCCTGGGGGTTCCGGGTGGGGGGGGGCAATGCCCCCTGGAAGCTGAAGGGAAACAACGGTTTCCAATGTAATTGACAGGCTCTCGTTGCACTTTCACTTCTGGTTTAAACTTCATGACCTCTATAAACCAGCAACATATATCTTCTTAAATTCTCATAATCCGGCAACGCCGGCTCCAGGCAATAAAAAAAATATCCTGTACCTCAGGACATCCTGGACAGGAAACAATCCTGAACCTCAGGACATTCTGGACAAAAAAAAATCCTGAACCTCAGGACATCCTGGACAACAACAAAAAGTCCTGAACTTCAGGACATCCTGGACAAAACAAAATCCTGAACTTCAGGACATCAAGAAAGCAGGAGCATCCATGTGGTTATATGTAGCGATTCAAATTGCCATTTATTGGGGGGGGGGGGGGGGGGGGGGGGGGGGGGGGGGGTCTTTGTCTTTCGGCTTTGATGTGAAGATAGAGGGTGTGAGGAATCGTCAGTGAACAACCAAAAAGCTGAAAAGCACGCGGCAGGGGACAAAGGCCCCCCTGAAGCTTTCTACAGGAAGACAAAAAGAAAGAAAAAAGAAAAGAAAAAAAGGACAGAACATTTTGATTAGGTGCTTAGGAGTCTACTGGGACGTGACATCACGCTCAGGTGACTCGCTGAACGGGCACTGGCTGGCCAGGTCACTTAGTTTTTTTGTTAACCCTTTCAACGCCAGCCATTATTCAACTAAAACTTTCTATTAAACTTTCCTGGATAGAGAAAAGATTCTGTCTCAAATAGGCTATTGGGAATTCCTTTGTGACCTGCGTAAAATAGGGCCTATCCTTACCTCCCAAAATTAAGAGCATAAGGTCACTGGATACCAGCCCCTCATTAGATGCCTTTTAGTGACATGGGTGTTAAATCATTGTGGTGCCAAGAGGCGACAGTGGCGATGAAAGGGTTTTAATCTATAGGTTTCTTAGGGTTTAGGAGCGCTCTCTCCAAGTTTTTCGTCGATGATATGCCACAAGATGGCCCCTTCGACTATATATCCAGAAAAAACAAACACTACCATATCGAATGAAAAATGGTGCTTTACGTCCTCTCGGTCTGGAACAGACACATATGGGACATTTGTAAATACAAAGATGGTGGGAACGATACTGGAGGCAATGCCCGGAGGCAGTGCAACACCAGTGAAGTCCCGATTTTTTAACAATACAGATACGTGTAGGGCAGTAACCACGCCTCGGTTAAACCTCATCGGCTATGGTACCGCCACAAGTAAAAGTTAAGAGTAGTACTGATATATATCCAGAAGCTTAAGGTTTTGTTGTTGTTTTTTGTAATCTAAGCCTTAAAAACAGTATTATAAATAGAACTGATATATTCAGTTCATTTTGCATTTCACTCGTAAGAAGTAATTCTTACTCAGTTGGTTTCTTTGTTTTTTGTTTTCGTTTTATCAAAAATACCAACGTTCTATTGGGCCCTCCCAAAAAGTTCAAAATTTGCTTAAAAGCTGAAATGGCCACTGCAACTAGGGTTATTAACGCCCTTTGACAGTGAGAGTTAATCCCTTGTTGGTCAGTATGCAAAAGGGCATTCACGTTTGCAAAAGGCAGCCATTTAGTGGCCGAAAAATAGGGTTATTGGCGAGAGTTATTCCCTTGTTTGGTCAGTACTCAAGCATCTACCAAGGGCATTCACTCCTGCAAAAGGCAGTCGCTGCAGTGGCCAATAGCCAGCCTGCCTTACAGTCCCAGATAATTATTGAAATTATTCAAAGTTTGTAAAATGCAGGTAGGCCGTCGGCCTAAAGTTTGGAGAGGGAGATGCGAGAGTATTTTGCATCGATTTCTGGCTTTGAAAACAATATCCCACTGTTGTAAAAGTAGTTCTAGCATCAAGACTTACAACATTATTTTAAAGTGAAATTATGAGTTGAGGTGACGGCGTTTAATATCGATGGAGAAGGGTGTGTTTTATTTTTAGTCAAACGTTTACTTTTTCTTGTTTGTATTCGTTTTGTATATTCTTTTTTTATTTAAAAAAAAAATTAAATCTTACTTGATAAGATTGCCAAATCGTTTACGAGCGGATTTTGACGATTTTGGGGAAGGGGTTACCTAGGTTATGAAAAAACAAAACAAATAACAACAACCAAACCCCATACATACAAGCAAAAATTAAGAACATTAATATTCGAGGTCATCGAATAATAGTAACACAATGATGTATTAATGTGGTGGAGTGATGGTGTGGTGTGGTGTGTGTGTGTGCGCGCGCGCGCGCGCGCGCGTGTATGTGTGTGTGTGTGTGTGTGTGTGTGTGTGTGTGTGTGTGTGTGTGTGTGTGTTGTGTGTGTGTGTGTCACATAATGATTTACATGTTATGTTCTTGTACCTGTGACTGAATTTGTTTTTCAATATTTCAATAACATCGTGTGCAAAAGTGCAGATACAAGAAGAAACCTAGACCATTAAAACGAATAAACAAATGTTGTTTGAAGTCTCTGTGTGTGTGTGTGTGTGTGTGTGTGTGTGTGTGTGTGTGTGTGTGTGTGTGTGTGTGTGTGTGTGTGTGTGTGTGTGTGTGTGAGTGTGAGAGAGAGAGAGAGAGAGAGAGAGAGAGAGAGAGAGAGAGAGAGAGAGAGAGAGAGAGAGAGAGAGAGAGAGAGGGGGGATGGCATTAGAATAGTCTGAAGTCCAATGCTCTGAAAAACGCAGCAAAATGGCCACGTCGCGCGCGTCGGATGAAAGTGCTGCACACCCCTTAACACGGACCGGGAGACATGTCTGCCACTCGGCGACATTTAAACCCCACGTGGCATAATTTGTGCTGCAATATCTTCTGCTCTTAGTATTACACCCCCATACCAAATTTGAAGCGATTCCATGCAGTATTTCACGATATATATGGGGGTGAAGATAAACCGGAAACATGTCTGCCGCTCGGCAACATTTTATTCCCGGGGGCATAATTTATGTACCAACGTATTGTACTCCAGGTATCACACCCTCGCACAAAATTTGAAGGGATTCTATCTTCTAGTTCACGAGACATGAAATATAAAGCGCAAAGAAGGTAATTTCGGTTTTTAAGGTCAATCCTCAAGGTCAAGGTCACCACGCCAATAATTTATGCTCAGGTGTCTTCTACTGTAGGCAACACACCACCATGCAAGCGCTTCTGTCAAGGAAAATACGACTAAAACACCAATTTAGTTTAGATCTCAACCACTTTGAAGGTCTAAAAATGCCCTTGATCGGTACCCCATCATCAAAATGGTCACAAGGAAATGCACCTACATGCCAAGTTTGAAGATTGTAAGTTTAAAGGCCAATGAATCAATCAATATTTGTTTGGTCCATTCTACAGGAAATTATTTTCGCAGCGATAACACAAATCAATAAATCACCACAATAACAAGACATAATTATGTAGAAAAGCCTAATTAAAAGTACGTGTGGATACACGAAGTTCTTCATATAAATTGGTTGAATTCAGATGTTCTTGACCTTCACAAGCGCTGCATCATCATCACATTTTGAGGTAGGTCAAAGCTAATGCGAAGCTTCTGTCATTTCAGTGAGTCTTATGAAAGTTTATACGAAACGATGAGTTAAAAAAAAGAAGAAGAAAAAAAAGAGAAGAAATCTGTCTGTGAGAAGTGAATTATGTACACCCCCCCCATGGGAATACTAATACATCGTGAACACACACAAACCCCGTGGGGATACCGGGGGGTCTTCCATACAATTAGTTCCCCCACCTTCTGGAAGTTCTGTGCTTGTAACTTCCTCTAATCTGTCTCTCTTTGACTCTGCCTTTTCCCTTTGCTTTGTGTCATCTACTATTTTCTGACTTTTGGCCCATTCTTCTGCTGCCTTTTTTCCCCTTCTAAATCTTCCACATAGTTTTCTCCTTTGAGCTCCTCCGAAATCGGAATGTGTCGGCTGAATGCAGCGAGGACACCAGAGAAAACTCGATAACGGACCCGCATACGTACCCATTGTGGCCTTATCATAGGGGAAGACGGGGTAAAAAGCGCATGGGCGGGTAAGAGGCCCACCCCAATTATCTCATGAAATAAAGAAAATTTCAGTCCAATTTTGCCCATGAGACGAATGCTAGACATTAACGCTCGTCTCATGGGCAAAATGAGACTGAAATTTGCTTCATTTCATGAGCTAATTGGGGTGGGCTTCTTACCCGCCCATGCGCTTTTTACCCCGTCTTCCCCTATGTCCCGGGAACGCAGAATTAAGAAGAAGAATTATCTAACACATCAGTGACATGTGACATCTATTTCCGTGTGGTACTAATTAGCATGCACAGCACTGACTCGTCCGTTTCACTTTAATGACTAACGTTGTCTGTCTGTCTCTGTCTCTGTCTCTGTCTCTGCGCGTGCTTCCTGTTAGGACGGCAGCCATGATGGACTGCTGTCAAGGTCAACAGACAGGAAACAATTAAAGACCCACCGCTGAGCCGGCTGGATTAAGTCCCTTGGTTTTTCCTGGGTCGGTGTGGCCCACATTCAGACTTTCCTCGTATACGATCAAAATTATTGTGGCAGTGCCATAGCCGATGAGGTTTAACCGAGGCGTGGTTACTGCTGCACATATCTGTATTAAAAAAAAAGATCGGGACTTTACTGGTTAAGCACTGCCTCCGGGTATTGCCTCCAGTATTGTTCCCACCATCTTTATATTTACAAATGCCCCACATGGCCGAAAGGCCGAAGAGGGCGTAAAACCCTATTTTTCTTCTTCTTCCTCGTATACGATCGAGGCTGCTCTTTAAAGTGATGTCTCGTTTTCGTGCAAGAGGCAATTTGTATGGGAGCAACACTTGGTCAAAATAAGATTTCTTACCAGCTGTAAGAGGGAAAACACGTAAAAACCGTGATGTTGACACGTGACGTACTGGGTCTTTAAGGAGGTGGGTCTGTTTCAACAGCACAGAGCCACTGCCACGATTCGCATAATCGCCTCAAGATTTCGTTTCACGAAGTACCACAATAATTAATACATAGACTCTCGTGCCTAAATTAGTTTGTCACAGACCTGTTTACCCCCTCACACAAGTCTTGAGTAGTCTGGATGGCTGAAATGAGTAGTTTTTGGTGCAAAATGTGTAGTTTTATTCATTAAACCATCAAACAATGTTCACTGAAAATGAGTAATTAGAGCATTATTTTCAACTTTGGAGAGTAGTAGAGGTCCAAATTGAGTAGACTACTACTCGAAAAAAGTAGAGTAAACAGGTCTGCTTTGAGGATAGGGGAAGACGGGGTAAAAAGCGCATGGGCGGGTAAGAAGCCCACCCCAATTATTTTCATGAAATAAAGAAAATTTCAGTCCAATTTGCCCATGAGACGAATGCTAGACATTAACGCTCGTCTCATGGGCAAAATGAGACTGAAATTTGCTTCATTTGATGAGATAATTGGGGTGGGCTTCTTACCCGCCCATGCGCTTTTTACCCCGTCTTCCCCTAGCTGGCAGATGGGGAAGATCCCATAAGGCCAACCAATCCCTTTGGCAGTCACAATACTGAAGAGCCAATGACGCCCCCTCCCATCTAATTTCAGTGATCGAGTATTCCATAGGGACACACACACATTAGATCCCGCAATCCGCAAGTTCCGTGCGGAAACCCCATACACGTATATCAGAAATAAGCGCACGGGACTCCACGCGTAATGGGCACACTCTTTCATATTTCTTACTTCTATAATTTTTTTGTTGTTGCGGATTGCGCATGGGTTTCCGCGCGGGACTTGCGCGTATAGAGTACCAAATGGGGTTGCGTTCACCCCTCAAAATGACGCAAACAGTGACGCAAGCATGACGTGATTTTTTTTTAACAATCTCTACGATTTGGCCCCTAAGGGCCCATTCAAACTTCTTGGTGGTCACCAAATACAAAACAGTGGGGTGGGAGGGTACGCGCGTACCCATCCAACGCGCAGACAACCTGTTATTAGCAGCTCTCCATCTATGTGTGCGTATGTGTGTGTGTGTGTGTCTTCATATGTGTGTGTGTGTGTGTGTGTGTGTGTGTGTGTGTGTGTGTGTGTGTGTGTGTGCGTGCGTGCGTGTGTGTGCCCTAAAAAGACTCAACTGTACCACGATCTTCTACTACTGTAGAAGTTCAAGTTCTTCAAGCATACTTTATAATATATCCAAAAGAGAAATTCAGAAACTTTATTATTTATCGTACAGCTCTCGCGTTACTGTTGGCTCCTACACCTTCCCTCCACCCCCCCCCCCCCCCCCCCACCACCCCTTCTTCTATACTCCAGTTTCCGACACAATTCAACAAGACTTTATGATAAACGAGTACAATAAAATAGAAAGCAAAGAAGCTTACTAAAAAAAAACCCAACCCAATCCACTTTATTTATCCTTGTAAAAGGCATAGGCTGAATCTAGTCTCTCTCTCTCTGTCTCACTTTCTCTCACTCTCTCTCTCTCTCTCTCTCTCTCTGTCACTCTCTCTCTCTCTCACTCACTGTCTCTCTCTCTCTGTCTCACTCTCTCTCTCTCTCTCTCTCTCTCTCTCTCGGCTCTCTCTCTCTCACTCTCTCTCTCTCTCTGTCACTTTCTCTCTCTCTCTCCGTGTCATTCTCTCTGTGTGTCACTCTCTCTGTCACACTCTCTGTGTGTCATTCTCTCTCTCTTGACTCTCACTCTCTGTCTGTCACTTTCTCTCTCTCTGTCACTCTCTCCGTCTCTCTCTCTCTCTCTCTCTCTCTCTCTCTCTCTCTCTCTCTCTCTCTCTCTCTCTCTCTCTCAACCTAAAAGGATGACGATATGAATACCAATCGGATTTGGGATACCGGGAGGATTAGGCTCTGTGCACATTACACGCAAAAACCCATGCCGGCCCGCAAGTAAGTAAAATAAAAAAAAATAAAAAAATAAGCGGACGGAATATGTGCATGGGAGCAACCACACAAAAAGAAAAAAAACAAAACCCAGAGAGGCCGGGGTCCAGGGGCAATGTTCCCCGTCAGCTGAAGAAAGAAATGATTTATGAAGGTATTTTAGCTTGCTTTTTTCCACAATTTATACAAATGCTTATTTTAACCCTTTCACCGCCAACCATATTTTTAGCAAAAAATGTCCGTTACATTTACCTGAGTAGAGAACAAAATCCACCTGCAGTATTGGGGGATTCTTCTGTGACACATATATAAAATAAAGTATATCCTCACTTCCCAAAACTAAGACAACCGGGTCTTTGTGTAATAGACCCCAATGTGATGCCTTTTAGTGACACATGTGCTAAATCACTGTGGTGCTAAAATGCGACTTTGGCGGTGAAAGGGTTAAAGTCGTGTTTGAAAAATTCAGTAGACACACAAAGATCGTGTTTGACAATATAACAAAAAAGGAACATCCTTTTCTGGTAAAATTCAAAACCAGGAAATCCTTGTACACCAGGAAAAGTTGCGCCCATGTATGTGCATGGGTTTCCCTGTGCGCTTATCCCATCTGCTGCTAACTTAATTCTTACTTTCTTTCACTTATTTTGCGGATATGCGCATGAGTTTTTAAAACAAAACCAGATCGACCTGTTTATCTCCCTACACAAGTCTTGAGTAGTCTGGGTAGCTGAAATGAGTAGTTTTGGTGCAAAATGTGTAGTTTGATTAATGAAACCATTAAATAAAGTTCACTGAAAATGAGTAGGGGAAGACGGGGTAAAGAAAATTTCAGTCAAATTTGCCCATGAGACGAATGCTAGACATTAACGCTCGTCTCATGGGCAAAATGAGACTGAAATTTGCTTCATTTCATGAGATAATTGGGGTGGGCTTCTTACCCGCCCATGCGCTTTTTACCCCGTCTTCCCCTAGTAATCAAGAATTATTAAAGAGCATTATTTTCAGGTTTGAAGAGTAGTAGAGGTCCAAATTGAGTAGAATACTACTCGAAAAGAGTAGAGTAAATAGGTCTGCAGAACCTTTTCTGTTGCATGAAGTTAGACGATGAAATGAATGTTGTCCACAGCAGTATTGTACGTCGTTTTACTTTCCTTTCCATATGTCATTTCATAACTTCTTCTTCTTCTTCTACGATCGCTCAGACAGTTTCCTGTCGTCATATGAGCGCCGATGCGTCATGCTGCCGTTATGCGTCAAACTAAGAAATAGGCCTAGCATGTCCGTCTCCGGCTGGAGAAAGTCTTTGTAAGTTTCTTGAGAGAGAGAAAAAAGGCAGGAGAATGGTCGAACCAGTGAGGCAGAAAGGTACGCATAGTATGCACAAAGAAGAAAGTTAAGCACCCCACCACTTATTTTGCTGTAGATGAGATGAAATCGAGATTTATTGCAAATAATCAAAAAAGAATGAAACAACATTGATTGGTGTGTGTGTGTGTGTGTGTGTGTGTGTGTGTGTGTGTGTGTGTGTGTGTGTGTGTGTGTGTCAATGTGTGTGTGTTGTGTGTGAACCACAAGTTCGTGTGAGTGTTTTGTGTGTTGTCTAGCTTTTCATTTTGTTAGTATTGTTTTTATCATGATTGTAAGCGCTTAGGGCTTTTGTTAAGATTAAGCGCCCTAAATATTCATTATTATTATTATTATTATTAAATGAAAGTTTGACTAACTGACTATAAGAAAACGCATAATGTAATGTATGGTTTTACAAATGCATTCTGATATTCTGAAACAAAAAGGGTTGTCATGTTCAATTTTTTTTAAAATACCATGTTTAATTATCAATGTAACAATTTCATATGGCTATATCAAAAGTTAATTATTGTGGGAAAACGTCATGAGGAGTGTCCAAAACTCATTTGGCAAATCAAAGTTCAGTAGCGTGTGTTTCCTCCCTGTGCCTGGATGACTGCTTCAACCCTGCGTCTCACCCCTCCTGTCTGACTTGTAATAGCTAATTTGCTTTAACTAAGGGGTGCTTAACTTTTTTCTTGGTGTATAGATGACAGTAAGCAAATGGGAAAGGCCGAGTCAAAGAGAGTGACAGGTTAGAGGAAGTTACAAGCACAGAACTTCCAGGAGGTGGGGGAACTATTTGTCAAGAGACACCCCCCCAACCCCACCCCCACCCCCAGTATCACGGGGGGGGGGGGGGGGGGGGGGGGGGGGGGGGGATTTCATAACTTGAGTTTGAAGCTTGTTGCTCACTGTGTGTAGACCTAGACCTATTGGCCACTGCAACAACCATGTTTTGCTAGAGTGAATGCCCTTGGTAGCTGCTTGAGTACTGACCAAACAAGGGAATAACTCTCACCAATAACCATATCTGAGGCCACTAAATGGCTTCCTTTCGCAAGAGTGAATGCCCTTTTCAGTACTGACCAACGAGGGATTCACTCTCACTGTCAAGGGCGTTAATAACCCTAGTTGCAGAGGCCAATAGTATGGCACGCATAAGGGGTCTAATTAATTATGCTTGATTAATCCAACCACATTTTGAAACAAAGGACAGAGCAAATAGCATATACTGCGCCTTTGTTCCAGTATTATAATGATTTAAATAGACTCAGACATTTTACAATGCCACTTTCTCGTCATATTCCTTGGCAGTGACATTCAACTTGGTCTGTCTGCATTATCAGTCTCCCTTCGTCTCTCCGTGTCTTTCTCTCTTTCTTCATCAATTCCCATCTTTCAACTCAACTTCCCAGATCCTCCTTGTGGATGTTTGTTCGTTCTTTTTCCACGTTTCTTTCTTTCTTTCTTTCAAGATACATTTATTCAAAGCACTATTGAACAAGAACCAAAACTGTACATAGACACCACACATAGTGAGCCAGACAAAGGCATTCAGAATGGAAAGGTGGGGAGAGAGAGAGAGAGAGAGAGAGAGAGAGAGAGAGAGAGAGAGAGAGAGAGAGAGAGAGAGATGAGAGGAGAGAGAGAGAGAGAGAGAGAGAGAGAGAGAGAGAGAGAGAGAGAGAGAGAGGGAGAGAGAGAGAGAAGGGGTGAGAGAGAGGGGGGAGAGGGAGGGAGAGAGAGAGAGAGAGGGGGGGGAGAGAGAGAGAAAAAAAAAGAGAGAGAGACAGAGAAAGAGAGGGAGGGAGAGAGAGAGAGGAGAGGGGGGGGAGAGAGAGAGAGAGAGAGAGAGGGGGGGGGGAGAGGGATGGAGAGAGAGAGAGAGAGAGAGAGGGGGGGAGAGAGAGAGAGAGGACAAAGAAAGAGAGGGAGAGAGAGAGAGAGAGAGGGGGGAGGAGGAGAGAGAGAAGAGAGAGAGAGAGAGAGAGAGAGAGAGAGAGAGAGAGAGAGAGAGAGAGAGAGAGAGAGAGAGAGAGAGAGAGAGAGAGAGAGAGAGAGAGAGAGAGAGTAAGCAAAACGAAAGGATTTTTTTTTTCTTCCCAGGAACATGAGAGAAGCAGGCATGACAGGTGTTTTTGTTCACTCAAAAAACAAAAAAAAACAAAAAAAAACACATACACACACAAAATACGAAAAACATTCTACATGCAAATCAGAACAAGTTTGACTAAGGTGGAAAACTGTGTACACAGCACTATAATTGTATGATACAAGAATGTAGGTGGGGGGGGGGGGGGGGGGGGGGGGGGGGGGGGGGGGGGGGCAGGAGGGGGGTGAGAAAAAAGGGGTGGGGCGGAGGAGGGATTAATATAAGTGGGAAGGAAGAACAGGAGAACAATGACTATGAGGTTTGGGGGGGGGGGGGGGGGAGGGGGGGGGAGGGGGGGGGGGGGGGGGGGGGGGGGGGGGGACCTGAAGACCACGAAAGAGGAGAGTAACGGTGCAGGGGGGAGGGCGTGGGCGGAGGGAGGGGTGGTGGTGGTGGTGTGGTGGTGGGGGCATAGTAAATGTTGACAGAGAGAGAGAGAGAGAGAGAGAAGAGAGAGAGAGAGAGAGAGACCAGAGAGAGGACCAGAGATTGGAGAGAGAGAGAGAGTAGAGACCAAAAACAGAGATGAGAGAGAGAGAGAGAGGAGAGAGAAACAGAGAGAGAGAGAGGACATGACCCAGACAGAGGAGAGGGAGCGAGAGAGAGAGGGGGTTGGAGGTTGGGGGTTTGGAATGCAAAGCCATGGGAACTACATGCACTATAAAGGGGCAGATAAACGGAGCATGACAGGTAACTGGACAGGGTTCAGGCCACGACCTGCATACTGCTGAACGGGCAAAACAAAACAACAAACAGACAAACAAACAAACAGACAGACACACTAACCACTGTGACTCGATCCCTGCTTTCTAGCCACACGCAAAACTGAAGCCCTGGCAAGCAATCCCTTTTTTTTTTTAGGGGGGGGGGGGGGGGGGGGGGGGGGGGGGCAGGGGGGCACACACACACACACACACACAACACAACAACAACAAACAACATTTATGGCATTACAAAATAATTATGCTTTTCTCACTTTGCGCTCTGAGTACAGGTACATTTTCTCTGTGTTCGCAAAGAGCGGTTTTTCCCAGCATTTCGAGTTTTGGGCGATAGACAAAATGGCAGCAAAAATGTTAAAGCACGAAGATGACTCTTTCATCAACTGTTACAACTTGTCAGATGATTCTAGCTAATTCAATTAAAATGTTTTTCTTTTGAGTGCATCTGTGGGTTTTTTAAAATCTACCTGAAGATGGCTCATTTGTCAACAAGAAACTTTCACGATGATTCTGGCCAGTCTAACTAAAATGATTTTGTTTCTATTTTCTTCTTCTTTCTTTCTATTTCATTGACTTAGATTATATTTAACAGAATGTTTGACATAAAAATAAAATCTCTTCAGATACAATACCGAAAAGGACATTTCAGATTGAGTTAGATTATGTTTAACAGAGTGTTTTTAGCTTTAAAAAAAAAAGAAGTCGTTCCATTGAGAAAAGTAAGGGCGTTCCAGATCAGAACATAATCATCTCTCCCGTGGGGATACCGGTGGATCTTTCAGTACAAATAGTTCCCCCACCTTCTGGAAGTTCTGTGCTAGCAACTTCCTCTAATAATTAAATTATCACTCTCTTTCTTTAACTCTGCCTTTTCCTATTTTCACTATCATCTACTATTTTCTGCCTTACTGGCCCATTCTCCAGCCTTTAAAAAAAAAAAAAAAGTAATGTTCTCGTTTGAGCTCCTCCAAATTTGGAATGTGTCGTCTGAATGCAGCAGGGAGACAGTGAAAACTGAAAACCGAACACACACACATTATAGAAGAAAAAGAAAAACATAATCATTCACAAATCATCGCCCTTTCTTTCTAGTTTGACAGGAAAATCTAACTGAACGTCATATCCTTCCGATGGGGACTTAAAGCTAGTCTGACCCATGCGCTTTACGCACATAAAAAAAGTTGAAAGTCGGTAAGAGCTGGGATAAATCCCGCTGCCTGGTATGGCCAAATTGATAGCTAGGTTTTCCAAGTGTGCCCACACCCCCTCCTCACCCTGTTACATTTTTTAAAATAAATTGGGTAGGCGCTGCACTTGTGGTGACACGCTCTCCGGGGGAGAGCAGCCCGAATTTCACAGAGATAAGTCTCTGTGACTAGAATATACCAAATACCAATACTACAAGTTAAAATTGCGGCCTTTTCTTCTTTGACACAACATCACAAAACATGAATCAGCTGACACGCAATCTACCACACCACTGCACCCAACAAAATGTAATAACAAAACAAAGCAAGAGGCAAAGCCTTCAAGGCTCACTCGAACAGGCACATGTGGGACAACAACAAACAAAGATTGAGGGGGGTGTCTAAAGTACAAGATTGCCAATAAACTATAGACTCACTTTGTGTTAACTTCATTAACACGAGTGAGCCAAAACATTATTATGCATGACATAAAAATATATATATATATATATGAATCATTCATTATAAAAACTGCATTACTGCACAACTTGAGACAATATTTGAACCATTTTCTTTGGTGTTTTCACACAAATAGTGAAATACAGCATACTTATCCAGATAACATGAAACAAAGCAATATATGCGTAATAAATAGGGCGGGATTCATGTAAGGCATAAATCAACTTTAGGAACGATAAAGATAAGCAGAATTATGTGTGTGTGTGTTTGAACGCATGTGTGTATATTCATGCATATGAGAGCATTTTTGTGCATGTCTGTTAAAATGTGTCTGTATGGGTGTGCGCACATACATATATACAGGTGTGGGTGTGTGTGCGTGGGTGTGTTTGTGCATGTGTGTGTGTGTGTCAGGCAGACAATTTCCAACCACCAAAGAAGCCAGCTGACAACCTTAAAGCTGCAGAGAGAAAGGCCATGGCAGATCTTCGCGAAATGGTCACGGACAGGAAGATACGCATCACCACTGCTGACAAAGGGGGCGCCGTTGTGGTCCTCAACACCGAGGACTACATCAAAGAGGCCACGCGACAACTGGACAACTCCAACCACTACGAACAAGTGAATAAAGACTCTACCCATCAAATCGCCAAAACATCAAACGTGCTGGTGAAACAACTGCACGAAAAGGATGACATTGACGAGCCTACGTACAAATGGGCCCTCAATGAGGTGAATAGGACTAGAACCCCTCTGTTTTATGTGTTACCCAAGATCCACAAGACGCTAACTAATCCCCCAGGTAGACCCATCGTATCAGGTGTGGGAGGGCCCACTGAAAACCTGTCGCACCTCGTGGACCACTGGCTGCGTGATTTGGTGAGTGACCTACCAAGTTACGTTAAAGATACGACTCATTTACTGAACACCGTTTTAGAATGGAATTTTAACCATGGACCTTTTGGTAGTGATGTCATGCTTGTTACCATCGATGTGGTAGGCCTATACAGTAACATACCCCATGATGATTTCAATACGGCCATTAGATTTTTCCTCAACCATTTTGCAAATGATGCCCCTTCCCCAGACACAGTCATGACGATAGTTGATCATGTTTTAAAGAACAATGTTTTTACGTTTGAAAACAAATGTTATCGTCAAACACAGGGCACAGCCATGGGAACTCCGATGGCCCCCACGATTGAAAACCTGTTCATGGGTTGGTTGGAAAAACAGTTGCTTGCTAACAGCCCCGTCCCCATTCCATTAGAACAATGGAAACGATTTATTGACGACATTCTGTTACTCTGGACTGGCACCATCTCTGAT
>CM065704.1:25162765-25172561 GCA_017654935.2 Phymorhynchus buccinoides
TTTATTTGATTGAAATTCTTTGTGTATTGTGCTGTATTGTATTGCATTGTATTGTATTGTACTGTATTGCATCACATTGTACTATATTGTTTATTTGATTGAAATTCTTTGTGTATCGTGCTGTATTGTATTGCATTGTATTGTACTGTATTGCATCACATTGTACTATATTGTTTATTTGATTGAAATTCTTTGTGTATCGTGCTGTATTGTATTGTATTGTATTGTATTGTATTGCATCACATTGTTGTACTATATTGTTTATTTGATTGAAATTCTTTGTGTATCGTGCTGTATTGTATTGTATTGTATTGTATTGTATTGCATCACATTGTACTATATTGTTTATTTGATTGAAATTCTTTGTGTATCGTGCTGTATTGTATTGCATTGTATTGTACTGTATTGTATTGCATCACATTGTACTATATTGTTTATTTGATTGAAATTCTTTGTGTATCGTGCTGTATTGTATTGCATTGTATTGTACTGTATTGTATTGCATCACATTGTATTATATTGATTATTTGATTGAAATTCTTTGTGTATTGTGCTGTATTGTATTGCATTGTATTGTCAGGCATGGTAATAGGGGAAAAGCATTTATTTCTGAAAATATTTTGGGGGTTCATAAGATGTAAAAATGTCTCTTGGTGTGGTCAAGGGGTAAAAAGCCCTTCATGGTGATCAGGGGGCATTTATCTTGAAGATGAATGTATAAAACTGTTAAAATCAGGGGGTAAAGGTAAAGATGTGCCCCCCCTCCTCCATTTCTCGGTTGTTTCCATTTTTCCGTTCTTGCCTTTCTTACTGCAGATTGAGTACTTCATCCTCTATCGTTTGCTATATTTAACACTAATTTTCATCCATTTACATAATTAAACACATGCATTCAATAATAGTAGAAGATAAAGGCAAGACGGAAAAAACGCAATGAACCAGGACTGTGACAAATGCTCCGCGGCTGTTGTGTGTACTGCACTACATAGGGGGGGGGGGGGGGGGGGGGGGGCGGGGGGGGGTGTTCTATTAGATAATGGCCTTTATCATGACTGTGATTAATTATTCAACAAAGATAATTAGCTGAAAAAGGTTAATAAAATACAGCTTAATGTTTGGTAAGAAAGGCAAGTGTGAAAATGAGGGGAGAGCTGAGAAATGTAGGGAGGGGGGGGGGGGGGGGGAAGGCACATCTTGACATTTACCCGGAATTCAGAGAATTCTCTGAAGATTAACATGCCTGATTGCACTGTTCACATCAACATTATTCTTTGACCAAGGTATTTTGAATGCAATACGAGCCTACTGTCAGAAGCTAAGTATAACAATAATTCAGAGGTTTAAGCTAACAGGAAATAAAACTTGGTTTTACATCAAGAAAGGTAGCAAATTAATTCAGACAATCCTTAATGATAATGAAAGCTCACCAACTGCTATTCCTAAATGGAACTATTTGTTTGAAAACTTGAATTGGAAGAAGATTTTTTCAATTCCTTATAAAATATCTGGTGACGTACAACTCAGATGGTTCCAGCTAAGATTACTTCACAGACTACTCCCAACCCAACGATTCTTGTTCTTGCGTCGAATAGTCGACTCTTCTTTATGCAACTTTTGTGAACAAACTGAACAGACCAATTGTCATATGCTATTTGATTGTGATGTCATACGTCAGTTTTGGTTAGGCTTGCAGCACTTTGTTGCACAGAAGTGTTTGCATTGTCAAAACTTAAGATTAGAAAAAGAACTGGTCTTGTTTGGCACAAAACAAAATGTATACACAGACGCGGTTATAGATTTCATTATTTTATTTGCAAAATTTTATCTATACAAATGTAAACTACAAAACGCTCTTCCAAGATTGCCTACATTCATTACCTTGCTTAAAGATAGATATAAGATTGATCGCTATATTGCTACTATAAATGGATCGCTTACACGGTTCGAACAAAAATGGTCTTTATATTTACCTGTCATTGAGAATGACCATACATAGATATGCATATTACCTTACATGATATACACAAATGACCATACATAGATATGCACATTACCTTACATGATATACACAAACGATATGGGTGAAGTAGAAACCAATTATGTACTATTTCCCTCTCTTTCTTTTTCTGTCTCTCTCTCATCTTTCTTATAATTGTATTTTGTTGTTGTTACTCGGTTTATTTATTATGCTTATTTACTTAGATATGTGTGTACAAGGTAGTACATATTTGATTATAAATGATTCATGATATATTTCATTTCTTCTTACTCTTGTATGTTTTATGTTTCTTTCATTTACATGTTATTATGTTTTCGAGAAAAAAAGAAGCAAAAAGTATTAAATAAAAAAACAAAAACATTATTCTTTGTGCATTCATTCGTATATATCGCCGCACGCAAACCATACGGACGTAAGTCAAAATTGGTCAAATTCGACAAGTCGGACTTACCAGTTGATCAAGACAAGCTGCATCCTCCAACAAAGCTGTAAAACAACAATTTTGCAAAGAAAAACCCCACCATGGGGCCGGATTAGGGGGGGATCTAGGGGGGGGGGGGGGGGGGGGGGGGGGGGTGGGTGTTCCTGGTTTCCAGAAATCCCCCCTCAGCCCCAAGCATGTACCTTATACAAGGGTGAAAAGTAAGGAAATGGTTAGATTTTTGCCTTAATATTAATATTCAGTAAAATGCAAACATTTCCGGGGGCTTCGCCCCCTGGGCTCCCCAAAAGCTGCTAACCCTTAACAGAGATGAGATTCTCAGAAAACCAAAAAGGAGGAAAAAAGAAGCCGGGGGTCCGGGGCCCGGTGTAGGCTAAATCAGCAAACGGATAACTTCCGTTTTCAGATTTGCAAACTGCGGAGTAATGATAAACAGAGCAGTCTTGGCTGCCCCAAGCAGTAACCGGAAATGTCCATTTGAGAATGAACCAATCGAGAACAAAATATCAATCGAACTTCTTGCCGCATTTACGCTTCTCACACAAAACCTAACACCCCTACCCGCACCCCCCAATTTTCTCAATGGATTCACACTGATCTCAAAAATGACCCTTGAGGCCATCAAAAAGGAGGAAATCCTCCAACTGGAGGGAAAATATCATCTCTGCTTAACCCGAAACCTATGCAGCTCCCTGGACCCCCGACGGAAACCCCCTCTTACGAATCACTTGGTCCGGCCCTGATGGTGATGCTAAATTACTCAAACAAAATGACCTAATTTGACCCAAAATATTGAGTTTTCCATCCCTCAAGTGCAGTGACGTCTTTCAACTTGCGTCGCTATGTTTCCTGCACGGCGATACATTGCACTGTTCAAGTTCAAGTATACTTTAATATCTCTAAAAGAGAAATTCAGGTTAGGTGCAACAACATGACAGAGATACAACATAACTGAAAGAACATTAATCAAACGTGTGAAACAAAATTATACCAATCAAATAATTATTAAAATTCATTACATGAACTTAGAAATGTGCACACAGAGAGAGAGAGAGAGACTGACTGAGAGAGAGTGAGAGAGAGAGAGAGAGAGAGAGAGAGAGAGAGAGAGAGAGAGAGAGAGAGAGAGAGAGAGAGAGAGAGAGAGAGAGAGAGGAGAGAGAGAGAGAGAGAGAGAGAGAGAGAGAGAGAGAGAGAGAGAGAGAGAGAGAGAGAGAGAGAGAGAGAGATAGAGAATAGAGTAAGCAATAACATGAGAGATCCAGCCCTCTGGACAAAATACATATATAGAGAGAGAGAAAACGAAAATAAACAATAATATAAAGCATCATTAACTTATGGCAGTCAATCAAATAACAACATTTGGAATACATCTCGTTATCAACAATCAATACACACACATCAATACACATGATAATAGTATCTCCACACATCAACATTTAACAATGACTGTATTGTATTGGATTTGCATTGCACCGCACTGTTCACATCAGATTCTTTGTGTATCATTATATGTGACCCAGCACCACGAAAGGAACATTAAGTGTCAATTCTGAGAAAATGGCAGTTGGAAACTGCAAACAATTCTCTTTCTAATGATACAAAAAACATTCTTGTATCCTTTTCCGTTCCAGACTTATAAGCATTTTAAAGTTGGTAGGTTGAGAGTCGGCCATTTTGAGAAAACACATTCTAAAATCTAGCCTAACTGTAGAAAATGCATTGACCTACTCTTTTTAAAGCACTTTTAAGAGCATTTAGTGACCATATTAAAAAGTATCCTTTAAAGACATGGAAGATAAGATGTTTGAGAACACATAAATACCCATGACTCAAAACTGATTTTTTCTAAAAATGAGATTTTTGACTTTGCAAGCCCGTTGTGAGAAACTAGCTGAGCGACTTAACCCTTTGATCGCCACTGTCGCCTCTTGACACCACAATGATTTAACACCCATGTCACTGAAAGGCATCAAATGAGGGTCTGGTATCCTATGACCTTATGTTCTTAATTTTAAAGCACTTTTAAGGATAGGCCCTATTAAAAAGTTTTAAAGACATGTCACAGAGGAATCCCCAATATTGCACCAAAATATTTTCTCTACCCGGGTAAGTTTAATGGTAAATTTTGGCTGAGGAATGGTTAAGGATGAAAGGGTTAATGTCCCTTTCATGGTGCTGGGTCACATATATTATGAAGAAGATTTTTAACACTTTCTCTCAACTGAAGTATCACTACTCACGCGTAGCTTTATATATATTATATTCCATTGCACTGCACCGCACTGTTCACATCAGATCCTTCATGCGTCGGGTGGCGCCGAGCACTCGGCAGTCGGCCCGGTCCACCGACTCGATCATGTGATCGAGGGCTTGGTTCTGGTTGGTCAGTTCGTCCTCCACGGCGCGGGCCATAGACCTGAGGGTGCCCAGCTTGGAACACAGCGCGGAGACCTCCTGGGCGCTGACCTCCTCCTCCTGCTGCTGATGAGTCTGATCCCCAGCCTGAAGATGGGCCGAGGAGGGGGTACCGGGTTTGGACGCGGAGGCGATTCTGTCACTGAGGGTTCTGTTGGTGCCTCTTGAAGCAGAGACGGCACCGCTGTTTCCTGAAGCCTGGGCTCTGGTGGTGGTGGAGGTTGAAGAGTCTGTGAACATTGCGATTCAGATAATATTATAGCAACAGTCAAATGGTTTGTATATTCGTAGAGTATATGACATTGTATTGCATTTATTGTCGCAGTAGTCTGGACTCTGGAAGTTGAAGAATCTGAGGAACAAGAAATACTGAATTACAAATTAGAAATTACAAATGCTTTGCATTGCATTAACACTAATAACAAATGGCACAAAAACATTTTATGGGTGTGTCGCAATTTAGACCACACACACACACACATGCATGCACACACACACACACACATATATATATACACACACACACATGCACACGCGCACACACACACATCACACCCTGTAACAAAACCTCCTTCGTAGCATATCATCATCAAACATTAACTCATTCGCATCACAACTCTTTTGAATTATTAAAAAAACTCACAAATTACTGCAGAAACAAAACATACATAAACAAAAAGAGAAACGAAAGAAGATTACAGGTCTTTACTTCAGGTTTAGACATAGGGAAGTGGCAGATCAGACTTTTATATACACAAACAAAGTTTTATTAAAGCAAACTATATATATAAGAGGAAAGTTAATGGTGTGGTTGTTTTTTCTTCTTCAATTTTTGTACGTTTATATAGACTTTATATAGAAACACTCCCTACAGCAATTAGTTTCCCCACTTCAAACCACTACAAACGCAAAGTAAGAGGCAAAAGTGTGGTCTAAGGGAGCGAAGAGAGTTTAGAACACAATAGAAGTGACCAAGGTGTGGTGTGCACACATATTTACTTCCCTTGAAACACGTTCATCAAATTGACAGCTTTATAATAATTCCGGTCATATAGATGATATATGGGTGACCAGAACGACTTGAATGAGTAAAAACCTGACCCCCCACAAGCCACCCAACCCCGACCCCCTCCGGAGGAGGAGGAGGAGGGGTCTGATAGTCCATGACTTGACTTGACATACAAACACACACACGCATGCACACACACACGCATCACACACCTGTAACAAAACCTCCTTTCGTAGCATATCATCATCAAACATGAAAACCTCACCTCCACAAGCCACCCCTTGAGAAGGAGGAGGAGGGGGGGTCTGATAGTCCATGATGTGGCCCAGCCTCCTCTCCAGCAGCCGGAGGACGGGCAGCAGGGCGCAGCTGACCACCGACACGCTGACGTCGCCCCGCCCCGCCCGGTGCCGGGTCAGCACCACCTCCCAGGGACTGACCACGAACACCCGCGACACCTCTGTCCAGGGGAAGCTGTGCAGGAGGCGCTGGCGAGGCACGGACAGCAGCGACAGGCCACCACCCCCCGAGCCCCCACCCCCGCCGTGACTTCCCCCCTGCTGCGTGACGATGATACGCAGGCAGCTGAGCTGTTGGGGGCGCCACTGGTCACGGCTCAGCTCCGAGCTGAGCACTTCCAGATCCTGGTCGGGGAGCACGTCGTCTGAAAACATTGAAAGATATTCATCTGGCCTCTGTCTGGGAGAAAAAAAAGAAAAAAGTTTCGCCTTATAGTCTGTAAAATATAATGCATTGAAAACCTTGCTTTTAAAAAATAAAACTATCGATCATCTAAAGATATTCATGATCGATAAAATTTTTGAAAATTTAAAGTAAGGTTTTCAATGTACTGTATTTTACAGACTATATAAGGCGATTTTTCCCCCCTCACAGACAGAGGCCTCTATGCCTTATAATGTGACTAATAATAAATATATGTATAGTCCATAGTTTTATTTTTTAAGAGCAAGGTTTTCAATGTACTGTATTTTACAGACTATATAAGGCGATACTTTTTTCCCCCCCCCCCCCCCAGACAGAGGCCCCTACGCCTTATAATGTGACTAATAATATCGTAAGAAAATATAATAACAAAATCTGAATTTTGTGTAAAATTTGGGGGGTGCACCTTATAATAAAAGGTGGGCCTTACATTTCCGAAAAATACAAATCTAGGATTTTCACATTGAATCCCCCCCCCCCCCCCCCCCCCCCCCCACCCCAAACCTGATTTTCAAAATTTAGTGTTCTCTACAAAAAAAAATGCAAGCTTAGTTTAAACAAATACAGATCCTCCAAAAGCAAGTTTCAAGATACTATACATTTTCAACTACTTGTGGCGGTGCCATAGCCAATGAGGTTTAACCGAGGCGTGGTCACCGCTACAGCTATCTGTATTAATACAAAATTGGGACTTTACTGGTTTCGTACTGCCTCCGGGCATTGCCTCCAGTATTGTTCCCACCATATTTGTATTTACAAATGTCCCATATGTGTCTGATTCAGACCAAGAGGACGTAAAACACCATTTTAATTAAGGGGAGTAATTTCATGGTGTACAATGCAACGTGGCGAGTGATCTGGCTTCGCTCCCAGACAGAGGCCCCTACGCCTTATAATGTGACTAATAATATAGTAAGTCCATTTTTAAAGCAAGGTTTTCAATGTACTGTACTTTACAGACTATATAAGGCGATACTTTTTGCTTCCCCAGACAGAGGCTGCTACGCCTTATAATGTGACTAATAATATAGTAAGTCCATTTTTAAAGCAAGGTTTTCAATGTACTGTACTTTACAGACTATATAAGGCGATACTTTTTGCTTCCCCAGACAGAGGCTGCTACGCCTTATAATGTGACTAATAATATAGTAAGTCCATTTTTAAAGCAAGGTTTTCAATGTACTGCATTTTACAGACTATATAAGGCGATAGTTTTTGCTTCCCCAGACAGAGGCCCCTATGCCTTATAATGTGACTAATATAGTAATAATATAGTAAGTCCATTTTTAAAGCAAGGTTTTCAATGTACTGCATTTTACAGACTATATAAGGCGATAGTTTTTGCTTCCCCAGACAGAGGCCCGTACGCCTTATAATGTGACTAATAATATAGTAAGTCCATTTTTAAAGCAAGGTTTTCAATGTACTGCATTTTACAGACTATATAAGGCGATAGTTTTTGCTTCCCCAGACAGAGGCCCGTACGCCTTATAATGTGACTAATAATATAGTAAGTCCATTTTTAAAGCAAGGTTTTCAATGTACTGCATTTTACAGACTATATAAGGCAGTACTTTTTTTGTGTATATCAGACAGAGCCTTATAATGTGACTAATAATATAGTAAGAAAACATAATAAATCTGAATTTTATGTACAATAGGAATTGTTCAGAAATAATTAAGGGGAGTAATTTCATGGTGTGTGGGAGTGATCTTGCCTAATTCAATCGGTCAAACAGGGGAAGTCACTCTACCATCAGCTCTCCTAGCCTATCAACTCGTGTGTTTGAGCAGACATACAACACTTAGAACACTGTGCATCATTCTAAAAATGATGTCATTTATATTTTTATGTCACATTTTGCAAGTTTTATCAGTTTGTGGCCACTGACCACCCCTAATGTTTCAAAAAAATTTTTGGGCAAGTCGCTGACTCGCATCCTGTGGTTTCAAGCTTCGACACCATTGTTGCATTGTTGCTATGGTATTTGACCAAGTAATGGAGGTAAACAACTCTAATTTTCACGAAGTGCTCTCCCCTAGGTTTTTTCTCCGAAAATCATATATTTGTGGATGCGCCTTATAATAAAAGGTGGGCCTTATATTTCCGAAAAATACAATAGATGAATATCTCAAATCTAGGATTTTCACATTAAATCAGCCTGATTTTCAAAATTTACTGTTCTCTAAAAAAAAAAATGCAAGCCCAAAAAAGCAAAAGTTTCAAGATACTATACATTTTCTCCTCAACAGCAGCCTGGGGGTATTTGGGAAGAAAGAAAAAGGCAGACAATATATTATTAAAACAATGCCAGAAAAAAGCTTCAGAAAATCATAGGGGAGGGGAGTGCACCTTAGAATAATATGAAATACCATAATTTAGCCCGTAAAATATGTTACAAGGAAAAACAGATGATAAGAACCTTTGGCGATGTGCACCATGTCCATCTTAGTGTACTGATGCGGCAGTCTCCACTGGCCCAGGTATGTGCTGAGGCCAGACAGCAGGCGGTCAGCAACGTCCAGATCTTCATGCAACTCCATCAGCCGCACGCTGGCTCCATCCAGTTGCCTCCCCTGCATATGCAAATCAGCCGCCGACGCCGCCAGGGTGCTCTCCGAGTCCTCCACACTCCGTAACAACTGCTGACCCAAGCGCGTTTTAACCGGAGGGTCGGCGTCGGGCGACTTTCTTGCTTGGGCGGTGTCGAGCAAACTGTGACGAGAGAAATAGTCCAGAGTGTTGAAAACGCTGTGACGGTCCGGCAGCGAGGAGAACCAATGCGCCGCTCCGTCTTCGGTCTTGACGGTCACCGCCGAAAAAAACAGCATTGATGTCGCCTTCTGGACTTGCCGGATGTCTGAATATTTCAAAATCAGGTCCGATTCATCGTGGGATCCAGCAGCTTCAGTTTTTGACAAACTCTCGTGATGATTGTCTCGGTTACCTGGAGAAGATTGCGGTTCATTGGTAATGCTTTCCACGTGAAACCGGACAGTTTCTGGGCAGCAGGTCAACTGGCCGTAGACCCATCGGCGATGGTCGTTCTGGTAGTAGCTCACTTTCCAGGTGCGGATTTTGAAGCTCATGGTTACAAATGCTTTTCAATCAATGCTTGAGTGGAACTGAAAGAAAACAAATCAAATTAAGATTAATGAATTAATTAGCTAACACAACAATACACATCAAGCCAATATCTATGCA
>CM065704.1:25173061-25175561 GCA_017654935.2 Phymorhynchus buccinoides
CTATGGGTGAGGGAGTCTTATAAGAGAGGTTCTTATAAGGAGGTTCCACTGTACTTTACAAAGAGGGCAATTGTCTCCCACGAGAAGTAGGTCTTTGTGGGAAAAGTCTTATAATGAGTGGTCTATAAGGGAGGTCCACTGTACTTTTACAAAAGGGGCATGTCTCAGAGAAGAGGTCTTTATGTGGGAGGAAGTCTTATAATGAGTGAAGTCTATAAGGGAGGTTCCACGTACTTACAAAGAAGGGCAATAGTCTCAGAGAAGTAGGTCTTTGTGGAGGAAGTTATAATGAAGTGGTCTTATAAGGGAGGTTCCACGACTTACAAAGAAGGGCAATGTCTTCAGAGGCTGCCCGAGAAGTAGGTTTATATGTGGCGAAAAGTCTTATAATGAGTGGTCTTATAAGGGAGGTCCACTGTTACTTACAAGAAGGCAATGTCAGAGAAGTAGAGTCTTATGTGGGGGACGTCTTAAATAAGTGGTCCCTTATAAGGTGAGGTTCCACTGTACTTACAAAGAAAGGGGCAAATGTCTCAGAGAAGTAGGTCTTATGTGGGTAGGAAGTTTATAATGAGTGGTCTTATAAGGCGAGGTTACACTGTACTTACAAAGAAGGGGCAATGTCTCAGAGAAGTAGGTCGTATGTGGGGAGGGAGTTCTATAATGGGAGGTCTTTATGAGGAGGTTCCACTGTACTTACCAAAGAAGGGCAATGTCTCAGCGAAGAGGTCTTATGTGGAGGGATTCTTATAATGGAGTCTTATAAGGGAGGTTCACTGTACCATTAGCGTGTCCTGCACAACCCCACGCGCTTTACAAGGGTGTTTTTTCTCAATTCTGCCCCGCGGCTGTGAACAAAATGTCAGAACAGCCCTCCAGAATAGCCGGCTGTCGCCTTCTCTGCTATGTGAAGTTCATAGTCTGAACACAGCTGATCTGGCTCTGAGAGAGAGAGAGAGAAGAGAGAGAGGAGAGAGAGAGAGAGAGAGAGAGAGAGAGGAGAGAGAGAGAGAGAGAGGGAGAGAGGGGAGAGAGGGAGAGGAGAGGGAGAGGGGAGAAGGAGAAGGAGAGAGAGAGAGAGAGATTGAGGAGAGGAGAGGAGAGAGGGAGAGAAAGAGGATGAGAGAGGAGAGGAGGAGACGAGAGAGAGAGAGAGAGAGAGAAGATATCATTTGTTAATTTTCAAATGTTTACAATAAAAACTCCGCGCGCTCGCACGCGTTGTGTGTCTTGTGTATGTGTGTGTATGTGTGTGTGTGTGTGTGTGTGTGGTGTATGTGTATGTGGGTGTATGTGTGTGGCGGTGTGTGGTGTGTGTGTGTGTGTGGGTGTGTGTGTGTGTTGTGTGTGTGTAGTGTGTTGTGTTGTGTGTGTGTTTGTGTGTGGGTCGTGTGTGTGTGGGTGTGTGTGTGTTGTGGTCTCTGTTGTGTGTGTTGTGGTGTGTTGTGTGTGGGTGTTGTGTGTGTGTGTGTGGTGTGTGTGTGTGTGTGTGTGGTGTGTGTGTGTGTGTGTGTGTGTGTGTGTGGTGTTGTGTGTGTGTGTGTGTCTGTGTCCTGAAACACAAAACGGCCTATAACTCCGCCGTTTTGACCGAATCGCTTCAAAATTTGCTATCAGCCCTAAACGGGGGGGGTGGGGGGGGGTGTTTGGGCGATGGCAAATGGCAACCAAGGCGGCCATGGTCCTTTGCGCGTTTTGGGCCCAAATGTACGAGGGTAACACCGCGTGCGCGTGTGGTGGGGGTGGGGAGTTTAGTAATCACAATATTAAAAAAGCCACGTGTCCGGTGTGTGTGTGTTGTCTGTCTGTCTGAACACAAAACGGGCCTGTGTGTGTCTGAAACACAAAACGGGCCTTAATAAATCCGCCGTTTTTCACCAAATCGCTTCAAATTGCTATCAGCCCCGAAAACGTGGCGATGCAATGGCAAACCAGGCGGCCTTGTCAATTTGCGCGTTGGGCAAATGTACGCGGTTTAAACGCGTTGGTCGGCGTTTGGGGGTGGGGAGTAGTCATTCATATAGTAAAAAGCCAAGTGTCCCGTCAGTAACATGTGTGTTGTGAAACACAAAACGTTGTTGGTAACTCCGTCGTTCGTCGACCGATGTGCTTCAAATGTTGCTGCTAGTTTCTGTAATTGTCAGGGTATTGTGAGTGTGCAAAGTTGTTGTGTGTCAGGTGTTGTGTGTCTGTGTCAGTGCAGCTGAAACACGAAACGGGGCCTTATAACTCCGCCGTTTGTTCGACCGAATCGCTTCAAATATGCTGTACTCTGCGTGATGAGCCCTGGGCACGGGCGATGCTAGGCGATACCATTACTCGGGAGCGTGCGTCACTCTCAGAGCACCGCTAACTCATATCATTTCATTATCATTTGCGCGGTTTTCGCAATTGAAGGGCTACAAAATTGCAGTCCGTTTTCGATTCATTCCCTGGCGCCCGGTATCTCCGGCATCCCGTGCATATTTCAGGTCCTAGGGCGGGGGGGGGGGGTACAGTC
>CM065704.1:25180561-25188061 GCA_017654935.2 Phymorhynchus buccinoides
CGTAGTCGTTGAGGTATTTGTTGTTGGCTTTACAGTAAGGGTGGCACGCCAAACTAATTCCGCCACGCAGTCCACGTTCTAACATTTGTGTTATTGCATCGTTGGAGAGTAAATCTATTTTAATGTTGGTGGATCTAAGGAATGCATCCCAACTCATTCCTGGAGCGGTTATATAATTCACAGGATCTAATTCATAGTGACGCATGCAGGTTTTTCTGTAGTTCTCAAAAACATCAGTAAGTAAACAAACGTCGGCTTGTAAGTATGCGTCGTGGTAATCACCCATGTTTTTACATTTTAACTCGGTCCACGCTGCTTGTGCGTCTTCATATTGTTTGTCGCTTATATCCGATCCAGTTAATTTAGAAAAGAATGCACCTTTAGCAGGGAGCCAAAGTTCATCAAATCGATCCCAAGAATCCATGTACTCGTAGGGATAGATTCCTTTTTTTATTAGTTCGGGTTCAAAGTATTTACTTGTAAATGGGAATGTGGTTAACGCTTTAGTTAATCCGTCGAGCGACATTCCTAAGTGTTGTAGCGAATCAAAAAACGATAGTTGACCGAGTGTAAATGTCATGTACTTTTCAGAGGATTGGGCGATGCACGAACTCGACTTAAATCCTAACTTTTCAAAGTGGGCTCTAAGAATTAAGTGGGAATCGTATCCACGTAGATTGTGGAAGAATATGGGTAGTTTCCAATTCTTTGGATCGATCTTTAACAGGAGGTTGCATTTGTTATGTGCAGCACCTCTAAATTTACCTGTTATGTGATCATGGTCTCTTACTTTGTGGTTTTTGGGTTTACTTGGGTCTTCAAACTCGTCAAAATCATCTTTACAAATCCAACACTTAGTAGCGGCGTCGTAATTAAGTTGATCTTGGGGTTGCATAGTTAATTCGTTTAAATTAAGATTGTTGGAGCAGTGATTTCGCAGGTCCATCATTTCCTTTAGGAAGTAAGATTCGGCGTTGGGTCCTCTGTACATTTTAGGTGTGGAGTGTTTACCGTCAGATCTAACAATAATATATGCATAAGAGCAGATTTGGTGGTTGTTTAATAAAACAGTTTTAGGGAGTGTTTCTAGGGTTGGTCCTTCGTAGTGATTCAAAGTCTGCGTACACGGTGTATGGAGCGGTTAACAACTTTTTATAATTTGTAAAGAATACTTTACTTCCTTCTTTTGGAGTAATTCTTTCAATTATACTGCTAACGGGGCTTTCACAATTTGTTTGGTGTTTATTCGCAGCAGATGCACTTGGTATTCTAAGTAAACATCTTCTACAAATGTCTTGTTTTTTGTTGTAGTCAGTTGTGTGGGTTAGTAATCTACTCATTGTACGAATTAAAGTGTAATGACAATTTTCTTCCTCATCTGTTATTAAAAGAAGATCTATATGATTATCATGTGAATCCAATATTCTTGGAGCATTTTTTGAAGCGCGAATAGGTTTAAGTTTATTTTTTGACCAAGTATAAACATTTACAGTTAGTGGTTTATTTTGTTCTTCGAATTGATTGATTTGATCAAAAGTTACTGGGAATTTAATATTTGTAAAGTTCAACTCATTAACATAGGGTTTGTAATTAGAAATTCTGTCTGGGTTCTTAACTACTGCATGTATTTTTGCGAGTACACACCACATAAAACATTTGTTATCCGTATTTGTTATATTTATGACGGCTCGTTTGGTTGCTAAGTCAGGAGGTAGGGGCATGTATGAATTTCCTACAATTGGTTCGTATTTACTTTCTACTAGTTCTATTTCAATCACTTCCCCTTCACCCCATCCAGATCCTCTTTGTTTTGCTTCTTCAGATGCTTTAACAAACTGATCATACATATTGCTTTCCCATTCACTTGTAAAATCATCGTGTGTTAGTACAGTTTGTTGTTTTGTAGAGACCCAAATTAACATGGTTTCATCACCACCTTCAGAAGTAAACTCTATTCTTACTGCTAATAAAACTTTAACTGGTGGTTCAATTGTTAATCTGTTTATGATTTGAGAAATAGCGAATTTAACACTTTTTAAAACAATAAGTGAATCAATAATTCTCATATTAGTTTCCTTAAAACTTTGGTCTAATTCACTAACATCTCCAAAATCAATTTCATCTTCTTCAAATAAATCACGTAATTGTCTATTCAAGCGTTTTTTGTTTTGTTGGTTTTTTTTAATATCATGCAAATATTCATCATTATTGTTCTGGTGTTTTTTATTGAGACTCATTTTTATAACACAAAATAAATACGTAATTTAAAAATTAATTATTTTTCTTTTACTATAAAGTTGGCAAAGAATTCTATCAATGTCTCTCTTCTTTATGCTTGACACAATCGGACTTTCCCTGTAACCAAATACAGGTCGTGCATTATCTAGTCAGAGGCGATGACGTCAACGGTGTTCCTTTCTGCTATAATTAGATCGTGAATCACTATAGCTGGTAAACAGGACATGATCTCTCTATTCACAGAAAAAGACACCCCTGAGAATAAGGTTGCTCAAGAGAAGGACCTGAAAGAAAGAATAACATATAGAAAAGAAGCAATTAAAAAACAGCTTGCGGACTCACAATAAAAGGTAAGTGATGGTGTTTTTTGTTTTTTTTGTTTGTTTAGGATTATATGTTCAAAAAATCAATAAAATCAGAGTAAAAGTAACTTTTCTAATTTTACTTGATCTTCCATGAAAATTTGGACTTTTGGGGTGAATTCAAGTACTTGATTAAAACCGAAACCGAAACTGTGCTGGAAATCAATAAAATCAGAGTAAAAGTAACTTTTCTAATTTTACTTGATCTTCCATGAAAATTTGGACTTTTTGGGTGAATTCAAGTACTTGATTAAAACCGAAACCGAAACTGGGCTGGAATTCTGGTTTGATCGTTCTCTGGGGCGCATGCGCAACATGGCGAAGGCATGTTCGTGTTACCTGTGAGTCCTGACAAAATTCCATGTAAATAGTGTTTGGACAGTGTGTACAACATTCAGGTTGGTACGACAACAGTGCTCTAGTTGTGTGCTACCGTGAAACAACCAGAAATGATTGTATTGACGCGTGGAGAGCCAGAATTGGTAACTTCAACTTCACTGCGCGGTGCAAGAAAATCTCGTGCAGCAAAGTGTGTCACAACAGCACAGCAATGCAAGGCAAGTGTCGTTGACATTCTTAGATTCTAACGTGGTATGGCTGCCTTTTCGTGCTCTCGATTTTCGTCTACAATATCAAGTCGAATTTGGACATTGCTCTCTCTCGACCCTTTGCTGAAAACCATCTGCCCAGTACTTGGTCAACAGAAACGTGTAGCAATGTCAGTCAGTGTGTGCAGCCGAATGACGTCACCCAGGTAGGGCCGCCATTTTGGGCGGGGCAGGACAGATGTGTTGTTGTTGTTACTGTGAACTGTGTGCTGATGCTGTGGAGGATACTATTATCCAACGACGTCCAGCAACATCCAGGCCCGGGAGATAATCAAGGTAAGAAAGAAGACAGCAAGATCCAAGACAGAGAAGAAGAAGATAACAGACTCAAAAACATGATATCTTCCCTCTTAGAGACAACTAGGTCAGGTCGTGCGAGCAATGAACAATCAGGCATTGAACGATCACAGAAAAACCTGGAAGATAAAATCACGAGCCTGCACGAGAAGGTTGCTGATGCAACAAACATAGCCACTGATAATCGTGTCCGAATTGACCAGTCCATGAAACAACAAGATGACATGAACACGATGCTGACCGACTTGGAGCAAGAGATCGACAGACTGGAGGGGTTTTCCAGAAGAAATAATGTGAAGTTGTTTGGGAAACAACTATTCCATTGAATTAAAAAGCCTCCTTGCCAATGAAAATACATTCAAAACTAGAGATGTTGCCATGTTTATATTTTATGCGCTTAAAAAAAGAGATGAACTTATGTCAGTTAATACATGAACTTATGCATTATGAAATTTATTTGGATAACATGCTAGTGCTAAGTGAAATAATATTCACATTTGTCCTGTTTTCATTTATTACATTATGTGTGTATATGCGCACCCTCAATGTTATAGGCCGGAGGTCTGACATTAAAACATTTTTTGAGTTTGAGTTTTGAGTCTCTCTCTCTCTCTCTCTCTCTCTCTCTCTCTCTCTCTCTCTCTCTCTCTCTCTCTCTCTCTCTCTCTCTCTCTCTCTCTCTCTCTCTCTCTCTCTGACTCTGACTCTCTCATACACACATACATTGTTTATACATACATATAAAAAAAATGTTGTTGTTTTTTAAAAAAATACACATAGTGAAGCAAATAATTGATGACAAGTAGGAGGTGAAAGCAACATCAATCCAAACACATTTAACAAGCAGTTTAAAGGCAAACAAATAAACAAAGCATAAAACTGAGATGTAAACATTCAATTGGCATATACCATGTATATAACATGTAGTTGTACACAAGGCAATAAAGTTATACAGTGTGCGTTCAAAATGACACAGGATTTAAGCAGGGCTGTAAATTATGTTTGCCCGCACCATCTTTTTGTATCGTGAGATGGAAGGGCATAACTGAATGGCAGAGGGAAGGGAATTCCAAATTGAGGAACCTGAGAAGGCAAAACTTGATTTGTATTTGTCAATTCTAGTGTTTGGCAAAATGTAGTTGCTGGAACCATAACGATGTGATGCCGGGGTAACTAATGATTTTAGGTATTGTGGGACTAAGTCATTATGCACTTTGTACATGATGATTGCTTTGTTGTACTTTAATTGTGAATCTAACAGAAGGATGTTTAATTTTGCTTGTTTTTCTGATGTGGTGAGGTTTGCGTCAGGAAGAATAATTTTAGCTGCTCTTTTGTAGATAGAATTGAGTTTTAATAGGTGACATTTGGCGGTAGAATCCCAAACTACAGATGCATAGTTGACGTGAGAGAGACAGTGGGCATGAAAGAATATATTTGCGTTCCTCTGTATCTATGAAAGGTTTAAGGTTTGTTTTAGTAGGAATAGGCTACGTGCAAGCTTGTGTGCTACCTTCTCAATATGGGTCTGCCACTTCAGTTCTTCATCTATGATCACACCCAGGACGCGGTGCTCTTTTACTTAGTCAATGATGTTATCCTTTAAATAAACAGAGAGAGAGAGAGAGAGAGAGAGAGAGAGAGAGAGAGAGAGAGAGAGAGAGAGAATCACACAAAAGTACAAATACAGAAAAACACACACTCGCGCGTACACAAACACACACACACACACACACACACACACACACACACACACACACACACACACACACACACAAACACACACACACAGACACACACACACACACAAACACACACACACACACACACACACACACACACACACACACACACACACACACACACACACACACACACACACACACACAGTCACATGAATGCGTACCGTAATGTCGCTTCGCCCTAAAGTGCAAAGCAGCACATACACAATGTGCAGAAGATCATTTTTGTATTGTCTCTTAAAAAACAGAGAGACAGAGTGTGTGTGTATGCGTATGTGTGTGTTAGTGCGTGTGTGTGTGTGCGTGCGTGTGTGCGTGCGAGCGTGCGAGGGTGTGTACGTGCGCGCGCGCGTGTGTGCGTGTGCGCGTGCTTGCGTGCGTGCGTGTGTGTGCGTGTGTGCGTGTGTGTTTGGGTGACTCATTTCCTCATTACCCCACCCACCACCACAATATACAAGTGGTGTGTTTGTGTTTGATAAAAGACCCCCCACGTCACGTGTCACATTCCCTCTTATGCTAGGAAGATTTTGTAAGATTTCTTACCAGCTATAAGAGGGGAAAACACGTAAAAAACCGTGATTTTGACACGCGACGTGGTGGGTCTTTAAAACCTTGGTTATGTCCCGTTATTTCCGTTTTGCTTTTGCTTTGTTTGTAATAGCGCAAATGCCTACATTATATACAGTAAAAAAACGTGTGTTGGTGGCTGGTGTACGTATGTAGCCTACTGCGAAGGTACTTATATGTTACGGCGCGATTCGGTGTTTGTGATGACTTTCGTTTGATTTAATTTCTTCCTTATTGGCCACTGCAGCTATAGGGTTAAGTAACGCCCTCGACGGCAAGAGTTAAGCCCTTGTTGATCAGTATCCAAAAGGGCATTCACTCTTGCAAAAGGCAGCCATTAAGTGGCCTCAAATAGGGTTATTGGCGAGAATTATGCCCTTGTTTGGTCAGTACTCAACCATCTTCCCCCACCCACCAAGGGCATTCACTCTTGCAAAAGGTGTTCTTTGCAGTGGCCAATAGATATATAATAGTTTTATATAACCCACTCACATACAAAACAGCATACAAAACGCGAACGCTTTTCCTATAAGAAAAGCGGTAGTATGTTTGTGTGGAGGTGTTTTTTTTCCAAAAAGGACTAGAGCTGTTTATCATCTATCTCGTTTGGGTTTTTGTTTGTTTCGCTTATGTCATAAACTAAGTACGTCAGTCTATCTAATACTGTCAGTTGGCAGTTACGTTATGTGGCAGTTCTGACTCGTGTGTCTTCATGGCTGGTGTGCAGGATGAAGAACGGTGCGCAGTAGCACAAATGGAAGAAGGCAAGGATTTATAATAATAATAATTATGTACATGCAGGCTTATATTATACTCTATTGCTTATTGTTGTTTGTATTAATTTATTTATTAATTATCGGTGGCTGATTGATACGGGACTGCTTACTTGTTTGATTATTTATTAATTAATAATGGATGATTATTTGTTTGATAGTTTAATAGTTTGGTATATTTATAATCGACTTGTTCTGGATAATTGTTTAACCATCTGTTTCATCGACTCATTATCATATTGGATTATTTGTTGTTGTTTTTCTCTTTAATTTACCTATTTATTTATATATGTTCATTTATTTACTTACTAATTTGTTTATTTTTGCTTAAATGTTTAAATCCACAAGAATTTGTGTTATTTTCTAGTTTTCGATACAAATGTTATGTGTCTTTATAACCCCTCCCCCAGCCTCCCTATGATACGGGCAGAAGGCCTAGTCATTAAAATTGTTTGAATCTCTCTCTCTCTCTCTCTCTCTCTCTCTCTCTCTCTCTCTCTCTCTCTCTCTCCCCTCTCTCTCTCTCTCTCTCTCTCTCTCTCTCTCTCTCTCTCTCTCTGTCTCTCTCTCTCTGTTTGTATTCTTATTGTTTGTTACGATATAATGCATACGCTGCGGAGAAAAAAAGAGACCCCGTGACATTAGGGTGTATTATTATGCCAATGTCAATTAAAACATTCTGAAGCGTTTGAAGCGTTTGAAGCGTGTCCTCTCTGTGTCTCTCTCTGTCTCTGTCTGTCTGTCTGTCTGTCTCTCTCTCTCTCTCTCTCTCTCTCTCTCTCTCTCTCTCTCTCTCTCTCTCTCTCTCTCTCTCTCTCTCTCTCTCTCTCTCTACCGGTAACCCCATCCGCACCCTCACCCTACCATCTCATGTCTTTGTCCTTGGCCTCAATATACTGGACGAAGGAGTAGG
>CM065704.1:25193061-25195561 GCA_017654935.2 Phymorhynchus buccinoides
TTCCGATTCGTGATTGCAGCATAAGCCTACACAACCGTGCCATTGTTTTCCTTACAAAATCTAGACTTAAAACTCAGCGAGATACTCGCTTTAAACCTTCCCTAATTCGGTATGAATAAAAGTGTTGGTAAACTTACACATCGGGCATCATCCTTGGTACACCAGGGAGCAGGCATGCTCTGTCAAATGTTACCAAATGTTGCTCAGTGATCGCGCTAGGAATTTTAAAAAACCAGTCCCATCAGTGACAATGCCCCCCCCCCCCAAAAAAAAAAAAGATGCCCAAACCAGTCCTTTCAGTGACAATGCCCCCCCCCCCTCCCCAATAAAAAAAAGATGCTAAAACCAGTCCCATCAGTGACAATGCCCCCCCCCCCAATGATGCCAAAACCAGTCCCATCAGCGACAATGCCCCCCCAAAAAACCCAAAAAAATGATGCCAAAACCAGTCCCATCAGTGACAATGACCCCAACAAATGATGCCCAAACCAGTCCCATCAGTGACAATGCCCCCCCCCCCCCCAAATGATGCCCAAACCAGTCCCATCAGCGACAATGACCCCAACAAATGATGCCCAAACCAGTCCCATCAGCGACAATGACCCCAACAAATGATGCCCAAACCAGTCCCATCAGCGACAATGACCCCAACAAATGATGCCCAAACCAGTCCCATCAGCGACAATGACCCCAACAAATGATGCCAAAACCAGTCCCATCAGCGACAATGACCCCAACAAATGATGCCCAAACCAGTCCCATCAGCGACAATGCCCCCCCCCAAAAAAAAAAAGAAAATTATGCCCAAAACCAGTCCCATCAGTGACAATTGCCCCCCCCCCCCCCCCGAAATTTTTTTTAATAATGCCCCAAACCAGTGTCATCAGTGACAATACCCCCCCCCCCCCAAATGATGCCAAAACCAGTCCCAGCAGTGGCAACCCCCCCAAAAAATAAGATGATGCCCAAACCAGTCCCATCAGTGACAATACCCCCCCCCCCCCCAAATGATGCCCAAACCAGTCCCATCAGTGACAATGCCCCCCCTAAAACAATTATTCCCAAACCAGTCCCATCAGTGACAATGCCCCCCCCCCCCCCCTCCCAATGATGCCCAAACCAGTCCCATCAGTGACAATACCCCCCAAAAATGATGCCCAAACCAGTCCCATCAGTGATAATGCCACCCCCCCCCCCCCCCCCAAATGATGCCAAAACCAGTCCCATCAGTGGCAACCCCCCACAAATAAAATGATGCCCAAACCAGTCCCATCAGTGACAATACCCCCCCAAAAATGATGCCCAAACCAGTCCCATCAGTGATAATGCCACCCCCCCCCCAAATGATGCCAAAACCAGTCCCATCAGTGGCAACCCCCCACAAATAAAATGATGCCCAAACCAGTCCCATGAGTGACAATGCCTCCCAAAAATGATGCCCAAACCAGTCCCATCAGTGACAATGCCCCCTCACAAAATGATGCCCAAACCAGTCCCATCAGTGACAAAGCCCCCCCACAAAATACTTATGCCCAAACCAGTCCCATCAGTGACAACCCCCCCAAATAAAATGATGCCCAAACCAGTCCCATCAGTGACAATGACCCCCCCCCCCCAATGATGCCAAAACCAGTCCCATCAGTGACAATGCTGCCCCCCCCCACCCTCACCCAAATGATGCCAAAACCAGTCCCATCAGTGACAATGCTCCCCCCCCCCACTTCACCCAAATGATGCCAAAAAACCAGTCCCATCAGTGACAATGCTCCCCCCCCCCACTTCACCCAAATGATGCCAAAACCAGTCCCATCAGTGACAATGCTCCCCCCCCCCCCCCCACTTCACCCAAATGATGCCAAAACCAGTCCCATCAGTGACAATGCCCCCCCACCCCCCCACTTCACCCAAATGATGCTAAAACCAGTCCCATCAGTGACAATGCTCCCACCCCCACTTCACCCAAATGATGCCCAAACCAGTCCCGTCAGTGACAATGACCCCCACCCACCCCCACTTCACCCAAATGATGCCAAAACCAGTCCCATCAGTGACAATGCTCCCCCCCCCCCCACTTCACCCAAATGATGCCAAAACCAGTCCCATCAGTGACAATGACCCCCCATCCCCCCACTTCACCCAAATGATGCCAAAACCAGTCCCAGGGAAGCAAAACCCAGTGAAAACTATACTATAGAAGCACCTGTTAAACAATTTATCAGTGTTAGATACAAATTTAAAAAACATTTGTATCAGTCCCAGGTACTGACAGGTCAAATTGTTTTTCAGTATATTTGTTTTGCAATCAGTATTATACTGATATGTATCAGTAAACGCGATCGTTGAAATAATCATAGCATTTAAAAAGTTGGAGACTAGAACACTTTCTTTTTCTTTTCTTTTTTTGCACACGCACGCACGCACACGCACACGCACACGCACGCACGCACACACACACACACACACACACACACACACACACACACACACACACACACACACA
>CM065704.1:25198061-25300561 GCA_017654935.2 Phymorhynchus buccinoides
TGGGCTATGCAATTTTCCCCCAGCTTTATCTCATAAACTGGAGAACAGAATCGCTTCAAATTTTGTGTGGTGGTGTACCATGGTGCAAGGAAGTTTGTATAAAAGTTCAGCTGTATCTCGTGAACTAGTGAACAGAATCGCTTCAAATTTTGGACCATTTTTTTATTACCCCGCCACGTGGGCAGTCACACTCCGACTTCGGAGGAAGGTAGACATATTGAAAAGGAAGCTTTCTTTCGACCATTCTGACCTTGAAGTTTGACCTTGAAAACCCAAATTTCCTTCTTTGGGCTATGTATTACTTTTCCCAGCTGTATCTCGTGAATTAGTGAACAGAATCGCTTCAAATTATACTACATATATCTGTGGCGGTAACACACCTCGGTGAAGGTGAAATGCTGCCTTCTTCTTGGAAATGTAAAACCTAAAGTTTCACTTTCGTGTCTTTGAGACTGGCTGTCTGTTGAAAGCCACAATAACAAACAAGTGTGTCGCCGAGTGGCAGATAAGTCCCCGAGCAAGTAAATGTGGGGAGGGGGTAGGTGTAGGGAGGAGATAGCTGCCACGGGGTTAAAACTGCCATGGGGTTAAAACTGCCATGGGAGTTAACTGCCACGGGGCGATTGCTAGTTTCTACTAATCCAACAATGAGCCATGAACCACTCAGCACAAACCCCCACCCACCATCTCTCTCCGTGCAAGCGTTTGTCACTTGTGCCATCTGCTCTCCGTTTACTTTGATGTTTCAGCCGCCACCTATCAAACCACTCAGCACAATAGTCTCGTGCCACCCCCACCCACCCCCTCTCTCTCTCTCTCTCTCTCTCTCTCTCTCTCTCTCTCTCTCTCTCTCTCTCTCTCTCTCTCTTTCTCACTCTCTCTCTCGCGCGCCCGCCCGCGCCTGGTCTCCCTATACTTTGATGTTACAGCTGCCACTCAATTTTTTTTCAGTGCGGTCACTTGAAGAGCATGCTAATTAGCACGTCGTTATGCACCACTCTCTCTCAGACTGCGTATGTGTTACGCACATACAGACAGACAGTCACGCACACGCACACGCACACGCACGCACACACACACACACGCACACGCACACGCGCACACACACACACACACACACACACACACACACACACACACACACGCGCGCCTTTAAAACCCACAAAGTGCGGCGACCAAACACTATCTGAACCATCTTTTACGGAAAAAGTGCTGTCTCTATAGACAATTTGAAGAATGACAATACACTTTTTCCATCGATAAATCCTACCAATATTTTCTGTCCCGGGTAGTACACTTGACACTTGGAGCGCAAGTGAAGCTATAGTGCGCGTGCACTACAACTGCACTTGTCATAATTAATTATCGGTTAAAAAAAAAAAGGTGTCACAATGGGATGAGGCAAGAGAGAAGAGGAAGTGGAGGTATGGAATGGTGATAGGGGGTACAGAGAACAAAGTGGGGATTACGCTGTCAGGTACTGAGATTTCCAAATGTATTGGCTAGTGTGTTCGTTATGCATAATAGTATGCAAACTGATTTTATGCGTTCTGTAAGGGTGGAAAGTGGTGTGCTTATTGGGGGGGGGGGGGGGGGGGGGGGGGGGGGAGAGGACATAACTCTGGCCGGGTTTGCATTGTCACAATGCGTTGCTGCCGTTCGGCGATGCCCTTGTTGTTTGTGTGGTGGGTGGTGGTGGTGTGTGTGTGTGTGTGTGTGTGTGTGTGTGTGTGTGTGAATCAGAATCAGAATCAATGTTTATTGCCTTTTAAAACCAATACAAGGTTTTATATGACACTAATAAAAAATATAACAATAACGGTAATAGTAACAGTTCATAAAGTTCAATGACGTAACATTTTTGTTAAACACTTCTTTTTTTCCTTTCTTTGTACTGGTTGTGCTACTGCTTGAGGCAATTGAGGCGATTGATTGAGACAACTGTGTATATATTTTGCAAGCTCACTTACAAGGGCGTCATTTGTAATTAATTTGCTAGGTGTAACATTATGTATATTGTATTTTTCCTCAACGATTTTTGTAAATTGTATTCTTATTTCCGTATGTTTTGTACAATTGCCTAAAAAATGAGTTTAATCTTCTACTTCATTACATTGTAAACATAGCCTTTTCTCTCTAGGTATATTAGAATGTCTACCTTTTTCTATTTTAAGCTCATGGCATGAAGGTCTTAGTTTGCATAACATCTGTTTTTGGTTAAAGTTTATAAAAGGATTTGTCAAATATGGTTCAGTTCTGTATTCGCTTGTAATCTTGTTATAAAAGTTTAGTTTTGATTGTGTCTCAGATTTTCGTTTTCTCCAAAATGAAATATATTCTTCTTTTAGTTTATTTTGAATTACATAACATAATTTATGTATGTTAAACGTGTATTGGTTGATCCAGACATGTGTCAATCCAAGGGCGCTTAAAATAGATTTGACGAATGTAACCCATGGTGACTGACTAGTTTCATTGTTTAACATTTCATTGTAAATGACATTAATGTAAGAGTCTTGTTTGGATTCTAAGATATGATGCCAGAATTTTATAATTTGACAAATTGATGTTAAGCTAACAGGAAAACTACCTAGCTCTCCAATAACCGCTAAATTTATAGCTTTTTTATGAACCCCTAAAATTTGTTTGAAAAAACATTATGCTGGATATGTTCATGCTGTAATTTATTTGAAAGGCATTGGGTGAATAACTTTTCTAAGTTAAAGTTGTCATTTAATTTTATCGTAAATGGTGGCCAAACATCTGCACCATAAGTTAATATTGGAGAGATAAGACTATCAAATAGTTTTAAAATAACTTGAACGTTTATGTTTTCATTTTTAAACATTCTTTTAAGGCTGTGTGTTGCTTTATTTCCTTGCTTACTGAGATGCTCGGATGCTATATCAAGTTTTCCTGATTTATGAAATATAATTCCTAGGTACTTGTACTGGTCTGTCGTTTCGATAATTTTTGTGCCACATCTAAAAAAAATGTTCTAGTTTTGGGGGGTCTGTTTTTGAAAATATTGACACTTTAGTTTTCTCATTGTTAATGTGTATACCCCACTCTTTACAATATAAGTGCAATTTACAGTATGTGCAGTTTAATTGTAAACCATGCTTAGATGTTGCAAGAAGTACGAGGTCATCTGCATAGAGTAAAGAAGATATACATTTATTTTCTGATTGGCTAATTTTTGGTGAATCTACATCTGGAAACCACTTAATTATATCATTAATAAATATATTAAATAATGTGGGGCTTAAGGAGTTTCCTTGTAAAATTCCTCTTCGTACATAAATGGAGTAAGGAATCCCGTTTTTGCCGGATGAGCAAACTTGTGCATTTGTGTGCATACTTTTAATCAGATTAAAGCATTTACCTTGAATACCATTGTTTTTTTCCCATAAGTAATCCTTCGTGTGATATAATATCGAATGCTTTTTGAAAATCGACAAAGCATGCATATAATCTACTGTTACGTGATTTTAATGTATAGTCTACTATACTGGTTAATATGAGAATATTATCTGAAGTCCTATGGTCTGTTCTTTTGCTAGCAGATTGTTTGATTCTAAGTAATCATTTATTCGAGCATTTAGTATTTGACATAATACATTACCTAGCGAACAGTTAAGCGTGATTCCTCTGTAGTTGTTTGGGTTTGATTCATCCCCTCCTTTATGTATTGGGACTGATATGCCTTTCTTCCACATATCTGGATATTGGCCACTTTTCAAGATGTAATTGAATATGTTTTTAATTGTGGGTACCAATTCTAAAGTGCCAGCTTTTAAAAATTCATTTCTAATTCCATCTATTCCAGGAGATTTGTTATTTTTGTTAAACTTTCTAACAGCTTTAGTTATTTCTTTATCTGTGATATCATAATCTAAATTATGACTATCGATATCATTTTTCATATTATGTATATTAGTTTTGATCTAGTTTTCTTGGTTATTATCAATTACTAGTAAAGTAGCCCAACTTTGGAAACACGCTTCTACCAACGTTCTCGCAACTGATTGTTGGGCCTTCCATGCAACGTCTTTAACTGGATCTACGCTTTTCTAAGTCTATTCTTCATCCTTACCCTACCAGCACTCAACCCCCCACGACTCCACCAAACCACAACGCTCCACCATCACCACCACCCAGCGTACCCTGGGCCGCTTTGACGTGTACCACCATGTCAATGACGTCATTGAAAGCCACGATGACGTCACCACCAAGCCCCCGCCCAGGCCGCTCGTGGTATTGATCCCCTGGATGAACGCGAAGAGGCAGCACGTGCGCAAGTTCTGTGAGCTGTACGCTGAGATGGGCCTGGATGTTCTGGTGGTGAGGATCACGCCGTGGCAAGTCCTTCGTCCTCTGAAGCTCTTTGGACTCGTGGAGGAGTTGATGGACCTGCTTCAGGTATTGATAGGGACGTAAGCCTATACGTGTGTGGAGCCCACGTTAAGTTGATATTTATTAGCCCAAAACACAAGTTATTAGTTTTCGCAATATTTCCCATATTTAGGTTAATGGACCATCATTCTGAAGGTTTTGACTCTAACTAACCCATTGAAATTTTATCGAATTGACCACCCTTGTCGACCCTTTTCAACCACTTTTTTTTAACCCCTTTTGTAGACACTAACCCTTTTTGTCGACCCCTTTCAACCCCTTTTGTCGACCCTTTTCAACCCCTTTTGTCAACCCTTTTCAACCCCTTTTGTCAACCCTTTTTAACCACTTTTGTCGACCCCTTTCAACCCCATTTGTCGACCCTTTTTAACCCCTTTTGTCGACCCGTTTCAACCCCTTTTGTCGACCCGTTTCAACCCCATTTGTCGACCTGTTTCAACCCCATTTGTCGACCTTTTTTAACCTCTGTTGTCGACCCCTTTCAACCCCTTTTGTCGACCCCTTTCATCGACCCTTTTCAACACCTTTTGTCGACCCTTTTCAACCTCTTTTGTCGACCCTTTTCAACCCCTTTTTTGACCTTATTCAACCCCATTTGTCAACACGTTTTAACCACTTTTGTCGACCCTTTTTAACCCCTTTTGTCGACCCGTTTTAACCCCATTTGTCGACCCTTTTCAACCACTTTTGTCGACCCTTTTTAACCACTTTTGTCGACCCTTTTCAACCACTTTTGTCGACCCTTTTCAACCCCATTTGTTGACCCTTTTCAACCACTTTTGTTAACCCTTTTCAACCCCTTTTGTCTACCCTTTTGAACCCCATTTGTTAACCCTTTTCATCCAATTTCATCATATTCTTTTTGAACAGTTTTAACTTTCCTATACAACATTTTAAAGATAAACATAGCAGCCTTAGGGCCTTTAACAGAAGTCATTTATAGCCCTGAAATGATTGACATTGTGGAGGTTATATCAAAGACTGTATAGGGGAAGATAAGCATCCTGTCTCTTTTCCCTATATGAGTAGAGAGGACAGAAACACTGGTTATGTCCCTTTTAAACAGGACACATTTTACACGTCGATAGGCCAGTTGAATTCTCCGTTCAAGTTCCAGTCTGAGTTTTTGGATAGCCTCCACTGTGAATGGTGTACTGTCGCCACTAACGATAACTCTATCAGCCCGGTTCGCCGAGCTCTTAATTAAGTAGTCCGTCTTACCCTTTTAGAATATCTTTGGTTATATCCAGTTCTGAGATTGTTCATTTGTTATAATTGATTCACTAGTTTACGGTTGATTATTGTAGTGTTGTTGATAAGTAGAGGTGGGAGGGAGGAAACCGGTTTGAACCGAAAAACCGGTGCTAAACTTTCGCGGTTCGAAAAACCGGTTCGAGTTGCTGTGAACCGGTTTTTTATCTGCAAACTGAAAGTAAGTTTTTCTTAGAATAACGCATTCTTTTCGAAAAACCACTGATTCTCAGCGCAGATTGTGTGTTTGTAAACCTAGAGTAGCGGTTTCTAGCTTGTGGTGGTGTGTGACTTTGACTTAGAGTGTTGAGTTGAGTGTGTGTGTCATAAGTCATACGTTTCTTTATTGTGTGTGTGTATGTGTGCGCGTGCGTGCGTGTGTGTGTGTGTGTGTGTGTGTGTGTGTGTGTGTGTGTGTGTGTGTGTGTGTGTGAATATTCTGACAAATAAATATGTGTTTGCATAGGTGAAACTAGTGATGCGAGTACTGGTAAAAAAAACACCGGTTCCGTAAAACCGGTTCGAAGAGGGGACACCGGTTTAAAACCGGTTCGGATTTTTGAACCGGTTCTCAACTCTATTGATAAGCATACTCACACGCATAAGTGCACACACACACACACACACACACACACACACACACACACACACACACACACACAAAAGTATATTATTTACTTATTCAATGTTCCATCTGGAAATAAACTTTTGACTTGACTTGACACACACACATTGTCCCCCTCATTTTAATTCCTTGCTTTGTTGTTATTGTTTTGTTTTGTTTTTTGGGTTTTTTAACCCTTTCGCCGCCAGCCTTTTTTTCAGCCAAAAAATACCATTAAACTTATCTGGGTAGAGAAAAACAAAATCTGCAATATTGAGAATTCCTCTGCGACATGCATAACATTAGGCCTATCCTTACCTCCCAAAATGAAGAAAATAGAGTCTTCAGATAACAGGCCCCGATATGATGCTTTGTAGTGACATGGGTGGTAAACCATTGTGGTGCAAAAATGCGACATTGGCGATACATGTATCACCATTGTTGTGAACAGACTTTGAAATCAAATCAAATCAAATCATTTTTCTTTCTCCTCATCAGGACAAAGGGGAGTTTCTGGCCGACAGATCGCTGATCGTTCACGGCTTCTCCGTAGCTGCTCTGGCCTGGGGACGTATGCTGATGCTGATGGACGGTGAGAATGGTGGTGGTGGTGGTGGTAGTAGGTACTTTATAGTCACAGAGGCGTCTCTGTGAAATTCGGGTTGCTCCCACCTGGAGAGGGCGTCGCAGCCAGACCCATGAATTGTTTTTTACCAAAACAAATTTGCATGCGATTTTTGTGTGACTGATGAGGAAGGAAAGGGGGAGGGGGGTAAATTTTGACAAAATAAAAACTTTTTCGTTGCCACTGGGATTAACGTATGCTAAGTGCATGGGCACACGGGACCTCGGTTTATAGTCTCATCCAAAATAAAATGAAAGACTCCACGTTCAGACCGTAAGGCCTAGTGCAAAGTGAGAGGGAAAAATCCTCTGTACCCAGGTTCGAACTCGGGTTTACTTGACACGAGGCGAACGCGTTACCTCTGTGCCACTCTACATCTCTTGCTTGTTCCAAAGCAACAAATCTGCATTCCAGCTTCACTGACATTGAACTTTGGACATCATCAATGACAACATTTCGCCCAGAGGCATAGGTGAAGACGGGGTAAAAGGCCCATGGGCGGGCAAGAAGCCCATGCCATTTGCCCATGAGACGAGTGTTAATGTTTAGCATTCGTCTCATGGGCAAATTGGACTGCAATTTGCTTTATTTCATGAGATAATTGGCATGGGCTTCTTACCCGCCCATGGGCTTTTTACCCCGTCTTCACCAATCAGGCACGAGGTTATTATTAGGAGCTTAAGGGTTTTTTTAAAAATCCAACAGAAGTGGGACACATTGGACCAAAGCACGAAAAGAGTGCCAACATGACTGTGTGAGTGTGGTATGTACCATAACTTTCTGATTCGCACCTTATCTATTATAAGGAGCACCCCCAATGTTACACATAATTCAGATGTTGTTCTTATATATTTGTGTGGGTCTTCTTCTTTTTCTTCTGAATTCGATGACATTCTCAGGAAAGTTGCAAGACAATAATGGTACGCAAAATGTGCAATGTTAAATGATTTTGGCTGAATAGATTTTTGACCACACGTTCCCACACTTACAGTCTAATTTGTAGTGCACCCCCCCCCCCCCTCCCCTCAGGTTCCCCCAATTGGCCACTGCAAAGAACACCTTTTGCAAGAGTGAATGCCCTTGGTGGGTGGGTGAAGATGGTTGAGTATTGACCAAACAAGGGTATAACTCTCGCCAATAATCCTATTTGAGGCCACTTAATTAATGGCTGCCTTTTGCAAGAGTGGATTTCCTTTTAGATACTGATCAACAAGGGCTTAACCCTTGCCGTCAAGGGCGTTAATAACCCTAGTTGCAGTGGCCAATAGGCCTATTAGCTCTCTCATGTTGCTGCTAATTACGTCTAACCATCAACCTTACCCTTGAGGCTAAAACAAACAGAGTAGCCTAGATATAAAAACTATTCAACTTCCCAATTCTCATTAATCAGAAATATATCTCTGTGTGTATCGTTAAAAATTCGGGACTTTCCTGGAGTTGCACTGCCTCCGGGCATTGCCTCCAGGATCGTTCCCACCATCTTTATATCTACTAATGTCCCATATGTGTCTGATTCAGACCGGAGGACATTAAACGGATTTTCATCAACCCAATTCTCTCTCTCTCTCTCTGTATGTGTGTGTGCCTGTGTGCGCGTGCGTACGTTTAACAGGCCCTTTGAAGAATCCAACGGACTCCACCACCACAAAAGACGTCAGTTCACAGCAATCACGGCAGACTCCTACATCAACCAACAGCAGCAGCAACAGCAACACCCCCAGCAGCCACCCCCATCATCAGGACTACCGCTCCGTCCGGGAGCGCCTGCTGGGAGTGATTCTGGACAGTCCCGTTCAACTGGACGCTGCGGTGTCTGGCCTGTCCACCGCCATGGCCGAAACCCCCCATATCCAGGCACTCCTTCGCCATCTCCTCACCTGCTACCTGAAGGTCTTCAGCCGCTCGGTTACTGACCACTACTCGGACCTTCAACGGGCGTTGGAGAACGTCCGTCCGCCTTGCCCCATCCTCATGCTCTATTCCTCCGCGGATGCCGTCGTGCCGTCGCCCTTGCTGGACGCCTTGGCGGAAAAGTGGCGGACCCCGGGGGTGGGGTGGGGGGAGTCGCCGCCACCACCGCGGCGGAGTCGAGCTGGCGTGGTGCGCGTGCGTGTGTGGGAGGATTCGCCTCACGTGTCTCACTTCCGCTTCCACCGGAAGGAGTATGAAGAAGAGTTGAGGGCGTTTCTGGAGGAAGTGCGAAAGCTGGAGGAGGAGGAGGAGGAGGAGGAGGAGGAGGAGTTGGTTATGGATCTGGATCGATGCGTCGCAGATGCCACTTCTGACGATAGTCGCAACGGAACTAATAGAAAAATATAGAAGAAAGACGCGCTGCTTGCACTGAGCCTCTTCAGCATGTTTTTCATCCTACCCCTATCTCTTTAGGGCATAATTTAGTTATGATTAAAGTCCTTTTTATTTATAGATGAAAACGAGACCAATGCTTACGCCCATTTAATTAACCCTTTCACCGCCAGTGTCGCCTCTTGGCACAAAATGATTATTAAAGGTATTAAACCCACACTAGCTCCATAGAACGAAATTTAAACTAATGTCCTCGCAAGCATTAGGCCTACTTCACTTTATCATAGAGTTAAACTTTTGATTTAGCAATCGCATTTTTTTACGAGCAAGTTTTGGTTTGGCTTTTTCCTTCACTCCATTCTCACACGAGTTGAGTTTTCTGCCACAGGCAGTGTGTGGAAAAGGGAAAGACAGAAAACATTAAAGGGGCACCCTGACGGATGAGTTTTTTTGTAAGAAGCACGTTGAGATCACCAGGAAAACACCCTTTACGGAGATCGCAACACTCACTTTGCTCTGGTTTCCTAGAAATCAAACCGTCAAATCGGCGATTCCTCCTTAGCGGAGGTGCTGGAAGTCAAATTCTTTCACCCAAAGAGAAAGCGTGTGCCGTCTCTTTTCTAATGGCCGCCTGCGTTTAGACCAAATTGTTTGCACGAAATTTTCGCAATACAAGCCTTTTTATTTATTTATTTTTAAATTTTATACAGTTTATGTAAAGGAGTTTCGCTCACAACAAAGGAAATCGCTCCATTTTGTGTTTTACTGCACTACAAAAAAAGAAAACGCTTCAACCACGATGAGTGACCTCCACCCACCCCATCCAAAATGGCTACTCTCTCCGGTATCTCCGCCAAGGAGGAATCGCCGTTTTGACGGTTTAATTTCAAAGAAACCAGAGCAAAGTGAGTGTTCCGATCCTTGAAAAGGCTGTCTTTCTGGTGATCTCGACGTGTTTCTTGCAAAAACTCATCCGTCAGGGTCCACCTTTAAATAAAATGCAGAATCTTCGACGTGATGAAGTTGGCAAAAAAAAAATGCGAACAGCAATATATGCGATGCTTGCATTGATACTTGTTTTAACTTTAAGGCATGCTACTATGAATTATTGATGAAAGTCCGTTTAACGTCCTTCGACCTGGAACAGGTACACGTGGGACATTTTTTAACTATAAAGATAGTGGGTCGATCCTGGAGGTATTGCAATGCCAAGAATGTCCCGATGTTTTCTAATAATCGGGATATTAAATCCTAATTGACGTTGCTGTGCTATATGTTACTATTAACCCTTTCACCGCCAGCCATATTTCAGCCCGAAATGTCCAATAAATTTACCTGGGTAGAGAACAAAATCCATCTGCAGTATTGGGGATTCTTCTGTAACATATATAAAATAAGGTCTATCCTTACTTCCCAAAACTAAGACAATAGGATCTTTGGATAGCAGACCCCGATTTGATGCCTTTTAGTGACATAGGTGTTAAATCACTGTGGTGCTAAAATGCGACTTTGGCGGTGAAAGGGTTAAATGCATGATGGGACTATTTCATATGCTGCCCACAAACAGTTAGGGAACACTTTCAAAATACGCAAGTTCTGGTTATTTCTTTGTAGCTTCACGTTTGGAACTTAAAACTTAGCAGTTATATACACAAGATTTTGGTGTTGTCTGAATAGCACATTTTTGTAATTATTTCTCTCTCTCTCTCTCTCTCTCTCTCTCTCTCTCTCTCTCTCTCTCTCTCTCTCTCTCTCTCTCTCCCTCAAACATTTGCCACTTTTAAAAAACAACTAAAAAACTTTTTAGGTTATGATTAGGCCTTCATTCTATACCAGAGCGCTGTGTACAAACGAATCTACCAGAATTGTGATACTGTATTTTTTCAATTTGTATTTGTTCACGTCACTAAGTTTATCTCATAATCAGCCCATGGATTGTTAAGAACATGGACTAATGCAACTCCCAAAAATGTAAAAAGAAAAAAAAAAAAAAAAAGCAGTGTCCCGTTGGGGTGTGCAGAGGGTAGGGGCAATGTCCGTTAAAAAAAAAGACAGTTGTCCTCTTTTCTTCTATTTTTGTTTGTGGCTCAAGCCACAAACCAATAACTCACTTTGTCGGTCGGTCGGTCTGTCTGTCTGTCGGTCGGTCCAAAATTGTCGCACTTCAAATCGAGGCGACGACGAAAATGGAGTTTTACGTCCTCTTGGTCTGAATCAGACACATATGGGACATTTGTAAATACAAATATGGTGGGAACGATACTGGAGGCAATGCCCGGAGGCAGTACGAAACCAGTAAAGTCCCGATTTTTTAAAATTAATACAGATAGCTGTAGCGGTGACCACGCCTCGGTTAAACCTCATTGGCTATGGCACCGCCACAAGTTTCTGGTACGCGATAAAACATTTTTTCCAAAAGATATAAAAAGTTACGAAATGGTGCAGAGATAACATTCTGGTTTACAGATTTAAATTATTGAAAAGCCAGGGGAGGTGACTCATGATTGGAGTGGTAAAATTAGACCGCGTGCCACAAACTATTGCGATTTCGCGCTTGTTTTATATTCACGTTTGAGTCTAAAAGTCTTGCTTAGTTGGAAATTGAACAAAGGGGAAGAACTCTTTCTAATTAACTCCCCTCCACCAAAGTTGATTACGCTACCAATCATCTAGCAATGCGTGGATCAGAGCCAAAGGGAGGCAAACAAAGCATCATTCTAAAAAAAACAAAGTACCAAGTTCGCCTTTATGACCCTTCACGCACACACACAGTACACATCAACAATGGTGGAGAGGACGGCATACAAACGAATCAACTCTTGCCTTTCGTTATTTCGAAGACAGTCTTCCCGACTACCTCTTTTCTCTCCTCTCTGCCTACATACCAGCAGAACGCAACCTCAGATCAAGCAACCTAAAACTTCTCTGCAAACCTGTCACCAAGTACAAAACAGTTGGAAACAGATCATTTCCTTTCCAAGCGCCACACATCTGGAACAATCTCCCTTTCTCTCTCCATCTCTTGTCTTCTTTCAAAACTGACCCGAAGACGCCTCTTTTCCGAAAATCTCTCTCTTAATTTCTGTCTGTCCATCCACTGTCAGTCAACCCTGTAAAGATTTTCAAAAAAACATAATTCGTGTTTTATGTAGGTATTTTTTTGATATTCAACAATTTGTATTCCTTCTCTTCATTCATCCCACAATTCATGTTTTCTAGGTATTTTAAATGCGACGACGAAACGACGAAAATGGTGTTTTACGTCCTCTTGGTCTGAATCAGACACATATGGGACATTTGTAAATACAAATATGGTGGGAACAATACTGGAGGCAATGCCCGGAGGCAGTACGAAACCAGTAAAGTTCCGATTAAAAAAAAAATAATACAGATAGCTGTAGCGGTGACCACGCCTCGGTTAAACCTCATCGGATATGGTACCGTCACGATTGAAATTGCGAGTTGTGTGAGTGCGATAAAGTGATTTTTGTTTCTAAACAATTTTAAGTACATGTATTTTGAATATTTTTTGTGTGCGCGAGGTAAACTTACTTCGTGTTTTTTTCCATGTAAAGCGCGTTGAGTCCTGCTGTGTCAGGAGAATAGCGCTATAGAATATTTATTTATTATTATTATTATTATCCAAGAGTGGCATAGCCTTCTAACCTTGAATATGTTACACATTAACAATATGGCGTCACCCGAGGGACAGAGCACTTCCGGATTGGAGCAACTACGTTCAAAATGCTCCAAATCGTTTGTAGTCGATGTGCCATTGCCCATTTTTATTATTTTATGAATTAAAAGCAACAAAAGAAGGAAAGACAGTTTCAGGTAAAAGTAAAAACAAAACAAACTGAAACCATTGTGAAAAAGAAAAAGTTGCACCCATGTACGAAGGCCAAGGCCTTTGAAATATTTCAAAATCTCTGGTATGATTTCTCATTTCATTCAGCACAAAACTAAAGATATTATGGTGCCCTTGTTCAAATCATTGGTGAGACAAATAGTAGAATATGGAATTGTGATTTGGTTTCCATCATTAAAAAATTGTAAAAAATATATTTACAATTATTTTATAATTCGTATTTTTGTATGTAGAATGTTTACGTCTTGTAAACTTTAAATGCTTGTAAATGAGGTAGAAGGGTATTTTTGTTTTTTCAAAATTTGTCTATTATAATCATGTAATTGGTATGTCGATGGCAGTATGATTTTATTTCAAGTTGCAGTATTGTATTCAAACTTGATTGAGAATGTGAATGTGGTCTCTATGTTTCTTCTTAGAATGTTCATATTGTAACTATTTTACTCTTGTATAATTAATTGTGAGTGTGTGTGTGTGCGCGCATGCATGCGTGTGCGTGTGTGTGTGTGTGTGTGTGTGTGTGTGTGTGTGTGTAAGTAAGTAAGTAAGAGAACGTTGCGTGCAAGCATCGTGCTTATTTTACTTTCTAATGATTAATTATTTGTTTGCTTTTAATGTTCTTGTTATCAATGTAAAGCGCACTGAGCTCATGTGAGAAAGAGCGCTATATAAATTCCCATTATTATTATTATTATTAAAGAAACATATTAATGCTATCGAAAATGTCCAAAGGCGATTCACTAAACAAATTATCAACATGAGTAATATGAGCTATGAGGAAAGACTAAAACTTCTGAATCTACCTAGCCTAGAGTATAGAAGAGCACGGGGAGATATGATTAAAACTTTTAAGATCTTAAATGGATATTATGATACTAGAACTACAAACACACTTTTTTCTCTCAGTAACTCTACCACTAGAGGACACTCCTTAAAAGTAACAAAATCATTAGTTCATACTAATATTTATGCACAGTTTTTCACTAACAGGGTTATTAACAATTGGAATTCTCTACCAAATCATACTGCAACCGCAGGAACACTCAATAGTTTTAAAAACAAAATAGATAATTTTGGGGAAGATTATTGCTTCCATACTAATATAAGTATTCAGTAATAATTAGTATGCAGATCAGTTTGCTTGTTTCATTGTATGTTGAACTCTTAAAAAAAGGAAAAAAAAGAATATAAATAATCCCCCCCCCCCCCCCCCCCCCCCCCCCCCCCCCCCCCCCTGCAAAAAAAAGAAGTTTTAAATTGCGTTTCCTTATAAACTAAAAGGAAATAGCAGGCTAAAGGCTATTTAAAAGCCTATGTGCCATATATGATATGATATGATATGATTTAATGGTATTTTTGTTTTTATGTCGATAATAATGTATTTCTCACGCCTGTTTAAAATATATTCTTTTTTTTTGCACACATGAATAGTATTATTATAATTGTTAGTGTTTAAAGCTTCATTTATGTATCAGGGCTCCCAGGGACCCCCATTTGGTGGTCTATGAAGCACTAAAATTCTACAGGGCCCTCTAAAAGAATGTGCAGGGGGTCCTAGGGATGCACTAGAAAACATTCTTTTCAGCATTCGCTATGCCACTGGGACCCTCTATCCCGCCTCTAGGACCCTCTATACTGTAAGTGACGGAGTCCCTGGGACCCCTTGTTTTGCGGGACGATTGGGTGCCCTGTGTATATATTTTTTTTATCTCTCTCCATTCATCAATAAAATACAGCAGTATAAAAGGCACGTTGACTGTAATGGCGTCTAACTTTAATTTACATCCCCAAGTAAAATCTCAATGCCCCACATGGCCGAAAGGCCGAAGAGGGCGTAAAGCATTATTTTCTCTCCATGGCGTCTAACTCAGACTTACTTGTGGCGGTGCCATAGCCGATGAGGTTTAACCGAGGCGTGGTCACCGCTACAGCTCTCTGTATTAATTTTTAAAAATCGGGACTTTACTGGTTTCGTACTGCCTCCGGGCATTGCCTCCAGTATTGTTCCCACCATATTTGTATTTACAAATGTCCCATATGTGTCTGATTCAGACCAAGAGGACGTAAAACACCATTTTCGCCATGGCGTCTAACTCAAGCCAACGCTTACACATTGAATGTGCATGTTTTGTTCATGATACCATTCTCATTTCGACTCTGTGATCTTCTTCTTCTTGTTCTTCTTCTGCGGCGTTCATGGGCCATAAGGTCACAATGGGTACGTGTGTGTCCGTTTTCCAGTTTTCACTGGTCTCCTCGCTGTATTCAGCCGACACATTCCGATTTAGGAGGAGACTCTGTGATCATAATACATACTTTAATTTTAAACATGCTATATATTAAATATGTTAAATTATTTTGCACTTTTGGTTAGAAATGTCAAAATTAAAACATTATATCACCCGAAATTCATTTGCTGTTATTTGTTAAGAGTTGTGTGCGGTTAATCATTATTTATTAAGAACATTTAGAAAGGGCTTATCTCAAAGGTCTAAGCGCTTTACAATTTTACTAATATGATATCTATTAAAAACTGACCCTTACATAATGGAATAAACATTCCCACCCACACCCTCACCCATCAACCCCGATGCCCCATCTCGCATCATGGAACGCAACCACTCTAAAAAGATGAAAACAAGATCATTACTATTTATTATGCGAGTATTATGCATGCATTTGTTCGTAATTATTGTCCACACAACTAGTTCACATAAAAGCACAACACAAACGCACACACTGACACAGTGCCACTCACACACAGTATCACACACACACAGAGTGTCACACACACACATTACCACACACACACAGATAACAATAACACCCAGATCATTGTTACTGGTACTTTATTAATTAAGTGTCATTTCTCCCCTCCAACACATCCACCCTTACCCCACCCCCCCTACCCTTCCCTCCTCCCCCCCGCCCCACCCTCCCCTCAACATTGTTGACCCATCTCCAATCCACCACCCCCACCCCCACACTTCTTGTTCTTTCTTTCTTTCCATCACACACAGGGGGTTCCATAGAAGGGCTGCGAAACATGTATGTCCAGCATATTTACAAACCACTGACTGCGGTGTGACCTCTCGTGGGACTACTACTCCTTCCTTAAACCCAGAGCCGGTGTGACCTCTCGTGGGACTACTACTCCTTCCTTAAACCCAGAGCCGGTGTGACCTCTCGTGGGACTACTACTCCTTCCTTAAACCCAGAGCCGGTGTGACCTCTCGTGGGACTACTACTCCTTCCTTAAACCCAGAGCCAGTGTGACCTCTCGTGGGACTACTACTCCTTCCTTAAACCCAGAGCCGGTGTGACCTCTCGTGGGACTACTACTCCTTCCTTAAACCCAGAGCCGGTGTGACCTCTCGTGGGACTACTACTCCTTCCTTAAACCCAGAGCCGGTGTGACCTCTCGTGGGACTACTACTCCTTCCTTAAACCCAGAGCCGGTGTGACCTCTCGTGGGACTACTACTCCTTCCTTAAACCCAGAGCCGGTATGACCTCTCGTGGGACTACTACTCCTTCCTTAAACCCAGAGCCGGTGTGACCTCTCGTGGGACTACTACTCCTTCCTTAAACCCAGAGCCGGTGTGACCTCTCGTGGGACTACTACTCCTTCCTTAAACCCAGAGCCGGTGTGACCTCTCGTGGGACTACTACTCCTTCCTTAAACCCAGAGCCGGTGTGACCTCTCGTGGGACTACTACTCCTTCCATAAACCCAGAGCCGGTGTGACCTCTCGTGGGACTACTACTCCTTCCTTAAACCCAGAGCCGGTGTGACCTCTCGTGGGACTACTACTCCTTCCTTAAACCCAGAGCCGGTGTGACCTCTCGTGGGACTACTACTCCTTCCATAAACCCACAGCCGGCATATATAAAGCGTTCACGCGAGGCGTGAGCCATCATTCTTATCGCTGCTGGGGAGAGAGACGGTTCAATCGTTCTTTTTTCTCTGTTGCTCGAGCCACTGTGAGTCAGAACTTTGCAGCGACTAGGCCAGCAGTCTACACCCGATCCCTGGGATCGGTAGCTTTCCCTTTGAAGGACATAAACAAACAAACAAATATCTGTATGTGGAGGGGGAGGTAGGAGGTTAAGGAGTGGGGGGTGGGGTGGGGGAAGAGGCACAGAAAGATATGGAGTGAGGGGAGGGGAGGGAGAGGAATAGAGACACAGAGATAGACACAGGGAGACAGAAAGACAGGAGGGGGGGGGGGGGGGGGGGGGAAGAAGAGAGAGAGAGAGGAGAAACAGAGGCACAGAAAGATATGGAGTGAGGAAAGGGGGGAGAGAGAGGAATAGAGACAAAGAGATAGACACAGGGAGACAGAAAGACAGGAGGGTGGGGGGGGGGGAGAGAGAGAGAGAGAGAGGAGAAACAGAGAGAGAGAGAGAGACAGACAAACACAGAGAGAAACAGAAAGAGTGAAAGACATAAACTGACAGAGAGAGAGTTGTGTGTGGGGGGTGGGGTTCGGGGGGGGGGGGGGGGGGGGTCAGGGGGGAGGACGGTGGTGGTGGCAATGGCAATATTATTAATACAATACAATGATGCACCAACATTTATTTCAGTAGTGAATAAAGATTCTAAAAAAATATACCAAGCTACACCCATTTCCATTAGATCCATGTCATAATACGAACAACAAACCATTTGATCACACATCACTATATCATCTAGTAGTAGTTGATGTGTCAAGATGGCAATCAATGCGCCCCAAAAGACAACAATTAAAGCATATGAAATCATCCCGGTCCATAGACATTATTAGATTACTAGTATCCACAATTTAAAGCATGTATGAAATCATCGCATCCAATAACATGATTTGTTTAATATCCACACTCAAAGACTTGAGACACGCTTGAAGACACTCGAGCTTTTATGCCCTAAAAGATTCAGAAAAACAAGAACTGTTACAACAATGCCAAATGTCTATATCATAAACACTTTGAGCAGATTAGAAACAAATTAAATGGTAAATATGAATTTTAACACAAATGAAGACACAAAGTCAAAAATATCAAATTCAATAGAAAATGTATCACGCTCCATGCTTAAAATAATCCCAAACCCCCCCCCCCCCCCCCTCCCCCCTATTCATTTTGTTGGGAGTATACTCACCCCAACGTTTATATCATAGTTCCTTTCTTGGGTTTATAAACCCTTGAGAGTTTCTTTCTTTTCTTTATTGAACACTAAGCCATATCGTCGGTGAAATTCAAAAACCTCGTATCTCAATTTTGGAAGTTTTGAGAAAAATGAAAAAAAAAGTTTTAAAAATTAACCGTGTTGACCACAATTGATTAACTATGATGAATATGTTGTTCAAGACATTGCGAGTTTACTCCTGCATTTCGTTAATTTTGTTGTTGTTAAACTTGAAAAGAATTAAGATACGAGTTTTTTGTCCTTAACTAGATCTGAATTTGGGACTTACGAGTTTTTCTTCTATTTTCACAACCTCATTTACCCCAGATAGAAAGTCGTTAGAGATACAAGCTTTTGGTGGAAGGTGGCGGGAAAAATTAGAGATGTGACTATGTATCTAACTAAAAAAAATATAAAATCGAGATACAAGGTTTTTGAATTTCACCGACAATATAATTATAAGTCCAGTGGGTTGTTGTTTTTTCTGTATAATTTAATGCCCCTCTACTTTCAGCATCTGAAACCAATTACATATCAAGCAAATATCTTGATATTCAATAATGTTCATTCCTTCCACAATTCCTGCTTTCACTCACTCTTTACGCCTTGGCATGAGGCTGTGTCAGACCAGTTGACATAAGCTAGAACGCCAAGGCTACATCAAAATGTTGTTATGCTCTGAATGGTTGTGCGGGGGGATTGTCTTAAGCCATGACAAGCTCCCAGCATAACATCATCAGTCTAAAATCCCCCGAAGACGGAGTGTGGCTGCGCACATGGCGGGGTAATCAAAAACGGTCACACACGTAATGTTCTCATCCCTAGCTGATGCATTTGTTCCTTAGTGGTCAAGTGCTTCTCGCTGTTGGGATGATCCCTGGAGTCTTTTAGCCAGGGTAAGCCAACCAACCAACTCACTCTTTCACCCCATCAACATATACATATATAATGAAACTATAGAGCAACAAAAGAAACAGTAGCCCGTCATAAATAACAAAAAGAATTTTTTTTTAAAGAAACCATCAGTTCTTCAAGCTTAATTGAATGCAACATACTAACTGAAAGCAGTTTTACACATAATTATTAATCAAGCAAATATCTTAATGTGATTTATTACTTGATTATTAATTAAATACACAAGACTAGTGACGAATGACCTAGAGCTTCAAAACACAGGTTTACATGCAATGTACGCTTTTTGTACAACAACGCTTTCCAAAGCTGACAGCTTTTCTAAATAATAAACACACGAGTTTGCTAAACAAAGCTAAAAACCTTAACCGCTTCCCTGCCAGCCCACTGCCTTCTACTACAGTCAGCATGACACCATTGATGATGCCATAACTTTCCATGACACAAGTCTGGAATGCTACGGGTTTTTGGGGGGTTCCAGAACCAGGAGGGTTATTTCTCCAAATCATTTTCTTAGGTCGAGTCTAAGAAGTCTGTTTTATAATGATATTCTTCTTCTTCTTTGATAGCTCAGACAGTTTCCTGTCAATTATGAGCGCAGATGCGTCATGCTGCCGTTACACGCCTAACTAAGAAACAGTTAGGCCCAGCAAGTCCGACTTCGGCTGGAGGAAATCTTTAATGATGAAAGTGTTTCGTGAAAAAAGGGCAGGAGAATGGACCCGAGTAAGGCAGAAAGATAGTAGTAGATGACAGCAAGCAAAGGGAAAAAGGCAGAGCCAAAGAGAGTGACAGATTAGAGGAAGCTACAAGCACAGAACTTCCAGAAGGTGGGGGAACTATTTATGCAAAAGACCCTCCGGTATCCCCATGGGGGATGTTATATATTATTTTATTTTTTTTAATTAAAAAAAAATGATGTGCGTGTGCGTGTGCGCGTGCGTGCAATGTGTGTGTGTGTATGCAGTGTGCGTGTTGATTGTGCCATATGGAAATTGAGTGGTGTGTGTGTGTGTTTGTGTGTGTGTGTGTGTGCGCGCGTGCATGCGCACGTGCGCGCGTATGTGTGCATGCAGCGTGTATGTGTGTGTGACGCCCCCCCCCCCTTCCCACCCTCTCCCTTTCATCGTCTTTCTTTTTGTGTGTGTGTGTGTGTGTGTGTGTGAGTGTGAATGTGTGTGTGTGAATGTTTATAGTTTTATTTCTTTGTAAAGCGCCATGAACAGAATTTTCTAGATATGTGCGCTATATAAGTGCCAATTATTATTATTATTATAATCTCTCAATTTTTGCTCCGGCAGTGAAGGGGGGTGAAGAGTTTTGTGGGAAAGGACAGATACCAGAAGGGACAGGGAAGGGAACAAGAGGAGGAAAGAAATGGAAAGAGACATATAAGGGATGGCACTCAAAAACTGTGGTTTCAGGAATTTCTTTTTCTTCTTAAGATTTCAAACATCGAGAAACGTGTGTTTCTGCTACAAACAGAAAAAGTCATAGAAAAAAAGAAGTTAAAAAAAAAAAAAAGTGATAAAATAGCGTAGAGTAAAGACGAAAGAAAAGATATATAAGAGGGAGCTTGCAGGGGAGGGGGGGAGGGGGAGTAGCTAAAGGCTCAAATGAAAAGAGGCACGGGAGGACAGGCGACAAAATCAATACCATTAAAAAAAAAAAAAGTATATTACATTTGGACATCAGATATTGGAGATCATGTCTTTTATAGAACCTAATTTTTCCATGCAAGAGTCAAATGAACTGTGCACAACAATACAGTTTAGCATCAACATATACCGCCTAAGCATGTGGTATTATTTACAAACATGTTCATTCACAAGATCTATAAACACTACTAAACATTACTATCTAAAAATAAAACATTTGGAAACCAAAACGAATGGGAGTTACAAACAATAGAAGCAAAATAATTATTCTCGGATGTGATGAGAGCCTCGATATTGACGGCACAACTACAAAGCCTCAGACACACGCACGGTCAGCAGATGACGCATGATTATTATGATTTAAAAACAACATAACCATGACAGTGATATTCATATGGCAACCGACAGTATTATTATGCAGCAGTCTCTCATGGTCAGGTTTAGTCACGATTTTGGTGTCTTCGCTCAACATGATTTGAACATCTACAAACACACACTAAGAGAAAGAGGAGAGAAAGGGAGATAAGGGGCAGGATGAATGATCGACAAACAAACAGACAGAGAGACAGACAGACAGACAAGAGAGACCCATGATCATACAATTGGTATTTCATGAACTCTTTCACCCCGTACTAACTCCCAGTAGCTTTTTTTTTTTTACCACATACGTAGTAAAATCAACAATTTTCATCTCTACTTTTCCTTACTTTGTTTGCATATACCAAGTGTGAGTGTTTGGTATTGTTGGACAGAACGAGTCTCTACTTTTCCTTACTTTGTTTGCATATACCAAGTGTGAGTGTTTGGTGTTGTTGGACAGAACAAGTCTCTACTTTTCCTTACTTTGTTTGCATATACCAAGTGTGAGTGTTTGGTATTGTTGGACAGACCAAGTCTCTACTTTTTCTTACTTTGTTTGCATATAATATACCAAGTGTGAGTGTTTGGTGTTGTTGGACAGAACAAGTCTCTACTTTTTCTTACTTTGTTTGCATATAATATACCAAGTGTGAGTGTTTGGTATTGTTGGACAGAACAAGTCTCTACTTTTCCTTACTTTGTTTGCATATACCAAGTGTGAGTGTTTGGTATTGTTGGACAGACCAAGTCTCTACTTTTTCTTACTTTGTTTGCATATAATATACCAAGTGTGAGTGTTTGGTATTGTTGGACAGAACAAGTCTCTACTTTTCCTTACTTTGTTTGCATATACCAAGTGTGAGTGTTTGGTGTTGTTGGACAGAACAAGTCTCTACTTTTTCTTACTTTGTTTGCATATAATATACCAAGTGTGAGTGTTTGGTATTGTTGGACAGACCAAGTCTCTACTTTTCCTTATTTTGTTTGCATATACCAAGTGTGAGTGTTTGGTATTGTTGGACAGAACAAGTCTCTACTTTTCCTTACTTTGTTTGCATATACCAAGTGTGAGTGTTTGGTATTGTTGGACAGACCAAGTCTCTACTTTTTCTTACTTTGTTTGCATATAATATACCAAGTGTGAGTGTTTGGTATTGTTGGACAGAACAAGTCTCTACTTTTCCTTACTTTGTTTGCATATCTACCAAGTGTGAGTGTGTTTGGTATTGTTGGACAGAACAAGTCTCTACTTTTTCTTACTTTGTTTGCATATAATATACCAAGTGTGAGTGTTTGGTATTGTTGGACAGACCAAGTCTCTACTTTTCCTTACTTTGTTTGCATATACCAAGTGTGAGTGTTTGGTATTGTTGGACAGAACAAGTCTCTACTTTTTCTTACTTTGTTTGCATATAATATACCAAGTGTGAGTGTTTGGTATTGTTGGACAGAACAAGTCTCTACTTTTCCTTACTTTGTTTGCATATACCAAGTGTGAGTGTTTGGTGTTGTTGGACAGAACAAGTCTCTACTTTTTCTTACTTTGTTTGCATATACCAAGTGTGAGTGTTTGGTATTGTTGGACAGAACAAGTCTCTACTTTTTCTTACTTTGTTTGCATATAATATACCAAGTGTGAGTGTTTGGTATTGTTGGACAGAACAAGTCTCTACTTTTCCTTACTTTGTTTGCATATACCAAGTGTGAGTGTTTGGTATTGTTGGACAGAACAAGTCTCTACTTTTCCTTATTTTGTTTGCATATACCAAGTGTGAGTGTTTGGTATTGTTGGACAGAACAAGTCTCTACTTTTCCTTACTTTGTTTGCATATACCAAGTGTGAGTGTTTGGTATTGTTGGACAGAACAAATCTCTACTTTTCCTTATTTTGTTTGCATATACCAAGTGTGAGTGTTTGGCATTGTTGGACAGAACGAGTCTCTAGCTATAACTACATCAAGTTTCTTTGCCTATGTTGTCCATTATCACATGCAGGAATACAAACATACCCATCTTGTTCCGATAGCGTTTTTTAACCTCTTTGCCACTATTGGCTGCGCTTTCGGTTAGTCTTTTTCAAAAGCCGCTTGTGACCAACATAGACCAGTTTTGCTCAAGGGAAAGCGCTGAAAAGACATACAAGTGATTGCTGAATATAATTAAGTTGTTTTCCCTTTGAGTTTGACCATACTTAGACATGCATTGTTCATAGTCAAAGTCACCACATAATATATGAATGCTGCATACTGAACGGAGGAAGCTTCTAGCACGCATATGTGCGTGCTATGTAGTGAAAAAGTTCAAGCGAAAAAGCCAGTAGGTCTTATATAGCTTATGGTTGGTGATGCCACCTAACACTCTCACATCTTTACAATGAATTTACCAAATCTTTCTCTTTCCACATGACACGCTTATTCATTTTACTCATGGAACACACACACACACACACACACACACACACACACACTCACAAAATCTGCATACTGAATCCACGAAAAGCGCGCAATACACAGATGACAAAAGAAAAGAAAGACCAAAAATAAAAAGCTGAGGAAAAGAAACAAAAAGCGAGCTGGTGCAGATAAATGAAAAACCTGTGAATGCATGTAACAACAAGAACAGGGGGAGAGAGGAGGGGGGGTATGTAGAAGTTCAAGGCTGAGGTAGGATGAAGGCTAACCCAATGAAAAGTGAGGGATTTACATGCACTACACTGTGCACAGCATTGCATCTCCTTGATAAAAAAAATGTAACCCAGCACCACGAAAGTGACATCAAACTGACCATTCTGAGTAAATTATACTCTTAAAAACTGCGGACAATTCTCTTTCTAATGATACAAGAACCATTCTTGTATCTTTTTCCGTTCCACAGTTATGAGCATTTAAAGTTAGTAGGGTGAGCGTCGGCCATTTTGAGAAAACGCAGTCTAAAGTCTAGCCTAGCTGAAGAAAATGCATTGACCTGCTCGTTTTAAAACACTCATAAAACTATTTAGGGACCATATTAAAGATTTTCCTTGATAAATATGAAAGATGAGATGCTAGAGAACACGAAAATACCCATAACTCAAAATTGACACAATGAGATTTTCTGACTTTTCAAACCTGTTGTGAGAATGTAGCCCAGCAACTTAATGTCCCTTTCGTGGTGCTTGGTCACAAATCTGGGTAAAGGTAAAGATGTGCCCCCCCCCCTGCATTTCTCGGTTAATTCTATTTTTCCGTTTTTGCCTTTCTTACCATACATAAAGCTGTATTTTAGGAACATTTTTAGCTAATAACCTTTTTGGAATACTAACCCTAGCCCTAACCCTAGCCCTAAACCTAACCTTACCCCCCACTATGTACTGCAGTACACCGCGATTTGTCACAGTTGTGGTTCGTTGCGTTTTTTCCGTCTTATAGGGTGGGGGGTAGGGTTAGGTTTAGGGCTAGGGTTAGGGATAGGGTTAGTATTCCAAAAAGGTTATTAGTTAAAAATTTTCCTAAAATACAGCTTTATGTATGGTAAGAAAGGCAATAACGGAAAAATAGAATTAACCGAGATAGGTAGGGGGGGAGGTGGCACATCTTGACCTTTACCCAAATCTGTTCTATAGAAAGTTTGGCAACGAAACAAAAAAGACAACCTGTATGTTGCTCACGATCATCATGTCTATGTATATCTACAGTACAACTGAACAGTTGTATGTTGCTCACGATCATCATGTCTATGTATATCTACAGTACAACTGAATAGTTTTAACCAGAAAATAAGACAGTCTTGCTTGAGAGGTTTTCCTTTAACTCATTCGCATCGCAACGATTTTGAATTATTAAAAAAACTCACAAAAATCACTCCAGCCATACACACAAACAAAACATACATAAACAAAAGGAGAAATGAAAGAAGATTACAGGTTTTTGCTTCAGGTTTAGACATAGGGAAGTGGTAGATCAGACTTTTTTATATATAGACTTTATATAGAAAAACTCTACACCGATTGGTTCCCCCACAACAAACCACTACAATAGCAAAGTCAGTGGCAAAATTGTGGTCTAAGGGGGTGAAGCGAATTTAGAAGTGACCAAGGTATGGTGTGCACAGACCATGAAAAACTAATCCTAAATTATTTTTTTTTGGTCATTTCTTTTTTTAAAATGTAATCGAATGGCCTGTCCTAAAGCCTTGTAAGGGGAAGCAACCAGTCAGTGCGAAGCGAGTTAAAAAAAAAAAAAAAAGACTGGGGAAAAACTTCCATGAAGTTTTCAATGCAAATCAATCAAAAGCAAAGAGTATAAAAATGCTTTGAAAAGCAATGCTTAATACTTCAATGCTAATCAATCAAAACTTCTCTCTTTTAACCCTCTTGCATTCGCATTTGTTACAGAAAAAACTTCTTCTAGTGTTCACATTTTTTCACACATTTTCAGGAAAATCTGTCTTTTGAAGCACACTGAGCGCCATACAGTTACTACCACTTCACTGCCAGTGAGAAGCTCCATCATAGTGTGTGTATAACAAGCCAGAACTTTGTGCGTGATAAAAGTGCTATCAGACTGGGTCTCAGAGTGGGGGCAAGACAAGGGCGGTTTAGGGCGGTTTGAATACACAGAGGCAACTTCTGGCTGGGCGGGTTGGGGCGGAAAAAATGCAAGAGCAGGGCTGCCAACCCTAAATTTGTGAATCAGGGACAAACAACTCTCAAATCAGGGACACAGCTAGATTTTCAGGGACATTTTAATAATGATCAGAAATTAAGTACAGTACCCACCACAACTTGACATAACAACGGCGCACATCATCCCTACCACCAGACTTTATCAAAAAATCACACGCTCTAATTTCACAAAAAGCGTAAGTTTCGCCTTTTCTTTCTGACACAATGGAAGGCCATTTTATCTGTGTATGTCGTGTATGTCTCTCGAAATAAACAGGAACGCTTTGAAACTTTTTCTTTCTTAGAAGAAGAATCATCTTCACACCATCGTTTAGACGCCATTTTTTCAACCTTGACTTAACTGGCTACAGCAGCCAATGAAAATTTTGCTACAACAGCCAATGAAAATTTGGCTACAACAGCCAATGAGAATTGATTTCACGGAAGATTTAACTAATCAGAATAACTCTCTGTAAAGAAGTTGATAGCGTACGATAAAAATAGGCCCAAACCATGATTTGTGGCGTGAACCGAAACCTAGCGCTACGCAAGCGGTAGACAGGCGGAAAAAAAGCACGCTTCCACAATTTTATCGATTTTCCGGGACGGTCATTCAAAAATCGGGACAAATGGGACGGGTCATGCTTTTCGCAAAAATCCGGGACAAATACGGCTACGGAGGGACGGTTGGCAGCCCTGCAAGAGGGTTAAACAAGAAAAGGTGCAATGAAAATGTTAAAACGTACGCAACGTGCGTATGTAATCCAGAACGAAAATCACCATCATCCCTGCATAGCTTGAGTAGCTAATGTTTGTGAGCTCCCAGTTCTATGAGAACGGGAGTACATTATTTTATTGTATTGCTTAACAAAAACAACAACAAACAACAAATTCCTTTCATAACCTCCATCATTATATCTATGTACATATAAAGAGAAGAAATAAAGATATTGTGATTTACACTTCAATGCTGCAACCCTTTCCACCTTTTGTTTTTTGGAGACAGGATTTCGCATATGTGCACACACTCACACACACATACACACTCACTCACACACACACGCATACGCCCATAGTGGGGAGGGGGAGGGATCCATCAAGGCAGCATCAGTTCAGCTTGATTCCAGAGAAGTCACACATCCAGGACCGGGGAATCAGGTAATCCAGGAAATTGTCCTGCAACACCACGCAACAAAGATGTTTTTAAAAGAGGCTAAAAACGCTCACCGCCTTCGTTTCTTTAAAAACCCTTGACTGCCATACAACATATTACGTAGGGGCTCACAGCCGTGTCAAAACACACTAAATCAAGCTGTTTAGTTAGAAATCTTAGATAAAAGCTGCACCAAGCATGTCCATATGAAAATATTTCGGCTGTATGTTCTTTATAGTATTTGTGATATATATTTCTTCCATCAGATTTATGGTAAAATTAGTTTTTGTTGAGCAGTGTCATGCTACATATTTAGTAGAAAATGTTCTTAAATAATACACTTAATATCGCAAACATACATAAAACTGCCTGTGAGTGAAAATCTAGCAATGGCAAAAAGAATAATATAACTTATGTCCAAACATACTACAACATATTACTGACTGTTATTTGTGAAAGGTTACTTATGGAAAACTTCGGTTGGCTTGAAAAAATTTATGAAAATATAGATAAACTAAACAGTGGGCTTGATGACATCACTGGATGAAGGGAAATAACTTTAGAACATAGGTTTTCACTTTTAAACACTCAGGAGGGTTATATCCCCTGACCATTTTTGCCAGATCGACTCAAACAGTTCTTTTACATTTGACCATTTTTGATTTTGTTGTTCTTTCATTTTACTTCAAGGGGTTACATATTCACCAGAGGACATCATGTATTGGAAGCATTGCACAGAACTGACAAGCTAGTTAGTAAGTTACAGGGCAGACACAGAGAAAGTGAACTTTTAAAAAGTCAACTATCGACTAGAAGTGAACTCAAGGAGATGACACACAGAGAAAGTGAACTTTCAAGAAGTCAAATATCGACCAGAAGTGAACTCACAGTGCAGACACACAGAGAAAGTGAACTTTTATTAAGTAAAAATATCGACCAGAAGTGAACTCACGGTGCAGACACACAGAGAAAGTGAACTTTTAAGAAGTCAAAATATCGACCAGAAGTGAACTCACAGCGATGACAGGGCAGACACACAGAAAAAGTGAACTTTTAAGAAATCAAAATATCGACCAGAAGTGAACTCACGGCGATGACACACAGAGAAAGTGAACTTTTAAGAAGTCATTGACGTATTATTGAACATATTGTTAAAACTAATAACTTGTTTCAAAAAAAGACTGCAGAAATATAAAAAGCATAATCCCCATTTTACATTAACTGCAGTCTTTTTCAATACAAGTTCTTAGTCTTTGCAATAACATCAATAATAAGTCAATGGACTATCCCGTTTTGACTCTAAGCCATCAAAATATGGACCCCAGAAGTGAACTCACGGCGATGACAGGGCAGCTCCTGCGGGCGTACCACTCCATGCTGTAGAGGCACATGAGCAGGCCGTTGCCCGTGAACAGCATGACCCACAGGAACACGTTCCAGCTGCGACTGGACCCCTTGTCCGTCAGGAAGATGAACCCAACTGCACAGCAAGCATACGTGTCAACCTATACGGTTTTCCCATATTGCTGTACGGGAAAACCACGATTTTGGGTCTGTACGGCCGTATAACAGTTTCAATACGGATAAAACTGATTTATACGGGCAGATCAGAAATCAGAGACAAACCGCGAAGTGATAGAATTTTGTGATAGCAGACGATAAAACGCGGACGCAAAGCAGCCGAACAGGAAAACGAAAGCAGAAGGCTAGATGATCGGTCCTGAGCAGAGAGCGATTTGTTCGATTTGTTCTGGTAATCTGCGCATGCAACAACCAACCACCATGATTTGATTGATTTGATTTAAAGTCTGTTCACAACAATGGTAATATTATACTCTTTTTTTTTTAAAGAAAAAAGGCAACAACCAACCACAATGTTCCATAATGTGCTTCTTTTTTTTTATAGGTACAGTGGAACATCCCTTATAAGACCTTGAAAAATCATCCAAGATGAGGTCTTATAAGGGAGGGGTCTTAATAACGGAGGTAATTTTAATGCTTACAAAGAATGGCAATGTCTCAGAGAAGTAGGTCTTATATGGGAGGGAGTCTTATAATGGGAGGTCTTCTAAGGGAGGTTCCACTGGTATTAGGTACTTTATAGTCACAGAGGCGTCTCTGTGAAATTCGGGTTGCTCCCACCTGGAGAGCGCGTCGCAGCCAGAGGCTGATTCTAGGCTTTTGAAAAAGTGGGAGCGTTCCCCCCTTAAGAATGAAAAAAAGGGGGGCAGGTCCAATGGATACGAGGGGAAGGGGTGTGTGGGGGTTAAACACAGTTTGCACTGCATCCCCGATTCAATCTCGTCTTGGAACCGGTGTTCCTTCGCACTAGTGCCGTTATCTTCGGGCTGCTTCTCCGAGACTGTTGATGCAGTAGCTGTTTCTGCATCTTCTGCACACTCGTTTGGCAGAGGATTTATTATTTTTACTTTGCCGCCACAAAAATCAAAGTCGAAGAGCGTCGTTGTCCGCTTCATTTTGAAGAAAATTCAACATGGCGGGTAGGACTCTCGCAACTTCTTGTCGGTAAAACGAGATGAACGCAATTGGTTGATTCACACTAACATTGTAAAGGAACCAATGAAATGTTGAGAAATCATTCTTTCCTGCTTGATGCTTTCGGTTTGTACAGACGATGGATTGAGCAGATGTCGAAGGAATTCCCACAGCGATCGGTAAAAAGTGCGGGCAGTCCTGCAAATATGCGGGCGTGGCCCGCATATAGACCCGATTATTGCGGGAAGGAACAGATTTGGGGAGGATTGTACCAATCCCGCGCCCTAGAATCAGCTCTGGCCACCCAATTTTTTTTATGCATGCGACTTTTGCGTGACTGATGAGGAAGGAGGGAGGGGGGGGGGGTGTTGTTAAATTTTGACCAAATGACAACTTTTTCGTTGCCACTGGGGTTTAACGTGTGCTAAGTGCATGGGGCACACGGGACCTCGGTTTATCATCTCATCCGAAAGACTCCACATGCAGACCGTAAGGCCTAGTGCAGAGTGAGAGGAAAAATCCCCTGTACCCAGGTTCGAACTCGGGTTTACTTGACACAAGGCGAACATGTTACCTCTGTGCCACTCTACACAATGGACAGTAAAGAAACTTATGACATCAGCCAGTCTTCTTCGTCGATCACTCAGACAGTTTCCTGTCACATGAGAGCAGATGCGTCATGCTGCCGTTATGCGCCATGCTGCCGTTATGCGCCAAACTAAGAAAACGTTGGGCTCAGCATGTTCGTCTTTTAGCAGGATACATTTTTTGTAAGAGTTTCTAGAAACAAAGGCAGGAGAATGGACCAGTAAGACAGATAGCAGATGATGACAGCATGCAAGCACAGGGAAAAGGCAGAGTCAAAGAGAGTGACAGATTGGAGGAAGCTACAAGTGCTACAGAACTTCCAGAAGGTGAGGGAACTACGACTAGAACCCCCAGTATCCCCACGGGGGATGCCGCCATTGTTGCTATGGTTTTGACCGAGTAAGTCGAGGTAATTAACTCTAATTGTCACGAAGTGCTCTCCCCTAGTTTTTTTTCTCTGAAAATCGTCTATTAGCCAAGGACAAGAAAATGGCACATTGGCATTGGACAAAACTGAACAATCACAGAGAAGCTTACGAAATTCAGTCACGGGAATCTACTATTCGCTACAAAAGCTTCCTTCGGTTATACTGTCTGCATAGAAGTCTGTGCCGTATTCTTCGGACTATAAGACACGCATCTTTGTGTAAGGTGCCACCCCCCGAAAATTTCAGATTTTTTTCATATATTTTCTTACTATTTTATTAGTCATAGTATACTATTTTAGTCCGAAAAATACGGTACATTCTTTCTTTTCTGTTGGATAGAATGATCTAATGATTCATTATTAATTTTGTTTGCCTTTAAATGTTCTTGTTGTCAATGTAAAGCGCAGAGCTCTGTGAGAAAAGCGCTAATATAAATTCCATTATTAACTACAGACAAACCCCTATTACGACCCTCACCACCTCATTTGAGACCGGATTTGTTGTCATAAACTATGTAAACGACCTCTCTTAAACGACTTCCTCTAAAACGCGCTTACGACCGCCTTGGTTTTTACGACTGTTGTTGTCGTCTGCATAGACTTCGAGCAAAGGGAAACAACCACGGTCAAGGGCCTGAAAGCGGAGTCGTGTTGTAGAAAAGATGCGAAAGCGTAGGAAAAGCACGAAAACCACTGACTTTGAAAAAGAAAACCACTGACTTTGGACGAGAGTGGAGGTGATTAACAGAAGTCGGCGAAGTGAAACTGTAATACATCGATTGCACAATCCTATGGAGTTGGAAAGACCCAAATCCTTCATTGTATGTGTGCATGAAGAAGAGAGTAAACAGTGCTGAACTTTTTCTTTCTACGGCTGCCAGTGAAAAATTCCAATTTACGACCGATTTTTCCGGACATTTTGGAAGTCTTAAAATAGAGGTTTGTCTTTACCATATTTGTTCGGACTATATTCAGGCGATACTTTTTTCCCAAGACTAGGATGCGCTTATAATGTGACTGATGAAACAGTAAGAAAATACAGCAACAAAATCTGAAATTTAGGTAAAATCTGGGGGGTGCGTTATACAAGAAAGTCGAAGTTTCGTGTCCTGTAAACGCTTACCGACCGCCATTATGCTGTCATAAACGAGAGTTGGCTCCCTTCTCAAATAATTGAACTTCCGTTTTTGCGACTTCCGGTTGTTGTGTTTGGACTTTTCTTCGCGAAAACTAGTAGAATTATGGCATTTTAAGCTCTACAACGATGCTTTTTACATCCAGTGAAGGGTTATGGCATCTGTTGGACAGTATCTGGGATGATAATAGGGATTTTGAAGCATTTTAACGGTCGTATCGGCGACACATTACCACTTTCGATGTCTGACTCACAGTAGACTGTACTGAACACGGCAATCGTTGCCTCTCTTCTCACAATTTTGATCACTAATAGGGCGCCCTCGTTCATTAGGCGCATAGGTCGAAATTGGAGAAAAACATATCGCCTTATAGTCCGAAAAATACGGTATTATTCTAGAAAAAGCATTAACGCTGCACTCACATCCTGCCCCGGCGAACATGACGAAGAGCACGGGGTAGAAGAAGCGGAAGGTGACCACCAGCACGTATTCGTGGAACACCGCCGAGATCAGGAACACCATCGCCATCGAGGCTGCCCGACTCTTCGACCCCGACAACTGTAGTATGCATACACACACGCATGGATAAATTATGCAAGCATACACAGACACACAGATCACACAACAACTGTACACATACACACACGCATGGATAAATTATCCAAGCAGACACAGATCACACATTGAGGTCCCCCAACTCTTCGACCCCGACAACTGTAGTACGCATACACACACACACACGGATAAATTATGCAAGCAGACACAGTAGACACACAGATCAAAATTACCGTGGCTATTGACGACACCCGCATACACACACGCACTAAATTATGCAAGCAGACACAAGACACCAGATCACACAACAGTAGTACTGTACACACACACAAACGCATGGATAAATTATGCAAGCAACACAAGACACACAGATCACACATTGAGGTCCCCCGACTCTTCGACCCTGACAACTGTAGTATGCATACACACACGCACGGATAAATTATGCAAGCAGACACAAGACACACAGATCACACATTGAGGCCCCCCAGCTCTTTGACCTCAACAACTGTACACATACACAAACGTATGGATAAATTATGCAAGCAGACACAAGACACACAGATCACACATTGACCCCCCCAGCTCTTTGACCTCAACAACTGTACACATACACAAACGTATGGATAAATTATGCAAGCAGACACAAGACACACAGGATCACTGTGGCCATCGACATCCCTCGACTCTTAGACCCCAACACAGTGAAAGTAAAAAGTCATAGCTTTATTTTTTTAATTATTTTTATGTTTACATCAACTGCAATGCCAATGGTCTTCATAATCACGATTATGTTACATTTCTTAAAAGTGCCGTTCTATGCATGACTCTATTACCAAGAGAGAATATTAATCCTTTTGCCGCCAATGTCGCATTTATGCACCACAATGGTTTAACACCCATGTCACTAAAAGGCATCAAATCAGGGCCTGTTATCCAAAGACCCTATTTTCTTAATTTTGGGAGGTAAGGATAGGCCTAATGTTATGCATGTCACAGAGGAATTCCTAATATTACAGGCGTTTTTTTCCTCTACCCAGTTAAGTTTAGTTGTATTTTAGGCTGAAAAATGGTTGGCGGCGAAAGGGTTAAAAACCAAATCCAGCACTTTGCACCCAGATTCTTTCATAAAAAACATTTTCAAACATCTTCTTTTACTTAAAAAAACCCACACACACACAAAAAGAATCCCAACCATTTCAAACCTTTGCACCAAGATCAGGAGATCTTGAAAGTGATTCCTTTCATAAAGAAAACATTACCAACTATTATTTTTACATGTTTAAAAAAACAACCTTAGCGCCAAGTTTAGGAGACCTCAAAAAGTATTCTTTTTATAGAAGGCATTTTGAAATATTTTCCAAGATAAAACGAACATCAAATCCCTCAAACAAAAGCATCCGTACCTTGTAGACGTCTTTGTAGACGTAGCAGTAGAGCCAGTCGTGCACCACCACGTTCCAGGTGCGGTAGTAATTGGAAAACGTCGTCGAGTTCCACCAATCCTGACAAAAATAATAATAATTTATCCAAAAACATGTAGGTATGTAAGCGGGTTTTGCTTTTTTATATTTCAGCAGTCTTTTTTTTTAAAATACAAGTTATTTGTTTTCGTAATAAGTTCACTAATATGTCAATGGAACACATTTTGACTACAAGCCATGGGTATGTATGTAGATGTGATTGGCGGAAATAAAGTCACAAGAAAACAAATCATAGGAAAAAAAATCACAGAAAAAAAGTCACACCTTTTTGCTCTTGGCTTTTCGCGAAGAACACTTGTGTTCATGGCTTGTACTTGCCTTCTTACCTGCCCAAAATTACGAAAATATGGTCTTCGGATAACTTGATGCCTTTTAGTGACATGGGTGTTAAAACCATTGTGGTGCATAAATGCGACATTGGCGGTGAAAGGGTTGATGATAGGCAAATGATAATAATGCTATGTGAAGTTATGATTTTATACCCCATGCTTGGCAGGCTTCTTTAACTCTCTTGATGATCGGTATATACTGATTGATCTGTTGCTCGGTACATATTGCAAGTTTGAATGATGTGCATTTGATTTTTGGTGATTTTTAGAAAATGACCTAAAAGACAGTAGAACCTCCCTTATAAGACTCCCTCCCATATAAGACCTACTTCTCCCTGTGGGGAAACAGGGGGGGGGGGGGGGGGGGGGGTCTTTCATAAAAATAGTTCCCCCACCTTCTGGAAGTTCTGTGCTTGTAACTTCCTCTAATCTGCCACTCTCTTTGACTCTACTTTTTCCCTTTGTTTTCTATCATCTACTATCTTTCTGACTTATTGGCCCCATTCTCCTGCCTTTTTTCAGAAAAATCTTCCAAATAGCTTTTCTCCCTTGAGCTCCTCCGAAATCAGAATGTGTCGGCTGTACGCAGCGGGGAGACCAATGAAAACTGAAAAACGGACACATACGTACCTTACCCATTATGGCTATATGGCCTGGGAACGCAGAAGAAGAAGAAGACCTACTTCTCTGAGACATTGCCCTTCTTTGTAGGTATTAAAATTACCTCCCTTAATATAAGACTAAAATTACCTCCCTCATAAGACTAAAATTAGGTTCCACTGCAATGCGATATGAGGGAGACACTGCGTCATTTTGTATGTAACTCGATCGAGTTAATGATAGCGCCTTCTGGCTGCGTCATTTTGTATGTAACTCGATTTGACCCGATGAATGATTTTGAATGAATTCATTGAAGGAAAGAATCCCAACAAAGCCTGTTTTGAATCTCCTTTTCTGTCCAAGAACTAATATTAGATGAACACCAAGTAGGTAGCAACACAGTAACTGTTGACATGACGCGGCTTATAACTGAAAGACGGATAGACAGTTTCCTTTCAAATACAAATAACATGTAAATAAAGTACCATAATTTACGGCCCATAAGGCGACACAGCGCATAAGGCGCACCCCCTGCTTTTTTAAAAAACCCACGTAATTTGAACACAGATAGGGCGCATACACCCGATAAGGCACAAAGAAACCAAATAAATCCAAAAAAGGAAGAACGAAACTCAGCGAAAGTAACATCATTACAGGGCCATTGACGGAAGTGGAAGCCTAACAAACAAAAATACAATGGATCCGATCAGTGCTAGGTCTGTTGCTGTGTCCGATTGTGATCACGGAAGAGATATGAATCGTGAAGCGAAAGTGAGGGAGGTCCACTGTAAGCATGTGAGTGAACTGTTGTCGGTTTGTTGTGGAAGCTACCAGAGCATGGCGAGTTGTTCATTTCAACTCTCGACCCCAAGAACTTTTTTCTGTTTAGAGTATAGAAAGGGCGCATGCGCCGGATTGGGCGCAGGGGTCAAAGTTCAGTAAAAAAAGTTGCGTCTAATAGGCCGTAAATTCGGTAAATGTGTGTGTGTGTGTGTGTGTGTGTATGAGAGAGAGTGTGTGTGTGTGTGTGTGTGTGTGTGTGTGTGTGTGTGTGTGTGTGTGTGAGTGTGTGCGCATGTGTGTGTGTTTGGGTGTGTCTGCAATGTCTATGTGTGTGTCTGTATCTGTGTGTTCTAATTTAAATTGAATTGTTTTTCATGTTTTAGACATTTGTCTTTAAACTGTAACAATTTTGGTTCTTTGATTGGTTGTTAGGTGGATGGTGTTGGGGGAGGGGGGGGGGGGGTGTATATGCAAGAGAAAATGTGTGTGAGTGTGTGTGTACGTTGGTGTGTGTGTGTTTATTTGTTGGGGTGTCTTTGTGTGTGGGCATTTTTCACTCTTTCACCATGGCGGCATAGTGATGGGCAAGTTATATTGTGACTGGCCTTACACTGTGTTGCCGTGGTTGGGGGTGGGGAGTGTTCACGTGTGCGGTCTCTTTAATGTGTATGTATTTATTGTATTGCATTGTATTTTGTATTCTTTTATACTGACTGCAAGACAAATTTCCTTGCTTTAAATGGGGACAATAAATAATTGATTGATTGATTGATAAATGGAATGATTGCTACAAAGAAGATAAAACTAAAACTTTACTTTCCAACAAATCTTTTCATACTCCAAATATTCTTTTACTTTGCTTTGGGTTTTTTATGGGGTTTTCCGTTTTCAACTAACAATAATCACGCCTCGGTTAAACCTCATCGGCTATGGTACCGCCACTGCGCAAAGCTGTGTTTGTTTGATATGTCTGCAGTTGACTTGACTGCTCGGTGGCTGCGTGCTGACAACTCTACCTTGTAGAAGAGTCTGTCCCCAAAACGGAGCATTTCAGCGAAGGCGTTCAACCAGGAATGCAGGACGGCAAAGAAGCCTGTGAAAGAAAGAAAAAAAGCGTGATAGATCACAGACACGCAGTTGTAAATGTTTTCAGATACACTGGGTTTTGATTGCATTGTTTAGATAATAAAATAATAATAATATTATTATTAATAATAATAATAATAATAATAATAATAGAAGAATGAAATAGTGAGGCCAAGAGAGGAGACAATTAAATTTAACAAAGGGGAAAAACTCTCTTTCTAATTAACTCCCCTCCACCAAAGTTGATTACGATACCAATCATCTAGCAATGAGTGGATCACAGCCAAAGTGAGACAAACAAAGCATCATTCTCCAAAAAAAGAATGTGCCAAGTTCGCCTTTATGACCCTTCACCCACACAGTACACATCAACAATGGTGGAGAGGACGACATACAAACAAATCAACATCTATCCAAGAGTGGCATAGCCTTCTAACCTTGAATATGTTACACATAAACAACACACAACACAGAACAAACTGGTAAGCCTCGAAAGGAATTTTGGTTACAATAATAATAATTTTGGTTCAATAATAATAATAATAATAATAATACATTTATATATTTACCTCAAATGAGCCCAAGATGAACATAACTAAATGCCACAAATGCAGTGAAAAAGGCAACTTTTGTGGATTGTTATTTTGTTTTTGAAATAAAACGATGCTCAGAAATGGGAAAAAAAACCTAGGAAAGTCGAACTATGAAATGACGACACAGATCTTGAACAAGAAAAAAGTACATTCCGATGTCAATGCACTCATGTGGGGCGCATGAACTGCACACACATACACGTGTCAAACTGTACCTTTCATTGATTTCCTCTGCAAGACTCTGTACACTTAAAAATGGCTGTGAAAGTCAAAAGACCGAACTCCAACAATCACAAAAGCTCTGAGAACAACAAGAACGACAGTCATGCACAAATCAGTATTCGAACTAGTCCTTGAGTTGACATCAGAGGTTTTTTCCTTCTACATCACAATTCTCAAATTTTCTCAAACAGATCCCAACTTGAAATCCGCAAGGCAAGACGATATCAAACCCCACAATTCAAATAAAAACTTCTTTCAATTCCTGCTTTTACCAGCCGCCATGGCGTACTGGTTAGCGTCGCGGACTAGTGACTGGGAGGTCTCGGGTTCGAATCCCATCAGAGGCGAGGGTTTGTTTCGGTCCTGGACCGACTCCTACCCAGAGTGAGTGGCTGTGGGCTTAATGGGAAGACTGAAACCACACAGTCGAGCTTCATCCGCTTAACGGATGCGATTCTGAGAGTGTTGCTCTAATTTCAAGACCAACACTGCAGGTGTTTGTAGTTCTCGGGCCTGGTTAATGCCAGGATATCATTATGAAAGGAAGCGTAGAATACAGCCTTGTCATGCAGTCTCAGACCGATACGGAACTCCATAGCATTATCATCATCATAGTCATCCGCCTCATTTCCATCAATCATAAAATAAAAAATGTCTCAAATTCTGTGGCTTTGCAAGCCCTGCTCTCATGGTGACCTCAGTTTCGGCTTCCGATCCAGTCTATGCCTTGGTGCGTTCGGGTCAAAGTCATGGGGATCACAGGGCTCCCAATCGTCCCTCAAAACAAGGGGTCCCAGGGACTCCTTCACTTACAGTATAGAGGGTCCAAGAGGCGGGATAGAAGGTCCCAGTGGCATTGTGAATGCTAAAAAGAATTTTTCTAGTGCATCCCTGGGACCCTCTGCACATTCTTTTAGAGGGTCCTTTAGAATTTTAGTGCTTCATAGACCCCCAAATGGGGGTCCCTGGGATCAGTGTGTTCTGGGGAGCTGTTGGGGGACGGTCGTGGTGGCGCCCTCAGGGGAGGACCTCACTCACGCTGGCTCCGCGACTAAGAGAATAGTGTCGTCAGTAGGGGGCTTAGTAGGTGGTGTCCTGAACAGGCTCTACTGAACTCCACCGAAGTGACTCAGCAGCAGTGCAGTGTCTCCTCGGTTGGTTGCTTCCTGACGGCCTAACATAGATTCGCTCCCCTGGGATTGCTGGTCTCGGATTCTGCGACCTGAGCATGCGAAGCTGCGAATTGGGAATCAGAATGAGCGGCTTGGGAGCAATGCCACTGTAAGCCCCAGAAGATGGGACAGAATTTTTTTTAAATAAAAAAAATTCCTGCTTCAGAGAAGTTGGAGACAAAAAAAATATAACTAAAAAAGGCGACAGAACCGTATTCTTCAAACTACGTAGTCAACAAAAGCGTATTTTTCCCCGAGAGCACCTGTATCCTTTTAAAAAAAAGAAGAAAAAAATGTAAAATAAGGAATGTTCTTAAAAACAGGTGACATTATACACACACACACTCTCTCTCTCTGTCCTGCACATTGTTAGCTCAGAGTGAACTTCACCAAAGTGACTCAGCAGCAGTAATGCAGCGTCTCCTCCGGTTGCCTCTTGACGACCTAACCTAGATTCGCTCCCCTTGAACAACTGGTTTGGGGATTCCGGGATTGGAGCTAGAAGAGTTAAATCAACCCCCTCTCACCAATGAACAGCACCAGCGTGGCAGGCATCATGGACCCGAACACGGACAGCATGAGGGCCTTGGCGGTGACGTGCTCGCTGTTGAAGTTCTGGAAGACGGGCACGCAGAACCTCTCAAAGATGTAGTAGGTGTAGAACAGGCAGGCCAGCACCTGGGCGAAGTTGCTGACCACGTAGCGCCAGCTGATCGTCTTGGTCCTGGGCACAGTGCATTGGAAACGGTTCAATTACACTCATTGTACAGTGGAGCCTCCCTTATAAGACCTCCCATTATAAGACTCCCTGCCACATAAGACCTACTTCTCTGAGACATTGCCCTTCTTTGTAAGTATTAAAATTACCTCCGTTATAACACCTCATTTTGGATGAATGACTGAATGAAAAATGGTGCTTTACGTCCTCTCGGTCAGGAACAGACACATATGGGACATTTGTAAATACAAAGATGGTGGGAACAATACTGGAGGCAATGCCCGGAGGCAGTGCAACTCCAGTAAAGTCCCGATTTTTTAACAATACAGACAGGTGTAGCGGTAACCATGCCTCAGCTAAACCTCATCGGCTATGGTCCCGCCACAATAGCATACTTTTTTGAAGGTCTTATAACTAATAATGGAGGTTACACTGTACAGTGGAACCTCCCTTATAAGACATCCCCCCCCCTCCCCTCCCCCCCATGGGGATGCCGGGGAGTCTTTTGCACAGGGCTGCCTACAGGGTTGATGTTTCCGGGGACAAACTGCTTAAAAACCAGGGACAGAGACTTATGTTCAGGGACAAACATCGCAATGATGTGCATCATGAAATATATTTCGTGATCAAAGTAAAATTTCTGTGACTGGATATTTAGGGTAGTCTTTTTGTTGCTTTTCGGTGCCAACATGCTTCTATAGTCAAGATCTTTTGGTGTTCAGTAACCTAACAGTAAGAAGAACATTTCAACAGAGCCTGTTGTTTTGGGTATTCCTGTGTTAATAGCAGACCTGTTTACCCTTATAATGAAAAACCCGGAATTTGCCACAAAAAACACCGGAATTTGAGAACAAAAACCGGAATTCACATGATCTATACACGACTCGCGATAAAGCGGTTTCTTCTTCTTCTCCTTTCCGCGAACATCGGCGTCGATTTTCAATATTGTGATGATTTCTTGGCTCAATTTCGCCAGAAAAGTTTTATTAGTAAATTCAGTCACTAATTCTTAGTAAATTTTAGTATAAAACAAGCTGGTAAAAGCAAAATACCTGGAAATGTCCACGATCGGACAGAGAAAAATCACTCAGCCGCGGATCGGTGGATGCCAAGTTGCAACTCGGCGCCATCGCGATCAATTTTCACTTCATTTTCCGTTGAAAACTTCAAAATTCTCACATCATCGTATTTTCCAGTGATAATATAATCTAAATTGACTCATTTCAAGCCCTAATTACAATCTCTACCATTAAAAAACTGCCTGGAAAGCTCTTCGAATCGACAGTAAAAGTCTGACCGCCATTTGCTCAGTCCCGAAATAGATCGACCAAAATAAAAACATTATTTCACCCCTTTAACCAATGAAAATGCAGCATTTAATGCATGTGACGTCAAGCACAACCCCTTTTCTGATGACGTAGTGTGTTAGGTACACGTTTCGGTCAACCCTTGCGTCTTTTACTACGAACGGAAACAAATAATAGATGGTTTTTCGAAATCCGGAATTTTCAGCGTTCACCCGGAATTTACTATTTTACCCGGAATTTTAGCAAATTTCCGGAATAATTCCGGCTAAACCGGAATGGTAAACAGGTCTGTAATAGTAAGGTTAGCTAAGACAAGTGACAGCTGTACAACATTTTGATTCTACTCAGTTTCCAGGGACCCTAAACAGAAAATTGGATTCCATGGACAGAGTGCTCATTTTAACTGTTTCCAGGGACAAATACCCCTTAGGGGGGGGGGTGGTAGGCAGCCCTGTAAATAGTTCCCCCACCTTCTGGATGTTCTGTGCTTAAAACTTCCTCTAATCTGTCACTCTCTTTGACTGCTATTTCATTTTGCTTGCTGTCATCTACTATCTTTCTGCCTTTCCAGTCCATTCTCCTGCCTTTTTCTCAAGAAACGCTTTCAAAAAGATTTCCTCCAGTCGAAGTCGGACATGCTGGGCCTAATTATTTCTTACTTTGGCGCATAACGGCAGCATGACACATCTGCGCTCATAATTGACAGGAAACAGTCTGAGCGAGCGAAGAAGAAGACCCCACCCCCACCCCCTTATAAGACTCCCTCCCACTTAAGACCTACTTCTCCGAGACATTGCCCTTCTTTGTAAGTATTAAAATTACCTCCCTGATACAACTCACTCCCACTTAATAAGACCTTATATTGAATGATTTCTTGAGGTCTTAAAAGGGAGGTTCCACAGTACTGACTCTAAAGCAATATTTTTTGGGTCCTGACTGAAACCCCTGTACCTTCTCATATGTTAGTTATTATTATTATTATTAATTATCATTATTACTATCTTTCTGACTAATTGGCCCATTCTGCCTTTTTTCAGAAACAAATCTTCCAAATAATTTTTCCCCTTTGAGCTCCTCCGAAATCGCAATGTGTACGGCTGTACGCAGCGGGGAGACCAGTGAACACTAAAAAAGCTTACCCAATCATATGGCCTCGCATCACCATACCTGGGGTAGCTGTCTCTGTAGACCAGGGTGGGGGCAAACAGAAAGTACAGGTACTTGGAGAAGAAGAAGATCACCTACCTGGGGTAGCTGTCTCTGTAGACCAGGGTGAGGGCGAACAGAAAGTACAGGTACTTGGAGAAGAAGATCACCATACCTGGGGTAGCTGTCTCTGTAGACCAGGGTGGGGGCAAACAGAAAGTACAGGTACAGCTGGGGTAGCTGGAGACCAGTGAAAACAGGTACTGCAGAAGAAGAAGAAGATCACCATACCTGGGGTAGCTGTCTCTGTAGACCAGGGTGGGGGTAAACAGAAAGTACAGGTACTTGGAGAAGAAGATCACCATACCTGGGGTAGCTGTCTCTGTAGACCAGGGTGGGGGCAAACAGAAAGTACAGGTACTTGGAGAAGAAGAAGAAGATCACCATACCTGGGGTAGCTGTCTCTGTAGACCAGGGTGAGGGCAAACAGAAAGTACAGGTACTTGGAGAAGAAGAAGAAGAAGATCACCATACCTGGGGTAGCTGTCTCTGTAGACCAGGGTGGGGGCAAACAGAAAGTGAGGGCTGAACAGAAAGAAAGTACAGGTACTTGGAGAAGAAGATCACCATACCTGGGGTAGCTGTCTCTGTAGACCAGGGTGGGGGCAAACAGAAAGTACAGGTACTTGGAGAAGAAGAAGATCACCATACCTGGGGTAGCTGTCTCTGTAGACCAGGGTGAGGGGAACAGAAAGTACAGGTACTTGGAGAAGCAAGATCACCATACCTGGGGTAGCTGTCTCTGTAGACCAGGGTGGGGGCAAACAGAAAGTACAGGTACTTGGAGAAGAAGAAGATCACCATACCTGGGGTAGCTGTCTCTGTAGACCAGGGTGAGGGGCACAACAGAAAGTACAGGTACTTGGGGGCAAACAGAAAGTACAGAAGAAGAAGATCACCATACCTGGGGTAGCTGTCTCTGTAGACCAGGGTGGGGGCAAACAGAAAGTACAGGTACTTGCAGAAGAAGAAGAAGATCACCATACCTGGGGTAGCTGTCTCTGTAGACCAGGGTGGGGGCAAACAGAAAGTACAGGTACTTGGGGGCAAACAGAAAGACAGAAGAAGAAGATCACCATACCTGGGGTAGCTGTCTCTGTAGACCAGGGTGGGGGCAAACAGAAAGTACAGGTACTGAAAGTACAGAAGAAGAAGAAGATCACCATACCTGGGGTAGCTGTCTCTGTAGACCAGGGTGGGGGCAAACAGAAAGTACAGGTACTTGGAGAAGAAGAAGATCACCATACCTGGGGTAGCTGTCTCTGTAGACCAGGGTGGGGGCAAACAGAAAGTACAGGTACTTGCAGAAGAAGAAGAAGATCACCATACCTGGGGTAGCTGTCTCTGTAGACCAGGGTGGGGGCAAACAGAAAGTACAGGTACTTGAAGAAGAAGAAGAAGTAGCTGTCTCTGTAGACCAGGGTGGGGGCAAACAGAAAGTACAGGTACTTGGAGAAGAAGAAGATCACCATACCTGGGGTAGCTGTCTCTGTAGACCAGGGTGGGGGCAAACAGAAAGTACAGGTACTTGGAGAAGAAGAAGAAGATCACCATACCTGGGGTAGCTGTCTCTGTAGACCAGGGTGGGGGCAAACAGAAAGTACAGAAGAAGATCACCATACCTGGGGTAGCTGTCTCTAGACCAGGGTGGGGGCAAACAGAAAGTACAGGTACTTGGAGAGAAGAAGATCACCATACCTGGGGTAGCTGTCTCTGTAGACCAGGGTGGGGGCAAACAGAAAGTACAGGTACTTGAAGAAGAAGAAGAAGAAGATCACCATACCTGGGGTAGCTGTCTCTGTAGACCAGGGTGGGGGCAAACAGAAAGTACAGGTACTTGGAGAAATCGGGGCAGCCTCCGCTTTCATCTGCAGGAATTATAAATAGACGTGTGTAAATGTGTGCATGTGTGCGTTGATGTGAGTGTGTATGTGTGTGGGGAGGGAAGGATGCGTTTGTGTATACCAATGTGTATGTATGCGTGTGCATGTTTGTATATCTTTGAGTATGTGTTTTGCGTGGGGGTGACGGTGGGAATGCGAGCGCGTCTGAGTATGTTCGATATGTATGATGTAATCTTGCATGTGGAGTGAATTTTAGTTTTGTTAAGCGCCATGAGTAGCTTGTCTAGAATGTGCGCTCTATAAATGTCTTTATTATTATTATTATTAAATGCACAAATGTCGAAGTCAAAAACACTTTATTATCTTCGATAAGAGACAATATTAAAAAACAAACAATGTACACACGCTGACACATGTGCACGCTTTGCATTATATATGTGCATATACATAGACATACACATCCCCCCCCCCCCCCAAAAACCCCCTCCACACACATACAAATGCACATACACACACTAAAACGTATCTTCACACGACACATGCACATACACAATAGTGACACACACACACACACATACACACACACATATATACACACACACACACAAACAAAAATGCAAGCAAACAGCACACAAGACCCTCATTCACGAACTGTTATAAATTCTTTTTTTTTCCAAACACAAACACTTTAGACCTACCATCATCATTCTTCTTGGCGTTGATAACTCTGTAGGCATTTTCTCTAATGAAGGCGTGTGTTTTCATCATGAAACGAAGCTGAAACACACCATAGAAATAACTGATAAATATGTGTCTTCCTTTCTCCACGAAATAGGTTTAGTCGGCGACACAGCAGACAATAGGCTGAAAGAGAGCAGGGGAAAAAAGCCTACCTAAAAAAATATATATAAAAAAAGGGGTGGGGGAAGGGAAAAAAAGAAAAGGAACAAAGAACAAAAGAAGGAATTGAAGGAAAAAAGAAAAGGGTTCAAAATGAAGGCGGAAGTGGTGGTGGGTTGCATGAGTGAGCAAGATAGCGGAGAGTGGATGAATGATTGGGTGTGGTGTGAGAGTTACATATTTGTTTTAATGTAAATTTATGTTTCATATTTTTATTCTGATATAATCCCCCCCCCCCACCTGCGTATCTCGACCCTCTTATTTTACACGCTGGAAGACAAGTTTCCATGTGCGTTGTACAATGCCAATGGGACAATAAAGAAACTTATGACTTATGGCTGAGCATAGTGCGCTTCTTTAGCCACCCATGTTTACATGTTGGCTTCTTTAGCCACCAAAAAGGCTTTGTAGTACAATGGAACCTCCCTTATAAGACTCCCTCCCACATAAGACCTACTTCTCTGAGACGATTGCCCTTCTTTGTAAGTATTAAAATTACCTCCCACCCCCTCCCTTATAAGACCCCTCTCCTTATAAGACCTGATTTGGGATGATTTTTGAAGGTCTTATAAGGGAGGTTCCAGTGTACTGTACATAGCAGCTAGCAGGCACAAACCTTCCAAGATAATCGGGATGGGGAGGGGGGGGGGGGGGAGTACAAACATTTCTCTCAATCATGAAATGACACCCTTCCTGTAGTGTCAGAAAATGCCTCTTGCGTGGGAAAACGCTTTTTGTAATAGTTGAGATTTTAGTGGAAAATGGGGGGTGAGGTCTATGAAGGGGGGGGGGTTGATGTGACGTAAATGTAGTTATCATTATTTCATTTTGTGTTGTTCCTTATGATTAGTGCGCCGTTTTTTAATTTTTGCTCAGATTTTTAACTTCTTTGTGAAGCGCTTATGGAGAATAAGCGCAGCCATCTTTGAGCCAAAATAAAAAAAGATTGCTCATTATTATTATTATTATTAATAATATAGTAAGAAACATAACAAAATCAGAATTTTTGTAAAATATTGGGGGCTGATGACAAGGGTGTTAACCCTTGACTGCCACCAACGTTTACGTACTGACCTGAAGACATCACTGATGACGTCGCTTTATTGTATTGAAAAGATATGGTATTTTAAGACTGTGGATCAGGACGACAAAATGGCAAACATCCTGAAGACTCTTTCCATCAGCTTTTCCATATTTTACAGAATACAAGGCGATACTTTTTTCCCCACAGACTGAGACCCCTGCACCTTATAGCTTGTGACTGATAATATAGTATTTTAGAAAAGGCGATATAGAGAAATAGAGAAACAAAATCTGAATTTGGTGTGAAATTTCTGAGATTTAATTGTACATTTATATAGCGTGTGAGCCCAAAGCGCTTTACAATCAAATTCATGGGGACGCCAACTCGTTGCGCCATGGACTGACCACATTATGCACGCAATCAGATGCGCCTTGTAAAATATGGTGCTTTCACCCGCACATACTGCACAGTGCATTACCTGCTCACAGGTGATGATGACGGAGGAGGCTGGGGGCATGTCATTGTTCACCAGGTAGATCACGGATCACGGGCAACGCCAGGAAGGCCGTCTGGTACAGCACCACCAACCCCAGCCACAGCCAGTCGTACACGTCTGACAGACACAGGGTTTCATAATCATAGTCATACACATTTTTCATCACATTCACAATCACAATATTCATTCGTCCAACAAAAATGGAAACGTGTGTGTGGTGGCACGTAAAAAGTTAACCCTTTCGCCGCCAGCCATTTTTGGGCCAAAATTATTCAATAAACTCACATTGGGTAAAGAAAATAGTTTGTCTGAAATATTGGGGATTCCTTTACTACATGCTTAAAAAAAGGCCTATCCTTAACTCCCCAAATGAAGAACACAAATATTATTGGATAACAGACCCTGAATTGAAGGTTTTTACTGACATGGGTGTTCAATCACTGTGGTGCAAAAATGCGACGTTGGGGGTGAAAGGGTTAAACTGTGTGTAATAAAAGATCACAGTTCCAATATTAAGATATCAGATTCACGCAAAACGCAAGCACACGCAGACAGCAAGCACCCCCCGCAAACACTCCCACCCCCTCCACCCTCATAGTCATACACATAGAGACAGACAGACAGACAGACAAACAGGCAAAGACTGAGGGAGAGTGGGATAGAGAGAGAGAGAGAGAGGGTGGGAGAAAGAAAGAAAGAAGAGAGAGAGAGAGAGAGAGAGAGAGAGAGAGAGAGAGAGAGAGAGAGAGAGAGAACTTGAAAACTTTAACTTTATTTTTCAAGGATCAAGATTTTAGAGAGAGAGAGAGAGAGAGAGAGAGAGAGAGAGAGACAGAGACAGAGAGAGACAGAGAGAGAGAGAGAGAGAGAGAGAGAGAGAGAGAGAGAGAGAGAGAGAGAGAGAGAGAGAGAGAGCACAAACACACATTTCACACCAAAAACCACTAAACTTTCAAAGACCTTTTCACAAAGACCAGACCTGTTTACCCCCTTACACAAGTCTTGGGTAGTCTGGATAGCTGAAATGAGTGGTTTTAGTGCAAAATGTGTAGTTTTATTCATTAAACCATCAAATAATGTTCACTGAAAATTAGTAATCAAGAACTAAAGAGCATTATTTTCAGTTTTGAAGAGCAGTAGAGGTCCAAATTGAGTAGAATACTACTCGAAAAGAGTAGAGTAAACAGGTCTGCAAAGACCCTTCATCCTATTTTCAAAGACCTCTCACGACATGCAGTGATGACGCTTGCTTCGATCATGATCACTCAAGTTGCACCGGTGTAGCCCAAAGGCCTGCATATAGTGAAGGGAAATAACTCTCCCCAAAAACATTTGAAGATGTCTGCTATGTGGGAATATAAGTCCAATTAAATTGTTTCTTTATCAATTCTGGAAGCAAACAACAACAAAAATTATGGCGCCAATGACTTTTTTCTTAGGTATCATTGGCTTTTTCACAAACCATTTCACGATTTTCACAGACCAAAACCAATTTTCAAAGGCTTTTGACAGACTTGAAAATGACACTCCATTTCTCAAAGACTTTCAAAGAACTTTAAAGCTAACTTTATAAATTAGTAATGTCCCATATGATCTTTTAAGATCGGGAGGACGTAAAATATAAATTTGTCGACCTTCAAAGACGTTTTCAAACAAACAAAATCTAAGAAAAGGCTCTCGCCTGTATTGTAGAGGAGCCATCGGCTGCGCGCCCGCCAAGTTCTGTGCGTGGCCCAGAAGTAGAAGGCGGGGTAGACGACCAGCAGGGTGCCCAGCTGCATGCACACCCACAGCGCCATCACCTTGGGCGTCTTGCCAAACGCGAAGAAGATCAGCTCAAAGTCCAGGTTCAACCTGGTTGGGTTTGGGGAAGAAAGCAGACCCGTTTATACCCCCTACACAAGTCTTGAGTAGTCAGGTCAGCTGAAATGAGTAGCTTTGGTGCAAAATGTGTAGCTTTATTCATTAAACCATCAAACAATGTTCATTGGAATTGAGTAGTTAGAGCATTATTTTCAAATTTGAAGAGTAGTAGAGGTCCAAATTGAGTAGAATACTACTCGAAAAGAGTAGAGTAAACAGGTCTGAGAAAGGATCGAGGTGAAGATTACTGTATTTTTCGGACTATAAGGCGATACTTTTTTCCCCCCCACAGTGAGATGCCTGTGCCTTACAATTTGACTGATAGTAAGAAAGCATAATAAGACAATCTGTATTCTGGGTAAACTTTGGGGGGTGCGCCTTACAGTCTGAACAATATGGTAAATCTGATTGGGCATACAGTGGAACCTCCCTTATTATAAGACCTCCCTTTATATAAGACTCCCTTCCCTTGCCCACATGAGACCTACTTCTCTGATGAGACATTGCCCATCTTTGTAAGTATTAAAATCACCTCCCTTATAACACCGTTCCCTTATAACAGCTCATTTTGCATGACCTTTGAAGGTCTTATAAGGGAGGTTCCACTGTATTGGTATTTGGTATCTTCTACATTTTTTTTATTGAACTTTCCTCCCCCCCCCCCCCCCCCCCCCCCACATTATTTCGCAAGGAAAAAAAAGCAAATAAAAGGCAAAAAGCAAATAAATACGTAAAGACGACAAACAAACAGACCAAGACGACAAACACATTCACACATAACTATGCTGTGGAAGTCATTCAAAAATGTTGGTATATTCTAGTCACAGAGACTTATCTCTGTGAAATTCGACCTGCTCCCACCAGGGGAGAGCGTCGCCGTAAGCGCTGCGCCACCCATTTATTTAAAAAAAAATCAATTTGGTCGCATGCAACAACAACAAAATGGGTGGCGCGCCTCTGGCTGCGACGCGCTCTCCAGGTGGGAGCAGCCCGGATTTCACAGAGACGCCTCTGTGACTATAAAGTACCTAGCACCTAATACCAGGCAGCGATATTTCTCCCTGCTCTTAAACTTTTAATGCTTAACTGCCATGGGAGTTTTACGCGCGCAAAATGCATGGGTCAGACTAGCTTGAAGTCCCCATTCCAAAGGACTCAGATGTTCAGTTCAATTTTCCTGTCGAAATAGAAAGAAAGGGAAAGGCCAGGATTCGAACCCCGGTCACTCATGTCAGGCAAACATCTTAACCACTTTGCCACCTTCCTTCATTTGGTACGTGTGTGCGACTCTGTCTCTCTCTCTCTCTCTCTCTCTCTCTCTCTCTCTCTGTCAGTCTCTCTCTATTCAAACTCTTCAAATATCACAAAATATTATGAAACATGTGAATCTAAAGTGCTAAATTTACATCTTTGACAAACATAGGAAGCTTGTGACAGGTAAAAACCCTTTCCATAACAGGTAAATATTAATCTTCTGTTTGTGAATTTGATTCAAACACACCAAATCCCTATAACTTCGAAATAAGTTTCACTATGCAAAAGGAACAAAGAGGCCTTAAAGCGGTTTATAAATTTGTCCTTTTGTCAAAATGAAATGCAATTTCCGACGAATTTACAAAGCGCTTTAAGGCCCCCGTCACACAACATTCCACCAGGATGCTAGAAGAAACGCTTGTGCATGCATATTGCTAAATTCCGCGGCGCCGAGTTCCACAGATAAGTCAAACGGGTAACATCAGAAGGCCTCTTTGTCCCTAGCTCACAGTAGCTTTTCTCAGCTCCTTTCAGTTCATGCCTTTTGTTAACACTCGTCACCAGCATAAACCAATTTAAAGTGTTTTATCCATTAGGCTTACATTGTTTTATGGTGGTATACCACTTGTAAGGTCTTTTCCTATCCCTAACCAAAATCACTGATAAGAATATTTGCCTCTGTTAACAGAAATAACTTGAAACAAATAGCTCTCTGTGGAAAACTGAAAGGAGCTGGAATGAGGGGAATTCGTGTAGTGTACCCTCAAAGCAGAACATCACAAAAGCAATGCGTCACATCACACATACCGGAGCATATCTGTATTTTAAGGAGCGAGGGACTTGAATAACAATTATTTCAAGGTGACAGGCATGGTAGTGAGGGCAAAGTGGTTTTCAAGGGAAATGGTCGGGGGTCCAGGGGGCCGAAGAAAATTCAATAAAATTCAATAAATGAGTGAAATTTTCACTTTTTCATGCCATTTCAATGCATTTTTTAATAATTTTGTTTCAAACTGTTTCGCAGATTTTCCGCGATTCGCGGAGTCTACCATGCCTGAGGTGAGCATATTGTACTGCGTCACATGTTCCTGCACACAGAAAACAGAATACTCACGTCCCCTTCTCCACCCAGTCATAGACCAGGGTGTTGAGACTGAACACGATCAGGATGGCCACAAAGATGTGGTAGATGGTCTGTATGTGGCTGGACTCCAGGAGTTCTCTGAAAACGAAGTCATGCAAGAGTGTGGAGCATCAGGCTTAGTCACGAATTACTGCAACAACAGTTCGTGAATGTTAAACACCAAATAAATTAAAAGATTTGCCGACAACATTTTAACACTCTATATTTTTCTTCCTTAAATGGTAGCACAGCGCTACTTTAAAAAAAAAAATTAGTACCATATTTTTTCGACTATAAGGACAAATTTTACACCATTTTTTTTTCCTTCCAAATATACTATTAGTCATATTATAAGGCACAGGGGTCTTCGTCTGGGGAAAAAAAAGTATCGCCTTTTAGTACAAAAAATATGGCAAGATATATATAAAAAGAAAATATGGCAAGATATATATACAAAAAAATATTTTAAAAGTGGAACTGGTTTGATTAATTTTGTGCTTCAACTTCAAATTCTCCAATCACAATTCAAAATGACAATGAAACCCCTTACGTGTACATACTATGAAAATTTCTAGTTAACCAAAACACTTTCTCAAATTTTTCTTTTTAAATTAATAAGTATTTAGTATTTGGTACTTTATAGTCACAGAGGCGCCTGTGAAATTCGGGTTGCTCCCACCTGGAGAGCGTGTCGCAGCCAGAGGTGCGCCACCCTTTTTAAAAAAAAGTGATTTTCTGTGACTGATGAGGGGTGGGGGGTAAATTTTGACCAAATGACAACTTTTTCGTTGCCACTGTGTTTAACTAAGTGCATGGGACCTCGGTTTATCGTCTCATCTGAAAGACTCCACGTTCAGACCGTAAGGCCTAGTGCAAAGTGAGAGGAAAAATCCCCTGTACCCAGGTTCGAACTCGGGTTCACTTGACACGAGGCGAACGCGCTACTACCCCTGTGCCACTCTACACCTTAAACAACAGTAGAGCAGACACTCACGTAAGAACCGATCGTCTGTTGATGAACACTTTGTCCGGCAGATCCCCATTCCTCTTCCTGGTGCTGAAAACAACAGAGAAACATGATTATGATAGCTTTAACTCATTCAAGTCGTTACACCCATATATGGCCGGAATTAATATAAAGCTGTCAATTTGATGAATTGGTTTCAAGGGAAGTTTAATCCGTGTGCACACCACACTTTGGTCACTTCTAAACTCGCTTCATTCCCTTAGACCACACATTTGCCTCTTACTTTGCGTTTGTAGTGGTTTGAAGTGGGGGAACTAATTGCTGTAGAGTTTTTCTATATAAAGTCTATATACAAAAAAAGTGTGATCTACCACTTCCCTGTGTCTAAACCTGAAGTAAAAACCTGTAATCTTCTTTCAGTTTCTCTTTTTGTTTATGTCTGTTTTGTTTGTGTGTATGGCTGGAGTGATTTATGAATTTTTAAAATAATTCAAAATCATTGCGATGCGAATGAGTTAACTCTTTCACGCACCCTGTACTAATTCCCAGTAGCTTGTCATCACCACAGATGCACAGTCGAACCTCACTTAACGGGCACCTCAGTGCCGTATTTTACATCAATGTTGAGTACTAATTAGTGTTATGCCTTATAGAAAACAAATATGTGTGTGTTTGTGTGTGCGTTGTGTTGTGTTGTGTGTGTGTGTGTGTGTATGTGTATATGTGTGCGTGCATGAATGTCTCTGAGTGTATGTGTGTGTGTGTGTCTGCATGTGTGTGCACACATTGACCTGTGTGCATGCCTGTGTGTGCGTGTACGAGTGTGTGCGCGCCAGTTTATTTGTCTGTCAATCTGCCTGTCCGTTTACAAGAATTCTGCTTGCTATACACACGTCTTTGATTATGCTTATGTGTTACAAAATCATGTAAGAGAGAGAGAGAGAGAGAGAGAGAGAGAGAGAGAGAGAGAGAGAGAGAGAGAGAGAGAGAGAGAGAGAGAGTGTGTGTGTGTGTGTGTGTGTGTGTGTGTGTGTGTGTGTGTGATTGTGACAATAATTGAATAAGTCAATACATCTGTGAAATCAGATAAGAAGTACTACTAGCCAGCAAAACAATCACACAGATGTTCAGCTAAGTACATGTGCAGATAATGTTATGCAAGCGTCATTTTGGAGTACATGTATGCATGTGTGAGTGTGTGTGTTTGTGTTTGTGTGTGTGTGTGAGTGTATGTGTGCATGCATACATGTGTGTGTGCGTGCGCATGTGTGTGTGCGTGTGTCTGTCTAACTGTGTGTCTCTGCATTTGTGTGTTGCTTTTTTCTTTTTCCCCCTAAACATCTGTGGCCTCTGTCGGCATATGGCCAGTAATAATTGTCTAACTCCACACCCATGCCTTGGTAGTATGGATTGATATACAGTGGAACCTCCCTTATAAGACCTCCCATTAGGGTATTATCATGGGTATTAGGTACTTTATAGTCACAGAGGCGTCTCTGTGAAATTCGGGTTGCTCCCACCTGGAGAGCGCGGGGTGTTTCTTGCATGCAAGTTTTGTGTGACTGATGAGGAAGGAAAGGGAGGGGGGGGGGGGGGGTAAAATTTGACCAAATCACAACTTTTTCGAAGCCACTGGGTTTAACGTGTGCTAAGTGCATGGGCACACGGGACCTCGGTTTATCGTCTCATCCGAACGACTCCCTCCCACATAAGACCTACTTCTCAGAAACATTGCCCTTCTTTGTAAGTATTAAAATTACCTCCCTTGTAAGACCCCTCCCTTATAAGACCTCATTTTGGATGATTTCTGAAGGTCTTAGGGAGGTTCCACTGTATTAATATAATTTCCGAACAGTGAGTTTTTGATGAAATAAGAAGTGCTTAAGAAATGGGATTCTTCTTCTTGTTCTTCGTCGATCGCTCTAACAGTTTTCTGTCATTATGAGCGCAGATGCGTCATGCTGCCGTTATGCGCCTAAAAACAAATAGGCCCAGCATGTCCGTCTTCAGCTGCAGAAAATATTTGTAAGAATTTTTAGAAAAAAGGCAGGAGAATGGATCATCAAGGCAGAAAGATAGTAGATGACAGTAAGCAAAGGGAAAAGGCAGAGTCAAAGAGAGTTACAGATTAGAGGAAGCTACAAGCAGAGAATTTCCAGAAGGTGGGGGAAATATTTGTACAAAAGACTCTCTGGTATCGCCCCACGGGGGGGGGGGGGGGGGGGGGGGAGAAATGGAATGAGAAGCTCTTTCTCTGTCTCATTATCCACAATTATTGCACATACGTGCGTGCGACTGCCACACAGTCACACACACAAACACAAATGTCCACACATGCACATGCACACACACACATACACATACATACTTATAATACAGTTCACTAGCATCCAATTGTTTTAAAGCTGCTGTCTAACTAGTTATACACCAAAGTAAACAAAATGTTATGTGTGAAGAGATATTGACAGTTTAGTAGTAATTTGCTCAGCATAGTACAATCAAATCATAGAAGCATGTATATATACACGTATAAGATACAAACAACAGTTATTAGTGTCCTCACACTTCCAACTAAGTTCAAGTTATAAAACTAGAACAAAATATGGTACAGCTCTGCAACATAATTGTATAATTTCAGCCACCATTGGAAGCCAAAAATAATAAATCGTCTACTCAAGATTACACAATTGCAAGCAATCCATTTCTTACCACACACACCACACCCAACAAAATGTCGTCAATTACAAAACAAACCCACCAAACTCTACTTTACACCGTATGAAAGCTTAGCTAAGTTAAAATATTTTCAAAGACTTTTACATGCCTGCGTATATACAGTGGAACATCCCTCATAAGACCTCCCATTATAAGACTCCCTCCCACATAAGACCTACTTCTCTGAGACGTTGCCCTTCTTTGTAAGTATTCAAATTTACCTCCCTTATAAGACCTCATTTTGGATGATTTTTGAAGGTCTTATAAGGGAGGTTCCGCTGTACCACAATGAACAAAATAATAAACTCTGACGATGGCAGAGTCTATTGAAAAGAATTTGAGGAGAATGCAAACAGACTTGGAAGGATGGCACATCATGCAGACTTGTAGTTGTGCATAATGACAAAAGCTCTTCTATATTCTTCTTCTTCTTCTTCTGCATTCCCAGGCCATATGGCCATAATGGGTAGGGTACGTATGTGTCCGGTTCTCAGTTTTCACTGGTCTCCCCGCTGCGTACAGCCGACACATTCCGATTTAGGAGGAGCTCAAGAGAAAAATTATTTGGAAGATTTCTTTGAAAAAAGTCAAGAGAATGGACCAATAAGTCAGAAAGATAGTGTAGATGACAGAAAGCAAAGGAAAAAGGCAGAGTCAAAGAGAGTGGCAGATAAGAGGAAGTTACAAGCACAGAACTTAACGTGTGCTAAGTGCATGGGCACACGGGACCTCGGTTTATCGTCTCATCCGAACGACTCCCTCCCACATAAGACCTACTTCTCAGAAACATTGCCTTCATTGCCCCCCCCCCCCCCCCCCCGGTGTCCCCACATTAATACCGTATTTTATGCACTACTAGACTCAACCCCCAAAGTTGACACAAAACTCAGACTTTAATTATTATCGTTTCCTACTACAGTGGACGAACCTCCCTTATAAGACCTCCCATTATAAGACTCCCTCCCCTATAAGACCTACTTCACTGAGACATTGCCCTTCTTAACTTAAGTATTATAATTACCTCCCTTTCAAGACCCTTCCCTCATAAGACCTCATTTGCAATGATTTTTGAAGGTTTACTCTATGGTTAATACTTGTGGCGGTGCCTGGATAGCCGATGAGGTTTAACCGAGGCGTGGTCACCGCTACAGCTATCTGTATTAATTTTTAAAATCGGGACTTTACTGGTTTCGTACTGCCTCCGGGCATTGCCTCCAGTATTGTTCCCACCATATTTGTATTTACAAATGTCCCATATGTGTCTGATTCAGACCAAGAGGACGTAAAACTCCATTTTCGTCGATTTTTGAAGGTATTGGTGATGGTGAAAATGATGTTTTACGTCCTCTCTGTCATAGACACATATGGGACATTTGTAAATACAAAGATGGTGGGAACAATACTGGGTGCAATGCCCGGAGGCAGTGCAACACCAGTAAAGTCCCGAGTTTTTAACAATATAGATAGGTGTAGCGGTAACCACGCCTCAGTTAAACCTCATCGGCTATGGTACCGCCACAGAACGTGATTTTGAAGGTCTTATAAGGGAGGTTCCATTGCATATTATCTGTCACATTATAAAGCGCTGGGGTCTCAGTCTAGGAAGAAAAAAGTATCGCTTTATAGTCTGTAAGATACGGTACTTACTTTTGGTATCATACTTTCAAAACTTCATTACGAATTGAATTTGCTCTTAAATTAATATCCGTTCACAATTCCAGAATTTCACCTTAACCCTTTCACCGCCAGCCACATTTCAGCCAAAAAGTTTCATTAAATTTACCTGGGTAGAGAACAAAATCCATCTGCAGTATTGGGGATTCCTCTGTGACATATATAAAATAAGGTCTATCCTTACTTCCCAAAACTAAGACAATAGGGTCTTTGGATAATAGACCCCAATTTGATGCCTTTTAGTGACATAGGTGTTAAATCACTGTGGTGCTAAAATGCGACTTTGGCGGTGAAAGGGTTGGTAAAGGTCAAGATGTGCCACCCCCCCCCCCCCCTACCTATCTCGGTTAATTCTATTTTTCCGTTATTGCCTTTCTTACCATACATAAAGCTGTATTTTAGGAACATTTTTAGCTAATAACCTTTTTGGAATACTAACCCTATCCCTAACCCTAGCCCTAAACCCCCACCCTATAAGACGGAGAAACAAAACGAACCACAACTGTGACAAATCGCGGTGTACTGCAGTACATAGTGGGGGGTAGGGTTAGGTTTAGGGCTAGGGTTAGGGATAGGGTTAGTATTCCAAAAAGGTTATCAGCTAAAAATGTTCCTAAAATACAGCTTTATGTATGGTAAGAAAGGCAAAAACGGAAAAATAGAATTAACCGAGAAATGCAGGGGGGGTGGCACATCTTTACCTTTACCAAAGGGTTAAATGTTTAAATTACATTTTTCTCATTTCTGGTTTTAATTTCAGTTCTACTTTTAAAGTTTTACCGGATTTTTCTGACTATAACACGCACCTTTTTATAAGACGCAGCCCCTGGATTTTACCCCAAAAGTAAGACTTTCTTACTACAGTTTCTTATTACGTATACAGTGGAACCTCCCTTATAAGACCTGAAACAAATCATCCAAAATGAGGTCTTATAAGGGGAGGGGTCTTATAAGGGAGGTAATTTTAATACTGACAAAGAAGGGTAATGTCTCTGAGAAGAAGGTCTTATGTGGGAGGGAGTCTTATAAGGGAGGTTCCACTGTATTTGTAGTCACATCATAAGGCGCGGGGGTCTCAGTCTGAGAAAAAAAAGTATCGCCTTATAGTCCGAAAAATATGGTAAGTGAAACCAAACCTGTACTTTTTTTCAAAATCAAAATTTTGTTTTGGCTTAATGTTAAGATCAGCTCCCTCCGCTGTTCCAGGGTGAAGTTGGCCAATCAGCTCCCTCCGCTGTTCCAGGGTGAAGTTGGCCAACTCACTTACAGCATAGAGGGTCCGATTTACCTTTTCCGTTAAGCTGATTGTCCCACTTCACATTGGAACAGCTAAAGGGAGCTGATCTTGTGCATTTCCCAAATTGCCAATGCATGATTTTGTTTTGTTGCATCATGAATTAAAAGCAAAAAATCCAGTGAGAGTTATATTACTGATCTGTTACTAGTCATACTACAAAGATTTACAAATCATACAAAAAAATTCTTCCAAACCAACGTAAATCAAATCAGAGTCTCAACGTTTGCCCAAACACCAAGCGCCAACGATCCAAACTAGGTCTACAGCCGCTGTCCATTTCCTTCCCCTAAACTACCAACTGTACTGCAATAATCATTTATCTACTTTTCAGAAGCCAAAAGAACAAAAAGGTACCAAATTCTTTAGTTAGGGAAACCCGGAAAAGGGATTAACCCCTTGACTGCCATACAACGGATCACGTACTGACCTGATGACATCACTGATGATGTCATCAGATGAAGAGGAATAACCCTGATATGCTGGCTTTTGCTCTAACACAGTCAAGAGAGTTATATCCCCAGACCATTTTGCCAGAGTGGCTCTATCAGTTGTCTTTTTCATGTCATGATTTGCCCAATGATTTTTTTCTTTAATATTCTCTGGCAGTCAAGGGGTTAACGTTTGCCCAAACACCAAGCGCCAACGATCCAAACTAGGTCTTACAGCCGCTGTCCATATTTCTTTCCCCTAAACTACCAACTGTACTGCAATAATCATTTATCTACTTTTCAGAAGCCAAAAGAACAAAAGGGTACCGAATTCTTTAGTTAGGGAAACCCGGAAAAGGGATTAACCCCCTGACTGCCATACAACTGATCACAGAGTCTGTCTTGATTTTTGACACGTGATCGGGTGGCTCTTTAACATGCTTTAAATATTCATAAAGATTTCATGTATCGTTTTTCCTATTTCTAGTTTCAGTGTCTTTTTTCCCCCCTTAAGATTGTTTCCATGTCATGTTCTATTATAGTATATTTTGATTTTTCTTTCATATCCAGTGTTTAATAAGTATCAGTATGTAATTTTTAATAGTGAATCCCCGTGGGGATACCGGGGGGTCTTTCATAAAAATACTTCCCCCACTTTCTGGAAGTTCTGTGCTTGTAACTTCCTCTAATCTGCCACTCTCTTTGACTCTGCCTTTTCACTTTGCTTTCTATCATCTACCATCTTTCTGACTTATTGGCCCATTCTCCTGCCTTTTGAAAAACAAAAACCTTCCAAAGATGTTTTTCTCCTTTGAGCTCCTCCGAAATCGGAATGTGTTGGCTGTACGCAGCGGGGAGACCAGTGAAAATTGAAAACCGGACACAAAAGTACTTGCCCATTATGGCCATATGGCCTGGGAAAATCAGAAGAAGAAGAAGAAGAAGAAGACGTTAATAGTGAAGACTTTGAAGTTAGGACGGTGGAATGCAGAAAAAAACAACCCCAAACAATTTGATCAAAGAGGTGAAGAGAATTCTAAATAATTTTGACTGACCGAAGAAACCCAGGTGAGGAGAAGGAAGAAGGAGAAAAAGAAAGAAAGACTTCAAAGAGACAAAGGAGGACAGACTGAGGGAGAAAAAGAAAAACCCCAGAAAGAGGCAGCATCAGAGACAGACAGAATTAGTCGTAACGAGAAAGAGTCACTGATTTTCAAATAAAACTCAAACAGCTAAAAGAGTGTTATTCGCAAGTCGAAATCATATTATAATCAGAAGAAGGAAAAAAAAGCTACGAAAACCGAAACCGAAAAAACAAAACCCCACACAAACCAAATTAAAAGACAGTACAAAAATGTTCACTACATTATGATATAAGGCAAGCCATTGTGTATGGTTTCAGCTTTGTGAGTATTTACGTCAGAAGTACAGAGATCCTCTAGGTATACCCACTGTGTGTTAATGTCGCCAGATTTTAGCAGCTCCACATCCCTGGTAATTCATAATAATAATAATAATAATAACAATAATAGTACATTTATATAGCGCTTTACCTCAAATGAGCCCAAAGTGCTTTACAATCGAATATTCATGAACAAGTAGACAACAAAAATAGTGTTTAAGAATGACACAAACAACGCATATATATATACATACAAAGCAGCTCACACACACGCACGCATGCATGCATGCACACCCACACACATTTATCGACACCGACACATTATTCATCTTTCATTCAGCAAGCCACAGCAACTGAGTTGCATGAACTGACCACATACACCAACACACATGTTACACAGGATACACATGTATACAAGTACACTCACACACAATGTACGCACACAGACACACACACACACACATGCATACAGACACACACACACACACACACATGCATACAGACACACACATACACATACACATGCGTGCACACACAACACATAAAACCAAAACACACACAACCACACACGCACACATGTACGCAAAAAACCCACAATCACACTTGTTCGATTCCCACGTATGGAGACTGTGATGTGGAAAATCTATCATGAAAGAAGTACCTAAAATGTATGTGACTCGACTATAAGCCCCTACTTCCCCCCCACCCCCCCGTCAACTTTGGCCCACACAGCTTCAGGGGTGCTTGTGGGAGGGGGTCCAGTAACCTGAGAGAGAGAGAGAGAGAGAGAGAGAGAGAGAGAGAGAGAGAGAGAGAGAGAGAGAGAGAGAGAGGAGAGAGAGAGAGAGAGAGAGAGAGAGAGAGAGAGAGAGACAGAGAGAGAGAGAGAGAGAGAGAGAGAGAGAGAGAGAGAGAGAGAGAGAGAGAGAGAGAGACACTCAAAATGGTTTAAAATGTTTAGGCATGAGAAGACAAAAAAACATACAGAGTTCAGAAAACAGTATTATGTACTTGTTTATAATCAAATCCAAATGGCTCATCTACTTAACTATTCAGCTCAGAGAGAGAGAGAGAGAGAGAGAGAGAGAGAGAGAGAGAGAGAGAGAGAGAGAGAGAGAGAGAGAGAGAGAGTGTGTGTGTGTGTGTGTGTGTGTGTGGTGTGTGTGCGTGCGTGTGTGCGTGCGTGTGTGTAATAATGATGAGCCTACACAGTGAATGATGAAGTCACTGACCCTACAGCCTATAGGCCATGGACCTTTAACCTTTTCTTCTTTAAGACGATACATCTGAAGGTACACACTGACACAATGTTACAACACTGACACAACAGATGAGCATTGCATAGTGTGCATTCATAACTGAAAGATATAGGATACTTTTATAAAAAAATTAATAATAAAAAATAAACATGCAAAAACATGCAGAGTTAGATATATCGTATAAAAAACAAGTGAACAAAATTTAAAATTATCACTAAAACTACATATTATGCATGCAGCAAGCAAACATGCTACACTTGACAGATATTTTGTCACCATCTACAATCACTTTGATAAAGACACACACACTGACACACACAATAGGACCCATCTTTTGCTATGGGAACGGATTCAAGATTGTTGGTGGGATAGAGAATCCACACTCCCACACACACACACACACACACACACACACACAAACATGTGTGCACATACATACATGTACGTACACACACACATACACACACGCGCATACACGCACACGCACACACACACACACACAAATACACACACACACACACACACACACACACACACACAACACAGGGGTACATATGATGCAACACACACACATACATACAAGCACACACATGCATGCACATACACTCAAAGAGAGAGAGAGACAGGGAGGGAGGGAGGGAGAGAGAGAGAGACAGACAGAGAGAGAGAGAGAGGGAGAGAGAGAGAGAGAGAGAGAGAGAGAGAGAGATCAGAGAAACCATGCACATTACAATTTATGAATTATCACAAACATTTTCCACACACATGCAGAGCTACATCAACAGTGTTAATTGTAATCTTCAAAATCAAGGGGTCAGATTCAGCGGACGAAAGAAAATAAGGTTAATTCTAGCGTATCCGAAATTGCCTGAGCCTTTTTTCGCCCAACTTTTGTACATGATTTGGAAGAAGACTCAGAGGAGATCTCATACAAGCATATATAAAATCATAAAAAAATTCTGATGATATTGAATTCAGTGATTTCTTTGTCAAGAGTACAGTGGATAAAACAAGAAATAGTATGGGCAAGTTGTTTTTAAGATGTTCAAATACTAACAAAAGAAAATGTTTCTTCTCTAACAAGATTGTTCAACATTGGAATAACTTACCAACTAACATCAAACAGGCACCTAATATTAACACTTCTAAAAATCTTCTGGACCAAGATCCAATATGATAAGAGCTTTCAATGTTTTTGATGATTAAAAATGAAAGTCCATCCCAAAAGAAAAAAAAAAAAATTAAGACTAGCTTAGCTTAGGTTTGCGCAATCATTGTGAAACTTAATCAAATTAAACAATCAAGAAAGGGCGTAAAAGGGCCGAGAGGCCCACTTCTAGCCCTATTACACTACTACTACTACTACTACTACTACATCGGGTAAGGGATAGGGTTAGAATCAGATAAGGGTTATTTTCATGCCACAGAAAGTTTGAAACAATAAAATAATCAGCAAGGGAAAACGAACGTAAACCCTCTAAATTCAGCGTCGCCGTTCAATGTTGCCGTACAGCATGGGGAACTCCCGTAAAAATGGTGACCATTAAACGCCAAGTTCGCATATATACGGTAATGCTTCGAGCGGATGTTTATTTTCTTAAAATTATAATTTTAAATCTTTGATTTTGACGAAAATAGACCTTGAACTGATTCTAACCCTATCCCTTACCCGATGAAGTACAAAAGTGGGGCGAAAAAGGCTCAGGCAATTTCGGATACGCTCGTAGGAATCAACCGAATATTTTAACGATAGTTTCATTTGTACTTTAAAATTGTATTGGCAATCTTGTACTTTAGACCCCCCCCCCCCCCCTCAATCTTTGTTGTTTATTGTTGTCCCACATGTGTCTGTTCGAGTGAGCCTTGCAGGCTTTGCCTCTTGTTATCTCTGTGGTAGGGACAGTGAACACTAATCACGATAACAGCACTATAAAAAAAAAGTGGCTCAGACTACCTTTTGCTGTGTGAACGGATGAGGTTGTTGCTTGGGTGGTGGGGGGTCTGCTCGATCTGCTCTACCTCATCGATGAACGAGTCGAACAAATCGTCCAGCCGGTGGTTCAACTGCTCCAGGAGATCACCTCGCAGGTGCTGAAAACGTAACCATGCATGCACCGCGCACACGCAGACACAGACACACACACACAAAGAATTTAAACCACAGCAAAACATTTCAACTTCAAGAGATCACCACACAAATTCTGCACACATGCCTGTACTCTCTCTCACACACACACACACACACACACACACCACCACCAACACCACCACCATCACCCCCCCCACACACACACGCACACACACACTACACAAACTGTTTCAAGAAATTATGGACAACTTACAAAGCATAAAGCAGTTAAAGCCAAAACAACCGATCCATAGAATCGGGTCACACTACTCCGACACATCTGAGGCCGCGGGCGTGACGCGCCCCCTCGCACAATAGGGGGAAAAGAAGGGGGGGGGGAGTGCTCCTATCGGCTGCCACTCGCCACTCGCCTTGCTTCCCTTCTTTTTATACTCCAGCTGTGCCTTTAACCCTTTCAGTTTCACCGCCAGCCATTTTTCATCCAAAATTTTCTCTCAAACTTACATACTGCGAGGGGTGAATGCCAGAACTGCCCATCTGTGCTCTTTATTCCTTTTGAGATAGACCGTTCTGGCAGGCACCCCTCGAATTAGGTAAAGAAAAGTTGGCATCTGCAGCACTGTGAATCCCCCAATGACATGCATCAAATAAATCATGTCCTTATCTCCTAAAATTAACAACATAAGGATATTGGATAACTGATCCAACTTTTATGCCTTTTAGTAGCATGGGTGTTAAATCAATGTGGTGCTAAAATGCGACATTGGTGGTGAAAGGGTTAAACTGCTTTCTCAACTAGTTTCTGTTTTCTCTACTAGTCACCATTACTAGCGCTCTGTTTATAATTAAGACCTTCGGGCTGTTTGGTTTAAACAATTTTATTAGGTCCACAGTACATTCATAAGAACAAACATAGATAATAAACAACATATCAGCAGCAACAAGCTAGTAATTTATATTGTGCCTGTCTTTACTTAGAAAAATATGGTTCGACGACTGTTGAACACAGATAAATTAGATAGAAACATCAATATAGAAACATCTGCCAATGGAATTGAAATGCAAACTATAGTAGAAAAGATAAGAAGAAGAGAGAGAAAAAACCAAAACAAAACTTGGGCTGTTTGACTGATTATCCACTGGGTAATATAATAACAGAGAAAAGAAATGTTATGAGTAAAAATGTGCTTGCAGTTGTATTCATGATAATTTATCGGTAAAAAAGAGTTTTGTAGATCTATGAGATTACGCGACAAAAAAATTATGTGACTGTACTGTACTCACCACACTGACACTTGAAGCATCCCAACAGGTTTATCAAAACATTTTGAACAAGCAGAGGATGGAAAAATGACGGGACAAACTGTCCTGAGACCAGATAAATCAATAGGACAATGTCCTGGCTCTTGTACAACTCATTAAGAATTTAATCAGACATCTGTCCTGACAGGGGAGAACACAATATGACATTTTCAATTTTAATAGGTCAATGGCCTATGACCGGGGCCTCGGGACATCACTGAACTAGTAGGTCAAGGTTAGTGGAACTACGGCACTGGCAGTAACAAAATGCAATAATTGTTGAGATTTTAAAAATAAAAATGAGGCAAAAGCTTGGTTTCTGAGTTACATGTATACAGTTGCGCTGTAATATTTCTAATTGAGGACACACCCACACCCATGCCACACCCATTTAATACCTTCACTTTAGAGACAGCAAAAGGCAAAAGGAGGAATAGTTTAATCAATGTTGTTACTTGTCAGTGTTATTGTCTAGCTAGCAGTATATTCTGCATAAATTCAACTCTTAGAACCTTTCCAATAACATTGCATGAAGAACTCTGTTTAAAAGAATGAATGAATCTTTTATTTAACGTGTGTTCACTTCACAGTGATATTACACAAATAACTCTGTTTACAACATTACCAAGATAATAAAGTCAAGGACTTGATCAACTCATATTCTTGATTTGACATTACATATGTTGATATTATGACTTGACTTGACACACTAAGAAAAATAATGTACCTGAGCTTTGTCTCTGATGCGCTGAAGATTGACAGGTTGGCTTGCCATTTTATTGTCTGAAAAAGAAAAATCAATGTCATTATAATATATATTAATTCCTTACTTAACTTGGATTGGACCACTCCAGTCACACACACACACACACAACTTTTCAAACAGTTATATTATGCCACTTTCAACTGAACCTGCAGACTACTTCATTTAATTTTAAATCATCAGATCTACTAAAAGTAGGGGTACGGAGCTGGCTATTCACTGAGATTTTTCTTTCATACTATATCAGTATATGCCCGGAATTTTTGAGTTTTTTAAATATTTCAAAATCGTTGCGATGCGAATGAGTTATTACTATATTAGTGAAAGTTATCTATTCAGGACACGGGCTAAGTCAGTTAGTGGTCTCCGACTCGAAATGTTATCAGATACATGTATGCATGACCTAACAACCATGAACCCATGGGTCTGATAATGATATGAGCCAGACACTCCTGGACTTTTCTAGGCCAATGCCAAGTCAATGTGTTTACTACTGTCATTGACTAATCATTTTAATGGCAGGCACCACGTGTAGACTGGCACAGGGGATTTTTCCTCTCACTTTGCACTAGGCCTTACGGCATTTCGGATGAGACGATAAACCAAGGTCCGTGTGCCCATGCACTTAGCATACGTTAAAGTTAAACCCAGTGACAACGAAAAAGTTGTCATTTGGTCAAAATTTACCCACCCACCTCTTTCCTTCCTCATCAGTCACACACAAATCACATGCACATTTTTTTTTTAATTGGGAGGCGGCGCCTATGGCTGCGACGCACTCTCCAGGTGAGAGCAACCCGAATTTCACAGTTTGTGGCCTGTCTGTCGTTTCCGACAATGACTGCCACTAGTGCCAGATAGCAGAGGGGTCAGATACTATTCTGGCGGGCTGGGCAAGAATTAGTTTATAGTGGAGATGCCTTGCCCAGGCTACATCCCCACTCTCTCAACCAAAGGGATTTGAGGATGAGGGTTGGCGTCGGGGAAGGTCCCCAAAGGTCAACCAACCCCTTTGGCTGCAGCACCAGAGAAGGTGCAAGGGCCCCTCGTTCGAGAGTCATAGTCTTCCACAAAAGACTAAGCTGTAGCATGATATTCAAATAGTAGTGAAGTACTATACAATATCATGTATAGTACAGCTCTCATTTACTATTGGCCCTTTCTACAGGCTAATGTCAACCAGTGGCCTAACAGTAACACACATGATTGTGTGCAGTGTCGATGCAAGGTCGCATGCACGCACACACATGCATTCCAACACACACACATGACATACACACACACACAGAGACACACACACACACACGCACGCACGCACGCATGCATGCACGCATGCATGCACACGCGCGCACACGCACGCACACACACACACACAAGCACACACACACAAACAGTGACACACAAGCACACACACACACACACACACACACACACACACACACACACACAGTAACACACACACACACACACACACACACACACACACACACACACACACACACACACAGTGAGACACACACACACACACACACACACACATAAAGGGACAGAGAAAGAAAGAGAGGGGGGTGGAGGAATAGAGACTGTGTGAATGAATGGATAATACAGTATAACTATCAGTGATGTCCCAAGGCCCCTGTCACAGGACATTGACCTAGATTGACATTGAAAATGTACTCTTGTGTTCTCCCCTGTCACTGTGTCAGGACAAATGTTAATAACTAACACTGGCAGTTTTGTTTTACTGATTTCTGCAAGAGCCAAGACATTGTCCTACTCCTAGTCCTATTGATTTCTCTTGTCTCAGGACAGTTTGTCCTATCACTTTCGATCCTCAGTACATCACTGCAGTATCATGAGTATGGCAAATAATATCAGAGAGAGGGGGAGAGAGAGAGAGAGAGAGAGAGAGAGAGAGAGAGAGAGAGAGAGAGAGAGAGAGAGAGAGAGAGAGAGAGAGAGAGAGAGAGAGAGAGAGTATTTACATTGCCTCCCATGAAAGGGGAGATAATCTTGAATCAGTTGACTGGAAAAGCAATCACTGAATCAGGTCTACTCTTTTCTGTCATACGTTATTTTCCTTTCTTTTCTTTTGTGGGAACAAATGTATAACACAGAGAGCGAGACATAGAGGCAGAGAGAGAGAGAGAGAGAGAGAGAGAGAGAGAGAGAGAGAGAGAGAGAGAGAGAGAGAGAGAGAGAGAGAGAGAGAGAGAGAGAGAGAGAGAGAGAGAGAGAGAGAGAGAGAGAGAGAGAGACATAGAGGCAGAGAGAGAGAGAGAGAGAGAGAGAGGAGAGAGAGAGAGAGAGAGAGAGAGAGAGAGAGAGAGAGAGAGAGAGAGAGAGAGAGAGAGAGAGAGAGAGAGAGAGAGAGAGAGAGAGAGAGAGACATAGAGACAGAGAGAGAGAGAGAGAGAGAGAGAGAGAGAGAGAGAGAGAGAGAGAGAGAGAGAGAGAGAGAGAGAGAGAGAGAGAGAGAGAGAGAGAGAGAGAGAGAGAGAGAGACATAGAGAGAGAGAGAGAGAGAGAGAGAGAGAGAGAGAGAGAGAGAGAGAGAGAGAGAGAGAGAGACAGAGAGAGAGAGAGAGAGACATAGAGACAGAGAGAGAGAGAGAGAGAGAGAGAGAGAGAGAGAGAGAGAGAGAGAGAGAGAGAGAGAGAGAGAGAGACATAGAGACAGAGAGAGAGAGAGAGAGAGACAGAGAGAAAGAGAGAGAGAGAGAGAGAGAGAGAGAGAGAGAGAGAATGAATCAAATAAATGACAGAATGGCAATGATAGAACAATGAATATGGCACAGAATCACACTCACTCACACACACACACACACACACACACTCATTGACATTACTACTATTGCACCAATCCATTGCTAAATTGCATCACTTTTATAAATCAAATATGATGTTGAATCTTCTGAATGCTTTGTTAGTGATAAAAAAAAAAAGGGGGAAAGATGGTTGAGCTATAAAGGCAAGACAACTTTCAGAAGTTAATCACTACAGAACTAATCAATGACCAAATTACAGTCAAAATTGAAGGCACTGAACAAAATTTTTGAGATAGCCAATAATGTTGAGTTAAGAAGACATTTTTGTAGCATAAAGATTGTTAAACTGGGTCCAAAAACTTATTTTGAGTTATCTAGTGTGTTTGAGTTAAATCCGTTTTTGAGTTATCAGGATTCTATTCCACTGTATTCATTAGATACAGCAGAAACCCCCCAAAAAAGCAGTATTGGAGTTTGGACTAAGTACTATATAGTTTGGTCATTGTGTAAAGTCAAGGAGCCAGCAGCGAACGTCGTTACACATTGCGACACAGGTCCAGGAGTGGCAAGGGCTAGGCCTAATACTGTAATAGCTGTTAACAATATTACAATAAGGCCTTGTTTGTTCAGTGATAAACTGTAAACATGTCAAATCGCGGCCATGATTCTCCCGATTCTGATTGACTAAAAATGTCAGTGAAAAGGATCATTCAGTTTCAGACAAACATAAAATGTGGATTTACATGAGATACTTTGCTCTGAACTTACCATTTGATCGAAGTTCACCGTTAGGGATTGCGTGGTCTTCGTTAGCTTCCGCCATTGCGAGTGCGCGCGTGTGTATGTGACAAGTGCTTGATGTGAATGAAATTCTGTGTTGCTGTGGGTGGGCCAAAAATAGATATTCAGTCACGTGATCATAAATCGCTTTTTGTCTGTTTATGGAACTCCAAAGGATTTTTAAATGTGTAGGCAAGCAAGTGCGCATAAACGTACGCATGCATCGTGCACGTGCGCGCACGCGCACATGTACACATGTATGCACACACGCGCGTGCGCACGCACACGCACATGCACGCACACGCACACGCACACACACACGCACACACACACACACACACACACCGGCCGCACGTACAGCGGTGCGTGTGTGCGTACGTGCGTGCGTGCGTGTGTATACCGTGTGTCTGTCTGTCCGTATGTCTGTGTGTGTATGTGTGTGCGTGTGTGAGAGAGAGAGAGAGAGAGAGAGAGAGAGAGAGAGAGAGAGAGAGAGAGAGAGAGAGAGTGTGTGTGTGTGTGTGTGTGTGTGTGAGAGAGAGAGAGAGAGAGAGAGAGAGAGAGAGAGAGAGAGAGAGAGAGAGAGAGAGAGAGAGAGAGAGAGAGAGAGAGAGAGAGAGAGAGAGAGAGAGAGAGAGAGAGAGAGAGAAGAGGAAGGCGCATGAAATGTTGGGAACGGGAAGGGACCAAAAATATGTGAAAGCTTGGGGTGACTTGGAGAGGGTGGAGGTGAACAAATCAGAATGCGATAATAAAAATGGTGGGAAAGAGGGCAGTTCTTAATGTTTTGATAGTCGCTTGTATCCGACCCTAACTATGTTAAATTTTTTGGCGAAGCATGATTTGTCATTCATTTTTCCTTAGTTTTGTTTCCATTTTTCATGCATGCAAATGTGTTTCTTTGATTGTAGGACCTATATTGTGCTTCAATGTACGAGACCACACTGTCATTTCACCTGACGTGATAATAAAGTATTTTTGACTTTGACTTTGACTTCACACACACACACACACACACTGCGCTGGATAATGCCGGTCCGTGAGTGACTCGCAAACAATGTCCTGTTGGATTTATCGAGAGAGACCCGGAGATAGATATGTCTCCTCTTTGAGCCATTGTTGTACACATAAATCTCTCTCTCTCTCTCTCTCTCTCTCTCTCTCTCTCTCTCTCTCTCTCTCTCTCTCTCTCTCTCTCTCTCTCTCTCTCTCTCTCTCTCTCTGGTTTGTTTGTCCCTTTTTATTATTCTTCACGAGGGCTGGATGTTTTTAAAAAAAAGAAGCATGTACTATATTTGCTTATTCTATTACCCTCTATAAATAAAATTCATTCAATCCAATTCAATTCAATCTCTCTCTCTCTCTCTCTCTCTCTCTCTCTCTCTCTCTCTCTCTCTCTCTCTCTCTCTCTCTCTCTCTCTCTCTCTCTCTCTCTCTCCTTCTCTCTCTCTCTCTCTCTCTCTTCTCTCTCTCTCTCTCTCTCTCTCTCTCTCTCTCTCTCTCTGAGATAGGATTAGGTTTGATTTTTATGTGTTTCTTCCTAAATGTGTGCACGGGCGTTAAAGATGAGTATGTAGAATAGGATCTGGTTTTATTTTGTTATATATATATGTATGTGTTTACGACGAAAATGGAGTTTTACGTCCTCTTAAATTGGTCTGAATCAGACACATATGGGACATTTGTAAATACAAATATGGTGGGAACGATACTGGAGGCAATGCCCGCAGGCAGTACCAAACCAGTAAAGTCCCGATTTTTTAATATTAATACAGATAGCTGTAGCGGTGACCACGCCTCGGTTAAACCTCATCGGCTATGGCACCGCCACAAGTTGCTGGTATGATGCCTGTGTATGTGTTTACGCTTCGATTCAGTGTGCATGTTAAATATGAGTTGGTGATTTTAGGCTGGATTTTGTCACGTGCATGTGATTAGTCCGTCACCAAGACGGACTATTGCGATGGGCTGGTTTGTATTTTTGTTTGTTTGTTTGTTTGTTTTTTGTTGTGTGTTTTTTGTGGGGGGTTTTCTGTCTGTCCCAAGGATATCTCCCGAACCGCTTGACCGAATCGCGTCAAATTTTGTGTGAAGGTGTGCCTCCTTAATAGGAAGAGATCGGCGCAAACCATTTTGCCGTCGTGACCTTGACCTTGACGTACGACCTTGAAAACCGAAAATCTATTTTTAGCCATATCTCGGGCACCGATCAACATAGGATGTTGAAACTTGGTATGAAGGTGGTTTGGCTTATGCCCGTTCTGATGATGGCATACCGATCAAGGTCAAGGTCAAGGTCAAAAAGATCGCTGGAGCCTGAAAATCGGAGGGTCATTTTTTTCTCCTTCTGTCTGTCCCAAGGATATCTTTCAAACGGGTTGACAGAATCACGTCAAATTGTGTGTGCTGGTGTGTCACCATGAGAGGAAGGCATCCGCGCAAACCATTTTGCCGTCGTGACCTTGACCTTGGCGTACGACCTTGAAAACCGAAAATCTTTCAGGGGCCATAACTCCCACACCGTTAGTGTTAGAGTCTTCAAATTTGGCATGATGGTACTTTGGCGGCTTATGCCCGTTCTGATGGTGGCATACCGATCAAGGTCAAGGTCACGGTCCGGGCGATCCGTAGGCCTTGAAAGTGGTAGGGGTCTACACATTGGGTTTTAAGCCATATTTTCTACATTGGTACTTGACAGAAGCGCTTCAGATTGTGTGTGGTACTGTATACCCTAGAGAAGAAAACATCCGAGCATAAATGATCACCATGCTGACCTTGACCTTGAAGTGTGACCTTGAAAACCGAAATTTCCTTCTTTGCGCTATATGTTTCTTCTTCAAGCTGTATCTCGTGAACTAGAAGACAGAATCCCTTCCAATTTTGTGTCAGGATGTGACACTCTACGGGGTGTCGCAAGTGCGTGGCATTGCTGGTGACGGACATGTCTGCCGCTCGGCGACGCCCTTGTTAAATTTAAATTGTGCATGTTAAATACGAGTTTGTAAAGTAGGCTTAGGTTTAATTTTGTTATTATAGTATATATGTGCTTAGCTTTACATTTATGCGTGTTAAAGAGGAGTACATAAAGCAGGTTTAGGTTTAATGTCGTCATTGTATGTATTTGCTTTTCAATATGTGCATTCACATTCTAAACTGAAATATGACTAGGTTTGCTTTTGTCACGTGTGTGTATTTACCTCTTAATTTTGTGCATGAATAATGCAATATAGGAATATGTTTGATTTTGTCATGTGTACATATATTTAGGCCTACATTTAAAATTGTGCATGTTCAGACGACGACGAAAATGGAGTTTTACGTCCTCTTGGTCTGAATCAGACACATATAGGAATAATTATGTTTGATTTTGTCATGTGTACATATATTTAGGCCTACATTTAAAATTGTGCATGTTCAGACGACGACGAAAATGGAGTTTTACGTCCTCTTGGTCTGAATCAGACACATATGGAACATTTGTAAATACAAATATGGTGGGAACAATACTTGAGGCAATGCCCGGAGGCAGTGCGAAACCAGTAAAGTCTCGATTTTTAAAAATTAATACAGATAGCTGTAGCGGTGACCACGCCTCGGTTAAACTCATCGGCTATGGCACCGCCACAAGTTAATGATTAATATAGCAGCTTCAGATGCATGTTCAGATGGGTAGGTAAAGTAGAACTAGTCACGGTTTGACTTTATTACGTGCATGGTTTTCCGTTCAAATAAGTAAATGAGTATTATTAGGATTGGTTTTGTCATGCACTTCTCAATTTGTGCATGTTAAAGATGAGTATGAAAAGTAGGATTTTTTTTCTTCTCTGGTGTGTATGCACTTACATATTAATTTATGCACGTTAAAAATTAGTATATATAGTTAATAACATTAGGTTTGATTTTGCTATTGTCGTGCTACTATATAGGGCTGTAGTTTGCATGCTTTATATTGCTTTGTCTGTGCTCATTTTCCTTTTTCATTTCTACTTTTATATTTGTACAAAAATTCTCCAGAGGGATGGATGTAAAAAAAAAGCATGTTATTGCTTATTTTATTACCCTCTATAAATACAATTAATTCAATTAAATTCTCTCTCTCTCTCTCTCCTTGGTTTGATTTTGTCATGTATAAATGTGTGCATGGGTATGTTAAATACGATTAAATTTGATTTCATAATGTGTATGCGTTTTATTATAATTTTTGCATGTTACAGTCAAGTGTGTAATGCTGGCTTAGGCTTGATTTTCTCATGTATATATCTGTGTAGTTTTATATTTGTTAAAAATGAAGATGAAACGTGTGATTTATTTTGCTGTTGACATGTGCACATGCTTACTTTTAAATTTGTTTTGTTAGAACGTTGAGTGTATAAAGTAGGATTAGGTTTGATTTTGTCGAGTATATGCTAATTCCGCGCGCGCGCGCGTGTGTGTGTGTGTGTGTGTGTGTGTGTGTGTGTGTGTGTGTGTGTGTGTGTGTGTGTGTGTGTGTGGTGTGTTTAGTGTTATAATGTAATCATTTAGCATACAAATATAGTATATATATATATATATATATATATATTATTATTTTTAGGCTTATATTGTTAGATTGTGTTTATTTTGTTGTGGCCAGAATGTTTATATTCATGTTACGAAAAGTGTGTCGTGATATAATTGTATCAGGGATCCTGTATGACGAGAGAGAGAGAGAGAGAGAGAGAGAGAGAGAGAGAGAGAGAGAGAGAGAGAGAGAGAGAGAGAGAGAGAGAGAGAGAGAGAGAGAGAGAGAGAGAGAGAGAGAGAGAGAGAGAGAGAGAGAGAGAGAGAGAGAGAGAGAGAGAGAGAGAGAGAGAGAGAGAGAGAGAGAGAGAGAGAGAGAGAGAGAGAGAGAGAGAGAGAGAGAGAGAGAGAGAGAGTAGAGGCCGAGAGAGTATATTTATATTTTTTTATTTTATTGGTGCATTCCTTCCTGTTACTTGTTTACATTTTTATTAGTTTCTGTGAGGGTGAGGTGTTATCAGAGAGTGTGCAGTGCTGGTGAACGAGGGTGGATCATGAGGGAGACTATTTTTGTTACTTTATTTTTTTGCATCCGAATGTTGGTAGTATGAATTTTTTGCTGATTTTAATGCATGTTTTTCATCTTTCATTATTGCTTTTGTAAAGCGCATCGAGCATACTACTGTATGGAGTTTTGCGCTATATGATTATTATTATTATTATTATTATTATTATTGTTATTATTATTATTATTATTATTATTATTATTATAGGATTAGGTTTCATTTTGTTATGTGTATGTGTTTACAAAAAAAAAAGCGTGCATGTTAAAGATGAGTATGTAGAATAGGATTTGGTTTTATTTTGTCATGTGATATATGTGCTTACATTTTCGATTTATGCATTTTTAAGATTAGTATGTAAAGTGGGCTTAGGCTTGATTTTATTATGTGTATCGGCTTTAAATTGTGTATATGTTACGAGTATGTAAAGTAGGATTAGTCTTGATTTTGTGATGAGTATAGGCTAAGTTTTATGTGCAGATGAGTATTATAAAGTAGGATTAGGCTTGATTTCATCATGTGTATGTTTTTACTTTTCAATATGTGTATCGGCATGCAAACAATATGACTAGGTTTGCTGTTGATACGTGTGTGCGTTTACCTCTTAATTTGTGCATGCTAAAAATGAATAATGTAATGTAGGAATAGGTTTCATGTTGCCATTTTAAGTTGTGCATGCTAAGATGAGTGGGTTTCTTTTCAAATAAGTACATTTAAATGATGAGTATACAAAGTATGATTAAGGGTGGGTTTTTTGGTGTGTTTTGGTGTGTGTTTTTCTCTCCATATTATGTTTATGCACTTCTCTATTTCTGAATGCTAAAGATGAGAGTGAAAAGTAGGATTGGGTTTTATTTTTCCGTGTGTATGCGCTTACTTCCCAACTTTTGAATGTTAATAATGAGTATAGTTAATAATAATAGGTTTTATTTTGTTATTGATGTTTTACAATATTAATTGGGATGTTTTTTGCATGCTTTATATTACTTTGCCTGTGCTTATTTCGTTTTCCATTTTTCTACTTTTATATATGTATTTTGTCCAGAGGGCTGGATGCAAAAAAGCATGTTATTGCTTACTCTATTAGCCTCTTTAAATAAAATTAATTAATTAATTCATTCATTCATTCTCTCTCTCTTTCTCTCTCTCTCTGTATTTGGTCCGTTTCGCTTTTAAGACAAACTTTGTGAGACGTAAAGGGAAACTACTCTTCAGTTTGTTTTATATCTAGAGCAAGTTTTAGGCGAAGACGATGTCATCAAATTCGGACGAAAAAACTCACTTTCAAGGCGCCGATGGTGGGCCATCGAACTCCAAGCGTCCCAGGAATGTTCCATCGCGACTGTGGGAGGTAAGACTGCGCTTACTTCTAAACTTACCCTTGGGACCCTCATACAGCCAAAACGGTGAAAACCACCGCCAAATGCCAGAAGACTACTACAGCATGGGACTCTATTAAAACAAAAATAACTCAGTCTATGGAACAGAATATCCCTAAGGTTAAAGTAAATCAAAGGGAGAGACCCAAACCCATTTGGTTTGATAAATCAGTGTGGAGGTTAATAAAAAAGAAATATTATGTATTTAAAAGATTCTTAGAAACTAAAAGTGGAAACGATTACCTTCATTATATAGCAATAAGAAACAAAACAAATAAAGAAATAAAAAAGGCAAAGAAAGAACACGAAAAAAACATAGCAAAGGAATGTAAATCGAATCCAAAAAGATTTTGGAAATATGTACATGTACAAAGACTAAAGCTAAAACAGGCATAAGTCCATTAAAAAAAAAAAAATGGTGATATTGCGTCAACAGACAGTGAAAAGGCAAATACATTTAATGAATACTTTACAAGTGTGTTTACAAAGGAGAATTTAGATAACTTACCCCCAGTAAACGAAGCTATTTGGTCAGAAGGTAAAACTTTAACTGAAATTTTGGTTACACCAAAAGCTGTTGAAATCAAATTAAAAGAACTGGATGTAAATAAGGCCCAGGGACCAGACAACATACCGCCTAGAATATTAAAAGAATTAAGTAAAGAGTTATCTGTACCCCTAAGTATCCTTTTTAATAAATCAATGGATAATGAAACTGTCCCTAGTGATTGGAAAGTGGCAAATGTTATTGCTTTACTTAAAAAGGGAACAAAAAGTGATCCAGGAAATTATCGGCCTGTAAGCTTGACATCTGTTACTAGTAAGGTTTTTGAGTCTATAATTCGAGAAGTAATTGTTGATCATATGTTAATTAATAATCTTTTTACAGGGTGCCAGCATGGTTTTAGAAAGCATAGATCTTGTGTTACACAACTACTGCAAGTGATGGAAGACTTTGCAAAACTATTAGATAAAGGTGAAAATATTGATGTAATTTACTTGGATTTCAAAAAAGCATTTGATACTGTACCGCATAAAAGATTAATTATTAAATTACAATATTACGGAATAACAGGTAAAGTTTTAGCATGGATTGAAGATTTTTTAAAAGAAAGACAACAAACAGTAAGGGTGGGAAATGCATACTCTCAAAAAACAAATGTGTTAAGTGGAATACCTCAAGGGAGCATTCTTGGCCCAGTTCTTTTTACAATTTTTATAAATGACTTACCTGAAGAAATAAAAAGCTATTGTAAAATTTTTGCAGATGATACGAAAATGTATAATATAACGAAAAATCAAGATGTATTACAAAAAGACTTAGATTCATTGGTTAGGTGGTCAGAAACATGGTGTCTGTTTTTTAATGCTTCAAAATGTAAAATCATGCATTTGGGAAAAAGTAATCCACGCACAGACTACAAAATGCATAACAATGGTGTAGAAAACGTTATTATGAAATGCTCTGAGGAAAAAGACTTGGGAGTAATATTTGATGATAAACTGAAATTTGATGAACACATTCACAGTGCTGTAAGTAAAGCAAATCAGAAAATTGGTATAATTAAACGAACGTTTTCTTTCTTGGACAAGGACACTTTTTTATGCTTGTACAAAGGTTTAGTAAGACCTCATTTAGAATATGGAAATTGTATTTGGTATCCAGGTTTAAAGAGACAGTCAGCTTTGATAGAAAAAGTACAGAGACGAGCAACTAAGTTAGTACAAGGTCTTCAAAATGTTTCTTATTCAGACAGGTTGAAAGAATTAAATTTACCTACATTAAAGGCAAGGAGAATTAGGGGTGACCTAATTCAAACTTATAAAATATTTAATAGTGTAGATGACCTAAATGTACATGACTTATTCACAATATCAGATTTTGACAAAACAAGGAACAGTACCGACAAAATATTTATTCAACACTGCAGGACTAATAATAGAAAATTTTATTTTACTAACAGAGTTGCACCTGTATGGAATAAATTACCACCTAACATGAAAAGAGCACAGAATACTAACATTTTTAAAAACCTTCTCGACGAATGGAATGACTATAAGGCAGTTATGTATGATTACGATGAATAATATTAACAAAAACTGAGTGTGCGACAGACCGAGACAAACAACTAAATAAATTAAAAGATGGGACAGGAAAGCCTTACGGCTATGTTTTGAGTCCCTAAATCCTAATCCTAATCCTAAGATACAGATACAGATTGACTGATTGACTCCGGTAGGAATATACTAGGATGGTTATAAATTTTTTAAAAATCCTAATGAAATTTATGTCATTGGAAAGAGCCCGACAAGACCTTTAAAATAATACCCAAATTATCAAAATCGGTCGAAAATTGAGAAAGTTACGACGTTTTAAAATGATAGCTTTTTTTATATGAGCTATATAAGAAAAAAGTTGATCAAGGTTACCGTATCAAGGTTTGGATGAATCAAACAGCCATAACTTATTTATTTTTTTACCAATAAACAAAACATTGGTGCCAAAATAAAGCTTATTCAAAGGGGCAGCATCAACCCCAAACATTAGACAGGTTAGGCCTAAGCTTTTTGTGCGACTCACAAGATCGCAACATCAACATGAACATGGCAGAAAACATGTTGGACAGGCTTCGACGTAACACCTCCCGACTTGTGGAGACCTTGAACAGCATTGAGCTTTATTCTAGATGCACCAAATTTGGTGTACTGTAGAAAAATAATTAAATGTAACTAAGTATTTGTTTCAAAAAAGCAAGTAGTTACCGTTCAGAAATGGTAAACACTAAACAAATGAACTGGACCCAAATATTGGCTCGCTTGTCTCTCGTGATCGGCCGTCTTCGCGTAAAAATAGATCGTTCCTGAATGACCGGGTAGGTGTCTGCTTCCACAAAGAAAAAAACTTGGATGGTCAGCGCCAAGAATAACCATCAATAAAAACAAGCAAAGGAAGTGACCGTTTGGCACATGGCCAAAATCGGGGCTCGGGATTTTGACAGGAAAAATCGTTGCAGTTTGACCTAATTCTGTCGTTCCTAATTGAGAGGGTCCAGCGCCGCGCAGCTACTGAGCTAGATGGGTCGTAAATCGCCACCGCCAAACATCCAGCGTGGACAACATGCTGACCCAGCTGCAGTGGCCTCCATTCAAGGACAGGCGACGCTCCGCTAGGCTGGCCACCTTCTTCAAGTTCCACCATGGAGAGGTGGCCATCAACACCCCACACCAGCCAGTCCCCCATCCTCCATCACGACAGATGCAACACTCACTCACAGGCCTACCTACTTCCTGCCTGTAAAACAAATTACAGGAAGTACTCATTCTTTCCAAGGGCTGTGAGTGAGTGGAACTCTCTTCCACCTGAGGCAATATCATCAGCCTCGGTGGAGGAATTCAAATCCCGGATCTGAGCCCCCTCCCCTCCCCCCCCCCATTCCTCCTCCCCCCCCCCATTCCTCCTCCCCCCCTCCCCCCTCCCCCCCTGTCCTCACCCTTCCGTTGCGTCAACGGAGTCAACTCCATACCCCTTGTCCAGGCCTCCCCCCCCCCCCCCCCCCCCAAATCATGCCCTCGACCCCCCCCCCCCCCCCTCCCTCCCATTCAATCCTGCATTGAGCTGATCATCCGGGCAGCAAGTCCTTCATACAAGATCCTGATTAGTTGGAAACCCCCCATGTCGTAAGCGTCATAATCATCAAATTGTTGATGGAGGATGCTATATATATGCAAGAAGAAGAGAAGAAAGAAGTTGCAAAATAATCAACGTGATGATTGTGGCCACACACAGCAAAGAAGAAAGAAAGAAGAATCTTCAGAACATTATGTGAAAATGTCGTTTCAACTTGAGTCACACACACTGACACAGTACACACACACAGTGACACACGCGCACACACACAGTGATGCATGCGCACGCATGCACACACACACACACACACACACACACACACACACACACACACTTATCGTCGATAAATTGCCACAAAAGTGGCCCTTTCGACTATTATACAGATATAGATACACACACACACACACACACACACACACACACACACACACACACGGTGACACACACGACTTAGCTGCTGATTCCACCGCCAGGCGGGGACAAACTCAAGAGTCTAATCCTAGTGATATCCCCCCCCCCCGCCTCTCTCTCTCTCTTTCTCCCCATCAAAGAATATCACTAGGAATAGGAATAAACCCTCTTGAATTTGTCGCCACCTGGCAGTGATATCAGCAGCAAAGTCGAACATTGACAGTAGTAAATTGGAACAAACAGTTTGAAATGCTTCCTCCTAACTATCTTTGCACTCCACCCCCGCTTAAGTATGTATCACTTATTTAAATTCAGTTCATTTATTTTCTTCTAACTTCTTTGGTGACCTGGTGCTGTGCGTGACCTCTTTCTTTCTTTTTTTCAATATCAGCAAATATCTTCAACCTGATGAAGGTGGCCGATTGACGAGAAGAAGAAGAAGAAGAACTAGGCCTATTTGTTTAACCCTTTCACCGCCAAAGTCGCATTTTAGCACCACAATGCTTTAACACCTATGTTACTAAAAGGCATCAAATTGGGGTCTATTATCCAAAGACCCTATTGTCTTAGTTTTGGGAAGTAAGGGTAGACCTTATTTTATATATGTCACAGAAGAATCCCCAATACTGCAGATAGATTTTGTTCTCTACCCAGGTAATTTTAATGGACATTTTTGGCTGAAATATGGCTGGCGGTGAAAGGGTCAATATGTTCTCTCGCATGACAATTCTGAGAGCGCGAGAACGCGAGAGAGAGAGAGAGAAGGTTGATGATTCTGCACTCTTTATTTGTTTTATTAAAACAGAAATTCCAAGCATTGGAGAAGAGGACTAACGAAGTGACCAAGCGCTCCACGGAGAAAAGGATAAAACATCTGCAGAAAACTGCGCTGGATAATGGTCAGTGACTTGCAAACAACGTCCTGTTAGATTTATCGATCTCCGAATTCCTTTTTCTTGTTACAACTTACAATGTTACATTTCCCCTTTTTTCAGTTTTTGTCAATCCTGTTCACTCAGTCATACCTGTTTACTCTATTAGTATTCGGTAAAGGTAAAGATGTGCCCCCCCCCCCTGCATTTCTCGGTTAATTCCATTTTTCCGTTTTTGCCTTTCTTACTAAACATAAAGCTGTATTTTATGAACCATTTTAGCTAATTATCTTTTTGGAATACTAACCCTAACCCCCTAACCCTACCCCTACCCCCCCCCCCCCCCCCCCCCCCCCCTATAAAACAGGAAAACGCAATGAACCACGGCTGTGACAAATGACGCAGTGTACTGCACTACATAGAGGGTCCTATTAGATAATGGCCTTTATAATCAATCATGACTGCAATTAATTATTGAACAAACATAATTAGCTAAAAATGTTCATAAAATACAGCTTCATGTTTGGTAAGAAAGGCAAAAACGGAAAAATTGAATTAACCGAGAAATGTAGGGGGGGGGGGGGCACATCTTGACCTTTACCTAGTAATATTCTAATATTCTACTCATTTTGGATCTCTACTACTCTTCAAAATTGAAAATAATGCTAGATTCTACTCATTTTCATTGAACATTGTTTGATGATTTAATGAATAAAACCACACCTTTTGCGCCCAAACTACTCATTTCAGCTACCCAGACTACTCAAGACTTGTGTAGGGGGTAAACAGGTCTGAGGCGAACGAATGAACAATAGTGTTGTACGTCCTCTCAGCCTGGGATGGCAGGTCTGAATCAGTTATAATGTTTGTTCTTGTCTGCCAGGCAATGTTCAATGTGATGAAAGCTGAAATGTGTTTGATTTTTTTAATAAAATTTGTAAAAAGTTTTTCTATATAGTAATTATAGTTTATACTGTAGATTTTAATGATTTTTTTAATATAAATTGGTTGAATGTGTCGGTGTAAATTCATGTTTTACTGCTGTAGTATTCCTGCTGAATCTAGCGTATTGTTTCCAGATCTTCTTTCTTTCTTTATTCCCTCCTTCCTTCATTTCTTCTTTTATTTTTTTGTTTAAAAATGTTAATGTTTGTTTGTTTGTTGTCTGTAAAAAGTTTTGTGTAATGTCATTTCCTTTCACTCATTCTTCAAGAAAAAAACGTTGGGTTTTGAACGCTTGAAAAAATGGTGTTCGTGTGTTTACTTTGAGAAACAATGTTTGTTTGTGTGGTAGTTTTTAGTTTTTTGATAAGTTATTTTGTTAAAGCTTTCATGAAACGATAGGATGTGCACTTTCTTGTTTCTCCCTTCTTTTTTTCTATTTATGAATTTTTTTATGACTCGTAACACTGTTGATTTGTCTCCCCTTAGTGGCTAGAGCTCTCCATCGCGCGGAAGACAAGGAGATTGTGGGTGTGCCTCTGGTGACGAATGAAGAGCGAAAAGACAACATGGCTGCTTCCGCGTCCTCCTCCTCCTCCTCCTCCGATGGATCTCTCGCTGCATCCAGATCCAGGAAAAGGCCCGCAGGAGAAGATACCACTGCCGGGGATAATAATGAAAAGAATGGCGACAGGTACAAAAAGTTAAGGATTTCAATCGCTGTTAAGGAGTGCAAGACATAGATATATAGATGTAACTCAAAATTGGTCAACTTCGATGCATTGGACTTGGTATTGGTATTTGGTATATATTCTAGTCACAAAGACTTATCTCTGTGAAATTCGGGTTGCTCTCCCCCTGTTGAAATTGATTTAATGTATGGACAGACATTATTGATCTATCCAGGCTTACTTTGAATGAACAATTTATTGCACTAACATGTTTCTTACATATTTATTAACATTTAGAATGTTAAACTGCATTATCAGAATTTATTGGGATGACGCATACAATATGATTTTCTTTTCTTTTGCCTTTTGCGTGAAGGATTTGATTTTGTTTCTTCCGTTCTCATTGCTCCTTATCCATGTATTGTGGCCCAAGGCCAATGCACATTAAACCATTCAGTGTTCAGTGTTCTCTCTCTCTCTCTCTCTCTCTCTCTCTCTCTCTCTCTCTCAGAAGTAAATTGTAGTGAAAGAGGTGTTTTTCATTTATTTATTTGTTTGTTTGTTTATTCGGTTGGTTAGTTTTCTGTTCTGTTTGTTTTTATTGCTGATGTTGATGCTCTGCCTACCATGTCGTTGCTATATGACTGTTAATCGTTGTTTCTGTTGGCAATGTTCCTGTGTCTCAATGTTCACTTATAGTATTAGTTATGTATTGCATGCTTAGAACCAAGGACAGAATGGAAGACTAGGCCCAGCCTAAATTCTTATCCTTGTAAAATAAAGTTTCTGAATTCTCTCTCTCTCTCTCTCTCTCTCTCCCCCCCCCCCCTCCATCTTCTGCTCTCTCTCTCTCTCATCTCTCACCAGATCTCCTTTGACAGAGGAAAAAGAGTGGCAGAAAGTGAGGGGGCTGCTGGGAGTCAACGGCCACTTGGCGGGGGTGTCGCACGGGTCGCTGGGACCCAAAACCGTGCTGGAGCTTCGAATCGACGACGCCGTCAGCAGGGGAGACTATCGCCAGGCGGAAGAGCTGAGCGATCACATGGCCAGTCGGGAGGTGACCACCATGTTAACATGACATTTCTGTACTTTCAGTTTCTACAAGAATGTGTGTGTTTCAGGCATCAGAATTGTCAGAGGATTAAGAATTTCTGACAGAGGACTGGCTTCTCTTGTCAGAGGTTTTGCCTTTTTTAAAAATTGTATTGAGTGTTATCCTTTGTGTTAAATAGCATTTTAAAGTGATTTATCACTTTCTCAAGCCTTTTTGGTGGTGTTGGGAACTCATTTCAGTGTTGTCCCTATATAGCACTGTTGCGAAATGAAAACGGATGTAACAGACGAGTTCTGTGCCCGTTAGGACGCTTAGTTCCGGTTAGGAAATGCTGTAAACACGGCATGGCTGCTCCGTAATTGAAATAGAGGGGTGTTTAATTGCTCAGTTATCAGTTTGGAGATTTAATAATATTAAGTCCTCGTTCATGTTTTTTTCTTAAAGTGTTTACATTCGTTGACTATAAACAGTTATGTTCTTATTTGTTTACTTGATACGACCACATTAATACCCTAAGACTTGAAGACAAGAACAAAATATAGTTGTTGTATAAGGTAGGTAACTACCATTTTTTAATTCTATTTTTGAACCGGAACTACCCCAAACCGACTTCAAAACGAGACAGTAGGGAAAGACAACCCCAAAAGACCGAATTATGAGACAGTGCTATAGTCTGGGGCCTTGATGGCCTTTTTTTTTTAATGTCTGTAAGAGGCTACGCCTAATTAGACGTTAAACCAACCACAGAGAGAGAGAGAGTGGCCTTTTACCGCAATTTTCAGAGGATTGGACTTCAGACTATTCTGATGCCTGGTGTATGTATGGGAGCGTGCATATATGTGTTGTTGTTTTTTTGTCTGTGTGTGTGTGTGCGTGCACGCGCGTGTGTGTGTGTGTGTTGTATGTGTGAGTCCGTATATGATGTGTATGTCTGCACCGTGCGAGTATATTTGTTTCACTGTTCGTTTCTGTGTCAGTTCTTTCTTTTTTTTTTGCTTTTTAATTCGCATGTCCACATTCTGTTCTCACATTTTCTTCTATTCAATCTGTATACCACGACCGCTATTGACTTGCATTCTGTGTATTCTCATAACGTTTTGTTTCATAGAATTTGATCCCCAGGATCACGCTTTTGACTACACAGACACGATCGCGCGGGTGTTCCACGACCCATACTCAGTAAAAAGAAAAGGGACATGCATTTTAACAGTGTTTATCCCTGAACAGATGATGCGGGTTCTCCAGGACCCATACTCGTCAAAGAGTCACCATGTGTTTATCCTTATCCAGATGGTGCGGGTCTCCCACGACCCATACTCAATGCGCTGCAGTGGCATATTTCTGCTCTTTAAAGTATGAGTCGTAGGAGACCCGCGCCATCGGGACAAGCGTGTTAAAATGATGCATCATATTACGTCATTTGTATTTTATACACATTAATTAAATTTAAGACATGTAAAGCCATTAACGTTTTTGATAAAGTCATGAAATTTCATGATGATTGCTTAAATACTTTTTGAGATATAACAGTTTTTATGTGTCTCTGGGTACTAGAATACCCAGGAAGCATGGTGAAGGTTAAAAAAAAAAAGTAGCCTCCCTCTGCACAATAATGAGACACTGTAGCAAATATCAACACAGATAACATATTTAATTACATGGTAGTTTGACTGTTGCTAAGAAATATGCTGTTAAAGGTCTTTTCAAGTCACATTTATTGATTTAACACAACTCTTTTATTGATTTGTGTATTATCAGTTTGGAGAGAAGGTGGCCCAGGCAATAGATGCCAAAAACTTTCTACAGCATAAGCAGGTACCGGTACCTCTGTCATGTTTTTTGCATATATATTTGTATTTTTCGGACTATAAGCAATACTTCCCCCCCCCCCAGACTGAGAGTGAGACCCCTGTGCCTAAAACAGTGAGAGAATATCACAACAAAATCTGTCATGTTTTTTGCATATTTGTATTTTTCGGACTATAAGCAATACTTCCCCCCCCCCCAGACTGAGAGTGAGACGCCTGTGCCTAAAACAGTGAGAAAATATCACAACAAAATCTGAATTTTGTATAGCATTTTCGGGGTGCGCCCTATAATAAGGTGCTTATTATTAACTTATTTATAGTCCGAAAAATACAGTACATACATTCTGTGACGGAGAGATTATTGAGCTGAAATGATTAGTTGGATATTGACTGTTCCATGAATTATGGATCCTGGCTGTGTGTGTGATTGGTGTGTGTGTGTGTGTGTGTGACTGTGTGTGTGTTAATTGTGTGTGTGTGTGTGTGACTGTGTGTGTGTGTGATTATTGTGTGTGTGTGTGTGTGACTGTGTGTGTGTGTGATTGGTGTGTGTGTGTGTGTGTGTGACTGTGTGTGTGTGTGATTGATTGTGTGTGTGTGTGTGTGACTGTGTGTGTGTGTGATTGGTGTGTGTGTGTGACTGTGTGTGTGTGTGACTGTGTGTTGTATGTGTGTGCACTATGTGTGTAATCTTATGTTGTCTTTTATTCTGAATGACATTGTTAGATTCCCCTTGCGTTTAATTCTTGAGCATCCTAATGTTGCTTTATGAACAAAAGTCAAGTTCTCAATATAAAAAAAAGAAAAAAAGAATGTTGATGGTGCTTTGTTGGACTAGTTACAGCTTTGGAAAGCTACTGCATTGACACTTTCAACACAACCCCTCTCGCTGCTCCTTATTCCCACAGGACACTGCAGTCAGGGAGTAGAAGAAATTCCCTCAGGACACCCGATTTGGGCCCTTTTCAATACATTCTCTTAAAAAACACCTGGAGATCACAGTGACTTCATTTTTGTATACAGGGCTCCCAATTGTCCCGCAAAACAAGGGGTCCCAGGGACTCCTTCACTTACAGTATAGAGGGTCTTCGAGGCGGGATAGTGGCATTGTGAATGCTAAAAAGAATTTTTCGAGTGCATCCTTGGGACCCCCTGCACATTCTTTTAAAGGGTCCTCTGGAATTCTAGTGCTACATAGACCCCCAAATGGGGGGCCCTGGGAGCCCTGGTATAGTGGTTTAGATTTATTTTTAACCCTTTAAATTATATGTAATTGGAAAACCAGCTCATTAATTTGCATTTAACTGAACGGGTTGAAAGCAGTCACACTAGCAGCGTGTCGGCAGCGGTAAACTCGGGCGTTGCTAGTATTCTAGCGGCGTGTTGCGAAAAAGTTAAGGAGGCAAGGAGTGTTAAAAACTTCCTAATTTATGGTCAGCCCTAACCTAAGTTAGATCAAGTGTTTTCTTCTTTTTCTTCTGTGGTGGTGACCAACTTCTTTAAAAAGAAGTAATTGTACACACTTTAGGGGGTGACCATAGAACAAGAATCAGAAGAGAGAGAGAGAGGAAGAGAAAGTGAATACACATACAAGCTATCAGATTGGCTTAAAATCAATAGGGAAAAATCAGTTATCTGTTCATTTTTACTTATGCAAACCATGTAACATTTTTTAATCGAGTCATTATATATGTCTTTCATAGGAAGAGGAAGAGAAGGCCAAAGCCAAGCGGAAAAAGAAGCTGCACTGGGGGTAAGTTGATTTTAAGGTAACTTTCTCTCTCGTTGGAAGAAATGTTTGAATATCTTTGCTCTTTTATCAGTGAAGCTTTGTCTGGCTTGTTTCATGTAAAATAGTATAAGTAGGTGGTCTGTTTTGTGTAATGTCTGTTTGTCAACTGTGTTGTTTTGTGTATGGTTTCTGTGTAACCATTTTTTTTAACCCTTTCACCGCCTGTCACCGTCAGGTGTCGCATTTATGCACCACAATGGTTTAGCACCCATGTCACTGAAAGGCATCAAATTAGGGCCTGTTATCCGAAGACCCTATTTTCTTAATTTTGGGAGGTAAGGACAGGCCTAATGTTGTACATGTCACAGAGGAATTCCCACTATTGCTGATATTTTTTTCTCTCTACCCAGTTAAGTTTAATTGTATTTTGGGGCTGAAAAATTGCTGACGGCAAAAGGGTTAACCTTTTCGCCGCCAGTTACTTTTCAGCCTAAAATTTCTGTCCAACTTGCCAGGGTTAAGAAAAGTTGACGTTTTCAATACTTTGAATCCCCCCTATGACATTGTATCAAGTAAGGCCTTTCCTTATCTCCAAAAATGAACAACATAAGATCACTGGATATCAGATCCTAGTTTGATCTCTGTTAGTGACAGGGGTATTAAATTGATGTGGTGCAGAATTGCGACATTGGTGGCGAAACGGTTAACCTTAGAGGACGATAGAAAGCCACATTGTTTGAATCCTGTGAATCGTGTCTTATAGACCCACTGAGCCGGCTGGATTAAGTCCCTTGTTTTTTTCTGGGTCGGTGTGGCCCACATTCAGACTTTCCTCGTATACGATCGAGGCTGCTCTTTAAAGTGGTGTCTCATTTTCGTGCAAGAGGACATTTGTATGGGAGCAACAATTGGTCAAAATAAGATTTCTTACCAGCTGTAACAGGGAAAACACGTGAAAACCGTGATTTTGACACGTGACGTACTGGGTCTTTAAGAAGTGAATGGCTGATGTGATCCCAATCTCTTTCTTGAATTTCAATTTTAAATCCCTGACTTCGAGAGCATGATGATTTATAATATTCATAAGGCAAAGTTGTTTCTTTACACAGACCCTTATCATTATAAATCCTCATCAAGGCTTCTGGCTTCCTCTAATCTGTCACTCTCTTTGACTCTGCCTTCCCCCATTGCTTACAGTCATTTATCATATTTTCCGGACTACAAAGCACACATTATAACGTACCCCCCCCACACCTCCCCAAATTTTACGCAAAATTCAGATTTTGTTTTTATACTTTCTTACCATATTATTAGTCATAAGGGAAAAAATAGTAGGCCTTATAATCTGAAAATTACAGTACCCTATTTTTCGGATCATTAGGCGCTGCAATAAGGCTACAATAAGGCGAATAGGGCAATTTTCAAGAAAAATCTGAAAAAAATTCAAGCAAAAGGCGTCCTCGTTTAAAGAAAGTAAAACTTTGAAGCCCGTACGCGTCCTGTGATCGCTTACCGACCGCCATTACTGCTGTCGTAAACGAGAATTGACTCCCCTTTCAAATAATCAAACTTCCGTTTGTGCTGCTTCCTGTTGTTGTGTTTGGACAATTCTTCGCGAAAACTGATAGAATTATGTTTTTTTTGCTCTACAACGATGCTTTTTACATCCAATGAAGGGTTATGGCATGTGTTGGACGGTATCTCGGATGATAATAGTGATTTTGAAGCAACTTAACGTGAGTATTCATCGTATTGGCAAATCGTGACCACTTTCAATGTGTGACTCGCAGTAGACTGAACTGAACACGGCAATTGTTGCCCCTCTTCCCTCGTTTATTAGGCGCATAGGTCGAAATTGGAGAAAACAATATCGCCTTATAACCCGAAAATGACGGTACTAATCTATGTTTCTGTTTTAAAGAGCAGCCTCAATTTCAAGTTGGGGGCATTTGTATATGGGTCACAGCTACCCAGAAAAAACCAAGGGACTTAATCGTGGTGGGTCAGTGTATCTTTAACCCTTCCCGTACCCCGCTATGAAACTCACACGCGGTGCCTCGTGGGTGCTCACACCCCCATGGTTTTTGCATAGGCGATTCAGTGAATAGTCCTCACCCTACCTCGTGGGTGCCCACACACCCATACTTTTACATAGTGATTTGGTGCTTCTACACACTTTTTTTTTTTTTTTTTGAGCCGGAGATCAGATTTTTTGTTTTCTACATTAAGAAAACAAATTGGGGAATTTCGTTCGAGGTTTATATCTATTCTTTATCATAAACATAACACACATTAATCTCTCTAATAACATGTTATAATAACATGGTCTCTCTCTCTCTCTCTCTCTCTCTCTCTCCCCGATCGTTCTTTATGTGTTCTTACATACATGCACAACACTGTTTCCGGCTGTCCGTCCATGAATCTTGAATGATGCAAGTTTAGTGCAAAGAAACTCTTTGTTGAAAGTCATACGGTTTTTGCTCTGTAAAAGTATGGGTGTGTTTGCACCCACGAGGTACGGCGCGCATAGATCCTTCTTTGAGAGTATGGGTGTGTGAGCACCCAGGATGTATGGCGCGCATAGATCCTTCTTTGAGAGTATGGGTGTGTCAGCACCCAGGAGGTACGGCGAAGGTTCAACGACAAATTTGTTGTTTATTTACTCGCTTGTTTTTCAACCAAAATGCTGGATATTTGGGGTGCACATGCTCAACGTTTTCATTGACAAAGTCATAAAATTTCAGCAAGATTCAATGAACGGTTTTGAAAATACGAAACAAAAAGTAAACGTATGGGTGCAAACACACCCACGGGGTACGGGAAGGGTTAAAGAAACAACAAACAAAATGTCCCGAAGAGATAGAGTGACAGACGGAGAGCGGTAGGCCTGTTGAAAAGATTCATTTCGTTGCTGTCCGACGCTAACAGTGTATCTGCAAAATCAGTGATTTTACAGGAGCCTCAAAAAACATGTCATCTGCTACAATGTCATTCCCCATTTGATATACGCTGGACTCTTCTTCTTTACCGATGAGTAAACATGTGACACAATAAAAGTTGCCTAGCACCTAAAGTTTTCCTGATAATTCAGTTACACGCTTAGCGCCGGAGTTGCAAAGAATGGGAGATCGACAGCTGCAATCTCTGTACCGGCAGCTACACGGTTAGCGTGTCAAGGATTTCCAGTGACAAATTTGAACATTTAATAATAATAATTGGCACTTATATAGCGCACATATCTAGAAAATTCTATTCATGGCGCTTTACAAAGAAATAAAACTATAAACATTCACTCACACACACACACACACACACACAAAAAAAAAAAAAGAAAGACGATGAAAGGGAGAGGGTGGGAAGGGGGGGGATGCGGGGGGGGGTGGGGGGGGGGGGGGGGCGTCACACACACATACACGCTGCATGCACACACACACATACACACACGCACGCACGCACGCGCGCACGCACGCACGCACACACACACACAAACACACACACACACACACACCACTCAATTTCCATACCGCACAATCAACACACACACTGCATACACACACGCACGCACACATTGCACGCACACGCACGCGCACACGCAGACACAATATATTTATATTAGACCTGAGTGAGGTCATTAGAAGGGGTTTCAGTGAAAAATCTATTTTTGTCAAATTTTACAGATACACGGTTAGCGTCGGACAGCAATGATTTGTAATCCGATTTTTTTATTTTTTGTTTTTTTCAGTTTTGAAGCCAAGCATCGGTGGGAAACGAAGAGCAACATGTAGACCCGGCCCCGGACTCTTTTCTGATGGAGGCGTTGTGAGCTCAGTCAGGGGGATATAACTGTGATGACTGCGATTTGTAAATACTGGGGAAATGACTGGAAAGGTTCCCCCCGAAGACGGGAGTGTGGCTGCCCACGTGGCAGGGTAATAAAACAAACGGTCACGCACGTAATGTTCTCATCCCTAGTTGATGCGTTTGTACCGTAGTGTTCAGGTGTTTGTGCGCTGCTGTTGGGATGATCCCTGGAGTCTTTTAGCCAGGGTACGTCAACAACGAACAGCAACTGGAAAGGTGTTTGCTTCATGGTGGTCTTTTTCTTGTGTGAGTTAGATTTGCTGACTTTTTTTTTGGGGGGGGGGGGGGGAGGGGTGGGGGGGGGGCTCAAAACAGAAGGGGCGTAAAAAACGTAAGTGAAAGTATGTATGAATATTTTGTTTGCCGAAGTTATGCGTTTGTGTGGTTGAGTGCCATGGAAATTCATTAATTAAAAAAATGAAATTGTCAACAAAATAATGTATTTTGTGTTCTGGGATTGTTTATGTTTGTCTGCTAAACAGTAAATGAACAGATTCTCTCTCTGCCTCCCTCTCGCTCGCTCTGTTTCACACGTGCCCATGCATACACACACTACGGATATTCACCCACACACACACCCACATGCACACACTCGCTCGCTCTCACACACATGTATATAGATTTGTGTGTTTGTGTTGTCCCCATGGGGATACCGGGGGGTCTTTCATAAAAATAGTTCCCCCACCTTCTGGAAGTTCTGTGCTTGTAACTTCCTGTAATCTGCCACTCTTTGACTCTGCCTTTTCCCTTTGCTTTCTATCATCTACTATCTTTCTGACTTATTGGTCCATTCTCCTGCATTTAAAAAAAATAATCTCTCCTTTGAGCTCCTCCGAAATCGGAATGTGTCGGCTGTACGCAGCGGGGAGACCAGTGAAAACTGAAAACTGGACACATACATACCTTACCCATTATGGCCATATGGTCTGGGAATGCAGAAGAAGAAGAAGTGTGTGTGAAATGTTAATTAAAAGGAAAATCCATGGACAGTAGAAAACATAAACCACAAGTTTTGTATAATGATAATATCTTCACACTTTTTTCATTACATAATCCATACAACTGACGTAAGTTCCAAGTGTCGCCACATTATCATGCAGGTGCATACATACATGTGGAACTTTCACAAATGTGCTCCAACAAGTTGACTGCGTAAAATCGATTTTTACATTGCACAGGATCAACAACAACAACAAAAAACCCTGAACAATAACAATAAACATAAAAAAAACAATCACAACCACAAAACCCCACCTAGAAAGCACTCAAGACTGTAAACCTCCATTGAGGTAGCTTGATCTTTCCCCCTCCAAACTTCAATGGATTGTGAGTTGCATAACGTCCAAACTCTTTCACTTCCAGTATATTTCAACCAAACCTGTTCCCACCCTTTGCTGGCAGTTTCCAGGGACAAACTGCTTAAAAACCAGGGACAGAGACTTATCTCCAGGGACAAACATTACAATGACATGTATCGGGGTCAAAACACACTTCATATTTTTATTTTGTGATGTTCGTATAGCAAGACTTCTGCAACAGAATTTTCCCCCCAGTCTTTTTGATAATAAGTTTTGGTGTCAATGTGCTTCAATATCCAAGATTCTTTGGTGTTCGATGAATAGCCTATGTGTAACATCAAAGACTGTACAGGGGAAGATAAACATCCGGTCTCTTTTCCCTATATGAGTAGTGAGGACAGACACACTGGTTATGTCCCTTTGAAACGTGACACATTTTACGCGTCGATAGGCCAGTTGAATTCTCCGTTCAAGTTCCAGTCTGAGTTTTTGGATAGCCTGCACTGTGAATAGTGTACACGTCCGCACTAACGATAAGCTTTTAAGTAATCCATCTTACCCTTTTAGAATATCTTTGGTAACATGTCTGTTAGAAAATGTCAACAGTGTCTGTTGTTTGGCAATATTAACATTTCTTCCCCTCAACCCAAAACGGTACAAGTGCAGTTGTAGTGCACGCGCACTATAACTTCACTTGCGCTCCAAGTGTCAAGTGTACTATCCGGGACAGAAAATATTGGTGAATTTTTTTTACGGAAAAAGTGATATTTTCATTCTTCAAATCCCCTATAGAGACAGCACTTTTTCCGTCTAAGATGGTTCAGATAGTGTTGTGAGGGGAAGAAATGTTAATATTGCCTGTTGTTTTTGGTGTTCCTGTGTTCAACGGTAAAGTTATCTAACAAGACAAATGACTGCTCTACAAACTTTTGATTCTACTCAGTTTCCAGGGACACCAGACAGAAAAGTGGATTCCAGGGACAGGGTGTCTTTTTTTAAAAACTGTTTCCAGGGACAGACCAGGGATGGAAGGGAGCCCTGTGTTCCTAACCTGTTAAAACGTTGTTAAATAAACTCACAAACAGGCAACACCAAACGATGACAAAAAACATGACCATCTTGACAAGCTTTAAAAAAATAAAAATAAATAAATTGAAAGACCGCATTACATCCCGTATAAAACATTTGAATGACCCCCCCCCCCCCCCCCCCCCCTACCCCCCAAAAAACTGGCAATGAGGTACATATTGCATAGTTATACTTCAAAACCAATACATGTATCCAGAAGAGCAATCATTGGATAGTATATCGTTAACATAACATTATGAGTGGACATACTTGTACTGAAATCCTGTATGGGAAATGAGGAAGAACTACAGTGGAACCTCCCTTTCAGAACTCCCGTTATAAGACTCCCTCCCACATAAGACCCACTTCTCCGAGACATTGCCCTTCTTTGTAAGTTTTAATTTACCTCCCTTATAAGACCCCTCCCTTATATGACCTCCCGTTATGACTCCCTCCCACATAAGACCCACTTCTCCGAGACATTACCCTTCTTTGTAAGTTTTAATTTACCTCCCTTACAAGACCCCTCCCAATAGGACCTCCCGTTATAAGACTCCCTCCCACATAAGACCTGCTTCTCCGAGACATTACCCTTCTTTGTAAGTTTAAATTTACCTCCCTTATAAGACCCCTCCCTTATAGGACCTCCCATTATAAGACTCCCTCCCACATAAGACCTGCTTCTCCGAGACATTACCCTTCTTTGTAAGTTTTAAATTACCTCCCTTATAAGACCCCTCCCAATAGGACCTCCCGTTATAAGACTCCCTCCCACATAAGACCCACTTCTCCGAGACATTGCCCTTCTTTGTAAGTTTTAATTTACCTCCCTTACAAGACCCCTATTAGGACCTCCCGTTATAAGACTCCCTCCCACATAAGACCCACTTCTCCGAGACATTGCCCTTCTTTGTAAGTATTAAATTTACCTCCCTTATAAGACCCCTCCCAATAGGACCTCCCGTTATAAGACTCCCTCCCACATAAGACCTACTTCTCCGAGACATTGCCCTTCTTTGTAAGTTTTAAATTACCTCCCTTATAAGACCCCTCCCTTATAAGACCTCCCGTTATAAGACTCCCTCCCACATAAGACCCACTTCTCCGAGACATTACCCTTCTTTCCTTCTTTGTAAGTTTTAAATTACCTCCCTTATAAGACCCCTCCCAATAGGACCTCCCGTTATAAGACTCCCTCCCACATAAGACCCACTTCTCCGAGACATTGCCCTTCTTTGTAAGTTTTAAATTACCTCCCTTATAAGACCCCTCCCTTATAAGACCTCCCGTTATAAGACTCCCTCCCACATAAGACCCACTTCTCCGAGACATTGCCCTTCTTTGTAAGTTTTAATTTACCTCCCTTATAAGACCCCTCCCAATAGGACCTCCCGTTATAAGACTCCCTCCCACATAAGACCACTTCTCCGAGACATTGCCCTTCTTTGTAAGTTTTAAATTTACCTCCCTTATAAGACCCCTCCCAATAGGACCTCCCGTTATAAGACTCCCTCCCACATAAGACCCACTTCTCCGAGACATTGCCCTTCTTTGTAAGTTTTAAATTACCTCCCTTATAAGACCCCTCCCTTATAAGACCTCCCGTTATAAGACTCCCTCCCACATAAGACCCACTTCTTCTCCGAGACATTGCCCTTCTTTGTAAGTTTTAAATTACCTCCCTTATAAGACCCCTCCCAATAGGACCTCCCATTATAAGACTCCCTCCCACATAAGACCCACTTCTCCGAGACATTGCCCTTCTTTGTAAGTTTTAAAATTACCTCCCTTATAAGACCCCTCCCTTATAAGACCTCCCGTTATAAGACTTCCCACATAAGACCCACTTCTCCGAGACAATGCCCTTCTTTGTAAGTTTTAATTTACCTCCCTTATAAGACCCCTCCCAATAGGACCTCCCGTTATAAGACTCCCTCCCACATAAGACCCACTTCTCCGAGACATTGCCCTTCTTTGTAAGTTTTAAAATTACCTCCCTTATAAGACCCCTCCCTTATAAGACCTTTTAAGACTCCCTCCCACATAAGACCCACTTCTCCGAGACATTGCCCTTCTTTGTAAGTTTTAAAATTACCTCCCTTATAAGACCCCTCCCAATAGGACCTCCCGTTATAAGACTCCCTCCCACATAAGACCCACTTCTCCGAGACATTGCCCTTCTTTGTAAGTTTAAAATTACCTCCCTTATAAGACCCCTCCCAATAGGACCTCCCGTTATAAGACTCCCTCCCACATAAGACCCACTTCTCCGAGACCTCCCTTCTTTGTAATTTAAATTACCTCCCTAAGACCCCTCCCAATAGGACCTCCCGTTATAAGACTCCCTCCCACATAATACTTCTCCGAGACAGCCCTTCTTTGTAAGTTTTAAAATTACCTCCCTTATAAGACCCCTATAGGACCTCCCGTTATAAGACTCCCTCCCACATAAGACCCACTTCTCCGAGACATTGCCCTTCTTTGTAAGTTTTAATTTACCTCCCTTATAAGACCCCTCCCAATAGGACCTCCCGTTATAAGACTCCCTCCCACATAAGACCCACTTCTCCGAGACATTGCCCTTCTTTGTAAGTATTTAAATTACCTCCCTTATAAGACCCCTCCCATATAGGACCTCCCGTTATAAGACTCCCTCCCACATAAGACCCACTTCTCCGAGACATTACCCTTCTTTGTAAGTTTTAATTTACCTCCCTTATAAGACCCCTCCCAATAGGACCTCCCGTTATAAGACTCCCTCCCACATAAGACCCACTTCTCCGAGACATTGCCCTTCTTTGTAAGTTTTAAATTACCTCCCTTATAAGACCCCTCCCAATAGGACCTCCCGTTATAAGACTCCCTCCCACATAAGACCCACTTCTCCGAGACATTGCCCTTCTTTGTAAGTTTTAAAATTACCTCCCCTAAGACCCCTCCCCAATAGGACCTCCCGTTATAAGACTCCCTCCCACATAAGACCCACTTCTCCGAGACATTACCCTTCTTTGTAAGTTTTAATTTACCTCCCTTGTAAGACCCCTCCCAATAGGACCTCCCGTTATAAGACTCCCTCCCACATAAGACCTACTTCTCTGAGACATTGCCCTTCTTTGTAAGTTTTAAATTACCTCCCTTATAAGACCCCTCCCAATAGGACCTCCCGTTATAAGACTCCCTCCCACATAAGACCCACTTCTCCGAGACATTACCCTTCTTTGTAAGTTTTAATTTACCTCCCTTATAAGACCCCTCCCAATAGGACCTCCCGTTATAAGACTCCCTCCCACATAAGACCCACTTCTCCGAGACATTGCCCTTCTTTGTAAGTTTTAAAATTACCTCCCTTATAAGACCCCTCCCTTATAAGACCTCCCGTTATAAGACTCCCTCCCACATAAGACCCACTTCTCCGAGACATTACCCTTCTTTGTAAGTTTTAAATTACCTCCCTTATAAGACCCCTCCCAATAGGACCTCCCGTTATAAGACTCCCTCCCACATAAGACCCACTTCTCCGAGACATTGCCCTTCTTTGTAAGTTTAAAATTACCTCCCTTATAAGACCCCTCCCAATAAGACCTCCCGTTATAAGACTCCCTCCCACATAAGACCCACTTCTCCGAGACATTGCCCTTCTTTGTAAGTTTTAATTTACCTCCCTTATAAGACCCCTCCCAATAGGACCTCCCGTTATAAGACTCCCTCCCACATAAGACCCACTTCTCCGAGACATTGCCCTTCTTACCTCCCTTATAAGACCCCTCCCAATAGGACCTCCCGTTATAAGACTCCCTCCCATAAGTTATAAGACCCTTCTTTGTAAGTTTTAAATTACCTCCCTTATAAGACCCCTCCCATAAGACCTCCCGTTATAAGACTCCCTCCCACATAAGACCCACTTCTCCGAGACATTGCCCTTCTTTGTAAGTTTTAAAATTACCTCCCTTATAAGACCCCTCCCAATAAGACCTCCCGTTATAAGACTCCCTCCCACATAAGACCCACTTCTCCGAGACATTACCCTTCTTTGTAAGTTTTAAATTACCTCCCTTACAAGACCCCTCCCAATAGGACCTCCCGTTATAAGACTCCCTCCCACATAAGACTTCTCTGAGACATTGCCCTTCTTTGTAAGTTTTAAAATTACCTCCCTTATAAGACCCCTCCCAATAGGACCTCCCGTTATAAGACTCCCTCCCACATAAGACCCACTTCTCCGAGACATTGCCCTTCTTTGTAAGTTTTAAAATTACCTCCCTTATAAGACCCCTCCCAATAGGACCTCCCGTTATAAGACTCCCTCCCACATAAGACCCACTTCTTCTCCGAGACATTACCCTTCTTTGTAAGTATTGTAATTTACCTCCCTTATAAGACCCCTCCCAATAGGACCTCCCTTATAAGACCCCTCCCACATAAGACCCACTTCTCCGAGACATTACCCTTCTTTGTAAGTTTTAAATTACCTCCCTAATAAGACCCCTCCCAAGAGGACCTCCCGTTATAAGACTCCCTCCCACATAAGACCCACTTCTCCGAGACATTACCCTTCTTTGTAAGTTTTAATTTACCTCCCTTATAAGACCCCTCCCAATAGACCTCTCCCGTTATAAGACTCCCTCCCACATAAGACCCACTTCTCCGAGACATTGCCCTTCTTTGTAAGTTTTAAAATTACCTCCCTTATAAGACCCCTCCCAATAGGACCTCCCGTTATAAGACTCCCTCCCACATAAGACCCACTTCTCCGAGACATTGCCCTTCTTTGTAAGTTTTAAATTACCTCCCTTATAAGACCCCTCCCTTATAAGACCTCCCGTTATAAGACTCCCTCCCACATAAGACCTACTTCTCCGAGACATTGCCCTTCTTTGTAAGTTTTAAATTACCTCCCTTATCAGACCCCTCCCAATAGGACCTCCCGTTATAAGACTCCCTCCCACATAAGACCCACTTCTCCGAGACATTACCCTTCTTTGTAAGTTTTAAATTACCTCCCTTATAAGACCCCTCCCAATAGGACCTCCCGTTATAAGACTCCCTCCCACATAAGACCCACTTCTCCGAGACATTGCCCTTCTTTGTAAGTTTTAAATTACCTCCCTTATAAGACCTCCCGTTATAAGACTCCCTCCCACATAAGACCCACTTCTCCGAGACATTGCCCTTCTTTGTAAGTTTTAAATTACCTCCCTTATAAGACCTCCCGTTATAAGACTCCCTCCCACATAAGACCCACTTCTCTGAGACATTGCCCTTCTTTGTAAGTTTTAAATTACCTCCCTCCCTTATAAGACCCCTCCCTTACTTCTCCGAGACCCTTCTTTGTAATTTTGGATGATTTTTTAAGGTCTTATATGGAAGTTTCCACTGATTCCACTGTACCGGGTAATCGAAGCTTCTTTCTTTTTGGGCATTCACTTCTTTTCTGTTGAACGAAAGCATGAACGGAGATGAAGGGACGGAAGTCATTGTGTAATTACAAATTCATTATCATTTCATTATCAAATGCATAGAAGTTGTGTGTCTGTGTAGGTGTGCATATGTGTGTGTTCTAATATTATAACTGTGTGTTCTAATAGAACACACACGCGCACACCTACACACACACACACGCACATGATGGCTCACTTACACACGCACACACACATGTGAGTATAAGCACACTATCTACGTAGGTGAGTGCATATGAGCAAGTGCATGTACATTTGGGATTCCATTCTTTTCTTTTCTTAATTGCATGTTTCTTTATCATTTCTTTATTTAAGGTCTGATTTTTTTTAAAACACGGAGTAATTGCTTACTCAATACATACTCCTCTGAAAATGGAAGGATTTCTATGGAATAATGCATAACTTCTCTCTTGAAGTAATCTAGACTGGCATTCAGGTTCAGGAATTAATGATAATTGATTTTTATCACATTGTTTGCCATTTAGTGGATTTTGCTGAAAAGGTGGGGATGTACCCTGGGCAAGGCTCTCCACCATGAATTATAAACAACCTCCAGCCCAGCCCCTCCAGAATAGCAGTCCTCTCATCTGCTATCTGGGAAATCATGGTTGCTGGACGTAGACTGACAAGCACACACATACACACACACACACACACACACACACACACACACACACACACACACACATACACACACACACACACACACACACACACACACACACACACACACACACACACACACACACACACACACACACACACACACACACACACACACACACACACACACACACACACACACAGGATGTAAAAAAGCTTTATCAAGCTTACTCTTTTATCGTCAATAAAGATCATTCTTTTTGACTTGACTTGACTTGACACATATCCGAATAAAAAATGTTTTCTCTTGAGTCTGTTAACCTTTACCGGATCATGCTTTTGACTACACAGACACGATGGCGGGGGTCTTCCACGACCCCCTACTCGGCAAAGAGCGAATTCCTAGGTGTTTATCCCTGTCCGGATGGCGGGGGTCTCCCACGACCCCTACTTGTCAATGAGTCACCATGTGTTTATCCCTGTCCGGATGGCGGGGGTCTCCCACGACCCCTACTCAATGCACTGCAGTGCTCTTTAAAGTAGGGGTCGTGGGAGACCCCCGTCATCCGGACAGGTATATCAAAATTACACATCATATTACGTCATTTATATTTTATACACATTAATGAAATTTAACACACTTAAAGTCATTTACGTGTTTGACAAAGTCATGAAATTTCATGAAGATTGATTAAATAGTTTTTGAGATATAACATGTTTTGTGTGCCAAGGGGTCGTGGGCGACCCCAGAAGTCCGGTAAAGGTTAAGCATGTATTGTAGTGTAGCTGCTCCATCTTACCTCTGTGACAATATTTACATCTATACGCCAGCTCGCACTTTACGTTCAGTTTCTGACCCTCTTTCTCTCCAGATCCCTAGGTATAAGCTTTCAACTGTTGGTCGGCGCTCTTTTGCTGTCTCAGGACCGACCTCCTGGAACAAACTTCCTCTCTCCCTCCGTCAGCGACCGACTCTCTCTGCTTTCAAAGCTAACCTCAAAACCCACCTGTTCCCCCGTCATTAAAGCTCCTCTCTCTTTATCTTCTCTCTCTTGCCATTAGGTCTGTTTCTGCTATATTCCATGTATGTTATCTGTGTGTGTTCGCTTTGTATTGCGTTTGTGTTTGAATGCGCTTTGAATGCTAACGTGTGTGTGCGCTTTGATTTGATTTATATCAAGATTCAGCGCCGTATAAATACTGTATGTTGTTGTTGTTGTTGTTGTTGTTGTTGTTGTTGTTGTGGGTTGTTTTTTTCAGATACCCCTGTTTTGTAGCATCCATGGACAGATTTCTTTAAAACCAAGGACAGACACTTATTTCCAGGAACAAACATAGCAACATTGATACATCAATATTTAAAAAAAAAAAGTAAATTATGAACTAACAAGATTTTTCCAACTAGGAAATGTTCAACTTCTAGTAAACAAGCCTATTGTGTGCTTATTCTTTTCCCTTTTTCAAGTGATGCCATATTCATGATATTGTTTTCAAACACAACTAGGCAAGGTTTATCGGACTCAAATGGGATTTTTTTTTTTAAAGAGAAGAAAAGAAGGCAACAGTGTCTTCTTTTTGTGTGTTGAACTCACGTTGCCTGTTGAATACTCTCTAACCCACTAATCTGAAATGTTATCTGTTTACAGTGTTGTTTTAAGTATTTAATTATTCAAATCATTATTGTTTGAAAGCTTGCATAGACATCTATCTATATGTGTGCAAAGTTTGAACAATGTAATATTATGTATGCCTTCTATTTCTCGAGAAAATGCCAACGTTAAAGTTTGGAGATTAGACCAGGTACGCAACACACACACACATCCAAACAATTATCATACTATAGACTCACTTCATAAAGGGGAGGAAAAGAAAAAAAAAGTAGAATTTGTACAAAAACAATAGGATTCTCCTCTATAAGAGGTGAATCCTAAATACCGACGTTTCGGGCTTAGCCCTTATAGCCTCTGGCAACGAAAAAGATTGCCTTTGTTTCACTCTTTTTTCTGTTGCCAGAGAAACGTCAGTATTTGTTATTGGTTTTGATTTTGTTTAGGTTTCTTCAACAACAATTTTTTTATTTATTCTAAAGTTATTTTGAAATCCGGCAGTATTTTTTTAATTTTATATCGCATTTAGGGTGATTGATTCTTCAGGATCCATGGAGTCCGTTTCTTTGGTAAGTAGCTGGCGAGGTTTGTGGAACCCCCGGTGATTCATTTGGACTTGGCCGCCGCCTTGGCATTCTGCAATGACGCAAGCAAAGTATCTGTGATTATTAGTCATATTTAGGAATGCGTACATTGAACATATAGATATTTTTGGCGACGAAAATGGTGTTTTACGTCCTCTTGGTCTGAATCAGACACATATGGGGCATTTGTAAATACAAATATGGTGGGAACAATACTGGAGGCAATGCCCGGAGGCAGTACGAAACCAGTAAAGTCCCGATTTTTTAAAAATTAATGCAGATAGGTGTAGCGGTAACCACGCGATCACGACATATAGATATTTTTAATAATGTACTTTTGGTAAATTTAAGTAAAAATAAAAGTCATGCTGGTAAAATGACTTGGCTACTTTGGAAGACAAACTATAATGTTACATTTCGTTTGTTTACCATTATAAAAAACAAACCCAAACCCAAAAGACTACTATTTGTATGTTGTAAAAATAATTATGCATTGATTAGTACAATCTTATACAGGATAATGTCGATTTTTATGATCTGCATATTCACTAAATTATGCTTTACGTCCTCCCGCTCTTAAAAAGAACATATGGGACATTACTTATTTATAAAGTTGTGGTTCTGCATATTCGAATGAAAAATGGTGTTTTACGTCCTCTCGGTCATAGACACATATGGGACATTTGTAAATACAAAGATGGTGGGAACAATACTGGCTGCAATGCCCGGAGGCAGTGCAACACCAGTAAAGTCCCGAGTTTTTAACAATATAGATATGTACTATATGTACTGCTGATTCTGCATATTCGTCGAAAATGGAGTTTTACGTCCTCTTGGTCTGAATCAGACACATATGGGACATTTGTAAATACAAAATATGCATGCATATTCATTTAAAAAACATTGATATGAAGGAAATACGTCTCAAGAAATGTGCTGGTAAAAGATTGGGCTTGCACTGAAAACGTGCTATCTGTACACCCACACCCACGCACGCGCACGCGCACACACAGAGAGAGATTAGAAATAGGCCTGCAGCTGAAAGTGATACTTTCATTTTTTGCCCATACTCTCCAGCCTAACAGAAATGGGAAATAACTAGCAAAAACGACCAATCTTTAAAATGAATATTATACAGTAGTTACTTCCCTTATTATGAACCTTAGCTCCGACACCAATAAAATGGCAAAATGTTAGTACCAAGAACAAAGTTCACAAATAAACATTGTCCCCTTTTAATTTGTTGAATATGCTTACGTTCAAACTGTGTAGTATATATGTAAGGATGGGAGTCTCAATCTTTGACCGTGTGTGTGAATGAGATAGAGAGAGAGGGGATGCTGAAGGCGGTATTATTAAAAAATCGGGACTTTACTGGTTTTGCACTGCCTCCGGGCATTGCCTCCAGTATTGTTCCCACCATATTTGTATTTACAAATGTCCCATATGTGTCTGATTCAGTATTCAACTAGTATTTTTTGGGTCAAAGTAGACCTACTAAGAAGCCCATGCCAATTATCTCGTGAAATAAAGCAAATTTCGGTCACATTTGCCCATGAGACGAATGCTTAACATTAACACTCTTCTCATGGACAAAGAATGCTTAACATTAACACTCTTCTCATGGGCAAAGTGTGACTGAAATTTGCTTTATTTCACGAGATAATTGGCATGGGCTTCTTATACCCGCCCATGGGCTTTTGACCCCGTCTTACCCTATATATAGACAATGTAGGGTCCATGGACGATGCGAGTCATGACTCACGTGAAATATTTCCGTCTAAAAATAATTCTGCTGTCACTCAAGTAGACGCAGTACGGTACACGAATTTCACGAGAATCCTGCCCCACGACTGAATGACAAAATTGCATCGCATCGGCATTGAATCGTATGTAGTGTAGCTGTCCCTGTACATGCACTGTGGTTTTCTGAATGCGATGCGATTTTGACGATGTGAGTCATGATTCACGTGAAATACTTCCGTCTACAAAAAAATAATTCTGCTATTTTCGCTCACTGCACTGTAGTGTATCTGCCCCTTAAAGCTGTACATGTACTGTGGTTTTCTGAATGCGATGCGATTTTGACGATGTGAGTCATGAACCACGTGAAATAATTCCGTCTAAGAAATAATTCTGCTATTTTCGCTCACTGAAGTAGACCCAATACAAGAACGTCACGTGGTTCAGGACTCGCATCGTCAAATTCGCATCGCGTTCAGATACGATTCGTATGTGTGGTGTGGCTGCCCCCTTTTGGCCCTGTACTATGGAAACTGATTCATTGTACAGCTCTCACCTAGCTATTGGCCCTATCGAGTACTGGGCCTGTGGTGGGTGTAGAATGTCACATATGAAGCTGGGGTGTCTTAATAGATTCTTTTGATTTGTTATTAACCCTTTAACCGCCAGCCATCTTTGAGCCCAAAATGTCCATTAAACTTACTTGCCTTCAGAAAAGATTTTGTCTGCAATATTTCGGGATTTCTTTGTAACGCATTTGGAATGGGGTCAATCCTTACTGTCCAAATTTAGGAACACAATATCATTGAATAACAGACCCTGATTTCAAGGTGTTTTTTTAAAAACTTACTTGCCTTCAGAAAAGATTTCTTTGCAACGCATTTAGAATGGGGTCAATCCTTACTGTACAAATTTAGGAACACAACAATATCATTGAGTAGCAGACCCTGGTTGCAAGGGTTTTTAATGACGTGGGTGTTGTTAAATCATTGTGGTGCAAAAATGTAACATTGGCGATGAAAGGGTTAACTTGTTGATTCTCATTTCGGTTTCCGGGTTTCTTTACGAGTCAGTCTTCTCTTGAACTACTAGGTGTAGAGTGGCACCAGAGGTAGCGCGTTCGCCTCGTG